>CM062859.1:15580706-16830706 GCA_031772225.1 Eubasilissa splendida | reverse complement strand
TTCAGCCTAGAATATATCCGATACAAGAATATATTAGATTATTTTTAGATACAAGACTACATAACCACAAAAAATTCATTTTTATTAACAATTCTTATCAAATAAAAAAATTCAATTAATATCAATCAAAATTTCAAAAAATTTCAATCAATTAATCAATTAATTTTCTTAAACGTACCATAACATTAATTATATTAATATTTTTTTACTTATAAAAATTGTATTGCATTACCATTATCCATATGTCGAATATATATCACTATTTCTGAAAACTGAAACCTTCAATTAGTGAGTGATGTATGTATTTTTCTATAAACAGGGCTGGATTTACCGTGGGCCTAAAGGGACTACAGGTTGATTTTATGATCATGGCACTTCAATAATCAGGCCTATTCTCAAAATTGCAATATTGAAATGAAGGTGATTGTTATACCAACCCTCAAAAATAGACAGATAGTTTTGACAGATTATGGTACGTTTATCTCCCTCACTCCCTCACTCTCTCTCCCTCTCTCTCATTCAAATATAACACTATTTTTGAGGGTTGGTGTAACAATCACCTTCATTTCAATATTGCAATTTTGATAATACCGATACCGGTACCGGTACCGATAGACGCCAATGGGTGCGTGAGCGCCATCAAAGGGAGAAAGAGACAAAGTTGTATGACCGCTTTACGCTATACAGTAATGCATCATCGCACTTGACGTCAGTTGATGCATGATATCGGTTGTGTGTACACCGCGCACAGTATGTTATTGTATAGAATAAAAGTAAATTTAACACATTGATAATAACTATTATTAAACCATTTTTAAAACTTTCCGAAATTTCTTGATGAATAAATAAGCCTACTGTTTACTTTTTACCAAAATTTATTTTCCTCACCTATCTGATAAAGAGTTTTAACTGATGAAGAGTTTTAACTGATGAAGAGTATCAACAGATTCCACAGTGGCCGACTGTACAGTGAATAAAAAATCGACCAGCACTTCCCAGGGCCCTCAAATTGTAGACATCCGAGGGTGAAAAAATAAATAAATCAATAGTTTGAAACGATTTAGATTTTTATAAAAATAATATTGATTTTGTGAAAGTAAAATGATCTTCATGTTCATCAATGGAGCCACAATATCAGAAGAGTGGCGGGCAGTAAATGGATGAGTAGACCCGAGGGTAGAAAGAATTGAGGATTCTTGGAAAAGCAGTAGTAGTATCCAGCAGTAGAAAGATACAGATGATGATAAACTGATGATGATGTTAATGAATGTAGATTTGAAAATTATTATTTTAATTTATACTAAATACAACGTGAAATATCGGCTCTCGAAACATCCAGTAATAACGTATCAAATAATATGTTGTGTTATAATACTTATTTTGCAATCACTCACGCCTACATATTGACCAATCAAGAGATTTCAGAAATTCTCTTTAAAAAATCGGTGTAACAGTCAAATAAAGCTCAAAATATGTGTCACCGTTAAAGTATCAAATTCATTATTTTATGAAATACCTTATTATTCGTGCATTAATTAAATAAACTTACGAGTAGTTAACCTTTTCGCTACAAACCAAATGTATTATGACCAGCCACTTTTTAGAAGAAACTAAAATTAACAAATACTTTTAAAATAATCCACATTTGTTATAGGATTATATAAAATTTATCAAAACATTGTTTCCGATTTAAAAGTGATATTAAAATTTTATAATTTAATTTAGTTTTAATTTTATGTAAAGTTGAAAAGTGCATGCGAATTTACTTGCTCTTGATCTCGAATGGCATGAGTGAGGAAATTAAATTAAAAAAATCATAATATATTGCAGAGTACTTATGTATAATTAACATATAGAATATCCAAATAAAATACGGTAATGACCAAGCTAAAAGTAGAGTGAAAGCGATGCAAGCAATTTGAAATAATAAATATATTAAATGAATCATAGTACATAATATTTTCGTTAATAAACTGTGGGAGTGAAACAACAACCTGATTACGGCGTCGACGACTATGGTGTGATTATAACGCCATAAATCAGAGGTTTTGATAAAAACTACTTCACTAACTGAAAAATCGTGTACAAAATATCTACTCAATATATATTTTTATTATAAAATTAGTACATACAAAGCGAGGTATATAAATACGTTATGTAAAAACGTAAAGAAATTAACTTATCTTTCACGTTTTTAAGCACCTAGATAACTATTTATTGTAAAAAATTCAATAACATCTATGTTGCTTCTAAGCAGCAAAAATTCCCTTAAAGAGTTCTTGAATTCTAATCTGTATCTATTCTAGAGGCAATAAGAAAACTTATAATTTGTTGACAAAAACACGTAAAATCAAATGGCTATTATTTTGATTAATAAATTTAATTTACTCTAGTCATGTTTAATTGATTTTGAAGATAAAAAGCAGCTATTATTTTCGGAACAATCTAACATGTTTAAGTAGACGGTTTATGAAAGAACTAGTTATTCTACAAACTAATCATAATAGGTAGAAAATATAAAATTTGGTTTTCTTTTATTACAACATTTAAATAATCTTCATAAATTATCTAGATATTATAAATCCCGCATAGATATTACAGCATAAGTGTGTATTTCATAGTGCCTGAATTACACACCTATGTGGTAACATGCACATGTCAATATTACAAATGTGTGCAACGAACGGTATTTCCTTTTACCAGGCCATTCTAGAATAAAAGCCTCCTTCAAACATTGCAAAACCGCCTGCCGTCAAAACTGGTCGTTGTCGTTTGAGTGTTACTGAGTATTTATTTATGAAAGGGAACGTGATTGTTTCTCACTTCCTTTGAAAGTATTGATCCAATTACAACAGTTTTACAAAGTGTCTGCTTAGTTGAGTACATTTTACAATCGTTACAACGTTTATAGTGATACAGCAACCTAAATTATTTTGCAATGAAACGGATATCTAAAAACTAAAAACGAACTACAAAATATTTGTTCTGCGAAATCGTCTTGTGGTTTGTATTTACGATTAATTTTGCAAGATAAATATGAAAATTTATTTCTCATTGCAAAATAGAACGCATCTAGTAAAACATTCAACTCAACTCAAGTCACAGGCGGAGTTAATCAGGGGCGGATTAGAAAATCGAATTCCTAAACAACATTATTTTACAACTGTAAACAGTGATGAAAATATGCAAATGCAAATTTAAGCGAATCCATGAATTTAAAAAATGTCAATTCAATCTCCAAATAATGTTGTATATTATTAGTGTTTAAAGTCTTAGGACGTCACTTAGCATCACTTTTTCAATATATATATTCATATATATTAAATACTACAGATTATTTTAATAATTAAAATAGTTTTATATTAGTTTATTAGATGATTTACCCAATATTCAATTAACATTTTTCCCATGCAGTCAGTTTAAAATGTAATTACTTTGTCGAGCTCGCTATTTTCGCTGTCTTTCATTATCTAAGCATCGCTTATTATGAAATGGATTGCCTTTCATACTAATGGAACGCTTCTTAATGACCAACGTTTTATGAAACAAATGGAACGTCAAGAAAAATAGTTTTTCATTTTGAAAACTGATCGTTATGAAATAAATTATTACGTATGTATATAAAATATCACTGTTATTTATTTAAATCACCAGTAGCATCGCAATGTTCTAATTTTCTAATTTCTTAGAAGACATCTTTGAGATGTCTTGTAAGAATTTAACATTTTGATATTATTGAGCAAGATTTTTTATTGCATCTGTGCATAATTTTATAAGCAGATAACCATTGAATAACCGTGATTTTAATAGTGTATCATACCAGAGCTTCTAACTGTTATTTTTTTCAATTTCGGTTTTCGTTTCGGAAACAATAACGGTTTTTTCGGTATTTAGTTTTCGATTCAGCTCCGAGTGATTAATTATTTTGAAATATTTAAAATGTTTTTATTTTAATTAAAAATTTATTTTCAACCATAATTTAGAACATTTTATTCCTTCTTTTGTAATAAGCATACTACATGAATTGATATAATAATATAATATGAATAATAATAAATTAATGGTATAATAGTTAAAACTAGAACTATATAATATATGATAATAGTATAATTTATTACAAATAATAAATCATATATAAACGAAACAAATCTGTAAATATTATATCTTCTAATGTATTTTCATTTGAATTATTTCTATTGGCTCATAGAATAACTAAGTGGAGAGTAAGATTGTATTAACGCGCGTCTTTGAACATGCACCTTACCGAAATAAACCGATTTTTTTTTCGGTACAGCTCCGATTTTCGTTCCGACAAAAAAAAGTTTTTTTTTGGTTTCCGGTTTTTGGTTCATTTCCGGTTCGAAGCCCTGTATCATGCTACTTCTAATCTATGGCCAATTGAAAGCCTTCGCCTGATATACTACCTGTACCAAGCGCCCCTGTCCTGGGCCATCACACTCTACTCGAAGATGGGAACATTATAGCGCCATATCAAAACTTTTCGACAAAATTAGATAAGGTTTGCCAGTAGGTCACCGTTCATTTAGGATCCCTCGATGAATACGGCTCACAAGACATTCTTTATTCATACGCTCTAAGTATCCTACCATCTTATCAATTGAAATTTTACCAACTAAATCTTTTTTTTAAATATATAAATTATACACAATGGAAAACGCTTATTTTACTCCTGAGAAACTCATAAATTTTAAAGTTCTGTGCATCAAATCAAAAAGTCCAATCTGCCACATATTATACCCTCTTCCATTACATGCGTACATACATATATGTGATACATGGAATCTCAAAAACTACAGAAAAGAAAGTGAATATTTATTAAGGAAAATTTCTCAAAAAAATATGAGTCAGTGAGAGATAATCCGCCAGGTCTGTAGCATATTTAAAACAATTCAGAATTAAAAGATAGGCATAAAATATTAACGTGTATTTTTTTTAATAAACCTAAAAAAATGAAATTAAATAGGTAATATGTAACACTATGTAACCTTTTAACTTAAAATATTTACTAAATTAATAATGTATGTAATTAAGTTTATATTAATGAAATTATATTATTAGATATATATTATTTTTAAGGTTAACTCTCCTATTGGAAAAAACATATATGTTTGATTTAAAATAATATAGTAATCAATTAATATTTACGATTTTTTGTGAGAATAATTTTAGTCTAGTAGACTATAGCTAAAAAACCAAATTTGCTTATTGTGAACCTGACTAGTTTGTCCCTGAATGCAAAAAGTTCCGTAGAAAACAATAAACACGTTTATCTGCGGGTTAATTGTTTTCTGGGTGAGTACGTGTGATTGTTAGTTGCCAATAATCAATATATACGGGGTGTGACAGACCTAGGCCACAATATTTTATAGGTGGATACCTGACTAAATTACGAGTCGACAATCTTCAAGGAATATGTGCTTGTTGTTGTTGCAGGAATATATTATTGTTTAAAAATTTTACATAATCGTATTAATTTTGATGTTTACGTACTTCGAAAACAATATTAGTGAAATTGTTAAATTATTAATCTTTGCTTCGGGCTCTAAATCATCTAACAAAAAATAGTCTGGCAGCTCGAAATTCGGTGACCTTTAATTTTTTATATTCAATATATAATTTTTAATTAACAAAATATTTAAATTAATCAAAATAATCGCATAATTACGATTTTATTGAAATGCTCATATCTCTGACATGATTAAGATTAGGCACATGCCCATTAAACATTTTCAACTCGTAATTTAGTCAGGTATTGTGGACTAGGTCTGTTACATCCTATATATGCATATTACTTACACACATACACATGTACCTATTGAGGTCTGCAAAAATCTGAACGTTAGATTCCCTACCGCAATATCAGTCAATATTTTACCTACCTACATAATACGTTCGTACTTATTCATATTGTTCCATTTGACGCAATTCACAATAACGTCAGTTCTGACGATGCCATCATTTCGTGGAACACATACCTGGTCAAAATAATTGTTGAAGATTCGGTATTAAGTATTAAGTTGCAAAGGCAATGTCGCATCTAACATTACAAAATTGGTTAACCTGTAAGATAGTTAGCAAGCGGAACGGAATTTAAATTTCTACATCTTATTGGTAAGAATTAGTGATTCACAACTTATTTTGAAGAATTTTCAAAGTTTCGAAAAGTTCAGACGTTTGTCATTTTCGATTCTTACTTTGCGTTATTAACGCATTTTTTTAAGTGGGAATAAAAGAATGAACGCAAATTACACGCAGTGAAATGCGCTCAATTATAAGAATTTAAAAATACTTTTGATCGAGCAAGAAACAGGTTTTCTTAAATAATTTCATATTATGGAACGAGTGACTGTTGAATGGACAGTATAATGTATAACAAGTTAATAATGTTCAAGGGGTGTGTACTAATTCTTTACCATTACGGAGAATATTATTGCACGAGTTATGTACAAAATCATCTAAAACTTTAACTCTATGTACCTCTAAATACGTCCGGCCGCTCGAAGTTGGATGCCTTTGTATTTTTTGTATTCGATATATAATTTGAAAACAATTAAATATTTCAATTACTCAAAATAATTGCATAACTTTGACTTTTTTTAATGCTTAAATCTCTGACATAGTTGAGATTAGATACATGCAGCTTGAGCACTAGATGCTTTAATTTGGATGGTAGCCGGGATAATCGCTTAAGTGAGTCATATATTTCCGAATATATCTTTTAGTAGTTAGTGGATTGTGTGGTTACAGTACATTTTGATATAATGAAATGAAATATTATCATTTTTTATTCACAATGTGTAAGTATGGCAGCAAAGTATAAAATTAATACAAAGGTATTGTGGTGGTTCTGGTCGCGTCCCATAGACATGGCCGCGTAAGAAATCACACGCATACAGTCCGACTAGTACCCACCAAACCAGATAACAATACGTCGCGCCGCACCCAATCCGAGGAAGTCTAGAACCGACCACTCTTCTTATTATTATAATAGGAAATAAATATAAAATATTTAGAATGCAGTACGTATTTTAAGAATAAAAACGGATTAAGATACAAATACAATCATCGTATAAGATTACAGTTATTTGTTGGCTATTTGAACTAAGGATAGCTAGCAAATATCTTACAAACAAAGTTAAACGTTGCGCAGTTACTGTAAATATGTGCACAGTCACGTCCAGATTAATCTGAGATATTTTATAAATCTTAGTTAAATACTCGATGTATTTATGTATGTATATGTACAATGGTCGCGAGTCTGTTTTTATTTTTGGTTAAATAATTTGTTAGCATACTGAAAGCAAAATCTGTTATACTTTTTTTTTCAATTTTTAATTTTAAACAATAATAGAATTGCTATGAATTTTCACAATTTCGTTGACATTGAAAAAGAAAAGCGCTTTTTTCACGTTGGGCATCGTTAATATTTATTTATGTATCGTCAATTTTAACGCAAAAATTTAATTTCGTATTCAATTAAATTTCCCTTTTATTTCTATTATATATTTAATCATTCTCTAATATTCTATAATATTTTTTATAAGATGTCTGAAATCAATAGTGTCCATGGCAACGCATTTGTTTAGAAGGTGATATTTTTCAAAAAATATGTTCTTTAGTAGAAATGTTTATATAGAGTTTATATGTATATAGAAACGCGTACACTGAATAAGTGTCATGTTAATATTCTTACTATTTTCAAACTAAGCTAAATGCTTGTGCTATAAAAATAGGACTAACTTTCTTGATCCCCGACCACTGGATCACTGGGCGAGTATCTGAACCACTAGACTAAAAATCACGTCTATCAAGCTGAGCTAATCAAAAATTTAGTAAAATCAAATCGAATGACATTTTGAATAATACGCTGTTCAGAAATAAATTATTACTTCTTTAAATTTTTAAACGGTGTATACACTTCAAGCGAAAATTAACGGAAGCCCTCATTTAAAAATAGAATAACGTATGTATAATTAGTGGTGCATAATGAGTCCTGGTACAAATACGTATGGTATGGATGTGAAGCGAATTTTATGGAAACAAGGTCGCTCCAGCGTAAATCCGTAAAACCTTAAATAAATATTTATCGTAAACAGGTCTTACATATAATATATTATATATATAATATACCTTTGATATTGCATACATCATATATTAACACGGTTTATCTCAAGCATTTATTTTCACATGACATAATGTAAATTTTCAAATAATTAATGTTTGCATAATTTGTAATTATACTGAAAGCGTGAGGGCAAGGCGATAGAGTTTAACGATGAGAATATTAATCTTTTGTTAACCGTGTGTACACTAAGCTCCTTGAAATAGGTATAATTTATCGGTGAACAACCTATACAAACCTTTTGCCACCATTATGTTCTTGTTTATTAAATTATCACAGAACATTAAGTTTATTACTGTCTTCTTAGTATTCCAGGGTTGTGAAGGGAATACTGCTTTAGACAGTAAATTATTTTAATATTCCTTCACTACAATGTGATAATTCAAAGCATTGTTTTATTTATTTAAATTAATTTAAAAAACTATTTTTTACGTACAGGTGACGTAATAATTAGTTGAAACAAGAGATATTCTAAATGAATTAATCCTAAACATAACGTTAAATCCATAATTATAATGTGACACGTGTTCACAAAACTAAACACGTTGATATGTAATTCGGATATTTAATCATATTTATATGTATTAAGATTTTGATCTAGAGATAAACTCAGACATCCGCATTAGATTAGTAAAAAGAGACAAAAACTCAAACACGATGTCCGATTCGATAGAAAGACTACGTCTAAAGCCATAATACCTACAACTATGTACACTGAATGTTAAACAAGCAGATGCATGAAGTTTCAAAAAAAAAATCCGTTACAACTGCTGCTGGGGAGATTCAAATTCACTTTACTGATAACAGAATATAAACGGTCAATATATTTTACACACAGATTTTAAAATGCGTTGCCCAACTAGGCAAGGCTGTTTTAGGGCAAATTGGCAAACAAACTTTATTTCACAAAACCAAATAACTCATTCATACAATTAAATATAAAATGAAACAAACGTGAAAATATATCAAATGAAAGAATAAAAATACTAATGTGCAATACAGTGTGTATAAATAGAATGTAAGCACAACATACAAGGTAAAGGTAAATACGTAAGATTAATGTTATAATAATGCAGTCACTATAATACAAAAAATGCAGTTATAAGAATTATTTCATAATATAAAATTTACAATGGACTGACATTTGACGTACAACAAGCGTGAGGCAAGGTGCAAAATGGAAAATATCTGAGACATGATGTTCATGGAATTACGAGTTGTTCGAGAATTGTCTCCAAAGAAGTACGACTAGCGATCAAGTGGTCGGAGTGTTTGAGTTTCATCCCAAGATACCATAACAGAATCTCCACACATTTTTTACTTAATCATTAAAATATTCTAATAGTAGATGTATATGTATAATATGTCATTTCTTATTCTTTAAAACGACGTTCTACCAAGCTACGAAAGTAGGATTGACTCGACAAATAAATAAATGATATCCTACATAATAATGTAAGTGTTAAAAGATTATTGAATATCTTACAGTATTCTAAGGACACACTACATTTTCAAAAGAAGTGCATTCCACGCTCGTAAATTTCAGAAGAGACGTTTAGAAAACTTGTTTAAATTTATATACCATATTAATCTCACCAAATAAATTTCGCTTCTGAAGCTAATTAAGTAGCAATTGTTTCAAGTCGCGTCCCTAATTAAATAATATACTCGTGTATATATATATATATAACATTAGCTCTTAAAACATCCTGAATCTGTGCACTTATTAAACTATTCACAAGAATACCTTTAATAATTATTAAGGAGAACACATTATTATTGTGAAGTTGTAATTATTCAGAACATAGGTCTGTGATGTTTTAAATACTAATTTAATGTATTAATTATAAATATTAATTTAAAAACAATATTTTTCGACAAAATTGATTTTATATGTATATATTTATAACTAATACATTAAATTACCTTTAATAATTAATCATTATTATTTTAATTTCTTTGTAATATATAATAAAGTAATCATTAAGAAATATTAAATTACCTACCTGAGAAATACGAGTAGAGATCTGGCATTTCTTCATCATTGCAGACACCCTGATCCGGTATCCTGGTGCCATTTCCGAAGGTAGTCGGCAGCCCGAGTCTTCCACCGAGGTGTGTGGCTACCACATCCTTCACCACGTCCTCGTCACCAGAGTCGAGGATAAAATCCATGGCTTGTTTCACTTCTCACGAAGATCACCGACACTTGTGTTTATTGCGCGTTATCCATTAATATTAGATTTTTAAACCGTTTAACTCTGATAGCAATACTGATAAAGGTTTAATAAGTTAGATGATTGATGAAAAATAATCTAACTTTTTCTGACAATTTTTTGGTGATTTCATATTTATATTATAAATTTCTATAGGATTAAGAGTTGATTTCGATAAGTCAAATGATTAATATAATATGAATAAAAATGTTTTCAAACTTTTTCTCGCATTTCTATAATATTTTTTATCGAAATATGTTCCGTGCACACCTTACCGTTCCACGACCAGTAGAGAACTGAGCAAATTGAGTTATTTAAATTTATTTTCCATCAAGGTATAATCAAGTAAGGTAAGGTACTTGCGTTATTAGTCACTATAAATACAAGTCTACAGATAAGTCTATTAAAACCCAAAATTCTAGTCCAACACTAATTCATTTTTATTTCAGAAATACGCAACGTCATTGGAAATCTAATCTACGGATTATCTTTATGATTTTTTCAATAAGATTAATTTCAATAATAAAAAAAATATTTTGTTTCATGAATCATAAAATTCTTCTCTCACTGTGTAATTATTTTACATCTATGACGACAAATTAGTTGCCTAATACAGGCAGCATTTAAAAAAATATGTCTCAAGTTTTTTTAGTTGTAGTCCACATGTTTTAGAAGTCATTAAGCTGTAATAATTAATTAGAACCAATAAATGAATAGAATACGTATTATGTCCTTATTTCCAATTAGTCCGTCTCGCAAAGTACGTAATCTAAAACAAATATGCACTGACAGCTTTCCGTGTCGCTTGGCAACACAAAATAAAATTACTACTGTCCATTCAATCACACGAAAGTATGCTGTTAGTATGTCAAGGTAAATTATTTTGCCACTGTACTATCTTAAGATTATAAAAATGATTAATTCTCAAATGATTACCCGTCATTGCTGACATTTCTAGTTAGAATTTTATAAATCAGTAATTCGACTTAAGTTTATAATCTGTAGAGACATATTTTGATGTCAAACGTTGTAAAGAAAGTTGAGAATTTATTCTTTTGAACAAAATAAAATGGTTTCCCGAAACAAATTGGTGGATTAACAAACTTCAGAAAAACGCAGACCTGCGT
Source organism: Eubasilissa splendida (assembly GCA_031772225.1). Taxonomy (NCBI): domain Eukaryota; kingdom Metazoa; phylum Arthropoda; class Insecta; order Trichoptera; family Phryganeidae; genus Eubasilissa; species Eubasilissa splendida. The sequence continues at coordinate 16,819,220 of CM062859.1, read as the reverse complement.
CATTGCGCTATTAGTTCATAATCGCACTTTCATTATGATGGGGATGCTTTGAAAGACACTTTCTTATTTGAATCATTTGTGTCGTAACATGGGAGCGGACATCATTGCGGAATTGCAACTCGTCACGCCGGACGAAAATTATTACATATGCATGTTTGTTACAAATAATATTTTGTCAACATTTCATTTCGCGTATTATACGTATGGATTCGTAATAATTATGCATTGTTCCGGAACATAATCGCCAAATGCACAATCATAGATCAATCAAGCAATAAATCATGAACGTTGTACTTTTTTATAATACTTAAATCAATTAGTAGTTAGTTCTCGTTAATTATGTGGATACCACTGAAACACTGCACCTGTGTAGTCAATTCAACTTAACCTAATCTAATCTAATCTGAGGTAACAATGCTATGTATTCGAAACACAAATAATGCCCAATATTACATTAAACATATTTATGGATCTACAAATAATAGTAATAATAATAATTTCTTTAACCATGTCAAAGTAAATTCAAAAGGTCAAAGATCGCCGTCACGTGAATTTGAAACGAAAATGGACACAACAAAAATGCATCATAAAATGTTCTAAATTATAGAAAGACTGGAGACGTTAAAAAATATTCAGCGTCCTAAAATTGTGAATTTTTTATTAATTTTCGCCCTTGCATGCAAAAAAGACGACACTGGTCACGATGTCGTCTCTCTCGCCAGTAAAAGGTCACAGGCCCGCACATTTTATAACACTCGTAACGAACGAGATTGCATTTGTCGTCGCAAATTAGTATATTTTTCATATTTCGATCAAAATTAATCATATTTTACGTAGATTATTCCCGATGTACCTATTAGTGATGAGCTAAACCGTTATTGTGACTGTGATTGTGAAATTTATGTTCGATTGAAACGATGATTAGTAACTAATTATTTGTAATTCGGCGAGCAATCACTGATATACTGGAAACTAAACCTCTAACAGTAAAATATCAGTCACCAATCATTGTTATAAAAGAAATACCAAACGCACAATTACAGTCACAATAACGTTTAGCTCATCACTAGTACCTATGTCGATGGAAGAACTTGCGGGTTTTTTCAAGTGCCTTACGTTTCGTATTGTTATGTACGTTAACATCTTTACTAAAAATTATGTCAAAATACAGAGACTAAAGGCATTGCGAGAGAAAACGTGCGAATGAACTACGTAAGGGACAAACAGTCCTTATAAATGCAATTTAAGTATCATCTAATCAACAAATTATTAAAATATCGAAACCTAACCTAACCTAACCTAATCAACAAATTATTAAAATATCGAATTTATTCATGAAGCTCTGCATGTGCAGTATTCGCAAGCTATTTAGTTAGATTACAGTCAAGAATGTTTGTATCATATTTTAGTTATCATAAGCTTATAATTTCATTTCTAATAATAAAGATATATTGTCGTATCAATATTTTGTTAGGATGTGCTTTATCAAAGTATTAATAACCTTTTTATATTCTGAGGATTAAAAGTTTCACTTCAATAGTGCGTAAGGGTTACACATTCAGATTTTTATTACATATCCTAGAGAACATTCACCTGTATAAACATTACAGATATTGAATTCGACAATTAACTAGACAAACGAAAAGAGAGACATTATATTGCACATCTCATAGAAACGTGGCGTGAGTCAAAAAATGTTAATTTTACAGGAAATTTATAATGGAACTATTATTTGTCGTACGACTTTAATTTTTTATTTGATATAATCAATTAATTGATACACTTATTACGGAATCGGTAAGTCTTACTGCGTAGGCATCGCAAAATCGGCTGTTTACTGCGGAAATGATAAACATGTGGTACTTTTAAAAAAAAGACAATAAGACCCGTTCACAAAGAAGATATATGATATGCATTTCTTGTAGACCAATAATTTATAATGAGTTAAGATGGAGAGAATATTGTTATGTATAATTTATATATTCGCTTTTTCTTGCTTATAAGTTCTACTTCATTTTTTATGTTACTCATATATCAATAATTTAACGAATATTTTGGAAATTGCCAGAATACAAGCACCTGCTTAGTCCAATCAGCAACTAGTAATACATTACAACATCTTTATAATTATGCAATGTATATTTGTTTACAGAACCGACCATTATCTCTTGTCTCTAGTGTGTTGAGAGCCCACGTATACGTACTTTAATGGATCACATCTGTAAAGGCAATCAATATTATTTCCGAGTAATCTGCACACTTTTCCGATAAAGTTAATTTTAAATGTGATGATGTGAAAACTGAATGTACGTTTGTCGTATATCTGTTCTCTATACATTCATACACCATTTGCGCAATCTAAATCAAATTTTGCATAATTACTCTTTAGAACCCTGCACAAAACAATGGCACTATCCATTCTCCCCCTGACCACACCACCTTTCGCCCCGATATAAATATGTTTTATATTGAATGCCATCCGAATTTTGCATTGTTACTAATTAGACACCTTCCCTCTGTCTCTTGCCCAACCCACTCCATTACTCGGATAAAAATGTGTATTATTTTATATAATATTCCATCCATCCCAAATTTTTAGAACTGGACGCCATTCAAATTTTATTCAGTTGCAATAAGGATCGTAAAAATGTAGTTACCCCAGTTTACTGACGCAAAAATCATTTTTAAAGTAAGGATCGTTTTCATATACAGTGAAATCTCGATCGATCGTTCCCCGAATAATCTTTTTCCCGGATGTGTCGTTTATTTTTTCCAATCCCGAATTAATTTCATACAAAACACGCAAAAATAGATCGCATCGATTTTTCCTCTACGCATCGTTTTACCGCATTAATCGTTTAAATTACGAAGCATATTTTATTACATTGGCTTGTATTATAATTGCTTGCCTTACAACACATTGATGTTAAAGAGCGAGTTCTGCCACAGTGGTAAAGGGTCGAAAGAAAAGATCTCTGTTTTGCGTTAACAGGATGGACATAGACAACTGTGCCGCTCGCCCAAGTGATTCTTAAATTGAAGGAATTGAAAGAGACAGCAGAAGAGGTTGAATATGTCGATGAAGAGAATCCCTCGTCCATACCTTCGTTTTCAGAAGCATGCACGACCTTCGAAAAATTAAAATCTTTTTTTTATGCACATTCAACAACTAAGGCCGAAAAAAATCTCATTTGCAACACCTAAAAAATACTTTTTACTTACAAAGATTAATTTATTTATTTTTGTTTCCGGACAGTTTTCTAATTTTATTTGTATTTAAAGACATTCATTTACATGTGAAATATGTATCTTTTTTAGAATATGATGTATGAATGTAACTGTTTTCTATATTCCCGTATTCATAGTTTATTTTAGTAAGTCCCTTCAAAAACGATAGATAGAGGTTTTACTGTATTAACAACATAAGTAGGCGCTTTGGACTGGAACTTTGTCAAACTTGCATGTAACATAATACAGACATAATGTCAGACATAATTTCTCATTATTATTTTATTTCTCATGTCTATCATCAATCCCGCCGATTTCAAGATACGATCGATGAAATTTTTTTTAAACTCGAAATGCGACAGAGTTGCAGAAGCTTGGGTGGGAGTTGTTGGATCATAATTCATATAGCCAGGACCTGGTGCCATTGGACTCATTTTTTCCCGAATTTAAAGAAATTTTTGGGCTGAAAAACCGTGCAGGACCGATGATGTCCCCACGAATCTGCCAAAAACTGGTTCAAGGAACAAGCGGTAGACTTCTTCAACGAGAGGATAGTCAAGGTCATCTCTTAGTCTCAAAAATATTTGAACGTCAGCGAGGATTATATTGAAAAGTAGTTTAGTGCATATTTTCATGGTGATTAGAAAGTTAGAGAGTTACAATAAATTGCTATTATTACTCAATTGCTTGTCATTTACTCCCGCGCACCAATCCATCAAGCATCAAAAATTTATTTCGAACAAAGATAATATACATTTATAGTATACCGATAATCGCATCGACAGGAACGTTTTACACTTAACTAACCTAAATTGATTATTAAATATGAATTAAATATATTGATTAGAAAGATATACATATAAAATCAATTTTATTGAAAAATATTGTTGCATCACCGGGATTCGAACTTGGATCTCTTTCCTAACCGAGTAAGGTGCATAATCCAACTATGCTACAGCGATAATATTTTTAGCGACAATTTTCGAACCTATATGTTGCCTTTTTGATATTAATACATTTAATCGTTCCATTATTTGAAAGAGCCATCTACTTTATTTTAACCGAATGTCAAATACCTTTGAGTAAACTGATAGCAGACGCCAGAATTATCAATACATTTTTATTCAATTTTGGACACATTGATACAACTTTATTATTAGGAGAACGCATTCTTATTGTGAAGTTGTAATTATTCAGAACATAGGTCTGTGATATTTTAAATATATTAATTAGAAAGATATACATATAAAATCAATTTTCCAACTATGCTACAGCGACAATATTTTTAGCGACAAAACAACACAACAACACAAGTGGCGCAATAACAATATTTTTCGATAAAATTTATTTTATATGTGTATCGTTCTAATTAATATATTTAATTCATATTTAAAATATCACAGACCGTCTGTTCTGAATAATTACAACTTCACAATAAGAATGATTATTAAATTTTCAAAAATTCATCTTGCATGCTCTACAAGACAACAATGTAATATTAAACGTTATCTGGCACATGTCAAATGATAATTCTTATTTTATTGAAAATTCTTATTATTGACGTGTTCCATTTGATTATTTTTAATTTTTGTCGTATCATTAATATAAGTCAATTTCAATATTTAATATTAATAACCATAATATTAAAATGTAATCTAATTTGGTACTGATATATTAAAAGTGTTTGGTTATTTTTAAAATGAAAGAATTTAATTAGTTTACTGTATATTTTAAAAAAAAAAAATTTTCCATTTGTTTTTCAATATATCAGTTTTAAAAAACATATTTGATAAATTAAAATATGATATAAAATTTGCAAAGTTTGTTATGCAAATGTTAAAAGAAAACAATATAGATACGATTATCTACAAAATATCTAATTATAGATATTTTATTACCTTCAAAAACCCTAAATTGTTCATAAATATTCATTTTTTCCTGTTGCAAAAAAGTTAAATGCGATCCAATCACTAATCACCTAACTTCACATCAATCCCTTTTTCACTTTCCCACCAAAACTCTTCCCTTAAACCACTCTTCCATCTACATATATTCTCTCTCCCATCTGAATTCACTTTCCTAAAAAATTATCCCAATCATATATCATCAGAAAATATAATGTTTTTCGTAAAAAAAATCTTGTGGTTTTAATTGAACTATGATGTTATAACTATGATGATATAAATCTATGAAAAATATTATCGCTGCAAATCGGTTTAAAACATTTTAAATGTTATTATTAAGTTTTATGGCTGATTTATTATATTAAAGTAAAATTTTCGAACTTGTTTATTTTCAATTCGCATTCGTATCAATTAAATGAATAAGTACTATAGTTATCAACAATACTGTTAAGACTACTATTAAATAATTTGAGCAAAAGTGTTATTATTATTATTGCACAGTCTGTAATATAATTACGAGAAAATGACACAACAATACAAATTACGCAACGAACTGTAAAAGAAAAGTGACGTTTCGTCGCGCGGTTTTTTCACTAAAACCGGAAAAGAGCGGGAAGCGTGGGCGGCGTAGGCGCTCGGGCGGGACAACTCGGAACTGAGCCCGGCGGGCGCGCCACTTTCTTCGGCGGCCGCTCGAGGAACTGTGGGGTAATGGTGCTCCGCCGCGCGTGCGCTCCACTGTCGATGTGTGTTGCAATCGTCTTTTGGCGGGATTTCAGAGACCAGTGGACAATCGTTTCTTAGTGTATTATCCGTCCCATCTCGGACACGCACATATATACATACGTGTAAATGCAAGATATCCCGACAGCAACTATATCGCTTTGAGAATCAATTCGAGTAGAATCCGTTTCTTGACGTTTTGTGTGTGGCACGATGAACATAAACAAATCGATCGAAAAAATTCGACAAGTTTGTTTCGAGTTGCAAGCATTTTTATTGATTATAAGTTGTTTCAAATTGTGTATTTTATTTCCCCTACCACTCTTAAATAATCGTCATTAAAGTTTATTTTGTTTAGCGTAATTTTCCGGACTACGTAAACGGAACATAATGCGCACTAATAGTAACAATTGCAAAAAATATATTATTTATGCACAACGTTAATTGGAGAATTCATATTATATCTATCAAATTCGCAAATTATCCGATAAAAAATAATCATACTACATATAATGATATAAAAATAAATTTAAATAAAAGATTTCAATTCAAATTGCAATACAAAAAATTCAATACTTTTCAAATATTAATGTTTTTCCTCTTCTTCCACGGCACTACATTTCAGGTTGGGATTTAGTCTCGTCCACAAGTTCTCTCAACCGACACCCATCCCTTACTATTCTTGTCCAGTTCCCAAATCTATCCCGTCCTGCTCAAGTCCTCTTTCACACAGTCAACCCATCTTCATTATTAATGTTGTATTATAATATCTAATTTGTCTCCATTACTTTTAAAGTTCTCTTAAAAATCACTGTCTACTACTATAATGACACGTCATTTAATATTCATTCGTAATTTGAAAATGGCAACAGATAATTGTTGAAACAGTGTCATAATAGCTCTTTTCAATTGGTGGAGAATAAAATCTACAAATACCTATATTTCCCATGATAAATAAAAACTACCATAAAATTACCGCCGAAATTTGTAAATATAGATTACGTGTAACTTACTCATCATGTTTATTTGTTTTATTAGTTAGAAACACCTCAAATAATGTGGGCGTTTTTCTAGTGTTACAAAAATCCACTGGGATTAATATTTTCCCCGCCTCTTGGCAACACCTATGATCGTGGAGGGATCGAGTTTAAAATAAAAGCAACAAGGTCAATAGCTGCTTTTTTGTTAAAATGCCTTATAAGAAATGAAGCAATATTTACTATTTTATTTTTGATTACGCAAAATGTTTACTATTCTAGTTGTCCGAGCCAAGATTTTTAGATTATACAATAATTACTTCGGTCGATCTTCAAACACAGTAGTGAATTAGAATATTCTCGTGAAATATTTTCAGTGACTTAAAATTTATATTAAACTAGAAATTGACAGTAAATTACCAATTTCAATCAATAACCTTAAAATAATAAAATGTTTAATAATAATGAAGAATATTTCACACGTGTGACACATTTGACAGCATTTTTTTTTTCTTTGTGTTGCTATGCGATACTTACACGGAGATTATATATGTAAAATTTTTCTTATATCCCGCACAGAAATATCATAGCAATATGGATAACTGTTATATTCTTAATAAATAATAAAAATTGAAATGATACCTACAATATAATAATTATTGATTCAACATTTTCAATAGTTATATAGCATGGCTGTAGGTATTTTTTGTTATATAATTTTACAACAGTTGGAACAGAGTTTATCTTAACTTGACGCCGTTTTATATTTAAATCGAATATTTTCATTACACTCGAACCTCGATTATCCGGACTAATTGGGGATGAAGGTAGTCCGGATAAGGAAAAATCCGGATAATCGAAAAAAAATATAATTGACAGAGAAAGACGTGTGCATACAGTATGAATAATTTTTATATGTCTAGATTTACATATAGTTTCAATATTAAAATATTTTTTATTAACAAATTCAATTAACGATTTTAGCTCAAACCTAGCTGTTGCAAAAATAATGGACCAGATATTGATGTCTAGATGATCATTTTTGTATGAACGACATAAAAATACACTCTTCAACTTCTTCATTTCCTGATTTTTTCATAACTTGACGCTCTGATGTTCCATCTTCTGACATTAAACAATTAGTAAACTTCATAATTTTTTCACTTTGTTTTTTTATATCTGAGATCGTTGACGTTCCAACACCATATTTATTAGACAAAGAACGTCCCGAGTCACCGCGTTTCAAAGCAATGATTATATCCAATTTGTCTTTTAATGATAATACAACACGTTTTCTTTTCGATGACATATCGGTAATATTAAAAATAAATATTTAAATACTGCTCCAAATGGTTTGATTTATATCCAGTAGTTCGTGTTACAACGCTTATTGTATCACCACAGAGTATCCAGACAGATCATTGCCATAGAAATATGCAATTTGAATATAAATTATTTATGAATATGTCAAATTATATTTTTATTACGACGCAAAATGTATTAAAAAGTATTGTATTTTGAACAATCCGGATAATCGAGGTCCGTATAATCGAGATTCTACTGTATTATTGTATTTAAATCGAATATTTTTAATTTCTTATAAATTCCCACAGAATTGGAACTAATGAGGTTGTTTTTTTTTTAATTTAACCGGTCTTAAAACATTGTAGTTAAATAAAATATTTACCAATTGCATATTTACATATTGTTTCGTTTATAGTACTAACACATTGATTTTTATTAGTTATTCAGTTTTTTGTCCAACTTATTTAATGACATTTCATAAAAAAGAGGGGTGGTGGGGAGACGGCAACTTATTGACTGGAGGAGATGAATTGAGAAACCTAGATGTTCGACGGGTCGATGATTAGCAAAGCATGGCTCAGTGCAGAAAGGAGTAGAAAGATCTCCCTGAGACAGCTAATAATAATAATAAATAGAATAAAATGCTGCAACGCCCAAGAAAATGATTAATTATATAATAGTATTGCCCACAACACGAAGATAATATAATATATATATTAACAATGTTTGTCTTTAATTAAATAATGTAGAAAATTTAAAAAAAATTTTAGATAACCTACTAAATTTAACCATAAGTCCTATTCTAAAAAGTTTTCCTAAAAAACTTTCTAATAATTTTGTTAATTAAGTCAATTTCCACTTCTTTCTTTATCGTAATAATTCATGTTAGGTACTAGATTTATTTTTAAGGAGAATGTATTATTTTTGTTATGTTGCGATTTTTCAGAACATAGTTCCAAATTTAATAAAATTAAATTAATAAAAGGCGTCTCCTATCGGGTTTTACTCAAAGTATTTGAGATTTTTCGTAATATAAAATGGATTGCTTTTAAAAATTGAATTACAGATATATCAATTTGAAAATGCAGCATATAGGTTCGAAAATTTGTCGTTAACTTACTATGTTAACATACTGTAACGAATTCTGGTGGCAACAAAATATTTTTTCGACAAATTGATTTTATCTGTATATCTTTCTAATTGATACATTTAATTACTCGTAGTATTACTAGACTTATTTTTATTAATTTTTTTTAAACGGAATTTAAAAACATTAAAACATTGATAGTTTTAGCTAGTTAATTTGACATCCTGATGAAGGAAATGGTATTTTCCGAAACAGGTTGGTTTGTTAAATATTAAAAACAAATTTTAAATAATCTATATTAAAATTAATAAAACCACAATGTAAAATTTGCAACAAAAATAATTACAACATTAAAAATATGAATATATATATAAAACATCAGTTATTTATATTTCATTTTTAATATTTGAAGGAATAACTATTTGGTTAAATATTTCAATAACTGAATCAGTTTGACAAAACTCCACTTCTAGTATTGACCGGTTTTCCCTCACTTCGTAAATATTGTCAAATTCAATTAAACCATTGTTTAAATCGTTCTTGTGACTGCAATTATGTTAAATTTTAACGACGATTAATATCTGATTATTAGTAGTTTTAAGTCTTTAACAGTTTAACTTTAGTAACCAATCATCATCACAATCATAGTCACATAATGGTTTACCATCACTACTACTACCATGGCATTTCGTCTCCGTATTTCAGCCTCATCCTCCATGCTTTGACATGAACGCTCCTAAAAAAAATATTATTGTACTTCATAGTCTTTCAGAGAATTGCATTTTATAAGTTGATCAAATTGGTCAATCCTCTCTATTCTACGAAGAAATTCTGTCATTTTCTCATCATGAGTATTTGCAAAATTGTGACGATTGCAAACCAAATGTTAGAAAGTATAATATATTTACAAACAGTGGCTTTATTATTTAACTCGTTTCACAATAACATCTATTACTTCAGAACAGTATAATATTAAATCTATGAATCTGGTTTATTTGAGACATTCTTGAACAGTAGACGATATAAACGTTTAATCTGTAATACAATAGACGTATATGTCTTTATTGTATTTGTGTTATAGTAAGGAGTGTAATTTTTAGAGGTATAAAACTTTAAAATGAAATAAAACACATAAAAATCGTGGTAATAGCCATGGTATTATAGCCTTATTAGAAGGATAATTTTATGCCATTAGTGCTTAAAAACGCAATCTGGGAGTCAAATTTTCGACCACTTTTTGGAGCAGCTGGGGATGTATATCAGTAATAACGCGAAGAATGTTGGCTTTCAAGTCATCTATCATCTCTGGTTTATCGGCGTAGACTAACTACTTCACATATCTCCACAGAAAATAATCCAAAAGTGTTAAATCACACGTTTTTGGAGGTTAATTCACAGGTCCAAAAAGTGATGCCCATTCGAAAAACAAACCTCTAAAATAACACAATTTATAATGTAATGAAAACGTCTCTGAACAGAATCAGTTTTGCTTTTATTTTCTGTTTTTAAATTTACACAAATGAAATGCACATATTCAAACTACCAGGTCTACACATCGAAGTATAAAACGCGTAAACAATATTCTTATCATTTAAAGGATATACCACGCAGTACTAATATGTAGCTTATTATATAATATTATTTAGGAGGGCCTTTTTTCCATTCTGCATTGGGGCCAAATTGTTTTAGTTACGTCACTGACTACGATGCTCAGTCATGAGCACATCGATAGACAGAGAGAGATATTTTCATGTAGAAACGTTAACAGATATCATTTTTGTTCTCGGTGCTGGTGAAGAACTAACCCCTCGCATTCTCCAGATTTTTTTTACGGGGGCATGTTAAAGACAAGGTTTTCCAAGCGGTATAATATAAGTATAATATAAATCTCCATTTCACTTCTTAAAAATTCCATCTTTTTCATCGAGTTTCCCGTTCTACTTAACATGTTACGCAATAATATTTTAACGCCTGCTAATTTAGGCCCGTCGTGTCGTGACAATGACGACAGAAGCTAATGCATGAACTTGAACTATGAGTGTTGAAATAGACTAGAACACGTGGACGAATATTAACATCACACGATCGCAGTCTACAGAAACAAGACAGTGAGAACTAAATGATTGGGTTGTTTTATAAGTCGTTGCAATTTTATTCAATTATTTATTACAAAATCATTTTTTTAAATACAAATTACAATATTTAAGTCAATGATGTATTATCCATTATTGTTCAGGACTTTATCCCATCTTTCAACCATTTAGTCAATGACTTTTCTATAAGAATCACCCGATCTGGTATCGAAATAGTTATCGAGCTAATTTCTCAGGTCACCGTCATTGTTGAACATAACGCGACGCATTTGATTGAAAAATGTGATATTCTGCCAGAGGCCGGGACTATTGGGCGAATGCAAGAGAATTTTATTTTGGACGTATTGAAACCGTAATTAAAGGCGAAAAGGAGAATGTATCGAAAATGTTTATTTTTCTCAACATGACACTTCATTATTTAAGACCATAAATGAAAAAAAAAACTATAAGATCCAGGAAAATGGCGACAGTGACGTTTTAGAGCAGAAAAAAATCTATCGAATTTTATGTCATTTTAGTGACAAAATAAAATAGCGGTAAAATGGCATTTAAAAAAAACCGCAAAGACTTATTACACTACTCAATATATAGTCATTATGTTCACAATTTAAGTTTAGAAACTTTTCAAATAAATTATTAAGATTCGTTCTTTTAACATAGATAGAATATGTTTCTTCAGAAGCTCCCAGCGTAAAATCTGTTTCAAAAACTGCGTTAGAAAATTTCGTAACTAACTTTGAAGTCGCCGGGTATCGATCGCCGTATCTTGCATACGCTTTGCAACAGCTCTGTCATCCTAGCTACATCTCCAGTTGGCCGCCGCGCCAAATTGTCGTATAAGAATACAATGCTAATGATAACTATTATGACTTGTTAAATTAATGAATTATTTATAAAAAAAATAAGATAATGAAAGAATACGCCAACACTAATGTACGGAATTAACAAAAAAAAAGAACGAAAGTAGACTGAATGCGGTCGCTTAGGCGCATGTGGGAAAATATATACTAAATAAAGTGAAGATTGAACAAATTAAGTACGAATGTGAAGCTGTTTGTAGCATAGTCGGTTAAATAAAATTAAAGGGTCACTGAGATGGTTTGGTCTTGTGGAACGTATGAGTGAGGAGAGAATGGTAATGGATAATAATGGATAATTTGTATAGCGCCATTTTCGTAAAAACTTTCACCTCAAGGGCGCTTTACACATAATATGTTTTTTTTAATTAAAAAATCGTTATTTTCACATATGGAAATGATTTTTTGAAAAAGTGCGTTTTTAGTTTCTTCTTAAATAAAGTCTCTGATGCACTGTTTCTAATAACGAAGGGTAAAGAGTTCCACGCTTTTGGGCCTGCCACTGCGAATGCCCGTTCACTAAATTTAGACTTCTGGCAACGGCTGATCGGTTCTACAACCCTTCCTGCAGCTGAAGTAGAGGCTGACCTGAGAGTGACGTCTAGCATTCAAATTTTCTGGGATACAAAGTTCTTGAAGATATAGAGACGCCATGTTGTGTGTCGCCTTATGAAATACCTATGAAACGAATGTTAAAAGAACAAAGGGCGTAATTCGATGAACCAAGCGAGAGTGATGTGTCAGTATTACCACATGAAGAGTGTGACGTTCTATTCTCTCTATTTAACCCTGCGGGGAAATCAGTTTAAATAATTAAATGTTTTATCGTTCCCCATAACTTAAAAAATGGAACAATATCGCACGTTTGAAATAAAGCTGAACGTCTGAAATTTGCGGGAAGGCTTATTACATAATATAAAAGCATTGTTACTGAAATTTAATATCTTTGTAGACACCAACAAGAAAGAAATATGTTGGAGAAATATTATATGTATGGGTGGTATGATACATGTGTCTGAAATGCAAACGTTTATTTATCATTTCCTCACATGGTTAAAAATTGTATATTTTTTCGAAAGTTTGAATTTTTTTTATATCTTTCTCAGTAATTCATCTAAGTACAAGCGTGTCCCACCACTCTAAATAGAAATTACTAAATATTATATTAAATATGAATTAAATATATTAATTATAAAGATACACATATAAAATCAATTTTATCGAAAAATATTGTTGTATATTAATATACCAATGTAGTATAAGATAATGCATACTTTTAGTTCATTAACATCTTTTTATCTAACTTTTTCCCATTTTTATATTTTATTTATAAAAAATGCCGCAAGGTTAATAATATTAAAAATAATTATAAATATTGTATCGTAATGTATTGATATTAAATTGTGAAATATAAAATCACTAGATAAAAACACTATAAATATAAAGTTTTGCAAAATATTGCGAAAAATTTATTGAATTTACTTACGTAATTCATTTCTTAGATTCACGAAACGTCAGTAGATTCGGTGTTTTCGGTAAAAATACAGTTTTACTACATTCGAAACCTTTCAAACGACAATGATATATTTACATAAACTGTTTAGTAAATAAATAAATATAATTTATTGTTTTTTATCCCGTTTAGTTTTATACATTATGAGATCAATAAATAAAAATATTTTTGCTTTTAATATTTTTTCAATTTATATGCTCAATTTCCGTTTGTTCTGTACTGTCAGTTTTATTAATAAATTAACACACATAACATCTCACATTCAATACATGGTAAAAAAGTTAGTAAAGTAAAAAAAATTGCAAAAGCGAGTTGTTTGATCATTGGCAAGATATAGTTAACTAATTTTACTCTCGAATATCGAATGATAAAGACCGAAAATTATTGGTTAAATATGGCGAACTTTTCACAGCTGTTTCAAAAGTCATCTGTCGCATTGATACTTTGAAAATTGCAGTATTCGACAATTAATCATTCAATATCCCGTTATCTTAATGATGTGGGTTTGTCCGATGATGATATCGTTGTAAAATATCATCATCGCGCATAATCTGAAAAAAATTGCCAACGAAGGGACAGATTTCAAATGTAAAGGCGAATAAACCATAAAACAAAGCATGTTTCATGATTATTTGTCTTGCCGCACTGTGAGGCAAGATATCTTATATGTGCTTTGGCAATATGACACAAATGACCAATACTTCAATAAGTATATATGTTATTAAATTATACTTATAATCTAACACTTATGAAGCTATTAGATTTATTCATAATGGAGTTCTGTTTTATCCTGGGTGCGGTGTGAAGCTCAGACTGTCTCGGTTCACTGCAGCAAATTGTTGGACATGGAAAAATCTCTTGCACGACAGGCAGCTGAACCTCCAAATCTGGTAGGGGTTTTTTGTACAAACTTCTCGCCCAAATTCCCAACACCATGACTTCCAGTAACACTACACAATTGTAAATCACTGAAATAAACAACAAAAATTATAACATTATTATTGTAGAACAAATAACTGTTTATTGTAAATATAATGTAAGAAGATCGACATATTTAATAAAATTATAAGAAAGACTATAAAAAGCTCTTCTGTCTTAGGCATGCTGATGATACAATATATATTGCCAAATAAAAAATAAAAAAATTATATAATTTCTCTATAGAGTTGAAAAGAGAACAGGTGTATGCAGCGGCGTAGCCAATGCTGAGCATTTTTACAATCTTCAATCCATTTAAAAGCGAAATCGATATCTTTCCTAGCGTTAATAGTATTCCACAGCAAAAAATGTCATTACAACGTTTTTAAAATCATTTCTCACGTATATTACAAAACATGTGAAAATATTATTGAGATATACATTAGCAGAATTCCACTAATATGTCGGATTAGGGACCAGACCATCGCCGTAAAGTGGAAATAGCTTTAAAGCGAAGCAACTTTTTTTTAATGCGTGTGCATGTAAATGCCCTGCAAAGTGTAAATATTACATGACACAAGAGATTATTTTTTTTTAGTATTTCATGGATAAACCACACAACCAGTAATAACATTCGTATATCTTCTACAAAAATAATTCTTATTCAGGGAGCTTTTTTCAAATTCTGCATTGCGATGCAATTTTTGTAGTTACGCCACTGGGCGTATGGGACTTGAAATAAATAAAATCAAAACCAGACATGATTTTCGATGGTGTTAAGATAGTTTGAAGATTGTTAATGACTTCATTTATCTCGGGTTCTGGTTACTATGAAACTGAAGTTAAAAGAAGAATTGAAATGGTGAAAAGTTTAATGTCAATACTGAATACAATTTGGAAAAATAAATCCATAATTATAACTACATAAATGCATTTAGTTTTTTGCCTCTACGGAATGGAAACATGGACATTGAGAGCAAGTGAAATAAAGTAACTTGACGCCTTTGAAATGTGGTGCTGGAGACTAATGCTTAGAACAGTAATTGCGCAATAATGCCTCAATTTTGAAAAAAATAAGAATATATATTTTTTTTGATTAAGTTTAGCAAGCAAAGACTTTAAAACTACAATGTAAATATAAATCAAAAGTAAACCTTAAAAAATAATATCAAAAAAAAAATGTTAATATTGTATTTTACCAATAATTCTATAAGATACAATTTATGATACCGTAGATCTAATAATATTTTGTATAATAAATGTATATGTTGAGCACATAACATAGAGGCTTTAGATTGTGTTTTATTTTAATACGAGTCGACGTTTTGGCCCACATCGAGTACCCATAAATCGAAACAACAAATAAATTTGCATTATAACGTATCTTAAGGATTTTAGTAAATTAATAATATCGATGTGATTTCTATTGATTGTGATAGCGAATCTAGCGTCTTCTTTTCTAGCATATTTTATATACAAAAATAATTAACATTTTGGCCAGTGTCCACGGATGAGATTTATCTCGGTAAATCGACTCAAGAACACATTAGGGACGGTACAGAGTATAGGGCGGACTTATGTATCACATGTTGCGCGCGGATTAGAATGACCCATGTACCTCTAGCGACTCTTAGAAATCAAAATATTATTGAGAGATCATCATGAATTTAATAGTCATACAATACGTACGGTTTCCATATACCGCAGGAGTGATAGGCGGGTGGCAAGGCAGGACATTCGTCCGCACAAGAATATTTGAAAACTGTCCTTGGAACTGGGATAAAATTAGGACCAGTTTTAGATTGATAAACTTTCCAGCCAAGAAATAGTCGTTGAGGGTTTCTTTGAGCATCTTGACTGTCATTATTAATGCCCAAATTCCCAGGAACATGGACGTCATCATTATCGGTTGCAAGTATGTGTAACCCACTTGATATAAATGCTAGAATCGAAAATAAATCAGAATTAATTATAAAATATAGCGGTCTTTGTTACAAGAATAGAGTATAACGTATTATTTTAGTTACGGGAAAATGTAAGGATGTAAGAATTATAATATATCTTGGTTAAATAAGTCGTATTACTAAACATAGTAATCATAACATCGAGGATAATTTCTAACGTGTTTTTACGAATGCTTTACCGGTTTATAAAATATTATTTTTCACAATTAAATTGATATTACAAATTAAACCAAAGTAAATATTATTTTAAATTATTAACTTTGTTTTATTTACCACTTAATCAATTAAAACACAAAAATGTATGTATTTTAATTCATTAAGTGGTTAATAAATCAAAGTTAACAATTTAAAATAATGGATGTTAACCACAAAGTTGATATTGCCAATCTTAAAAATATTACAAAGTAAATATGTCTAATATGTATTTTGTAGTTTCTTGTTTGGCTTTCCTTCTATCAAAACAATATGTACATAATTGATAATGTACATATTTGGCTACTTGTGGGCTTTGATTGCTTCTAACATCAGTCAAATATTTATTTAATTTTTGTCTATGTTGTTCCCAGCCAAGGCTATTATAACTTGTGTCTTATTTAAAACCTCTTTCATTATAATAGTAACGTAATGTTAAATAAAGTATAAAATATATTAAATACGAATTAAATTAATCATCTATAATACAGAAAAAATAAATTTATCGAAAAAATATTTAGTTGCTACCTGAATTCGAATCTGCACCTCTATCCGAGAAAGCGCGTTTACCATTTTCACTATTGCAATCGAATACATTTTCGACAATTTTGAACTTACATTTTGTAATCTTTCCAATTGACACTTCTATATTTTTGGTGACATTTACTTTAGTTTAATTGTCAAGAAACGATATGATCTTAAAAATTGCACCTTCACATATTACCTTCACCTTCATTTATTTAATATATTTTCATTTTAAGGAGAACACTTTTTTGTTGTGGTTGCATTTTTCAGAATCATAGTTCTGTTGTATTTTCAATAGAATTTAAATTAATCAACTAGAAAGATATAGAGACGAAATCTATTTATCGAAAAAATGTTAATAATAAAAAAAAATACGAAAGACAAATCTTCTTTTCAAAAAAAAACAGAGCTGCAATCCGGACATGAACCCAAGATTTATTACATTTTTTTCAGTGGTGTGTTTACTTTCTTTTAATTATAAATAACTATATTGCGGTCTTAATATTTACTTAATATATATTCCATAGATTATAACATTAGAATTCGTCATCTAGAATTTCTACTCTGTGGAAATACATACATGTGCGGGATCGTTAGGTGGTGAGAATGAAATGCGTGGTTTTGTGTAGAGTCGTTTATTGAGTCAGAGAAAGGAAAGGAACCGTAGAGCGGAGCATGACGTATAAATAGTGAGAGGTGCGAGCCGGCGAGCCGAGCTCTCATCATCATGAACTTGTCATCGGTGCTATCGATCGGGCCAGACCGAACGGTGTTTCTTTCCATTGAAGCCCGGACCCTGGATACAGATGTCGCTCATATATTTGGTCAGCTGGGGACGGCGAAGATGACGGTGAATTTAAATCACCGTGTCCACATACATATGGTAAAAAAAAATTGTAAAATACGCACTCAATTAACTGGAATGAAAACAAATTGAAAATACCTCAACACATATTCTAGTATTATCTAACAAATTCAAATATTGTTTAAGGTATGTAACCTATCGATTTAAAATATTGTTGGATTCTAATAAGTTATTTTAGGTAAAATTTGAGACTAAATATACCTGTTCCTCGGCCCACATCACCAGAAGCACAATATACACCAATCCATGGACCACTGGAAGCTGTAACACCAGCATTCTTAATGTTTTCACGTTCCACCTGAAAAATTATTTGTGTTATTTAATAGATGTGTACATCTATCAAATCTCAATTAATATGCTTGTTGGTCTAGTGCTAAAGACGCTCGCCTAGTGATCTAGTGTTGGGATATTCAATCCTCGTTCCAGAAGACCAACAATTTAGTCCTATTTTCATACTTTTTTTTACTTGTTTTAATAAAATTATCTACAAGAGTCGTAAAAATATTTTATTTTCAGATATTGCCTTTAAATCACATGAATTTTTTTTTCAACTATCAACTTTATATGATGCAGTAATTTGTACTGCATTGTGATTTCGTGTGTTAATGTTTGTTTGTAAAATAAATGCTAAAAATAAAATATGGTCAGTTAATTTATTGAAAGGTTTGATTTAATATTATATATCAATAACTAACATGGCTGTTACTTTGTAGAGTAAGATTATTATTTAAAAAAAAAAACTTCAGACTACACTATTGGGTATTATTTTGATCATAGTATAGTTTTAAGAGGAATGTAATATTAATTTAATAGTATTATCGAAACTAGAGTCGTGATAAAAATAATACTTACATGTGTAGTAAAAAGTTTGATTTAAAAAAAAACTGGAATAATATTTTCAATGCCAATCAAAAACATGAAAAAGATAAATATATCAAAATATTTTCAACCTACAAATCTAAAATTAATCGTTTGAATTTAATATTTATAGAAAGTCTAGGAAGCCATCCGGAGGGGGGGGGAACCTTTGAAAACAACAATAATCACAACATACTTTTTCAAAATCTTAGTGATGGATGAATGAATGAATGCAAAATAATTTCGTCGTACCATCGAGTAGTTTTAACAAAGTATAGTATTAACACTCAACCAGATAAACCCAAATATCTAGTAGTGGATAGTGATACCTGTTTGTAACTTGCATTAACTATTTTAAAGGTATGCACCTAACAGTAAAAAAAAATTAAAATAAGAATATATGTATGAAAATTATTTTTTATTAATTGTAAAAAAACTGGAATGTAGTGTGTTCTTGGGGGAAGGATAGAAGGGTTAGGGCCCGGTGTACATGTTTATCAGCGGGCCTGGTAATTTGTTGCCATGTATTACAATACTAAAATATGTATCTCTATTTCGAATTTTTTAATGAAACTATTGAAATTATCTTTAAACAAGAGTAAATATAATTTTTCTTTTCAAAATATATAATCAGCTAAATTTGGATAATTATCCTTTCTTACTTGTTGACTGACCACAATGGTAGTTGACAGCATGGCCAACAGCAGCATGGAGCCACCTTGGGATCCAGGGAGTCATGTTTCACCCTCCTGAAATACAGAATCAGGATGGTATTATTCAGCAGTATTTAATTTTTCTTTACAAATACTACCTCTATGAGTTAATAAAATTACTGAACTAACTACGTATCACGAAATAAGCGTCACATCAATTTTCTTACCATTTTCAAATGATGCTAAAAGTTTGTGCTATGAAAATAGAACTTACTGATGGCCTTCTGGAACTAGGCTCGAACTCCGTCCACTAGATCACTAAGCGAGTACCGTAACCACTAGACCATAACACGTTAATTTTAAACTGAAGAGAGAAACTTAATACTAATTCACTTTATTTTACTCTTAAATAAATAAATAATAGAGTAAAGAGCCAATTACAAATAAACAAGAAGAACCTGAAATTAGTTTTTTTAACGTGATTTATTCCCAGAGTTTTAGCAAAACAATTGATAATAGGGAAACACATTATGTTACCTATACATCACTGTAATTATACCAATACTTAGAGATTCCTGTTATAAGGTTCGATCAGTAGCAGCGTTAGTAGAAATAAGTGTCGATTACAGAGAATCAGATTCTTGTGTAATATATTACCATTCCATGTTTTACTAACGTGAATTTGTGATAAGCAAAAATACATATTTGTATATATGTAATAAATCTTGTAGCTTGTTGGTCTAGCGATTAAGATGCTGGCCTAGACCAGCAAGTTAGTCCTATTTTCATAGCACAAATGTTTAGCTTAGTTTTAAAATAGTAAAAATATTGATATGACATGTATTCCGTGTACGCATCTCTATTTAAAAAAATAATAATTTAATATTTTTCGTTGGGTATGTAGGTACCTGATAAGTTGAACTTCTCCCCCGCAATAGTCCACATAGAGGCAAAACAGCTGGTAAAGAGTAAACATGAACATCCCTTGAGACACCGCCTCAGCTAAAAAGTGGGCGCGAGGAACGACTATTGCACAATACGTCGCCACCGCAAACACCTGAAACATATATTTTACATACAATTTATATTTTTTTTAAAGTAGGCCTGAAAACTTTTAAAATGAAAAATTGTTGTAGTAGTATCGGCGTGATTGGTTGGTTCGGATACAAACACGCCACCCACCAAACCTTCGGGTCATAAAACATTTTTTGCGGATATTTTATTTTGTCCTAGTATAATGTAACTCTATATACAAACTATCTAATAAAGGCCAAACCACATACTGAACACTGAACGGCGGATGATTTTCTGAGATAAACTGATATGGGAGTTTAGGGGAAGCGGTGAAACAATTCACTATTTCACTATAATATTGTTTCTCTTATTTCCTATCGATGTACGAATATCTTACAGAAAGATGGGGACACAATCTTTGAACTTCATGTTTTTAGACATGTTTTCGTCCACTTTTTACTCCATGAGAAGAAAGCGTGCAAAAAATAATCATGATGAAATACAATTTCAGAGATATTATTGAGAAAAATCATAGCCGTGTGCACCTAAACACAATTTCTAAATAATTGCTTAACATTTAGTAAGACACGATATGTTTTATATGCGTTCTCACTAATTTCACTGTAGTTTTGAATGGATGAAATTTTACCCTTGAGTTTCAATGATTTGTCGGTGAAAGTTGATATGTATCAACTCTCCGTACTTTGTAGCAACAGCAACATCCTCAGCATTTTTTGTATCATTGCTCTTTACGCTAGTTTCGAGAAGAATTTTTCATCAAACTTAGAAAAATAGTGGTTTAGTTACAGTTAGTCACACAGTTACGATTATTGTACCAGGAGCATTAAACAATATTTTCTGATATTTATTTTTTATTATTTTGCACTGTTTACGACTTTAAAAATACCTAATTTAAGTATAAACATACAGACTTAAGCTAAAAATACCAAATTAGAAATTATCAAATGAGTTTAATATGGTCAATGAATCCGAAAAAGTGATTATCGATACATCGAGAGGTACGGATTAGATGAAACATGAGAGCAATGATAGTAACGATACCATGTGCACAATTCTCAATGTGTACATGTGTCATGCCGTGAATGTGCTTTAACAACTCTTCAGATTTCTACGTAAATAAATATAAACATAAGTCTCTGACTGAAGTACAAACACAGTTTTTCAACAGAGCGGTTTGTAATACCAACAAGCATTTTATATTATATAATCCGTGAAAGTTGGACCTGTGATCATCCGTGAATCGACTGATTGAACTAGACGAGTGATAGAATAGTCGGCGAGATTAAGGAATGAAGACATTATTAATTACATCTTACCGGATAGACGCTGATGACGAACCCTGTATGGGTCTTGACTCTCGAGGACGCGTGCTTCATGACATACTTCAAGGTATCCAGGTATATCACTAGTATAATTAATACCGCTAATGCGCCAATTGTGAATAATATTATCCCATACTTGTCTAAGGCTAAAAAAATATAACAAACATTTCTTAAAACATACAAAAAAGACTGAATATTTATGATTTAAAATCCTTGTAACCACCTGTAAAATTAAAGGACAGCGATAAATATATTCAGGTCATCAATAAATTTATTTTTATCCGGTGATTTAATTTTGTTAATATTTTTATTTATTATCTTTGTTTTATTAACCACTAAAATGGGTTTAAATACATCTACCGGTTTCGAAAAATACCATTTTCTTCTTCAGGATTTTATAACTAACTAAAACATATATTGTTTCTTTGACAGAATCTATTTTTAAAAAAAATTTTTTAGTTAGTTATGACATCCTGAAGAAGAAAATGGTATTTTTCGAAACCGGTAGATGTATTTAAACTCATTTTAGTGGTTAATAAAACAAAGATAATAAATAAAAATATGAATCTTAACCACAAAGATAACATTGCTGATTTCAAAAGTATAATTTTGTTAAGTTTATACATTCAAGTATTTATATAATGCTTTAAAGATAAATTATGTTATGTTACTGATAAGATGAAACAAAATTAATAATCTTTAGACAGATTCTCACAACAGATTTAATAATAATGCATTACATTTTTATAGGTAGAGTTCGTTTTCAGAATCGCTTATCAAAAAATTATCTTAAGTTTGTGCTCATTGTATGATTGTATTAATTATATTGTTAACACAGATAGCTGCTACCTCGGAAAAACTTTTTAAAACAAGGGAACAAATGTAAATACTTTATATTTATAATACGTTTATAAATTACGTACTTCTATATTCTAGTACGGTATAAATAAAATATTTTCAGTAAATATTTATTCTTCATAAAATGCAACAATTTTCGTACAAAATTGTAAAATAGTGCTGAATTTTGGTTGACAGTATTTTTTACTTATTCGAGCTTATCAATTTTTAAATAATTCAATACCATATAAATGTTTTATAAATAATGTTTGAGGAATGTCCGAGTTAGTGGCAAGGTATGGTGCAGTTGAAGATAATAACTGATAAGTAAAGTGTGAAATAATATTATGTACTTACATCCTAAGGAACAATCAATATCTATTTTTTCGCGGTCCATATCGCAATATTTTACTTAATTTACAAAATATCTTTTAAGACACCATTTAAATAAATTAATATCAATTGCATCACATTTTTTGTTAGATTATGAAGGAAACCCCAAAGGGTCCCATTCTATCTCGGAATCGTTTTGAGAATTGTTCGCTCTCGCTTCGATTCCATTTAACAAAACAACGCGTGCAATATTAAATATAGATTAATAAATATTATAATATATGAAAATTATTGATATCACCAACTATTGCTGGTATTTTGGAGAAACCTCGGCTCAAGGGCGCTGAGTGTACAATGTCTAAACTAAGTAAATGATAATATTTATAATTCGTTAAATACACATGATGACGAAATGCTAAAATGATTTTCGTTAAACCCAGTTTTTGTGGAAACAATACCATTTTTTGTTATACAGATTTTCAGGGCAAAAGTTGGACTTTATTGGAGAGCAAATAATCGAACGTCATTATTATTTTATTATTTTGTTCGTTACATTATTCTAAAATTTATGTTTGAATTTTTCGAACAGATACATTAATATAGGTACTCTGAAGAAGCAATACAATCTATAAATTTATTTCACCAGACAGATATAGCAAGTATGGAATATGTAATTGTAATTGTAAGGAAATTAGATTCTAGCAGGAGGGTGGATTTAAAATGACAAGTGGTGGTAAATTGTGGCAGATCGGAATGGTACGAAAATAGATTTGTGATGTCTGTAGAAGATTTTTGCGAGGACTGATCAATTTTGTGATTAACTAAGAGTATTCGAAGGAGAAAGGAACAGACTAAATAATTAATTAATTAATGTAGACCAACGAATTCGTTGGTCAACCCTAATCGTTGATAAATCCAAGTATTCACGATCTCAAAACCATTTATTATATAATACATATAATAATTATTTATACCCTCAACTGTACAAATTTCTCAAAAATCATTTATAACACATAAAAATGATAATTCATATCTCTACTTATTCTTCTTTAAGTTGCCAAAAAATCTGCTGAAAATGGAAGTGATGAAAATGAAATGAAAAGAACCGAGGAAAGCAAAAATATTAACGATAATGTAGGGGATAATATAAAACAAAATTACCTGAAAAATATGAATATGTGTCTGGCATGTTTTCATTTGTGCAGATATTAGGGATCCCAGTAATATTTTCTGGAACTACTGGAAGTTCTCCGCCCAGGTACGAGGCCACCACATTCGTGGTGACCTTGCCATCGTCAATACTGGAGGTCTTGTCCATACCTATATCTCTTTATAATCACTGATACTATTCACTGTTCACTATTCACAATGACCTTTAGGGTTGTTTACTTTTGTCGTGTTTTAATCCCAGTAACTGATAATCACAAAAAGATTATTAATCAGTTTATTCTTGATTGTGATTTTTAAGTAAAAATCACAGATATAATATATTTACAATTCTTACTCATAAAGAGTAAAACTAAAGATTTCTTGCACAAATTTGTATCAAATTCAATTAATCAAATACTTTTTCATCGAATGGAGAGAGAGAGAGACGCTTCAACAACGACAAGCTGCTATCCTTATGACCGGCAGAGAACTGAGTACGTACTAGGTGTGTGCGTCCTTCTGATTTAGATAATTTTATTTCATTATCATCTTATGCGGTAGTTCCAAGCACTATTTCACCGGATGATGACACTCTACAGGTAGTGTGGAAACGTACTAAAAAATAATGTATTATTTTATTAATATAATAAACTAATTAAACAAATAAAGCGAAGATTGTAGATGTCGTTACAACACTTTAGTCGTACACCTGAGACCTCAATGTAAGTTATTTGCATTATTATTAAAGATCATTCTAAATTTGTTACTTGGTGTACCAATAGGTATCATAACAGGCTTAAATATTAATTAAATAAATTGTGAAAAAAATATAATGAAAGTTTATAATATGTACAGAAAAAATAAGATAATAAGTCATAATTTTAAAAATGCAAGTATTAAATATCATCACGGTAAACATGTTACAATTTATGAAGTCAAACATTTATTTCACTGACTGTGCAGGCTTCGTGTTAAATTGTATAGGTGTGAAAAAAGGAGATTCTATTTCAAAAATCAACGAACAGAATGTTAGGCAATATTAAGTTATACTTACTTACTTACCATCACGCCGTTTCCCCGCGGGGGTAGGCAGAGAGGATAGAGTGCCACACTTTTCTGTCCTGACACACAATTCTCGCCTCATCCACATTCATACATCTTCTCATACAAGCTCGCCGATTATTGAGGCTTCTAACAGAACCATCCTCCATTAACTGGTTTACCTGGTCGTGTGAAGTCTTCCACGGACGTCCTCTATTTCTGGTGCCATCAACACTTGCGTCATATATCTTTCTTACCATTCTCTCCTCATTCATCCGTTCCATATGACCAAACCACCTAAGTGATCCTTTCTTTATCTTACTCACTATACTAACATCAGCTTTACATTATTTCCTTATTTCTTCATTCTTTACTCTGTCATAAATAGATTTGCCACATATACGCCTAAGTGATCTCATTTCTACTGCAGCCAGTCTACTTTCGTTCCTTTCCTGCCAGCTCCAGGCCACATTCCATACATCAGTGTCGGTACCAGGATTCCATTGTGCGCCGCTAGTCTTGCCTCAGTTGACAAATTCCCGTTAGATACAATTCCATTCAAAGCGCCGTTCACTTTATTTCCTGCAGTCACCCTCCTTTCGATATCATTCTCAGCCTTTCCGTTTCTATCAAACATACTTCCCAAATACACAAACTCATCTACTTGTACCAAACATTCATTACCTACAAGTATTTTGCACGGTGTATTGCTTTCCTCCTTCTCGAATACCATCACTTTCGACTTGTTAACATTCATCATGAGGTCGCTTTCCTTGCATGCATCGTACATTCTACTCACCAGATTCTGTAATTCTTGTTCATTATTCGCCATTAGTACTGCATCATCGGCGTACAATAAACAATTAAGTTATAACAATCACTATTTTATAAAACACAAGAACAGTTAAAAATTTTGAGATTGATTTGCAATAAATAAAATGAGATATTATTATAAGTCAAACTACGTCGTAAAATCGAATAAGAATACCTTGAGAGGGGGGAATGGTTGCGCTCACAGCTGTCAGGTTATTAAATTAATGCATAATTAATACAAAAATTAATTAAGCCTTAACTGAGATTAGTTTTACTATTTTAGTTAAAGCGTTCAATCGTTGGTCGTTAAAAACATTTATTCTAAGAATAAGTACTATCTGATTTTATTCTGTATCGATATATAATCCGCTCAACTTATTATCCTTACTTTCAATTATCAAATTCATGTAGTACTATCCCAATTTTCGCTACAAACAATTATATACAAAGTTAAAATTTGTAATTAAAATAACCTGACATTAAAAAAAACAATATCACCATGTTTCTCGCCAATAGGATGCCCCCAAAAAAATCTTATGCCATTGTTGTTACCTCATATGTCGGAAACAAGAGGGATCAGCCCTTATCCTTCCCCATTATTATTATTTTATTATAAATTTATTTAACAAACTTTTCGGTCACCCGATAATCATTACATACTACTTTCCCGTATTAAATATTTTAGCAAAATAATAATGACGCGGTATTTCACATACCTATATGTACATATATCGCAATTTTTCGTAGCTGGAGTCAAATAGTTATTATGCTTCACGCGAATTGTGATGGAAAGTATACATCTATTACGATAAGTAATCGAAACATAATTATCTAACCCTTTGTCGATTTTAAAGAATGAATGGAAATAACAAAAAGTTTTCGTATACCAAGAGTTCTTCTTCTTCTTTTAAACAGGCAATCCACCCTTCAAGAGTGATTTGTACCATTAAACAAGTTAAAACATTATTTCATAGAAAACAGTACAACAATATTATAGAATAGGGAATACTGCGTTACAAATTAGTACCATTGACGTTCAAGAAATTTGCTATTATATAGCTTAAATGTGGCGAGTTAAGGGAAAGAAGATGACACAAGTTAACCGGGAATTGAAAAGATTATTGTAAAAAAAACCTGTGATCCGCAATGAACAGGCAAAAAAGACATGGTCAAGAGTTTCCTCCTCGGCTACCAAGAGTTCCTTAAATGATCAAAACTACTAATCTTATGTAATTCTTTTTTGTTCTAACATCCTTGATTGTTTGTTTTCTTCTTTACTCATTTTACTTATTAACTTGTCTCCTTTTGATTTTTTTATTTTTTACCATTCAATTTTATCTGTTACCTTATTTCCAACTTATATTCTATCTTATGGAACCTAATAGCTACCTACTTCGGAATAGGTACTTTATATGTACCTAGCGAATTAGGAAATGGCAAAAAGGGTTGCATGAAATGGAACGTAGTATTAATATTGGTACTTTCTGATGTATTGATTACTTTAAGGATTTGCATTATAATTTTTCTTTAAACAATATTTGATTAATTTGCTTAAATACTATTTGATTTAATCATACATGACGCGGACGAGATGTTTACGCGCCTTGTTACTTCTATTGACACCACTGAGTTTCTTGGTTTATTATAATGTACATGTTTGTGTGTGAGTATTGCCGCCCTTTTTTCGGAAAGCTAAGAAGACATTCTTATTACATCCCGTGCTTTGACTAGTCCAGCGCGCTTCGGTATAAAAATAAAATTATAATCTGAGTAATTAGTTTTTTAATATCACCGATGTGATGCTAGTGAGAGATGGAAAAAGTAAGCTGAACGGAAAAAATGATAAACTAGAAAATACTAAAAGGTTAAAGGACAATAATGAATACTATTTAAAAGATAAGAGAATAATATATAAGATACGAGAATAGAAGAATTAGAGGAAGAAACAAAGAAAGTGACCGAGACAAAAATATATAAAATAAACCGAATAATGTTACAACAAAGACAAATGCAGCCTAGTTCTCCACTTCAGCTATCATGACGTCACGCGTCGTGCGGTTTATTAACGTAACAGAGCTATGTTTACTCTCCATCACAATCACCCGGGCTGCTTGATGAGTAATTTTATTTACATTTCGTTCATTTGCTTCTTTTGCGTAATTGTTTATTTAGACATCTCTCATAAATTGCTGACTAACTGTTGTGATGAATATTACTAAATATGAAAGGACTTTGCGAAGCGACATAATTTGATAAACAGATGATTTTTTGATCCCCATCTATGAAATGAGTTAAATAACTAATCGTATCCGAACCAAAAAACACTATATTTCAATAATTGCGGAGAAAGGCTAAAATATTTTATTTAACAGCGTTCTAATGAAATTTTTTTAATATTATATTTAAATTCTTGCTCATTTTGCAACCCTAAATATTTTGTATAATGACATTAATACAATGAATGAGTTGGTCGTATTCTCCGATTCATTACTAAGCTAAAGAAAACTTTTACATTACACTTTTCCTATAAACTATGTTTGCATATATCGTAACGTTTTATTTTTATATTGTAATTTGTTGGTTACTCACATTTGATTTGTTGGTTATTGTAATTTGTTGGTTAGTTACATTTGATAATACAATAAGAGTAATCGTATGTGATGAACATTTTCAAGAGATTTAATGACCATATTTTTATGTAGTTAATTTTTAAATACCTATGTATTTTGTATCATTAAAATATTATATTAGTAAAATAACAATCACTTTGTATGAAACCACGAAATTTATTATACTCAAATATTTCGCTTATCTCAAGCTTCATCAGGACGTATTTAAAACTGTTGACGTATAATGAATTTCATGGTTTCATACAGTGATTGTTATTTTATTTAATATAATATGTCAAATCACAAAATGATTGTTTTCTACAAGAATATTAAAATATTAATTTATGATAAAAAATAAATTTATAAAAGTTTTCTACTATTTTAAAAATGAAACCTAACCACTCTAACAATCCTATTATACAGTAGCGTGCAGCAGGTATAGATTCAGGTTATGCTATTATCAATGATATTATACAATCATATATAATATATGTAATACAATATATATCACAGACCTATGTTCTGAATAATTACAACTTCCCAATAAGAATGTGTTCTCCTTAACAATATATATACTTTCGTTTAACCAACGTCTTTGGACAAAATAAATCCGTCGTTTATACGATCCTACCATGTATTTATTTATAACTTTAGAGTACTATTAATAGTGTTTTTAAAGTTTAAGTTTTAACGTAAAATAATACCTTCTTACCTTGTCAAATACCAAATTCTTACCAAATTAAAAACAAACCCAAACACCAAATTCTAAGAACGATCATGAAATCATCACGTTAAAAACAGTATGATAGTAAAATTCGCGAATAAGTAAAAGAGGAATTAGACATTTCAATGATTTACACGCTGTTGTAAACCTTTCAAATGTTATTCTATTAAAAAACAGCACAAGTAACAACTTCATAAAAAATGGATCAACTGAAAGGAATTTTCAATTCAGTAATAGCCAATTGTATGACTCAAGTAACACACTCTCTTAAAAATAGAAGATAGTCATGCGAATAGCTACAATAGACGCATTGTAGCTACTAGCATTACGGCTACAGCGGTGGGTTGTCGTGATAGTTTTTAGAACTAAGCCATTAAAGTTTCTACTGGTACACAGATGGCGCTAATTGTAATAAATCCGTAAATATAATTCATAAATAAAACACGATCCAAATTATATATTATTCAATTTATATTTGTTTCCCAGAATTTTTAGTAATGCACAGCTTTTTTTCTGGAAGCAATGCACGTCTCTGACCTACAGGTGATAATGAAAAACCCCTCATCACGATTGATCGGACTTATAAAAGCCTTTACGATAACCGCCATCATTAATCGGTAATATTACTTCGAACAGGGATACATTACGAAGAGACTAGACATGGGTCGTAATCTCGCCATTGCGATTCAACATTTACTCGTTTTACTGTTGACATGACGTTCGTGCCTAGTACAAAGATTAAACTGGAAAACACATTACAAAAAATATAATTCGTGAACAAACAGTTTGGCTTAGAAAATACCAGTCTAAAACAAAATATTGATTGAGGATTATGCCAAGGCATTAATTACTATAATTTTCTTAAATAGCAGAATGCGAGGTATCTATCTAATCACGAATATCGTTGACTGTGGGCATGAATTTTGAAAAGGTATCTAACTAAATAGAGTTACCATGAACCAGCATACGAGAATATGGAAAGACAGAGACATCAAATAAAGTAACAAGATGTTATCGATACACACTCTTGTCCGTCCAACCTTCAAGCATGCAGCAGCATAGACTTGGATAATACGCAATAGCGACAAGCGTAACAGACGCCTTTAAAATATGCTGCTGGTGTAGAATTTACGTATACACGGACACACGAATGCCTCAATAAATGGGGATAACTTTGAATGCAGTTATCTTCTTATATAGCTTTTACGCTTTGCGTTAATTTATTAGCAATCAAATTTTAGCTCTTTTTGATGTAAAATGGTCATTCAAAATCGGTGATTGTTGCAAAATCAGTTGCTTTTGCCAGCTGCTATTTATGCATTGCAACATGCGTGGAACAATCACATAAGAATTGTTGTTTTTGTAAAACTGTTTCACGCAGAACGCGCGTTGTTCCCACGTGAAGCGATGTGACTAAATTTCCAAGGACGAAACTCCTGCGCGCTGTCGCCCGCATGCCGTGAAGCGATTTGAAAAGTGCAATATCTTATGACCTGTATTAGGATTCGACTAATTATTCTTCGCTGCACCGAAATTTAAATAGCCACCTACTTTGTTTTTGGAAGAAGGATTGTAGTTATTTTATATTTAAACAAGATTTTAGTAATTATTATTCATAATAAGACATTTATTAATAAATACATTCTTCTCCGAGGTCCTCTCAGTTTCTCATGCTTATTTAAAAATAACAAATATGGTGGTTACTTCAAAACCAACCACGGCAAGCTCATCTACAGTAGTAAACAATAGATTCAGCTATGTTAAGCATCATTTTCACAGCCTAGTGATGGAAATTGCTCTGGGCACTACTTTAGGATGAAGAAAATCTCGAAAAGTGCCAAAACGTAGACGAATGCGTTGCATCTAGCTGAAAAGACCCTGGAAGCTGTGAGAGCGACCCCTTGTGGAGATGCATTACGAGTTGTGTCTCATCTGATTGAAGCCACTATGACTAAGTATGTTAAATTATCGACATTTATTTTATGACGAATTTTATCAGGTGAGTCATAGAAAAAACATATTTTATGTTAATATTTAACAATAGTTTTTGCTAGCTTTTACTTAAATAAACAGAAAATCATCAATAGTTTTAGAATCTGTTTTCATATGTATATCAATATAATTTGATAATTTAATTTACAACTTAATGATTCATAAATAAGACTATTCTCCAGATTCTGCCAACTTAAGCACCTACAAATAATATTGATGATTATTTATGACGTATTTAATGTAATTATTCCGACGCAAAAAGAAAATGGTTTACGTATCTTCATTCAAAGTTCAGAATTCGTCATTTAGTGTTTTATTTACAGTTTAGTATATATATATATATATATATATATGTGTGTGTGTGTGTGTGTGTATATATATGTTGTAGATTTAAGATTTCCTCGAACACTAGTGTATAAAACTGGCGTCTCTTCTGGGTTAGATCGCGTTTTTTATAGATGGTTTCCTTGGGGAAACCTAGGCCAACGTTTCGGCATGGTAACACGTGCCATTATCAAGGCGTTGCCTCAAACAGTAAGAGAAAAAGCGTCCTGCGAAAAAGTATGGATGTATAAATCCTCCACAGTCGAGTAAATTTCAGTTACAAAAAACGCGATCTAACCTAGGAGAGACGCCCGTTCCATCTGTTCCATCTACTTCGTCTCTTCTACTTCGCGTGCCGGGTACTCGGCATGCGTTGCAATGCCACTTAAAGAAAGAAAATATTATGTGCTTTTGGATACACAATATTTTTTGTTTTTCCGTCTGGTGCGTATACGAAGAAGTCGCCAAAAAAAGCGATAATTTTTGGAAAATTTTCCACAGAGAATCCTAAAAATAGCCAATCAACGTGTCCGTATTTCACATTTCACGACATATGGTTTGCCATGAAACTGATAGCCGTGGCGCGCAGATCACTTTCTTCGGCGAACTTTCTCATTGTAAAATGGTTGTACTAATTCAGAAATCTTCGCGGGCGTGCGCACGCAACTCACCCAAGTTTCATGGCAATAAACTATATGAAATATACACATTTATTGAAATTACTCGCGCACCACCTATTGTAAAATGGTTGCACTAATTCAGAAACCTTAGCGGGCGTCTGCACCAAGTTTCATCGCAATCGGATGAACGGTATAGGAACGCATATGGAACAAACAAGCAAACATTTATTTATATATATATATATCTTTGATACTACTAATAGAAAATTATTGGCGGTCGCTGACTGGCCACTTAGCTGTTTCCGCAGAACTCGTATTTCAATGTCGATAATATGATTTGCCTATTATCAAAAAATATACACCACAGTTCATCTATGATGGTATTAGGATGTTAATAACTGAATATAATTGGAAAAAGTTAAAAATGTAACATTGACCAATTGTAATAATAAAGTAAAGGAAAAAAAAGTTAATATGAAGGAAAGCCATAAGGTTTTAGTAACTAACTGCCGGAACTTAGCTAACTGCTCTAACATTAAAATATAGTCCAAAAACAAGCTTTAAAATTTTGTAAAATATTGCATGCGTTGCTTTGTTGAGTGGAATCGAAACAAGAGTAAACAACTCTCAAAACGATTCCGGGATTGGGTGGGACCCTTTGAGGTTTCTTTCAACCACAGTACGACATAATTTTAATCAATCAGTACAAACAAATACCCTATCAGAATTTTTCTTGAATACTTTTAAATAAAATAGTAATTTGTATCATTCCGGCAGTAACAAATTTTCGCAGTCATATCCAAAGGGTGACTGATGTGCTGCCATCCTGCCGTGAGACGCCACCGACAAATTATATGCATCGCTGTCGTTGTACTCTGTCTTTTTACTGGTTTTATGTCTTTACGATTATTGTTTTGCTTGCGATACAGTGTACACTGCCACAGGTACTGGCATTTGTAGAGTAATATATTTTAAGGATTAAATTTATATTTTGTTATTTTCATATATAAATGTGTTATTTCAGTTATGATGATACACACAGGTTATTGATTAAATTTTATTTCGGATAAAAAGTACAAGACAATGTTTTAATTAATGTGGTGTCTAATATTTTAACCTACTGTACAGGTGTACACTCTCCATTACATTAAAATTATAATGTAAAAATGAGATAATACGATATAAATTCACTGACACGTGAACTTGCGAGAGTATGAAATATCAAAAAAATATAAATTCATCCGAACGACATTAGATATTGTGCGTAAGAATATTATTTTTTTTGACAGATGTAAATTGTTTATAAAGATGACAATTTTTAGGGCTGATTTTTTAATATTTTATAAATATTCTGTTATTAATTTTCTTTCTAGAATATTTTATCAAATTATTGGTTTAAATTAAATAATACAAAATAAATTAATCAACTTGAAAGATATACAAAAAAATATCTATTTATCTTAAAAATATTCTACATGGGGAAATAAATATTTTTTCCATAAATAAATTTTTTCTGTATATCTTTCTAGTTGATTCATTTAATTTGTATTCAATGTATGAAAATTTGTATGAAAATGTAAATTCACAACAAAAATATGTTCGTTTTAAAAATAAATTCTAAAGTCTCATTTTCAGCATAAAATAATATTCAAATATAGATGTGAAAATTGCGCCTTACCCTCTCCACCTGATTTAGTTCACAACAAAACCACAACTGTCATGTTTCTTTCGTTTTTCAAGATGTAGATAAAATGTTTCAAGCTTCTTATCTATTTCTCTTATCTATGGGTACTGTGATTGTAACTGTTAAATTTGAAATTTTGCTTCCATTGTTTCACAATTGCAGTGATTTTATTTTAAAATAAATAAATAATTAGTACTAAAAAATCGATACACTTTTTTCTTTATTTTTTTTACAAATAATATATGTTTTTATATATAATGCAGTATCGTTGTATATATAATAAGGCATTTAAGGCTGATTGTTAATTTATACATTTTCATACAACCTGATAAACAGATAAACATTAATATAAAATTGGTTTAATATTCGCATTAGAGATTTGACTAATATATATACACATGTAAACTAACACTAGGCACAGTATAAGACTTAACAAGTATATGACATGATGAATATCTAAAAGTGCGTGTTTTTTATGCGTATTTAATAAAGACATTTAAAATACTATATATTTATTTTATAGTGTATGTTCACGGAGACTGATCACTCTTCTCGGGGCTGCTTTCATCACCCTACTATGCGTACAAAATACATAGGGCAGTGAATCTATAACTCAAATACGTTTTAGCCTTTCGGCGCTTTCGAGAAGACATTCCGAAATAATTCTCATCCATGTATACCCGCCATTATAATATCCACAACATCCAGATTATTAGTGTCCACATAAATTTATATGGTAGATGACAAACTTTAAGATAGCATTATTTTCAAAAATTAAAGACATGCAGGCGTGCATTGAATGTAGTATTATGGGGTATTAAATTTCTTAGAGATAAATACAAAAATTATTAATAATATTTAACAGATCACTGCCACAAATCGAGGTATGTTACAAATTAAGAATACTGCTCTAAAACACTCTTTCAAAGTACAACATTACTAAACTGAATAATGACATTGACAAAATAAATGTAATAAGTGCTAAAAAGACATCATATTTAAAATACCTACAATTAGTACTGTTGACGCAAGTCAAGTACCTACTCCCTGTGCATTTTGTCCTTCCAATATAAACCTTAATATATACCTGTCCCGCTCTGGCCAATTAATTACTTAGAGATTTCGCCGACGAGGGGACATTTTGCCTTCCGACAACGAACTGTCAAGATCCGTGTTTTTTTAACGTCTGAAATAACGCCGTTCGTAACGCTAGGACCACGAAGATGCGGTGTTCTAAACAGCTCCGGAAGTGCAGTGATATCTCAGTTCTTCATTTAAAAGGTACGAATCAACTGAAGGTGAAAACTTGAGGTCCAATCCAGGATCGAGATCAAGGGAGGCCAAATCCATTTGCTAATATTCCTCTCTTGAATCCAATTCAGGTTGCGTCAACTAATCATTATTGTAATCGATATAATCCACGGGATCTTATCCCACAAGTATAATGTTAGAAATATGCTTTTCTGTTATAATTATATTCAAATATATAAAGAACAATTATATACTTAAATATTAATTATTACATTTAATTAGTATTTAAAACATCACAGACCTATGTTCTGAACAATTACAACATCGCAATAAGAATGTGTTCTGATTAATATTAATATAATTTACTTTGTAACTGTGGCCCGAAAAAGCTTCACAGTAGACTGAACAAACCATTGCCTCAAGTTATTAAACCATGATGTTCTCATTCTTCCAGAGTACTGATTTCCACTAATCTTTCTCTACATTATGAGATGTAGATCTCATACATCTGTGAATGTCTCATTACATTTTTTTAATTTTAACTGTTTTAATACTTTTTTTTCTTCATTTCTTTTAAATAAGGCGAACTCGGTAATAATAATCTTTTCAATCTTTTGTTTATCTTTACTATATATAATACATTATATTTCTAAAACACTAAATATATAATAAACAAAAAGATTATTTTTCCCTGTTTAATATTGAATTGAAGTCAATTCTTTTGAAACTGACTGCATGACTAAATTAATATTTCATATTTTGCCCTATATGTATGCCTCATTAATTCTTAGACATATGTACACATCTAGATCAAAACAACTCAAAAAGTCATTTTTCAATAGACAAAAAATATAAACATTTTTTTCCATTTTTTGTTACTAAAATTGTGAAACTAAATAACATTTTAGGTTATAAATGTATCTGGGTCTAAATTAGTTATGTATATGATCGAATACAATAATAACTCCAAATTCTTGTTTTTTTTTAGTTGTCTTAGTTTTGATCTAGGTGTGCGATATGTAAATTCGCAAAAATATACGCACAGGTTATTAAATTAAATATATAGAATTTTCATTACACTCTTGTGAAGTTCAATTTCGCTTTTAGATTATTCTTCTTCACTCCTGTAAATTAACTTCTTGTGCGGCAGTCGACTTGGAGTTCGTATCCGGAAGTGACATTTTATATAAACTCCTTGCCCAGTAGCCTAACACCGACATCTCCAATAGCACAGCAGAATTATAAATCACTGAAACATATGAAAAATAGCTCATTTGTACGATAAAGAAGTATTTATAGTGAAGAACAGAAAAACTAAAATACAATTTAAATTCATCTAACTATTATATTTTCTAATTAAGATAATATGTTCTACAAAACTTTCGAACCCGTATAGTACTGTATTAGTATATAAACAACATAAAATAGGAAAACATCAATCATTAATACAAATTAAATTAATCAACTAGAAAGATATACAAAAAAAAAATTGATCGAAAAAATATTTACTTGCTACCGGGATTCGAACCTGGACCTCTTCCTATCGGGGTAGTAACTAAATATTATAAACATAACTGTTCTAAAAATGCAACTTCACAAAAAAATGTGTTCTCTTTTCTCTTTATATTAATTTATCTTTTATAAGTGGATAGTTTTTAATATAAATAATTAGACAAAATACGTTGTTTAAACCACTATTTATTGATTATTCAACATGTTTCGACACATATAGTATCTTTTTCACGAGACAATTAAAAATACGAGCATAGATAAAAACAAAACTATAAAATGGTGAATAAGTAAGAACTTATATGAAAACAACTCTAAAAGGTGACTATTTGTAAAAGGGTTTGGGGGTTAGGACGGTGGTTAAATGAAATACATGTGATTGGCGCGTGTTGAGGTTTATTGTGACAAATGATAAATGCGATGAAGACAGATAGAAATGAATACAGTGAATGAAGATGTAAGAAATTATGAAATGAAATGAATTGGTGGTCTTGCTCGGCGAGCCGGCAAGACCGCCCTTGTGAAACGCTGAAACTCGAGAGACCGTCTGGCGGTGAATTGAGCCAGATTTGTGGCAGCAGCCGGCAGCGCTGTCGCTAACGTCGATGCCGACTGAAATGGCGGTAGATTTGAATTATGGTCGCTACAAGGGTATTTGGTTATTTATTATATTTATCTTTCTATTAACACTTTCTTATTTCTAAAATTTTGAATTTATCTAACCATTAGTATTTGTATGTATAATTTCTAAACCCTTGTACTTTTGTCTAATTGTTTATACAAAATGAGGCCACAAAGTAATTATGTTAATATTGAAAAAGTTTATAATATGTCAAGCATTATTTTTCAACCTCCAAAATCGTGCTATGTAGAAAAAATACAACAAAATACAAAAAATTGTTTGACTGAGGAATAATATGAATAATATTCACAGCAAAAACATTGTGAATAGTTATTTTTAATAAATTTTTACGATAACTTAATATTTAATCACGTGAATTTTATATTATTTTTATTGTTTAACTTTGTTTCATTAACCACTTATTGAGTTTTAATACATTTACAAATTTAAGTAATTTTGTATTAAGTAACAATTTGAGTTAGATACTAAATTTATTTTTTGAATAATTGTTTTTTAAAAATAGATTCTGGTAAAGAAACAACATCATATGTTTTTAGTTAGTATTGACATCCTGATAAATAAAATGGTATTTTTCGAAACTGGTAGATTTAATTTCAGTTTTTTATCACCTTGATGAAGAAAAATGTATTGTTTTGAAACTAGTCGGTTAAATTTATTTTTAATATAAAATTAGTGAAAAATAATGTTCAACTTGTTAATTAATGACCATAAAAGTATGTACCGTTACAGCGTTCATAATATATTGAATGCACCGAGACGTATTTTTTAAATTTATAATAATACAAAATATTTCAGAAAATACTGATGATATAGGAAGAACTGAAAAAATATTGCTGAAATTTTCAACTGTGAAAACCTAAAATATTCAGTAATATTTTATTTTTGGTTATTTTTCACTAATCAAATTGTTAATATTTTTAATGTATCTTTTTGTAAATACTCACGATGTGCGTATACTGAAGGAGAGATGGGCGGATTGCAGGGTAGAATATTTGTCCATACGAGAAGCTTTGCTAAATTTCCTTGGGCATGAAACAGTATTAGGACCAGTTTAAGATTAATGAACTTCGCAGCCAGGGCATAACCGTTGAGAGTATCTTGTAGCATCTTGATTGTCATGAATAATGCCCATACTCCTAATAACATGGAGATTATCATCACTGGCTGCAAATACGTATATCCCACATGATAAAGGCGCTGAAATAAAAAATATATATTCTTAGACCACGCAACGGTCAATGGCGAAATAATTCCTTTATGATTATATTTTAATGTATCAATGTTATAAGCATTTTTCTCATTAATTCATTCTCGTAGTGAAAATATTTACTATCAATACAAAAAATAATCGACAATCATTTGAAGCATTATACAAATTATTTAAGCCGTCTAAAATTTACAAGCTCACATTTATTCAGATTGAACTTAATATGTGATTATGGTGCCGAGGAGGAAACCCTTAACCATATCTTTTTTGCCTGTGCATTGCGGATTACGGTTTTTTTTTACAGTAATCTCGTCAATGGTTATTATATATATATATATATCTTCTTTCCCTTAACTCGCCACACTTAATCTATATAATAGCAAATTTTTTGAACGACAATAGTATCGACTTGTAATATAATATTCCCTATTCTATAATATTATTGTACTTTTTTCTATAAAATAAAGTTTTAACTTGATTAATGGCACAAATCACTCTTAAAGGGTGTATTGCCAATTTAAAAGAAGACTAAGAAGAAAATTTGCAAGAATCAAATAAAACGAGGACAGTCAAACAGATATTCTGTCTAATATCTTCATTTTATTTTAAAATAATAATTGTATTTTCTTCATTTCTATGTATTTATTTTTCATTGCAAATGAAAAGAAAATTTGTTTACTTCGAAATGTTGTTTAAAACTGTTTCCATTTCATTTTTCTCAGATGCGTTCTATGATTCTCAGAATTTTTTTCTTTCGACCGACTACTGAGGATCGCGATCTCTTTTGACTACACCTTTCCACTTTTCTCGGCACCCCGCAGATCGGAGAGCAGTCATGCGAGAAGTGCATGTTGCTTTTTCCACTTGGTTACAACACTAGTTGGAAGTTATTCCACTTCCTTTCCATCCTTGGGTGTGACCCCCCCCCCCTCCACCACTCCCCCTCCCACCCCCTCCAACCCCCCCCCCCTAGCTTCTCCTTAGTTATTTTCTTTCTAAGGAACTGTAAACGTAAGAATTCATGTTAGGCAAATGGTTGAAAGTCTATCACTGATCTATGCAGCACTTATGAGTGGAGGCATTTTTGCTCAAAGGCTTAGTACATATATTTTACAATTGACTTTAACCAAGTGATAAAGTAAGACTGCAATACCTGCTCCTCTGTCCACATCACGAGAAGAATAATGTATAATAATGCGTGGACCACTGGAAGTTGTAACACCAGCATTTTTAATTTTTTGATGTTCCGCCTATAAAATTATCAATTAATTAATTTTGGTAATAAATTATATTATTTATCTGATGTTAATAAAAGTTTTTGAATAATGAGTATTATTTATTATTAAGGAGAACACATTCTTATTATGAAGTTATAATTATTCAGAACATAGGTCTGTGATGTTTTTAATACAAATTAAATGTCCTTGAGATCATATATATGTGTGTGTATCAGAGCGCAGCACTGCTGGGCCGGGATGTATATATATATGTGTGTGTGTGTGTGCGGGATAAAAAGGGGATGCACGTAAGGCATGGCCTCTCTTCTACGTTAACGTTTGAATCTGTTTGTTGTTACTACCGGGATTCAAACTTGGATCTCTTCCAATGCGGGAAACGTGCATTAATCGATTATGCTATAGTACCACAATGCATTGACAACAAATCGGTTAATGTACATTCCGCGGATTAGAAAAAGATCCAAGTTCGAATCCCGGTAGCAACAACAATATTTTTCGATAAAATTAATTTTATATGTATATGTTTATAATTAATACATTTAATTTGTATAAAATATTATTTATTATAAGTGTAGTTGTCCTCTACGCATTCACATGTTATTTTAAACGTTGCCTACTGAGATATTGTAGGAAAAACACATTTACTCAAAATTGTTAATAATACATAGATAACAGACAATTACGGGGTATAAAATAATGAATTACCCCAAAAAGATCATCTTTAACACAGTTTACTTTGCTTTAAAATAAATGTATCTAATATTTAGATCCTTGAATACTAAACAGAAATGGGAATAAAACCAACCCCATAAGTAAATTGTCTTTTAATTAATGTTCTTCAGTAAATTAATATCCAGAATACAAAAATGTTTTCAGAACTAATAAAAAAGTATTGTCAAAAATACGTCGCACGGTTTCAGATCACATTTTTTGTGAATTATTATTAAGCCTTTAGGTTTTAGACCTAAAAGTCATATTTTGAAAATCATTAATACTGACTTATTAATTGACCACAGTGGTAACTGGCAGCAAGGCCAACAGCAACACGGAAGGACCTTGGGGTTCAAGGAATCATGTCTTACTAGTCTGAAACATAAAATCGTTATACGATCCTTGAATATTGTTATAAGAATAGGATGATAGGTGTTTAACTGCTTCTAAAATAACAAAAATAAATTCTGGACAGTGTGCTTAATGAATTGAAACACCAATTCCGGCAATTTCAATTATCCTTCAAAAGGTTTGAAACAAAAAATATTAGAGAAAATTTTAGACGGCCCTCGTAGTCCAGTGGGCATGACACTGGCTTCTCATACCGGGGGTGCTAGATACGATTTCCGGTGAGGACATCTATGTGATTTTCAAAGTCCTATTGTAATGTTAAAAATAAAATAAAATAAATAAACAATTGAAGGAAGATCATATGGAATACAGGTATGTACAAATATTCGTTTATATCATCGCTCAAGTGTTTTTTGTTTTCAAACAAACGACCACGATCAATTTATAAAAACTCTTAAATTTTTCATTTGAAATGTATAATAAATCAATGAACAGATTTTCTGTTCGAATAAAGTATAACGTGTGTTTATAAAAAGATTAAAAACCACCCTATTAATATTTTTTTGTAACTGTTAAAATAATATAATACAAGTTATAAATGACTTCAAGTGCAGTAGGTACTTTCAGAATTAGTATTGATCTAAGTACATCTATATACCCATTGTACATTTGAAAGAACTTGATTTTGTGATTACTGTGTGTGATGTTAATATAATAATATGACCGCTATTTACGCGCCTTATTACTTCGGTTGGCACCACTGAGTTTCCTGAGTGGTTAATAATAATGTGCATGTGTGTGTGTGATTATTGCCGCTTATTGTCGGAATCAGAGAAAACGGAACGAAGCCGTGATTCTCATTACCTCCGGTGCTTCGACCAGTCCGGCAGTCCTAAAAGCACCAGTGCGCGCTTCAGCCAGCCGAAATCTAACAACAGCAAAGTTAACAGGTTAGTGCGGTTCATGTATCATATGTGTACTTATTATTAATCGGAAACCTGAGAACCAACGATCGAAGGCGTTTACATAAACAACCGGAATACTACTTTAACATTCTGCTATGAAAATATACCACAAGATAAAATCTCATTGGCTGAACGATATTTGGCATGGACAACATACAAGGGAATATGCGTTAAATTTTACAAGTTGGGCCTGGCCTAATGGGATATAAATGGCTGTAGCTGTAACATAGACATTTATTACATAAGTGCTTTTTAATAACGTGATAATGAAAACAGGTCACCAACTGCCGTTGAACTAAACC
The DNA here is from genome assembly GCA_031772225.1 of Eubasilissa splendida. Taxonomy (NCBI): domain Eukaryota; kingdom Metazoa; phylum Arthropoda; class Insecta; order Trichoptera; family Phryganeidae; genus Eubasilissa; species Eubasilissa splendida. The sequence continues at coordinate 16,776,898 of CM062859.1, read as the reverse complement.
TTGACGTGTGGTTTTAATTACCTGATGAGTCGAACTTCTCCCCCGCAGTAGTCAACATAGAGACAAAATAGCTGGTAAAGAGTAAACATAAACATCCCCTGAGATACTGCTTCAGCTAAAAAGTGAGCTCGAGGAACAACTATTGTGCAGTAAGTAGCTATCCCACACACCTGAAATAAGTTTTTTTTAATTACACGTACATACCATTTACATTGAAAATTATCACAATTTTCTTTCGTTCATTCTATATTTTCTGGTAATATCGGAGATCTTTGGGTAAACGAATTTAAGCTTGACTTCTCCACTAAACTAATTAATTTAACAATTTGCTCGACTCTGACAACTTTTCAACCATTTTTGTGAGTATAATATATGATTTAGACACCGCCCGCCCAAGAAAGCAGACGAATCTTGTTTTATACAAGATATTTATTCGGGTATGGGTGACACGTTGGAGCTCTTTAGGTAGGTATTTATGCCGGCCTACATGGGTGGGTAACTCCACATACGCGTCTACCTCTCACTCTCCATACCTCGTATTTTGCAACTCCATTAATCTATCCGTGTAAGTTGTGAGTGTGACTCAATCCATTTTTTGTCTCGTCCACTGTCCCTCTTTTGGGAGTGTTTTTTGATGGCTGGATTCATGAGCGTCTGTCTTGAACTACTGTACCTTAATTTTTCATCTATATGTAAAACTATGTTCTGTGGAATTATTATAGCACTTGAGTGATGCTAGTGGGTCTAAATTTTTAAAAAATTGCGAAAATTGCTAATAACCACATTGAATTTCTTCTATTTTTTTGTTTTATATACTGCATGAACTTGAATATGTAATTGAATTAAAGTCGCGTATTTTTATTAACTTTGAAAAGTGTAATCGATAAGGATGCCCTAGCTTCTAAACCGATCCCTGAAAGGTGGGTCCTCCCCCTTCTTTTATTTTTTAAATATGTTGAGAAGTCATTTTTACAGTCCATCATCAATCAAATTCATACCAACGTATCTGTTAACAATGATAACACACTTAACATATAAATAACAGTGGTCGTCGAGGTTAAAAAAATTAAAACAAATCATTTGCACCAAACATATTTTGAGTGAAGCCTTACCGGATAAACGCTGATTATGAAAGCTGTATGAGTCTTAATACTTGAGGAACCATGCTTCATGATATACTTCAGAGTGTCCAGATATAAGATTACTATGACAAACAGTACTATTGCTCCAATTATTAATATTATTGTCCCATAAATGTCAAGGGCTGTAATAAAAACGTTAGACTTTATATTTACGATATTAGGTACAAAAAATCACACCTACCAAGTACTTAATTCATATTTGGAGTCTACTGATTCTTATTTCTAACGTAACTTATTTGTACGTTAATTAATTAAAAAGCTAACAGCAATTCAAAATATGAGTCGTTATTTTATAATTTTTATTGATTTTGTATACTTTTAAATCAATTTGTTTCACATCTATATCCATCCATCAATAGTGTAAAATGTTTATCTCAGCACGGGCGAGACCCAGTGAGGCCGACATTAAAATACTAATGTGTTATTATTATTATTATTATATTATATTTACCTACTTATACATTTTTGTTTAATTTTTGAGACAACATTTTGAAAGAAACTGCGAGACTCATTTAATTGTATATTATGAATTGACTCAAATGAGATAAGTTTGACATATTACTGTAAATAAATTACGAACATTTTCAGATTCATGAATACCTACATGAAAAAAAAAAAAATCTTCTATGTACAATTTTATGTGCTAATCTGTCGTCTATATCTGAATGATGTGGTATGTGACTGTTAGTGTTGTGATTAAGTGCTGGTTTGCAGAACCGTATCTAACAAACTCTAATTTCTTGATGTTGGAAGTTAAGAAGGAAACAAATGGAAGTCTCGAGCATAAAGTCTTCAGAAAGCCGACTCACACGAACCGTTACTTACATGCGAATTCCCATCAATATCCAGTACAGAAAAGAGGACTTATAAACACTCTAGCAACGAGGGCAAACAGAATTTGTCAAGAAGAATATCTGTAAGAAGAGAGACAAGCACTGTATGATGCGCTGGAATGCAATGGTTACCAAAAGCGACAGATATCTACAACAGATCATAAGAATGAAATCAAAAGCATCGCCTTCCTGCTTTTTATTCAAAATATCTCTGACAGAATTGCCAGTCCTCAAAAACGAGATATAAAGACGGTATTCGGGACAGACGCCAAAATAAAGGATCTGCTAAGATCAACTAAGGATCGAGACTCCTTGGAAACGGACGGCGTTTATAGGCTCGGCTGCCAAAACTGTGAGAAAGTGTACGTGAGACTAAGAGCGCGCACAATTTCCAAAAAGGTTGACGAGCATAAACGGACATGCAAACTCGGCTATCCAGTAAAGTCGGCATTGGCTGAACACTTTCTGGATACGGGCCACCATTTTGCGTTTGAGCCGAAACTCCTAGGAAAGCCCAAGAGTTATCACGCTCGTCTAGGAGGCAATTGAAATATATAAACAGCCAGTGAACATTAATAGGGATAACGACCTCAAATTAAAAACCTCGTGGTATCTGGCGATTCAAAGCCATGGAAGTCGAAGAGTCTGTACAAATAGTGATCCAACAGTAGATTGAACTTACACATAATACAACACAACTCATTTCACATAACACCTGTTTTCAACACGGTATTGCACAAAAAACGACACACCCTTAGTCCAGAAAACTGTACATAGAAGATTCTGAACGGCCGTGAAAACCTAAGAATATTTTTAAAAAGAAAAATGTATTGGAATCTGTTGAAAATTAAAATTAACGTTACCAGGCGTCGCATGCTACCGTAACGATAAATTACATTATTATTTTAATAATATATCTGATTGACTGTCTAGCGCGTACCCTCCACTATATTTGATTATTGAAAAGCAAGCTTTCGCATCATTGCGGCTGTGATGGATTGGAATTAATATTATTTCTTTATTAGTATTCATTTCTGTTTTGCTTCAGTTTATTTTGCCTATTTAGATTTTCGTTCATAACTATTATTTATATCGATGTTACAATATGTTATGTATTTTTAGTCAATCAATTATAATTATTATTTTTAATAACTAATTTTATTTGAGAAGTATTGTATATATAAAAAATATATTAATCAATGCATCTAAAATAGTTAGTTAATAATTGAAGAACATTTTAATACAATTATATCATATTAATTATTGGGATTAGGTTAGAAAACGTTTCATATTTAATGGTCTATTAAATTAAATAATTTGAGTGCTGATAACACAGATACTATATAACATGTCCGCTACACACCGATTTACTAACTACCATACCATACAAATAATATTAAAACATTTTTTATACAATTGTTTATCAAAAGATTGCCCTATCAAATGTTGCAGTGTTATCTATAAGATTAAACATATTACATCATTTAGATTGCCATTTCGACACAAAATTATTATTTATTTGATATTTATATCATTTAAATTAACAATTAAAAATATTCATTTTGATTTAATAAGTATTAATTATAATTAGTAGTTAAAAATGTAATAATTTTAATTAAATTTTAGCAGACCAACCGCAGATTTTCAGGTAGTAGAAAAACTCATAGACTCAACCGAGTAACCTAACAAATTCAGTTTAAATATGTGTATTTACTGCTTATATGTGTGTATAATATACAGAAATAATTTATTTATTTTTATTGTTCAATCTTATTCATTAAATCATGTAACCTTATTCTCAGTTACCTCATTTATGTACATTGAAAAACAAATGTGTTTATGTAAAAGCTCATTGATCAATAAAATATTTTAAATAATTTTAATTAAGGTATCCAAATTACCTGAAAAATATGAATACACATCCGGCATGTCTTCATTTTTGCAGATACTCTTATGTTCAGGGAAGCCGGTAACATTTTCGAAATCGACTTTGAGTCCATCGTCAAGAAGTGTAGCCACCACGTCCGTAGTGACATTGCCATCATCAATACCGTGAACTTTCTCCATGACTATAATACACGGATAACTTCTCGCTGTCACAAATAACTATTCACCGGGCGATGTTAATTCACACTGTCGTGTTTACGTTATTAAATTTTGACTAACCATTCTACTTAGATAACGTTTTTTTTTAGTAATATGATTGGTATGTTCATTATTACTCAGCATATTTTTTTAAAGATTACGTTTTTTAAACAAACACCTTTTCGTTACTATACACGAGATGTGCGCGGTATTTTGTATTATTATTAAAACAAAAATTATTTTTAGTGACAACTTGCGCGGTACCTGGTAATGTGAAATATTTTTTACATAGTTGTTTTATTCTGCCGGGGGCCCCACCCAGCGCAAAGCGGACGTCAGCCATATGGGAATAGATGGTAGCAAATAGTTGATACGAATCTTAAAAAACCCGAGATGCCTGAGGCAGAAAGCACAAAGCCATGGTTGCCAGAAGAACAAAGTACAAAGCACGATTACCATAAGAAGAAAACATAATGTTGGCGAATCGTTTCATATATATATATTTTTAAATAGAGATGCGGACGCAATACATGACACATCAATATTCTTACTATTTTCAAACTAAGATAAATGCTTGTGTTATGAAAATAGGATTAAGTTACTATTTTTCTGGGATGAGGCCCAAATTCCCAACCACTTAATCACTACAAAATACATAGAGTTAATCAACAATGGTTAAGATAGTAACAAAAATAATAGTAAATTCAACCAATTACATATTTTTTCTGAATTATTAAATACGATACAGTGCGGGTTTGGTAACAAAGGTTAATCATCATCATTATCAGACGTTTTCTATCCACTGTTGGATAAAGACCTCCCCAAGTGCCTTCCACTCTTGTCTATCCATTGTTATTCGCTGCCACGTATTTCCGCAGATTTTGATCATTTGTCTGTTCAGCGAGTTTTGGGATGGCATGTCAACCTTTTGATTCCTCCCGAGTCTCACCGGATAACCGCATTCGTCTAATTCGATAATTCGAAGAAATTTTTCGCAGAACAATGCTGGACTGTAGTGCGCTCGAACGTTTGAATATGATATTCAAAAGTGGTCTTGCAACGTGTTTAAAACAAAGTGTTCAATCAATGCGTACGACTGCGGTCACGTGTGCAAAATTTCATCCCGATCGCGTCATTTGTCTTCCGGCTATTACAATGTTAACGTGTCCGCTCTGCTAACAGTTTGCACCAAGGAGGAACAACGAGCAATGATCCGATTTCTCTGGTCGGAGGGTATGAAAGGGGCTGAAAATCATCGTTGACTTTTATCACAATATAGGGACGGTGCTTTATCGCGTAAAGATGTTTTTTGTTAAAAGTGGCCGGACGAGTGTGACGCACAAAGAGGGAGCAGGACGCCCGTCAAACTCCACCACGGTAGACAAGATGTTTCTAGCGAATAGGCGAGTTACCACCGGTGAGGTAGCCTCTTCTTTGAACATCAGTCATGGTTCTGCCCATCAAATCATCTACGACAAGCTTAGCTTCCGTAAAGCTTATGTAAATAAATTATATAACGAAAAATTTTAATAATTTTTGACTTGCCCTTGTATGTTGGGTATCACATGAAGAGACAGAAAAAAAAACGTCTGGATAAGACAACAGACAAAAGTAGTTGATGTAATTTAATACGCCAAGACAATAAAGTGACACTGGGCAGGTTATCATTCGGAAGACATTCCACATATATAAGATGTAACAAACCAATAAATTAAGATTTAAAATGAAACTGACCAAATATGTAAAAGATAAGTTTTAGTAAAAGAAAATACTTTAATCTTGTTTATATTTGAGCATATATTGGAGTGCTTATGTATGTACTATGTTAAGAATTGAATAAATAAATACCTGGCTAAATTGTGAGTCGAAAGTTTTTAAGACATGTGTGCCTAATTTCAACCATGCCAGTGATATAAGCATAAAAAAAATCGTAATTATGCGATTATTTCGATTAATTAAAATATTTTATTGTTTCTAAATTATATATTGAATATAAAAAATTAAAGGTCATCACATTTCGAAAGATGTTTTGAGGCCTAAAGTAAAAATATAGATAATGAATAAATTTATTAAATATTTATTTCGAAGTACGTGGGACTTAAGCTTATAATGATTTTGGAAAATTTCAAACACTTTTATTTTCCGTCACGGTGCAGAATTTTCAAATATTCATTGAACATTTTCGACTTGTAATTTAGTCAGGTATCCCACCCATAAAATATTGTGGACTAGGTCTGGTACACCCTATTTATTGCATTAATGTTTGCTTTCCTAGCGAGGTACAATGCAGCCAGCAAAATTCACCGTCCTGTTTTCTTCATCGTCATCTTCTTCTGTATCTTCGTCTTCGTACCGTACGCGTGTTTAGGCATAGGCTTCTATCTATTGAGGACTTGTCCGTGAACCGTGGTGTGTTTGCGCTCGGGGGAAGCAGACGCCGGATCACATCCTCTAGGACTGGGTGATTATGAATGATGCGCGTGAGATGATCATGATTGCGGGATTAAAAGGAATGGGTCATCGGATCCCCTGGAACGATGACCTATTAATAAATTAAATGAATCTCGGTTTTCCGGGAATTTATTAGGGTGTGGGTCTCCTGCTGGGGGTTGCTGGGATGGACGATTCCGGGAAAAGCGGTGGCTAGGGAGACCTAACGAAGCATTCCACTGACTCTTCCTTGCACCTCTAACGACTGGGAATATGGGTGTATTCTGCCCAGAGCTGTGACCGAGTTTTGCGACTTCACACATAAATGTGACGTTTATCCTCCCCTTTTGAGGGTGCATGACTTCTCTCTGGCTGCCTTCTGAATTTAATATGATAACGAGTCTCACGTCAACTTGATACATATTTTACAGGTATGGCTCTGGTACGATGATATCGGAGCCAACCTATATGAGTTAATAACTGAATGTAATAATAACCAAATGTAATATTTGTGCAATATAACAAAGGAAAAGAAAAATGTTAATTATGAAGGAGCACTACATGGTTTTAGTGACTAACTGCCAGAACGTAACTAACTGTTATAACTTTAAAATAAATTTAATTAAATAATATTTAATTACATCCATCATTTGTTCAAACTAATCTCTGTTCTAGACAACTCGGAACAGCTCGTCGTTTCTGAAACTGGTCCACTTCCGACCGGGATAATTTCTTTCTAGCCAACCGGCATTACCCTTTCTTTTACTTTTCCCGAGGGTTGAATGTTTTAGGAAGCGATCAATCAATTCTCACATACCAAGGCTAATAAAGATACAAATTATTTTTATATATTTTATTTTGTAAATTTTTGGACCTGCCAAATTTCTAATGCACGTTATAATATACGCATACAGTTACATATTATATATTTTTTAATGTTTAACGAATAAATGTACGAATATTATAAAATACATTTAAAATATCACGATGAAATTAAACATCTATCACATCAAGTTTAATATTGGTCGACATTAATAATGAATATGTTTTACAAAGCCCATAATAATACACAGTATCAAGCGAATGAAATAAATTAATTAAAATAAAACAGTTACATACCTACATACACTGAATAACAAATGATTTTTTTAATAACAGAAGTTAGAAACAAGATTTTTAAATTCATTAAAAAAATTCACCTATTCTGAATATAAAAACTTTGTTAAAAATGTGATTGTTATCCAAACACTCAATAATATATTGAATACGTTGGCCTTCACGTTCGTGTAATGTTTATTTCACAAAATTTCGTTTAATTTACCGACTTTCGTTGATTTACTCAAACCGTGCACCGTAGGATGTTTCATATCAAAAAAATCATTAATGCCCAACTAAGTAAAAAAAGGTATTTGCGTTTAAAAATTCTTTTGATATTCAAAGATTGCTTTTAACGCAAATCAATATTGTTATTAAACGATTTACAATAAAATATGAATCATAATATTACATATTCCGTGGTCGTTTCAAGCCTTAAATTTATAGTTATGATCAGTGTATGTTTAAAATTATATTTGGTGCAATAGAAACGAAATTGTTAATAAAATTACATTAGGAACAGATATTTGTAAATTCAATCAAAAACCATTTATTGTTGACCATTTAATTTGGTCTTCATACAATATATTATTTCGTAACGTAGTGTATGTCGGATAAATATTTAAAAAAAAAAATTGAAACATCATCAAAGCACAAAAAATAAACAGTAGTTTTACTACTGAGCTGACAACTGACATAAGTCAAGGTCTAAAAACCTGAATCGGACATAATTCAATATCTCGGAACTTACATAAAAACTATAAAATTATTTTTACTACGTCTATGCATCATTTAATTATGTTTACAGTCACATGAAACAACAATTATTACATTTAATAATACTTTGTTAATATTCCTCCCTCATATAAATCGTATATAGCATTTTTTTCTAATTATGAGCATATCTGATGAGCGTATAAAATATTATTTTGTTTCTGAATAATTTAATATATATTTTTACTTATTGTCTTATCTATTAATAATGCTAATCATTAATCGTCATTTATTTATTCATTTAATCAATAAAAACAAAATATTGTAATATAAATAAACTAAATTAAATATGTATTCGGGTAATATTTCTGAACTTACTTACTTGATAATAATAAACTGTGATCTGTTACTTTATCAAATACCCTCTTTAAATATAATTAAATTAAAATTCACAGGTATGGATGATCGGGTATATTTTTAAAATAGATCGATATATAGTTAAAGATTACAACAAGTCAAAATACTACAATGTTAAGTTAATGATTTAGAAAATCTGAAAACTTGCCATGTTCACTAGAAGAGTATTACTATACGGGGACTGTATGATAAATACCAGTGTTTAACAACTGATGACACCACTAACGCAAAATCTATATATATATTGTTTAACGCTATCTTTCTAACTCAAAATTAATCATTCCGAATTTGAGAAGCATTATTATATAAAAGTAAATTATTAAAAAATAATGAAATGCATAAAACACTAATTAAAGAGAATAATATTATTTATTGTATTTTCAAATTAACTCATATAGAAAAAAAAATACATCACAGGCTTTCTAAGAGTTTATAATTGCATCAAATATTTCAAATTTGCTTTCGGTCTCAAAAGTACATTTTAATATTTAACTACGAGTACAGTGTATTTGATTATATAATTTCATTTCCGCAGTTAATTTGTTTTTTTTTTTAAATAGAATTGTGTCATCGTAACTGATTTATTGAATATATTGCAATACTTGGATATTATTTGGATCATTTATTTTCCTTGAAACAGCATATATTATATGTGAACTCAATGAGAATCTGATTTTATTGAAAATTATTAGGTCGTGAGTGCTGTAATCACCACATAAGGAGTATAATAATAAAAATAGCTTCGCCTCTATGAGATATCTGATATTTATTTAATAACAGTACCTTTATAGGTAAAAATCCAGTAATTGTGTGTTCTCGGACATATTCAAATATTGCTAAGATATGTTTTAAATTGTCTTTAATTTTTAGCATTTAAAACGTACGCCAATCAACATATATTATATTTTTCTCACGTTTTGTCATTAAGTTATTGTTTTAAATGTCATGGCGCAACTTGAGCAAGCTGCTTACATACATAATTATATAAGATACATTTTTAATATTTTATGGTTGTTGTATAAACATCAAAGTAAATTATTAAAAATAATTTATTTTTCCGAACACGTTGGTATTTAAAAACCTTTCTAAACCATGATGTAAAATTCAATTTCTGAACATATACAAGTTGTATAACGGCAATCAATTACAAATTTTTGTTTTTTAACTTTCGTTTACATTAATTTACTTTCCAATTTATTATAAATTTTGGGTCATGAATAATAAAGGTAACAAATGTCAGGTAATGCTTAAAACTTAAGAAGATGAAAAAGTAGTTACCAGATTGTCAAGACTTTTGTGTCATTCCCTAAATAAAATTATAAATTGAATTTAAAAGTCATTTTAATAATTATTTAATCATAACAGACAGTCCATTTGATGGCTTATGTTGATATTCCCAATAGATCAAACCCATGTGTCAGTGACCAACGGTAATTCGGTACATTTTTATCAATTTTTGGCAAAAATTATCGGTGTGAAACATACATAGAAGTGATGGTAGTAAGAAATTGGCACAATTCTATTCTTTGTCAAAGTGTTGACGATATTACATACACCTAACAACACTATCTTTATCGAATATTCTTGGACAAAAGCTTAAATTATCGTTATTTTTTCCTTTGAAATATTAAAAAACCGTATATATATATTTTACTTTTACCCGTCCTAAGACGGGATGGTCAGACAACATCACACAAGTTAATGGGGGAAATAGAAAGTAAAAAGTCTTATATTCAACACTGGACGCAGATCGGCAGAAAAATAAGATAAAAAAGACTTAAGAGGTATAAAAGCTTGCACTTTTAATGATGTATAAAACTGAATAAATTCGGAAAAGTGGGTGGCTGCCCGAAGGTTGTTATTTCGTTTCTATTATCGATCTTTCAGCAATACACATAGCGAGATATACTAAACTCGATCATTTAAAATGTTAATATTATAAAAATACTAGCTACAATACATTTAAAAAGCACATAATGTACTAATTTCAGTTCTCAGTAGGTACATAATAATATGAAGTTATAAAATTCTGAATTAAATTATAATTTTTCAATATCTGAAAGTAAAGGGTTTTTATATTTGAAAAATACCGAGAACGCTTTCAATGGAAATTGACATTTCACTCCAATGTCATGTGTCAGTTTCCCTTTCAAATTTGCCTACAAAAGGAAGCGTCAGACACAAAGCTGGGATTTTATTTATATTTAATTGTCGACACTGTCATGTGAAAATAAGAAATAACAATCGAAGACTTGTAATGTTATGAGCCTACTATTATATATATGTAAACCTAGCGTTCCATTTAATATCTCATTTTGTTTCTACTAGGCGTCGATATTTCGATCGGGATCGCTAAATATTGAATTCCCAGCGATAAACCCATCCAAATGTGTTTTCGCTTATAATGCTTGTATAACCTCTATAACTACTTTGCTTGGCAAATTTTTCGGGTGAATCATTCACAACGATGTAGCTTCTTCAGTTTTCCGTCAGTTTGAGGATCATTATCTTTAATGTTTCGTGGGGAACTGGTACGTCGAACACTGGAAGACCAGTCCGCGGGTCCAGGTAGTCCCTGTAATAGAGTTCCTTCAATGTTTCCAGCCCGTTCTTTTCGCAAATTCTTTGAGAAAACTTTCCAGTAGCGTCTCCTTTGAATAGCTGAAATATAAAACAAAAAGTATACATATAATACAAAAATAATATTATTTAGGAGAACACATTCACATTGTGAAGTTGTAATTATTCAGAACATAGATCTGTGATATTATAAATACTAATTAAATTTAATAATTAGAAATATATACATATATTACACGGTTGCCAGAAGAACGAAGAACAAAGCACGATTACCATAAGAAGAAAACACAATATTAGCGAATCGTTTCATATATATATATTTTAAATAGAGATGCGGACACAATACGTGACACATCGATATTCTTACTATTTTCAAACTAAATTAAACGTTTGCGTTATAAAAATAAAATATCGTTACACCTTCCCCGGATTGGAAAGAGATCCAGGTTCAAATGCCGGTAGCAACAACAATATTTTTCGATAAAATTGATTATATATGTATATCTTTCTAATTAATACATTTAATTTGTATTTAAATATAATATTGTTTGTAAAAGTAGAAAACGTTAAAGTATGTCCCAAAAAAGTGACGATTATTAACATGTATTAGCTTCCTTTATATCAAATTAACAAATTAATTAATTAGTATTATACTTTTATTTGACACTTTTGTTTGCCACCAATGGCAACAAAGAGAACATATTTTTCTTTTACATTTTTAATGACATATTTACTTTGGTTTAATTATCAAGACGAATATCTTCTAAAATATAGCAACTGCAATAATAAAACGTAAATTTGTCATTTAATAAAAATATATTATTTTACCTATTACTTAAGATAGGTATGTGTATCATATCCAAAAGAATGAGGTTTGAAATTAGATACACCTAGAGAAGGAACAGAACAAAATAAATAAATGCTGTAAACATGTACATTATCGATTTTGTATACCAAAAGAAAGCCAAACACGAAACAACAAGATAATTACATTATTATCAAAAGCAATATTCTGAATAAATAACAATTAATGTGCATATAGTTATGACGAATTACTTTTAAATATTTTGAAAATAAAACGTAAGTGTTGAAACATACCTTATAACCATTATCCTTCGCAACCTGTATGCTCCTCTTCAAGAGTTCCGCTGCTAAACCCTTTCCTCTCGCCTTGCTTCCGACAGACATGATCCTGCACTCCAAGATTCTGTCCACTTGGAACCTGTTGAACAGGTCCAGCTTATCTGTAACGCTGTAGAGTAGAGTAAATATCTTGCGAAACTTGTCGTCCTCCATGACCCTCAACTTCTCCAATGATGCTGTCGTGTCTCCAGGACGAAGAACACCATTCAACGCTGCACCGAGGATCTAAGGGATAAAAGTTAATGTGAAATATTTTATTATTAAAATAAAAATTGATACAGGAGACTAACTGAATTGAAAATTGTATCTCGACACTGAAAATGACTAGTATTCAGTGTACTGAGTATCGCGCTAGCGCCACAATTTGCAAAGCAGCTAACTCTATTTTTCTAAAATATTCAGGAGCAACAAAAAACTGTTTAATTTTGTAATTAAACGGATTACGAAAATTCCAAAACTCACTTTGATAGATTGTTTATGCAGAAATAGAATGGCTGAGAAATTTTATTGATATTTTGATTTATCTCGTACTTATAGGGAACATTAGGAGCTTTTCTGAATTTCTTTATCAAAATTGTAAAATATTATTGGGAGTTAGCTGATTTTCCATGATAATGTAGTGCAACCATTACGATTTCCGCGGACGTCCTCTATTTCTGGTGCCATCAACACTTGTGTCAGGTAAATATTTAAGGTTTTTGCAAGAATGAATCTTAGGTTTTTCAGCACCTAGTACTTATTTATTATTTTAAAACACGTGGTTTTACGTGTTTTGGCTTTTAGTGTACCATAGAACCATGGGTGGAGTTAGCTGCTTTGCAGATTACGGTATCGATATATCGACGTTTATCGACAAATCTCTGCGACAAGAGATCAAAATCTCGACCGTGCACACGCACCATAACGATGTACGACACTAGTGCGATAACCAAAATGGAGCTTTCTGATGGTAAGTATATTTTTTATAAATTTAACCATTTGTCCCAATACGATTATTATTGAAACTAAAGATAGCTTTGCATCATTTTTATAATTATAATATATTTTAATAACTCTACATGCATAAGTAAATGTTATTAAAGTAAAAAATGTATAGAACTTTTTAAAATTAAATATAGATTATTAGCTACTAAGATACAGTACGTTTCAATCAATTAACCTCAGTAATGAAAATATTATATACTTATTAGCAAGCGCGTGCAGTCAGTACATTAAAATAAGCTGTACGTAACTATATATTTTGGGAAATAAAGGAAAAATACATATTTATCTGACAGAATATGATGATATATTAAAGTCTGCATTACGCGAAAATAATTTCTATAGAAATATTATGCGATATATATTTCATTTCGATTTATTTCGCAGAAACTCTAGTTTATCACAGATTATTTCAAAGTACTGATTGCACGCCGTTGCTAATTAGTTTATAAGTTTTCTTAGATCAGTCAGTACTTGTTAAAGTAAGATTTTTAGAAAATTTGTATTTTTACTACTGCACTAAATTATAATTTATTACTATTTGTATTATTAGGAGAACACATTCTTATTGTGAAGTTGTAATTATTCAGAACATAGGTATGTGATATTTTAAATATGAATTAAATATATTAATTAGAAAGATATACATATAAAATCAATTTTATCGAAAAATATTGTTGTTACGCCACCAGGATTCGAACCTCGATCTCTTTCCTAACCGGGTAAGGTGCATTATCCAACTACGCTACAGCGACAATATTTTTAGCGACAATTTTCGAACCTATATGTTACCTTTTTGATATTAATACATTTAATCGTTCCATTATTTGAAAGAGCCATCTACCTTATTTTTACAGAATCTCAAATACCTTTGAGTAAACTGATAGCAGACGCCATAATTATCAATTCATTTTTATTAAATTTTGGACACATTGATACAACTTTATTATTAGGAGAACACATTCTTATTGTGAAGTTGTAATTATTCAGAACATAGGTCTGTTATATTTTAAATATGAATTAAATATATTAATTAGAAAGATATATACCTATAAAATATATACCTATATATATATATATCTTTTTAATTAATATATTTAATTCACTATTTGTATTGTTTACGCTACTACACATTCTATGACACATCATGCTTGTGTTTGTTTCACACGCAACTATACATTCTGTCAGACACGCAAGTATACCTTCGGACTTTCCGGTACCTCAATCCCCCACTAAACCAACCCTTTATTTAATTATCTTTTATATTATTCGAAAAGGGATAGTTATGAAATTAGTCATGAGACTGAGACAGGCTGGTCACGTTATAAAAAGCGAGAACTCTAGGACTCTTCAAAAGAACCTCGGCCGGAACTCAACCTCTAGGCTGCCCTTAAATGCGATTGGTGAATACGTAGAAAAAAGAATCAGACTTGACTCGAGACAGGGAGAACGTTTGTGCAGTCAGCCTTAAACCAGGATGGCTATAAAATAAAATAAAATAAAAATTATTAAGGAAAGCTGTAATTATTTTTAATTTAATTATACTAGTTCACGATATACTATAATATTTTAAAAATCTAAATACTAAAATGATATCATCAACTAAAACGCCAATTCATTCGTCAACACGCTTCAAAAATTTTAATAAATATGTTTCCAAATTGTATGTTAAATTTGTTTTCATATTGTTCACAAAGAGACGTTTGAGAAATATCATTTTTTTATTTCTGAATTTAATTAATGATTTTAATAAATACAATCCGGAAGATGATGACGGCATCTTTAAGATCATGTAAGTATCTATCAAGCGAATTAATGAAGTGTTTGTACACTGCAGTTAAAATTATAAATTAAGAGAACACATTCTTATTGTGATGTAATTATTCAGAACAGATTGTCTGTGATATTTTAAATTATGAATTAAATATATTAATTACAAAGATATCGAATAATATTGTTGTTGCACCACCGGGGCTCGATGTATATATGTATACATCGAATTAAATATCACAGACCTATGTGCTGAATAATTACAACTTCACAATAAGAATGTGTTCTCCTAATAATAAAGTTGTATCAATGTGTCCAAAATTTAATAAAAATGAATTTATAATTCTGGCGTCTACTATCAGATTACTCAAAGGTATTTGAGATTCTGTAAAAATAAAATAGATGGCTCTTTCAAATAATGGAACGATTAAATGTATTAATATCAAAAAAGGTAACATATAGATTCGAAAATTTGTCGCTAAAAATATTGTCACTGTAGTATAGTTGGATAATGAACCTTTCCTGGTTAGGAAAGAAATCCAGGTTCGAATCCCGGTGGCGCAACAACAATATTTTTCGATAAAATTGATTTTATATGTATATCTTTGTAATTAATATATTTAATTTATATTTAAAACTATAAATAATTCATAATTATTATATTCACTCAAGATTCACAGTTTTATTATTTTTTTAGAAATTTGGTGATTAATAAAAATGTGAATTTTCTCTATTTTGGAACCTCTTTGAGAACCATTAATGGAAATATCTTGCTTTATTTACTCTTATTTCAAATCCCCTTTACTCATCCTATGGCGAGTGTATTTTTTCTTTACTTATCCTATTACGAGATATCGCTTTATGTCTCTTTGATATTTGATACATTAATATCACATTTTCTATTATATTCTCGATGCATTTATTTTGTTTTGGTTTTCTTGTATTGGCTCGTTGTGTTTTCTTGTGTTCTTGTTTATGGCTAATTTAAACATGTGGCAAAGGTGCCCGCATGTGTCAAAAAGATTGCAGGTTTGAATACCTCCATCTGTTCATCTACCGCTGTACTACTTTCATCGTACAGATGCCTTGGCCTAGATTTAAAATAATAATTTTCATTTCATTTCGTAAATATGATAACATTACATTATTTTGTTAGTCGCCCCTATTTAACGTAAATAAAATTCTTGGAAGATATAAAATAAATGCTTTGAAATTACGTCTGTGAAATTTTTCTCTAGTATTTAAGAAAAATTCATCGTATCTGTATAGCATTTGCTCTTTGTTCTTCGCAGCAGCTGACAGTTCTTGGCAGTAGCGTATTTACAAACAGGCGCTTGAGGTACCAACTGAGGCCCTTCAAATGTTGAGGAGCCTCAGAAAGACTGTTAAATATCCCACTCTATGTGAATTTAAAAAGAATAATTTCGGGAAACAAATGTATTCAAAATATTCATTTTCCTATTATAGAATATCATCAAATTATTAAGACCATCTGTTTACCAAATGTACATGTTATGAGATATAGATTATACAGATATCGACCACAATGATTGAAAATTCTAGAAAAATTCCCTTGTAGTCTCATACAATTATTTAAGTTTATTATTACAAATTAATGCTATTAAATTTTAATATGAATTTACCGAATATTTATTTTGGAGTGGTGGGAGACTGGCTATGAATTGTTTTGCGCCTGAGGCCTCGGACAACTTAAATCTCCGCTGGTTCTTGGTTAGAGACCGAGTTTGCCATTCTCATTATGCCCTTCTGCCTCGGTCTGTCTTTCGGTCGTCTTCCAATAAATCTATAATTCTTACTTCCGTAATATTTTTTTATGTTATTGCTATTACATTTCACTTCGCAAACATGTTCCCTTTGATTGTTTAATATTTAGTGTAAAAAAAATTTCAACATACCTGTACATAATGTAAAACAAATTAACGTTATTCAATAATATAATAAATGTTTGCTTAGTTAATCCTTCAAATGATCTAAAAACTTTAATATGGTTAAATTAAAAATCCATTTAAAATTAGTACATTTTAATTACACAATATTACGGTGGCACGATTCACGTCGGTAGGAATATCAGCGGCACATACGGCCGCCAGGGGTGAGTTGTCATGCGGACCGACCGACAATGTGCAATATTTTTTTTACCGAACTCGATCCGGTCAACACATTTTATTTTGCTTTCCTTCTTGTATTTTTACCCGCAAAATCGATTGTAAACTTTTGATCTCGAATAAATACTGCTCTCAGTTCACGCTTCAGCATTGTCCAAATGCAACTGTCAAACCAGGGTGAATATTATAGTAATTCGTACACAAATGATAGGCCGACGCATGATGCCGGTCTGTCATTCATCATTTTCACAAATTTCATCTCTCCAAATTAGTGACGCCAATCGTTTTCCGACGTTTTTTAACAGCACTGGTCAACTATCTAAAACCTTAATTATCTTTTTTATTATATTTTCTGATTTAAGTACTCCCCATGTCCATATTATTATAGCTACCCAATCTTGACAAGTATCAACTGTTTGTATTCTCATTAACGTCAAAGTACTCATAAATATTTTAAATATAATAAACGATAAGTAAAGTTTGTTTTATTGTTTGCCTTCACGTACTTCGTCACCATGTACACCGACCCCAAACCGCCCCGTAATATACATATTCACAAAACAATACTCCCTCGTCGAGGGAAATAACCCAAGGACGATGTAAACTTATTGGAGTACCCGAGCAATCAATAAACAGAAGCTTGGGAGAACAGAAGCTTTACTCCGAATAAATCTCTTGTCACTGAGCCCATTCTTGCAAGTTATTTCAGAGTACTTAAATAACGTAATTTAATATTAATTAAATTAAATTTCTATATATGTTTATAAAATAGACTATGGTATTGACTACAAATTCACGTAAATCTTTTAAAATTCAATAAAAAAAAAAAAAAATAATAATAATATATACTACATTCCTTAATTTGTTAGTTATATCTTTCTGTTTTTTGATCTACGGTAATATTGGAACAGTACTTTTATTTGCATACATGAGTATTGTAAAAACATGTTTTTTTTAAAATTAAACTATATATGTAGATATGTAATATTTTCCCTTGTAATCAAAATTAAATATTAGGTACAAAAGTAGAAAGTAATATAAATTGTTCATAATTCGTATACTTTATGAAATTACTCTAATGATCGATAGAGCCCAAGATAAAGACACAATTATTCCAATAGCAACGATATGTATACATACGATAAATATTCACGTAATTTTACGTATTATATTTCCCGAAATGTATTGTACATACCATAGAAAAGTATAATAAATTTATTTTTTCTGACATACGTTTTATTTCAAAGTAACCGTGATTCTATATGCCCCATTTGAAGCCAGTTCACCCCTTCTCCGCGAAGGGCCGCTATTGTCTCTTTTCGACGGGACCGCTTGTTCATCATTGCCCGCAGTAAACAGTGATTCCTAATACAAGTCATGCAAAATTACGAGTGTTACTGTCTATAAATAATATAAAATAAAGTTATATGACAAATAACAGTTCCGTTTTTAAACCTGTTTAAAATTGATACTCTCCGTTTTTTTTAAGAGATGCGATATCTAATTTAAAAATCTTACAATGCACAAAAACCATTATTTATTAGATTCATACTTGTATGTTATTGAAGAAATTATAATCTAAATTACAGAAATAAAGGCACGCGGAAACGGCATCGCGGCGCCGCCAAGTCGGAGCTGAAAGGTACCCCCTATTTGGATGGTAAGTACAACCTTACACTCGGGGGTAGA
This sequence comes from Eubasilissa splendida, assembly GCA_031772225.1. Lineage (NCBI taxonomy): Eukaryota > Metazoa > Arthropoda > Insecta > Trichoptera > Phryganeidae > Eubasilissa > Eubasilissa splendida. The sequence continues at coordinate 16,757,893 of CM062859.1, read as the reverse complement.
GTAATATATAGTAGTTCTCTACTAAAATTATGGCCATATTATTTACAAATACAGAATTATAAATATACCAAAGTCTTGCAGTAGTAATAATAATAAACAAATATTAGATATCTCATAGAGACAAAGTTATTTTTTATTATGTTTAATGGAAAATATATGGAAGTATGAGGAAATTACAGGGCTTACGACCTGTCATGGACTGGTTTAAGTGATCACTTTATATATATATAACGTTCACCAATTCTATTATATCATTAAATATAATAAAGAATACCTTTAATATCAGTGCCTTGGTAGGTAAAGAGATACAGTAATTGTGTGTTCTTGGACATATTCAAATATTGCTAATAATAATAATAATTAACAGGTAGATAAAAGAAGACGACGTTAAATTTAAAAAATGTGTTAAATATAGGTTGATACACAGTAAGTAAACTTTTCTATTTGTTAGACCCTTTTAGACTCTTCTAGATTAACTATGGCATATTGAGTTATAGAGGTGCTATCAAATCAGTCCTAAACCAATTAGTTATCCATCGCCTGGTCAAAATCGAATCCATCACGACCACTCAATAAAGTGAATTAGGACCGCGGCGCCGGGAGAGACGTCATACACTCTGGGCAGTATGCACCGCCATTACACATATCGCCAACTACTGCACCCCCGTAAAAAAATATATGTATATTTGCGCTGAGGAAATATTAAAAATAGGACAATATTAATCATTCCCGAGTTTATAAGGTATTGTATTCAGCATGTACGTTTCAAAATGTATTTTTTATTATTAATGAAAACACGTGTTTTATTAATGTAAAGTTGCAATCTTAAAACATACGTAGTTGTACGATATTTAAAATAAATTAGATTAATCAATTAGAAAGATATCGAAATTATATTTGGTTACCAACAAATAAATAATATATCTCATACATAACTCTAAAATTTATGGTATTAAATGGTTTATATTTCGTAATGATATCGCATTATCCCAGCAGAAAAAAAATATATCCGGATTCGAATCCTGGCGGTAACCAAATAAATATTTCTAATTAATTTGTTTTAATATATTTATCCCACATGGTTTAGCATGGATGCATATATTTTATATTATGCATAATATAATTGTTTATCTTATGAAATATGGGCAGTGGCGTAATTAAAAAAATTGGTCCCCAATACAAAATGGAAAACGGTCCTCCTATATATGTGTTGGTCCCCTATGAAAATCTTGGATTTTTATATGTACAGTAGTAGTTCTCATTTACTAATTGTCTAATTAATTAAACTTTTTTAGCTATTTTAACAGTCTAGCGTAAGGATAAAAATAATAAATGGTAACGATAATGAGTTTTTAGGTGCTTTATACTTGTAAATAAAAAAAACCCTTTACGGTTTTATGGGAAATCATCGCCATCGAACCAACGAATTTCGCTTTGCAACCATGGTTTGGTCACAAAGAGACGTGTTAGCTGGGTACATTTATAATATTTTTAAGTGTTTGTATATAATTTAATAGCTGCGATGGATTTTAAAAATTATTTGTTTTTGCGTGACAAAAGTATCAATACTAAAATATTGTAGAACGCGAAAATTTTGAGCCCCCATCTAGCGTGGGCCCCAATACACCACATTGGCTGCATTGGCGTAATTACGCCACTGAATATGGGTATTATATCTCTTTAAAAATATTAACAATATTTGTGTTGGAAGATGGAAGCTTGTAGCTTTGTGCTTAATTATTTATAATAAATAAATATTAAAATATATATAGGTATATTTAGTTTCTAGAACGTTTAATATTATTCGCCGGTAATTTTATAAAAAATGTATTAAAAGCAAAACGGATGGTTCAAAGGATATTATCGGAATTCCGTAAATTTAATTTTCCATCAATGTCTACCGTCGCAGGAATGTTCGGTTTTACCCTCTTCAAATAAAACGATGGATTATGATCGACTAAATCTGGTGGCAATAAAGGTAAAGCGCCTTCCTTCCCCCATCCACAGTTTCCCCCCTCACCGTCTCTTCACGTGTTTCAGATAACCTTTCTCGACAGCTCTGTAATCTCGTATTCCACCCGCATGGCATCCTTCGCCAGGAGATGGATCGCGAGAAAATGTTGATTAATATTGTTGGGTTATAAATCAGTATGTTGTAGTGATGAAATAAAGTGTGATTGTGAGTGTTTTTAAGTGATTCGTGGTCGGTTGTAATGATGATTTATAACTGTGATTATTCGATCATAATTTGGCGGGCAATCATCAACACTAATCACAGTTACTAATCATCATTAGAAAATTGTGTAAAAGTAAAATGAGTCATTTTCCTTCAGCATTTGCTTATTTATTTATTTATTTATTTAAAGGGTGGTCGATTCTGAACTTAAACGAATCTTTAAATCACAATTACCAATTATCATTGGATCACATCCCTACAAGATTTAACTAGCGGAAGACGAACAAAAGTTGAACAATTAAATAACAACATTTAAGCGCCCTTGAGGTAAAGTTTTATATGAAAACGCGCTATACAAATTATTCAATATTATTATTATTAACATAACTCAATAATCATCGAACTTGTACGAGAAGATTTATGAATGTGGATGAGTCGAGAATTGTGTGTCAAGACAGAAGAGTGTGACGCTCTATCGTCTCTGCCTACCCGCGCGGTGAAACAACGTGATGGTAAGTAAATAAGTAACATAACTCGTGTTATTGGTTAAATTGCACTAGATTTATGTAAAAGAGTGGCTAAAAATTGGATCCGAAGAATGCATTGTATCAAACGTACTCGTAGCGCACATTTGAATGTAATTATATTCCATTGTAAATGGCCTCGAATTATCTTCCAAATAAATAAAAGATCATTGATATTATATTTGGTTTCCTAAATTAAATTCCATTTTAAAGTTCTATCACACTTATTAGATAACTCTGTATTTATACATGTCTGCTAAGACTCGCTCTGAATGATAATATTTTCTTTTTTTTTTTTTTTTTTTTTTTTTTTGTATTTTGATTAAATGTATTGATATCAAAAAGGTAACATATAAGGTCGAAAAATTGTCGATAAAAATAGTGCCGCTGTAGCATAGTTGGATAATGCACCTCCCCCGGTTAGGGAAGAGATCCAGGTTCGAATCCCGGTAGCCGCAACAACAATGTTTTTATTTTTCGATAATATTGATTTTGTATGTATATCTTTATAATTAATACATTTAATTCATATTTGATAATATTTTCGTTTCAACTCTTTCTAATAATTTTTATTTTTTATTGAGCTGCAGTTTCTACATGATAAAGCTTTAAAAATAAATACTTGTTTACCTCTCCGTCTTCAACAGCTACGATGGAGTAACCGTCCTTCATGGTCTCCACACATTGCTTCTCCAGTTCCTCGTGGCCGCCTCCTGGTGTACAGAGCTGCACGGCCTTGTTCAATGGCTCATCCTCGAAGAAACTGCTCCGCAAATGATCAATCACCAAGCTGTAGTCGTCCTCACCCACGATGCGAAACTCCATTTTATGATCTTGAATTCACAGTACAAAATGTTCAGACTTATCGATAGCCGAAGATAAATAATTCATGTTCATTATAATAAATGTGTCCCTAAATAAGGTTACACTTTCAATCATTATTTCATTATGGCCCGTGTCCACGAATGAGATTCATATGAGATTCTTTGAAGACAACTCTCTGCTTTCGTAGTCCACCGAGCATACCAAGTCTCAGAAATTCTAGGAAATAGGATTCCACAATGTACTTTAAACGTCAAATATCGGTCTATTGATAGTTGATGTTCCATTCTTTCGATGGGCGAGTTTGAATCTCCCAAAAAAGAATAAATATTTGTAATGTAATGTCTAATAAATAACTATAAGTATCTACAGTTCTAGGTGGCGTCTCGCTGTGAAATCGTGATCTCTGAGTTTATCTCCAGATCGAAATGTTAATGCGAATACACCGTACAAAAATTTATCTCAAATAAATATCTGAGACTTATTTCAACGTGTCTCATTCCATGGACACGGCTCATTAAAGATTCTGTATGGAAATTCATTCAACCAATATCTGTTAGCGTAGAACAGTTGTTTACATGACGTACATATGTAGGTACCTACACGCATACGTGATATAATTTTAAAATTAATATTTTTGACTAGGTAAATTATATAAACCTAAATAAAGTATAACATAAAATTTTAATTTGCGCGTGAGTATATATCGAGAATATGGTCCTATCTCAGATTTTTCAAAAAAATTTCATATAGAATTGAGTGCTCTAATTTCAAAAATGATCCGGTCGCCAATGAACGTTCATCTGAGAGTAGTTAAGTGGAATATATCATTTCTAATTCATTTTCCACAACCCTAATGTAGATAAATGTATTCATTTCCATATCAAGGTAAGGCAATATGATTGATGTCGTGAAATGTGTATATATTTTTTAAATCAATAATGACTCTTGAGTGGCTCACTTACAATCCGAATAGGCAGGCTTTCCTATAAAAACTTGCGGAAATATATCACAGGTATATATATACAAAAATGTTGAAAACGTAATAATATTGAGTACACAAGTAACATATTGCCTAATTTAAATGGGAAATTAAACGTATGTTAAATAATACAAGAGAACTGACAAATCATTTTCTAATAAGTTGGTAAATCAGATACAATCTTGATCGCTTTGGCTTGTAATATGCATTCGCCATCACGCCATGTATTCAAAGAGATAAATATATTAAATTTTTACAATTTTTCATAATATTTGAGTTACATGAGTTTTTACAAAACTAAAAATACATATTTTTTTGAATCGCTCACCTCTCCAAAAAAGAGACTGCATACATTCGTAAAGAACATAGAACGAAACACACTTTCGTCTTTCGCTTCTTGCATATATATACTTCCGAATATCTGTCTATATTTATGTATATATTTACTTACTTACCATCACGCCGTTTCTCCGCGGGGGTAGGCAGAAATGATAGAGCGCCACACTCTTCTGTCCTGACACACGATTCTCGCCTCATTCACATTCATACATCTTCTCATACAAGTTCGTCGATTACTGAGTACGTACTCCAGTATCTGGTTTACCTGTTAGTGCCAAATATTCCACGGACATCCTCTACTTCTGGTGCCATCAACACTTGCATCATATATCTCTCTCACTATTCTTTCCTCATTCATCCATTCCATATGACCAAACCACCTAAGTTATCCTTTCTTAATCGTACTCACTTTACTAAGACCAGCTTTACATTATTTTCTTATTTCTTCATTCTTTACTTCGTCGTAAATGGATCTGCCACATATACGCCTAAGTGATCTCATTTCCACTGCATTCAGTCTATTTTCGTTCCTCTTCTGTCAGCTTCAGGCCTCACTTCCATACATCGGTGTCGGTACCAGGACTCCAGTGTGAACCGCTAGTCTTGCCTCGGTTGACAAATTCCAATTAGCTATAATTCCATTCAATATTTATTGAATATATTTTTAGTTGCTACCGGGATACGATTCTGGACTTTTTCTTTCCAATTTATTCATTTCATTTGTATTAAAAATTCCACAAAATTATGTTCTGAAAATACAAAAATATTATAACCATGATTTGGTTATAACTATTTTGAATACTTTTTATATAAATTAAATATACGATTTGATCGTTTGTGATTTTTTTATATTTTTGGTATTAATTTTTTTTAAATTAAATATTCTCTCACTATTTTCATCATATTCGCGAACTGTCTACACATCTCACATCTCTTACACGATGAAGTTGCTTATACCTATTGTCTTATTTTTTTTAAAAGTACGTTCTAATAACATGCGCAGTTAATGGGGGTGGATGAAGACTTGCTGAGATATGCCCCAGATATTACCATATACGTATTCAGAGATTTATTTTTCAGCGACTTTTCGTCATTGAAACATAATTTGTATGAGTCATCGCTCATTATTTTCAAACGATGCAAGCGTAATCATCAAAAGGGTATCTCTATACATGGCACACATATGCTATATACAAATTTAATATACTAAAACATCCATGGCTAGCTCTGAATAATGAAGACTGCTCGGAATATGCTGTAACGGGTCAAGAAACTTCGGTTTCAGAGCCGCGCCTTGAAAAAATTCTAATATTCTTTTGATAATGAGTTTTACTCAAATACTTTTGAGAAGAATCTTTATAATATAAAATTGATTGCTTTTAAACATGTAATAGTAGATGTATTAATTGAAAATATTACAGAATATAAGTTTAAAATTTGTCGGAAATGTATTCGATTGCTATAGCGAAAATGGAGAATGCGCTTCCCCAGATAGGAAGAGGTTCAGGTTCGAATCTCGGTAGCAACTAAATATTTTTTCGATAGTTTTTTTTTGTATACCTTTCTAGTTGATTCATTTAATTTGTATTAAAATACCACAGAACTATGTTTTGAAAATGCAACTGTGCAACAAAAATGTGTTCCCTTAACGTAATATAATATATATTCCCTAATAATTTATTATTTTATGATGATTTACTCAATCAAGATCCAAACTGTACTTAAGAAAGACTTTTCTATGGTCTGTAATTTTTAATCATTTTTCCTTATACATATTTTAAAAATATGAGATATCAATAACTATTTTTGAAAACATTTTATATATTGTTCTCAATTTATGCTGTTTGCGTATTTCTACAATTGATTATAATATGAATTGCGCAAAAAATAATAACACCTAAACAAATTTTACGTTGTTGCAATATTCTTTCTTACTTATGTACAATTTTTCAAACAATATGAAGCGCTTGTATAATACTATGAAAAAGTAGTAGTGATGGTAAACCGTTATGTGACTGACTGTGACAGTGATTGGTAATTTAAATTTTACGATGATTGGTAACTGAGATTTAACTACTGGACGTTTACTTTTTAGTTTACCAGTCATTGTTCGAAGAACTTCGAAAAATCAATTACCAATCACCGTTACAATCGAACACAATCACAGTCACAATAACGGTTTAAATAAATGTTTAAATGACGGTTTAAATAACTATTTAACCATCACTATTAAATAAGACACCTAGATCCACTTAATGTCTTACTGCTAGACAAACATGTCTTAAGCAATTTCCAAGCTATTTATTTTCCATACAAATTAAATGTATCAATTAGAAAATATACAGATAAAATCAATTTATCTAAAAAGTATATTGTTGCCACCAGAATTCAAACCAGGAACCCTTCTTATCCGGGGAAGTGCGCTGACCATTACAACATGTCAACATAGTAAATTATATGAAGTAGATTGCTTTTAAAAAATTGAATAACAGATATATCAATTTGAAAGTGAAACATGTAGGTTCAAAATTTTTTTGTTGATTTATTTTATTTCTTCACAATAATAATGTATTCTCCTTATAAAACATTTATTTTCCTTTTCCATAAGTGTCAGATAAGTCAAAGCTTTAATATTTTATACTGTACTTATGTCATTAAAAATAAATAAAATTGTTATTCTGCCGTAAAAGACTTCCGACTCCTAAGCTATAAAGCAACCGTTTGTCTCCCCACCATAGTAAGAACTCCGTGAACGACCCTTCCCATTCCAACCGTTGAACTGGCGATCTTTCATGCTTGGTCCATTAATCTTTACTTGCACGTTTAACCCTTTACCTCTCCATTATTAAAATGCCGTTAAAAGTTTAAGAAATATTAGATTTTCTCAAGTTTGTGAATCCGTTAACAGTTTAAATATGTGGGATCTAATATGACATGCAATACTGATATATATCAAGAAATAAGTAGCCGATTAAAATCAGGGAACACTTGTTCAAACATTCCGAGGTTGTCATCACAGTTTCTAAAGATTAAACTGTATGGAAGTGAAGCTTGGCGCAGAAATGCGAGTTCTAGGTATTTTTTAATAAAGTTTTGTGTAAGATTTTCGGCCCAAAACATGATAATCTAACAAAGAGTAGGCCGTATTCAGCGAATGAGACACGATAAGATAAATAAAGATTTAGTTACGATAAATTTTAGTACTGTGTACACCTACATGTGTTTATCTGGAAATAAACTCAAAGATCACCGCTTAAGATTGGTGAAACTGATCAGTGCACGGCTTTAGATTTAACAGAGATGTGTGCACACAAACAATCACCTAGAATTATAGATTACTATTGATAATAAAAGTTAGACAAACAGAAGGCATTCAATTATAAGGGATTCAAATTCACCAAAAGGAACGTCAACAGTCAACGGAGTGATATTCAACATTTGACGTGTAAGCGTAAAGTGGCGTTCAGATCTCTGAAACTTCGTGTGTACACGCGTACTACGAAAGCCGAGAACTGTCTCGATATGAAAATCTCGCCCATGAACATGGGCCATTAAAGTGCTTGTACATGAATAAAACTTGACGGTAAAGATCGGTATGTATCACTTGGCCATTCTGCTCTGTGTACAATAACCGAGAATGATAGCTCGATCCAGAATTTCGAAACAAAAGTTATATCCACATATAAACACACCCTTAAGAATATTGATGTGGTATATCTATGGCATTCACATATGTATTTTAAATGTTATAAAAATACAAAATGGAAATGTCTGGTGTAAAAAATGTGGTAATGACATCACTCAGGCAAATCCATTTGTGATAAACTAAAAAAATTAACAAATTAAAGCTAATCGTAGCATAATGAACAGAATTAAAAAAGGATCACTTAAGTTGTTTAATCATATGAAATGAGTGGATGAGGAGAGAATGGTAAGAAAAATATATGATGTTGATATTACCGGAATTAAAGGACGTTCGCAGATGACTTGAAATCATCAAATAGACCAGGTACTTGAGTATGGTTTTGTTACAAACCTCAACAATCAACGAGTATACATGAGAAGATGTATAAATGTGGAATGCAGAGTTGTGACAGAAGTGTATGGCGCTCAATCCTTTCCGCCTACTCCCGTGGAAAATGACGTGATATTAAGCTAGCCATAAATTTATAGCATATAAATACATAATAAATAAATATTTGTGATGAAAAATTTTTTAATTTAATTTTAGTCCGCAATATTTATGTCTATTTATAACTATAAATGTATTATTATTGCATTATCCTTACAAAAAATGTGCATTTGTATAATTTTACTAAATTTGATGTATTTAAAATATTTCACGATAAAATACATTAATTAATTAAATTAATAAATAAAATAAAGATGTTTCGAGAGATCTCTCGATTGATCAAATCACTCACCGTTCTCCGATCTCTCGTATCACAGGTGTCCGACTCTGTAGATGAGAACAGCTGTAGAAAAATATATCTAAAAGTGCTGAAAATCTCGCAGATTGTTTTAAAAATACACGGCAACCAATATCATCTATTATTTCACGAAAAATTAATCAGAGAAATTGAATTTTTCAGATACAAGTATTGTTTTTCTTTGTAGTCCCGGAAAATTGAGCCGACACGTTTCGACCGAGCGGCAAACGCGTAGGGAATGGCGTAGACTGAGACGGGAATACACGAAATTTTCTTCGCTTTGTCTCTCTCTACTCAGCAATATAGGGCACGAGCGATTCTAGCTCTGGACTGGGATTCGCTCCAGCTCGCTAGCACTACACCTCATTCTTCGCGATCACTCGCGTGTGTAATATTATCGCGTTTCATGAAACCGCGTAAATCAAACACATTTGATTTTAAATTATACAAATAGATGATCGATGTCTTTGATCAATATTATATTCAATATATTTCCACCGTTTACATCCTTCATCTTATTTGTTGTTGTTATAACCGTTTACCGAGCGCTATCTACCATCAGTGACATAACTACGCAGCCAATGTGGTGTATTAGGGCTCACGTTAGATAGGGACTCAACAGATCCGCGTTTTCTCAGTATTAATATGGAGTAATAATTTTTAAAACCCACGCAATAAGAAATAGAGAAACTGGTAGATGTATTTAAACTCAATAAGTGGTTAATAAAACAAAGTTAATGAATAAAAATAGAAATGGAAAAATTAAATTTAAAAAATCAATTCTCACGCATGCCTTCTGTAGTACCTTGCGAATATGTCAAGTTATAGATAAGATCATCGCCAAAAAGCGAAAATCATCGTACAGCAAAACAAGGATATTTTTTCAGTTGCGAATGCATATACTCGTTAATACCTATAAACATAATTTGATTTTTTTTTCATGAAAGTGTGAGGATTACTGTAGGCAAGGGACCATTTTTTTTTACTTATATCTTTCTTATATACAATACATACATTCTGGGGAGCATTCCAATTTACATTGGAGCCCGATGCCTTTTTCCATTTTCGGCTTAGGCCTATTAATTTAATATTTTTAGTTATGCCACTGGCTACCATGCTAGATTCTTCATTAAGAGTCAACTGCCTCAGATTTTCTTCTTCCAGTATCTTGATTTGCATTTATTTTTCCTTGTAGAACAAGATTTGCTACGTTGAAACGTTCTGTAAAAGTAATATGACAAAACTATCTGAGTTTTCGTAACTTGATTACGGTTACTTTTTCTTTGCACTTGTTCATTTACAACATTATTTCTCACACTATCGGTCCAACTAATACGAAGCAAATGCTATACATCTACATTTCAAACACGTTTATTGGTTTAATAAATCTAGATCCTTTCTTTTTTATTTATCAATTTCCTTCCTGCTCGAAGATATATATCGAAATTCTTTCATTGTTTAAACACAGTTTTTAGATCATCCGTAGATATTTTTATCTCTGTCCTAAAATTGAATATTTTTCGAGAAATATATTTATTTCCATGTTTCCATCATTTTTAGTACAAAACACCCGTAAATTCAACTAACAAAAAATATTAACAATTATTATTTACCTTATGATCCTCCCAACGATGTCTTTTGTATGATTACGATACTAAAAAAATAATCATCGTGCTAAAATACTTCGCACATATTTTCTTTAATGGAAAATAACTGAACACATCTCAAGCTACGAGAGGCACTATTATGAAAGTTGAATATTATAATTTTACAAAATTTATCGTTGGCAGGACCTTAAATGTTAGAAACACTTTGCACGTGTTTTTACACAAAAATCACAGAATTAAAGTTTTGCCAACAAACGTAAATAAAATCATTTTGATAATTTTTTAGTAGTTGGAGTCTCCAAACGAACAAAGATTCTCTATCCAAACTATTGATCAGACTTGCCAGCTATTTTTGTCTTAGAGATTTCACAAAGTGATTATTCAAAGTTTCACAAAGGTCAGCGGTACACCGGTAAGAGAGAATCAACCCTCGAGAATACAACTTCGGATCGCGTATCGTGTTACCACGAGTAACCGAGCTTTGAATAATATATTTTTTGTCAATACTTAAAATTGTGAACGCGAGCTCCGAGGCCATACTACGGGCGAAGCGCTTCTCGCTACGTGGCGTTTAGCGTAGAGGTACGGGCATGCCGGCGTAGAGCCGTATATGTACGTGCACGGAGCTACGCTGCGGTGGATGATGGTTTGCGCGCTTCATTTCAAGATATCTGTGAAAACCCTGTAGACATTGATAAGGGTTGGGTAAATCGAATTAAATCAGCAATTCATCACAATTAAATAAACATTACTTTAAGAGCTTATTATACAATTTTCGATGTTTCGTTTTCAGTAATCTTAAAGGTATCTAATAAAAACGTATAATACATAAAAATACCTTACATTTGTAATATTTAAGTACAAAATATTATGACCAACTCAATATTTTCATTAAAAAATTCTACGTTATTTTCACTCATGGGGAATCGAATCCGTGACACTTGAATAAATTATTCAACACCTCAGACTACATTTTTATATTCTTTTTTTAGTTTGTAGATTTTTGTTGTACGTAATTTTATTGAAATTTTGCATTCACAAGATTTATCAAAAATATTAATATTTAGGCCGATAGTGTTTTTGAATAAATAGGAAATGAAACACTTTTTTTTTATTTGTTTTTTTTTCGATTATTTGGTTTATTACAATTATGTATGGAATACGACATCGGCCATGTGGCAATTTCAGCAATTTCATTTCGAATATTGTTCTGTAGCATCGGAATTGTTATTGGCTTATTGGCGTAGACCTTTCTTTCAAGTAACTCCACAGAAAATAGACAGGAGCCATCAAATTAGGTGATCGGGGAGACCAGTCGACATCACCACTTTTTGACATTATGCTGCCGGGAAAAATTTCAAGCGTAGCTCGGGCTGTATATGAGGTGGCACCGACCTGTTGAAACCACGCGTGTTGCAGGCCCAATCGACCCAATTTGGCCACCAAAAAGTTTTCCAACATCTGACGATAGCATACTCCATTAATGGTTACAACATTGCCGTTATTATTAAGATAAAATGACTTCAATACGTTGTTGAGGCGTTAGATGCTCCATAATAAATTGTAATCAACTACTCTCTACGACTACCAAATACGAACTGACAAATGTCTATCAAACCAAAATGGTATCAAACAAAATCGGTCTGGAACATATATGTGCTCTTACCGCTAGACGACCAAACCGTGCTTGTCGGTTTAGTAGATATTAATGTCACTGCGAATTGATATTAAACACTTAATAAACGTCATTATTTTTCATTAAAAATATATCAATCCTTCACATCTGCCATGACGATAGCTATAGAATGAGGTCAGAAGTACCGTCCGTTTGCGGCATTAACAGCAGAATACCTTTAAGAATATAATATGGTAATAATATTTTATTTAAATATTATATTTAACGTTAGAACCTAAAGAGTATTACGGAGACATTTGATCATAAGACGCATCTAAATTACTAGGTATCTACAATGATGTCCTTCGATAGCTCACTACATCAGTTCGAGCGAACCTATTGTTAAAAGTAGGAACCTTTCACCTAACAGTTTTTCGCTGTTTTATAATAATGACTTTTTTCGCAAATCAAATATTTAGATCAAATGTTCTGAAGATCACTGTTTATGGTATGTCCAGCACCAAAGCAATCAAACAGATTTAAATATTTGAAACCATTGCTTCTAAAATATTTGTAACTTATCCCATTATTTTGATATAATAATGGGATAATGCCCTCAAAATTAATGCCGTTAATGCCCTCAAAACAGGATAAATAGTTTATCCAAAATTAATAAAATTGATTAATTATTTAATTTTCGCGTCTTTTACAGAAAGAAATTTGAGATTCACCGCAATATAAAGTTGATTACTTTTAAAAATGGAATAATAGATGTATCAATTGGAAAGATTACAGAATACAAGTTCAAAATTTGGCAAAAATGTATTTTATTGCTATAGCGAAATGGTGAACGCCCTTCCCTGGATAGGAAGAGGTTCAAGTTCGAATCCCGGTAATAACTAAATATATTTTCGATAGATATATTTTTTTCTGTATATCTTTCTAATTGATTAATTTAATTAGTATTAAATAGTAGATATACAATACTTAACATGATCAGGAGTAATAACAAAAAATGCGTACGGTATTTGCAGAGGGTATGTGAGCGGTTATTGAAAATATTTTAACAAACAATCGTTGATCATTTTTTTGGCGGACGTCACTGGGTATCGTTTCAAAATATTAATTATTTCAATAAAATTCAATTATTTTCAGTTGTGCTTTTAACAAAATTGAATAAAAAGTTCCCACGTACCATAACGTCTGGGGTCACACTCCAATAACCACTAAACAGATCCGTCCCGCTTGTTTTGAATGCGAAATATAGAACAACTAATTACGCGCTCCTCGCTTTCAAACCATTCACACTTGAAATGCACTCGATTAATTAAAATTAATTGGGCGTATGACGGGCTCAATTACACACCATATTAAACAATATATACTACAATCTTGAAGATATTTTGATGCGCAAATCTTAGATACTTAAACATCTTGAATGTTACTGACCAAACCTTAGTTTATCTCCTACTAAATTTTCATACACAGTACAAAATGTGTGATAATGAAAAATCGGTTAACGTGAAAATATTCCGGTCCCTATAAAATCCTACGTAATTTCCAACATGAAAGATTTTGCATCTTACAAAAAATAATATACATCTTCACCGAATTGTTTACAGTTTATGACTCAACTTTCCGACTAGGCCGATATCCGATAATTAACAAGGATGCAGTTTCCCGCATACCACCCTTACATTGCTTACAGTTTATGACTTTAACATTTAACTTTCCACTGTCTAGGCATCTGTTATCTGTCATCAGAAAAAAAATCGTTTAACTTAAATAAATTTTTCAGTTCCCACGATTTCCACAGTATTTACCATTACATCGTTTCCGGGCAGGTAGGCAGGGAGGATAGAGCGATACACTCTTCTGTCTTGACACATAACTCTCGCCTCGTAACACTCATACAACTTATTATGTATACTCGATTGAGACTTATAATATGACTATTTTCCAGTACATATATTTTTATAGATTACCCGTTCATGCCAAGTATTTTATTTTCGGTGCCATCAACACTCGCGTCATATCTTTCTTACCATCCTCTCCCCGTTCATATATTATCTATATATATAATGTAAGGATTAACTTAAAATGTATAAAAAATAGTTAGCCTTACTTTATTACCCTTTCTCTAAATAAATAAAATAAAAACGCGCTTTCGGTGCTATAAACTCAGTGTACTTTTGCGATTTTTAAGTCGGATAAAAATGAATATTTTACATTTATTACTTGTATTAATCATTAAAGCAATAGTTGATATACCTATATAAGTGATATATCAATTATTGTGTAAAATTGGTAAAAAATGAGAAAAAAATTAAATAAAGACGCATAAGACACGTCTAGCACCTCCCCGCCGTATATATACACGTATTGACAAATTCACGTCAGGTTCTTCGAGAAAACATTTTTTATTGTTGCGTATGGTAAATACTTATATATTGTAATTATTTTATTGAAAACATAAATATATTACGAAGGAATACCTAAAATATGAACTCTTTATTTAATATATTTACAAAGATATTCACATAATTAGAGGCAATGTCAACTCAGTTTACATCATCGGAGTCATCATCAATCCATTCTAAAGATTTATTAATATGATAGCTTTATTAGTACAGTTATAATAACTCAATAAATCGTCAGTATAATATTGTATATCGAAATGTTTGACGTTTTTCAGCCCTGAAATATCGACTCGATTTTTATTTCATCCCGTCGGAATGAAGGCTCAGAAATGCCTTCCGCGGGGAAACTGCTCTCCTCCCCATCTCCTCGCAGAGGTCACTAGAGTACATTGGCACCTGGCTATGAAATATGAAAATTCCAGGTCACGTGAAATATTTCGGTCCATGGCAAATGGCAATTTATAATATCACCAATTGACCAATGAAAGGTTAGTAAAAAAATGTACGAACACTTGACGCCCACATCCAACATCAAACCAGAAAGGATACTAACGAAGGACAATCGAAAGCGAAATTTAATTTTCAACATATTCAAAGGACAAGTTTTAATTTTTTTTTTGTAAATCTAAAAAAATAAAACGTCACATTCGTCGACGATTTTACGGAAAATTATATTGATTCGAATTTTTCTGATTTTATACATGATAAAATAATGCATATACCTACTGCACGAAATGATCACTCGAATTACAACGGAGCTAAGATTATTATTTTTAAGTACTTGCATGTACTTCTAACCCGGGGCTGATCTGAGTAGTTGGGCAACCCATAATTTAGTACGTGAAATATTTTAAACATATCTTCATGGTTGGTAATTTTAAACGATTAAACTAAAATATTTTAATATAAAATATGTAATTATTCCGCGGATATCCCAGTGAAATTTGTCACGAAAACTGGGTTAGAAAGAGCGCATAAGAAAATTTCGTAACAATATTATTTACTCTAACTTTATCTTGTGCTTTATTTTACCGATACCGGGGTCGACATGTCATAGAGTTTTAATACCTATTTGCACAATGTATAAAAAATATATAATAAAGGTCGTTTTATTCATAATTCGACAGACAGAGAGGCTGAAGTGCCACACTTTTCTGCCATGTTGCCTCTCGCTTCATCCACATTCATACATCTTCTCGTGCAAGTTTGTCAATTTTTGATACTTCTAACAGGACCATCTTCCAGTTTCTGGTTTACGTCTTCCGCCTCTATCTCTCGTCCTCTACTTCTGGCGCCATCAACACTCGCGTCATATATCTTTCTTACAGTTCTCTACTCTATCAATGTCAATGATACAATTCCACCAAAATACATAAATAAAACTACATGACAAATGGATCGAGAATTGCTGAAATACCCCAACTGAATCTTTTAAATATTCATATTTGATTGTTAAAGACCCCTCTTGCCTGATTATTCAGCTACTTTTTGCATTCATACGTTGTTTGAAATCAATAAACAATTTGAAACCAACAAAGACACTTGAGTGTTCACAAATTTTTATTGTGTCTCAAACACGGCATGGAAGTAAGTAAACACATCTTAAACATTTTCATACAAATTAAATTAATCAACTAGAATACAGAAAAAAATCTATTAATAGGTTTTTTTCCACATATATTTCTAGTTGATTTGTTTAATTTTTATTAAAATATGACAGAACTATGTTCAAAAAATGCAACTATACAACAAAAATGAGTTCAAAAAAAAAATTACGTTTTCAAACCAAATTTTGAATCACTGACAACTCACCGGCAAAATTGTATGTACTAAGTCTGTCACACACTGTGACATCATATCATACCATACCCATATTCTATTATCCTATAATTGCGGTCATTTTAATCAATTTTAACTCAACCACAAACAAAAGCCAAAACAACAATCAATACTTGAGAATGTATTTATTGCGGATAATGGTTCATATTTTGTATGCCTTTCTGCTCCATTGCATCCACTCATACTATCGTACATAAGTAGATTTACTACAAAGATCATATAAAAACAGAAATCTTTTGTCTTTGTCCTCTCTATAAATCATTGATTTATTTATAAATAGAACTGAAAATGATGTTATAATACTAAATATCTATTCTTTGTCCTCTCTGTCTGGCCTAGTAGATACCATAGTATCTCCTCTATACACGAGTCTCCGACTCTCATAGAGAAGAAAAAAATTTAAAAATAAATATATATATAATTACTGATTATGTATAAAAATATATTACATCTCATTATATCTTCTAATAAAAAATTATAAAAAATACTTTAAACTGAACTTAAAATACATTTTTAAAAAAATATTATCATGAGCCCACTGTGATTCTGACCTCAAGTGTGGTTATGATTGATTTCAAAATCCAATTTTATTTTCCTCCCTACTGAGATGAAGCAATGACTGTCTACTGCATATGGCATGACGATTTCATAAAATATCAAAACAAATCTTAATACAGTTTTCAAATGAACTAAAAATAAGGTTACATTTAAGATTAAACAATGTCAACAAACAATTTGAAAAAGTTTAGATCAGTAAATTTCAAAAATATTGTGAATGTTGCCAGTTGAAAAAAAATCTTACTAATGGAAGAGCACAAAGATTGGTACACTCGCTTAACATTGTTAAAACCACAGACCTATAATTAAAATGCAGACTATTCAATTTATAAAATCTAGGTCAATATTCATCAATATCAATTCAATATCACAACACTATTGTTATTTATTCTAACTTGTCTAAATTTGCCAATTCCTGTTGTGAAAACAAAACCATTCTCAATAGAATAACTATAACACATTAAAAAAAAAAAAAAAAACATAAATTAAATTTAAAATAAATTCATTTTATTTCAAATGTTCTATGCACTGCTCACTACAACTTTAGCAACTTCTTTTTAAACAAATATAAAGTTTCGACATATATTAACAATCTTCATAATATTATGCATCACCTGCCTAGATTCCTTTAAACTGCATGCTGTATGATATATATGTATGTACTTCCAATTTTGGGTGTAATATTTTGTAATAGCAATTAAAATTAGTAAAAATTCCATATCAGTTAGATAAAGTGTTAAAAAGTGAAGTAGATTATTTTAATGAATTTGTTGTGAAGTTGCAATTTCAAAACATTGACATTTCAGAACTGTAGTATTTTTAATACAAATTAAATTAATCAATATAAAAGATATACAGAAAAAAATCTGACTATCCCGGTAGCAACCAAATATAAATAGTTTTTTTCTGTACGTATATCTTTCTAGTTGATTCATTTAATTTGGAACAGATTAAATTAAAAATGGATTAAATTACATTTCTTAAACATTAACAACAGCTGTATTGTAAAATAAGCCATTTTGCTTTGTTTTACTTCTGCCTTCCTTGACTATGACGTCTTAAAACCATGAGTCTTCTACTATGATTTTGAAAAAGCTACAACATAATATGATCTATAGAAACAAATGTTAAAATATATACATATCCACTGATTATTGAAGTTGTATTATATTTTTAATATTAATAAAAATAAATTAAAAAAATAATAAAAATTTAAATTTAAAAAAAAAAAAATTTAAAAAAATATATATATGTTCACTCGCGAAACTACCAAGTGTTCTCTAAAAAACATGTTAGTCATTACTTATATTTCATTGCAAGACATTAATATTAATAAAATATCAATAATTTGACATTAGTGGTATCCTAAATTATACTTGATAATACATACATAAATAATAACAGATTTTCAAACCCGTGTAATAAAATCATATGTATTTGTCTGAAAGATTATTTATTTCCATGAAAATACGTACACAGAATACAATTTCAATGTGTGCGAACATTTATCTCTCTGTATATGTATAAAATATACAATAAAATTGTAAAAATTTGCATAATTATGTAACTAAAAATTATAGTGTTTATAACATAAATGTTCTTCCTTGCATAACAATTTGCTTATATACATTTCAAACAACTTTTACAAAAACCACAAATTGCACTGATATAGACAACAGATCAAGAATATAATAGTAATTGTCATCTTAGAAATTAAAAAAATCTGTAACAAAAAAACATTCACATGCAATGTAATATGCGATGTTACTTAAATAAAATTGCAATATGCGTATAATAATTTTGTAACAGTAAAATCTTAACAATTATATTAATTTAGGAAATACTTAAAGCTATGTAAATTGCGTAAGTTAAAAATATTATTTGTTCTCGCACTTTAAGATTTAATCTCAATTGTGCAGATATATATGTATATGTATAAGTAGGCGCCTTCAAATTAGTTAACTGGATATTCAAATAGGATCAGCTGCCCATTCTCTATAAGATTTATTTTATTAACTTCAGTAAATGTTTGCTCTTTGTTTACAATTTTGGAAATATAAAAACATATTTCATAGATCAAACAATATGAATATTGTAAAAAATTGCAAATAACCTTTATATATTGTATTGAGAAATATTTATTAAAAACAAATATGAATATGTAAACTATGCATGATTTTAAGGAGTTACGCACACTTATCTGGGTCGAATTTTTTTGACATATTTTCAAAGCATTGGGAGAATATCTCCACAAATTTTCAAACGATCCAAGCAGTTTTCACGAAGTTACGTGAGAATACAGGTAGTAAGCGCAAGATAAGTAGCTGGCGGCAGCTGCACTCTCCCCCCACTGGCCCTTTTACCTGCGTATTTGACTCACTATGTACAATATAATACCGTTAGGACACGGTTATACATTCATATTAGCAGAAGTTCTCCTATATGGGCCTAGAATTGACGATTCCATGAGTTGAAAAAAAAAATTTTTACATACATAGATTTGAAATTTAAACGAAACTTCTCGAAAATGCATTATTCAAAAAAGGCCAATACGGTGTACACAATATCTCAAAAACTATTTCACCAATCGACTATGAATTTTGAAAGCTTATTTTACACATAGAAGACTACTGAATGATCGAAGGAATTTGTTTTTCAATGGAAACTTGCTATTTTGTTAAGGAAAAACGAGAATTTTGAAAGTTAGAAAAAGTGAGTTTTCAGTAAAACCACTGCCATTTTGGTAAAAATCGAAATTCCCAAAAATCCTTTGATCATTCAGCTGATATTGACAAATTCTAACAGAATTATTTTTCAAGTTATCATGTATACCACAAAAAAAAAAGATTCCGGAGATTTTATGTATCTCGCCCATTTTTAAATATATATTAAAATAATATATAATATTAAGTTCAACACTGGCTTGTACTATAAAATCATGCATTGTTTTGGATTAAAATATGCATTTAAGTTGTGAAAAAAATTCTCGATTCTATGACAAGTGCACTTAACCCTTAAAACTACAATGCAAAAATGGATACTAATTCAGTAAAATATATAACTGATGTAAATATCAACAGATTAAATTATGTGACAATGTCATTGTTTAGGGTCATAAAATGTGTGGCATGAAGTTTACATTTGATTTATAAACATACGATATACAAGCAAACCCATTCAGAAACAATGTGACTAATTAATTTATGGACAAACATTATGCATAATCAAGCTCCATAATGAATAACAAGTCCTACAAAAAAAGGCAGGCAATGCGCAGTGATTAGTATCAAATTATTTATCGATCATCATTTAAAATCATGCGTAAAGTGCATTTAGACTCCAATACTATGTAAAAATATGACTCACAATAAAACTACCTGGAATAGTTGATTAAACTATTTTGCGTGTGGGACTCTTGTGTAGCAAATGTAAAACCGTATGACGGTTGCTCATGAAAAACAAGACATTCATTATTATTTAGAGAGGATGATACACATATGTATCACAATTTAACACTGAATGCTCTATGGTTTACCTCATACCACACTTGAAATATTGTTTAAAAAAAAATCTAAATTGATTTGGACACACCTCAACTCAATAAACGACGCCTACTATAGGTGTAAATTGAATTATCCATTTAGATTCATCAACAATCTCTCAACAATTTGAGATAGTTAGGTTTCATTGTTGCTTTCATAGTGTCGTCGAGTTCTGACATTCTATGTTGCTTCATATGACTCTTCATATTTCCTCTCTGAGCGTAACCACGTTTACAAATTGGACACTTGTAAGGTGTTTCACCAGTATGTAGTCTCATATGTTCCTTCAGGTAATCATCGTGGAAGAAAGCAGAATCACACATTGTGCAAACACTCGGTCGCTCTCCTGTAAAAATAAAAATGTACAAACATGAAATACACATAGCCGATGTGAAATTGCCACCATTTTTGTAGTAGTGCTTTTTAGAAATTGATACTTGACACCTATAATGTAGACAATATGTCATTACAAAATGGAGCGCTACACGGTTCAAATATCTAGAATGATTACTTATTATGAAAGTAACGCATCAATTGAGGTTAATGAAAAAAGATTGATTGCAATCTTCGGTTGGCACGTACTAACAGACAATGTGACGTTTAATAATAAAATTGGAAGAAATAGGCCACGTGTGATATATGAACACCTACACGTCACCGTGAAAGCGTGGCTGCAGACAACACTATCTCTAACAGATGCTGTGCGCAAAAACTGAACCTCTCAAACACCACATTACATCAAACTTGATCAAAAAAATCTCCATTTACATATGTATGAAATCCACTTGACCGAACAATTAACGTCAATAAATAAATCGGCGGCCTCTTGTTGGAACACCTTTATTTATAATATTGTAATCATTTAAAATGCAACAAAATATATTTATAATCAAATAGATACATGATTGTTCAATCTTATACCAGACTAAAGCTAAAAAAAAAGAACAATAATTTATAAAAATTCATTACCTGTATGCACAGATCTAATATGAATATCAACTGACTTCTGAGTTCTATATTTCTGAGTGCAGAAATTGCAATGCTTCCAAACTTGAGTTCCAGTGTGTGATTTCATGTGCTGTTTCAGGCCAGATATAAAGGCATACTGCTTGCCACATTCATTACATATAAATTCTCTCCTTGCGCTGTGGCATCTTTTCACGTGTCTCTGCATATAATGATCCAATTTAAACATCTTCTTGCAGTTGGGATCCTTGCACTTGATAGTGCCAGTAGTTTCTTGATGTTTGAGCATGATGTGATATTTTAAGTGATATTTTGACTTGAAAGTTTTCCCACAAGTATCGCAGAGATTGATACTCAGAGATTTCTCTTTCTTGATTGACAATTTTCGACGACTCCTCTTCGCCTTTATAGATGCTTCTTTTTCTTTTATGAGTTTTGGCAAATCTTCCAGTTCTTTTTTTCTCTTATCATCATATTCCTTGTTCAGCGTATCAAACCTTCGATAAATGTTAATCATTTAAAAATTATGAAGAAAATGCACATGTAGTGAAATACAAAAAAAGAAAAATACTACATAATTAAATAAGTTTTGGGCACTATCCGACCAGGACTAAAAATCTGCCAGCAAAGTGTTTAAAAAATTTATGATTGAAGTAGGTATAATGTTTAAACATTATTCTTCAAATAAATCTAATTCCTGACATCGCAAACATCCTAAACATTCTACCGGCAGGCCTCACCCTTTTATGTACTATTTTTCAAAATTGCCATTATTCCTATTTTATAGATATCTTAGATTATCCAAACTAAATAGGAATAGGTCATAAATACAATCAATCAAAAAGCCAGATAATTGATCCCATAATAAAATAAGAGGTGGTAATACATGTAAAAATACTTTGATGAACACTTTGTTATATCTACAGCATTTTATTTGCAGTAGTAAACATATTTAAAGATATCAAACTTTAACACCATTTTATGTATGTACATATACATATAGGTATAATTGTATGTATATAATGTACTTAGATATTCATATTACTTTGGCTGCAAATATTGTATTTTATTTCAACATTCTCATTTAACCTTTCCTCTCCGATGATGTAAACTGAGTTAACATTGCCTCTAATTATGTGACTATCTCTGTAAATATAATAAATACAGAGTTCATACTTTAGGTATTCCTCCGAAATATACTTTTATATTGAATTAAATAATTACAATATATGAGTATTCACCATACGCAACAATAAAAAATGTTTTCTCGAAGAACCAGACATGAATTTGTCAATATGTGTATGTGTACGCGTGAAGTGATGCGGACGGCGCAGTGCATGGAGCGTGGAGTGCCGGATATCGATCGTCACTTAGTGGCAGACCGTGGGCTGGCCGAGTTAGATGTGTCTTATGCTGTCGTTCATAATGATCAATGTTTTTTTTCTCATTTTCAGTACTTTTACAAAAAAATTGATATAAATATTCACTTATATATATATATACGTGTCAACTATTATTTTAATGATTAATATAAGTAATAAATGTAAAATATTCGTATTTATCCGACTTAAAAATAGCTGAAGTCTACATGTACAATGAGTTTACAGCACAGGAATGCGCATTTTTATTTTAGCACCATAAGGGAAAGGTTAAAGATGTAATGTGTAAATATAAACTCATAAACTTGGAAAATGAAAATTGATGCATGCGCGCATATGTCGTATTGTTTTACGACTGGCGGAAGACGGAGCACAATTTCATCATATTACTGAGTGAGTAACTCCCCCCTTAACAGATACCCACCATCAGCATATGCCTATACTCTTGTATAGCAACTAATACCTGATACGACCTAACACGCCAAAACCTAGCTTGTGGAATCTGATGTCCGGATAACCAGTGTCCTGATAAATGAGGTTCTGCTGTGTCAATACATTATTAAAGATTTATTATGTTGAATTCTCCATAATTCATAAAAACCTTTTACAAAATAATATTTGTAAATAAAGAAAATTTGGTAAAATAGGTTTCATCACCCATCAATTTATTTATTTATGTCTAATATACATATTCATAAAAACATACCTCCAATCTCTTCCATTCCAAACACATGTAGCTTCTAATAGAGAAGTTGCAATTCTGTTTGTGACATATTTTTTCTTGGCTGGGATGTACGGTACAGATCTGTTCTTATCTTTTTTAACTAACAACTTTCTTTTTTCTGACAGCTTCCATTTTTTTTTCTTTTTACTAACTTTTTTTTTTTGGACTTGGACATCTTTAATTCCGATAACATCAAATAATTTCATATCTTCACTAGGATTAAAACTCTTCAAATCTTCATCGGAGTTATAATTGCCAGTAAACAAGTCGTCTTCTGGAAACTCATACTCGACTCCTTCTGTCTTAACAATATCTTTTGGGAGACAAGTTCGCAACTTTATATCGGAAGTTTCACATCTTTGTTTGAATTCAAATGCAGTATTAAGCATATTATAACATAATGGACATATATCACTTGGATACCCATCATCTTCACAAATCTGAAAGGCGATTTACAGTTAATATGTATATATATATCAATTTAGGTAACAAAGGTAAGAAAGGAAAGAGCGGCTGAAAAGAGAGGAATGGGTAATAATGACCGAGAATTTCCAGGATAATATAAAATTCTTCTGGAAGGCAGTCATAAAATCCTGATGTGGTGCTGAAAGTAGTAATTTAAAAACTATTAAGTCAGTAAATGGAGAAATGTTAATGAATGTAGTCGAAATAAAAGATAGATGGATAAAATATTTCCAGGAAACGTATGAGAGTGAAGAGAACACAAATGAGAATCCCCTCGAGAGGCTCTCTGGGGTAAGTATAAATGATGAAAACGATATGAATGAAATAAGTATGGAAGAAATAAAGTGTGCAATGAAGCATATGGTAAGGCTATGAGGTATGATAACGTTGCTTCCGAGTATATCAAGGCTGGTGGCACATTAGTTGTCTCTTAGCATCATGCGCTCTTCAATCAGTGTTTAGAGGAGAGCCACAATCCATTAGAATGGAGGAAAGCAGTTATTATGCCTCTCTACAAAGGTAATGGGTCGCGTATGGAATACGTTAACTATAGGGCAATTAGTCTACTAAGCTCGGTGGGGAATATTTATTATAGAAAGAGCAAAAACGGTGACAAAAGCAAAAGTATCAGACATGCAAGGGGCCTTTGCGGGTGAAAGAGGATGCATGAATCAGATCTTTTCTCTACGAGTGATGACGGAAAAGTTTTTAGCGAAAAACCAATAACTTTTTGTGCCTTCATAGATCTGCAAAAGGCGTATGATAGAGTTATAAGAGAAAGGTTATGGAAGGTACTCTCTGATTACAGGGTAAATAACAAACTTATTCACGCAATTGCATCCTTATATGAAGGAAATTCTGCATGTGTAAGGATCAATGGGTCATTCACACCATGGTTTCACATTACAAAGGGTGTCAAGCAAGGTTGTGTAATGTCTTCATGGCTGTTCAACTTGTATATGAATAATCGTGTGAAAAAACTGGAATATATGAATGTAGGAGTGAAAATGGGCGATTTGATTGTATGCTGTTTACTGTACGCCGATGATGCAGTATTAATGGCGAATAATGAACAAGAATTACAGTCTAGTTAGTGAGTAGAATTTACGATGTATGCAAGGAAGTAGATGAGTTTGTGTATTTGAGAAGTATGTTCGATAGAAACGGAAAGACAAAGAAAGATATCAAAAGGAGGGTGACTGCAGGGAATAAAGTGAACGACGCTTTGAATGGAATTGTAGCTAATGGGAACTTGCCAACTGAGGCAAGACTAGCGGTTCACAATGGAGTCCTGGTACCGACACTGATGTGCTGATGATGATGAGCTGGCAGAAGAGGAACTATAGTAGACTGAATGCAGTGGAAATGAGATCACTTAGGCGTATATGTGGCAGATCCATTTATGACAGTAAAGAATGTAAAGCTGATCTTAGTATAGTGAGTAAGATTAAGAAAGAATCACTTAGGTGGTTTGGTCATATGGAACAGATGAATGAGAGAATGGTAAGAAAGATATATGACACAAGTGTTGATGGCACCAGAAATAGAGGGCGTCCGCGGAATATTTGGCACGACCAGATAAACCAGATACTGAAGGATGGTCCTGTTAGAAGCCTCAATAATGGTCGAGCTTGTATGAGAAGATGTA
Organism: Eubasilissa splendida; assembly: GCA_031772225.1. NCBI lineage: Eukaryota > Metazoa > Arthropoda > Insecta > Trichoptera > Phryganeidae > Eubasilissa > Eubasilissa splendida. The sequence goes on along the minus strand of CM062859.1, from coordinate 16,731,857 downwards.
TGAATGTGGATGAGGTGAAAATTGTGTCAGGATAGAAGAGTGTGGCGCTTTATCCTCTCTGCCTACCCCCGCGGAGAAACGATGTGGTGGTGGTAAGTAAGTAAGGTAACATTCACTATTCACATATAATATATTATCACTGTCCTCAATTTAATTACAAGTAAATTTTTTAATTAAATTGAACATACAGGAAACGATAAAAATTAATACATGACATTAAATATCAATGGTAAACACTACGAATAAAGAACATAATTCGATGTTTGATATATTTTACCTGAACTGTAGAACAAGCCATAATTTTCAAATATAATTTTATATCTTCTTCATCATCAAAAAGAGACAAATTTGCACCTTCTTCTAAACAAACTCGACAAATATTCTTATATGAAAAAGTGATCTCCATTATAATATTTTGTGTGTACCATAAATGCTTGTCGATTTCACAGATTTAGCATTCTAACCTCAATGGTTTGACTTGACAGAAACTAAACGTCAAAAAACTTAACGTATGTCGTAAATAAGCCTTCAAGTACCTACCTAGTTGATATTATTATGGCTGCTGAAAATAAATGAACGGATGCGACATCCGTAGGGTCTCATGGCAAACAAAAAACTTAAAATAATACTAATTTGATTCTAACTTGTGTGATTGAAAACTATATTATATTTGTAAGCATCCTCTTATGAAACATTAAATATCTAAAATTGGAGTTTAGACAAGTTGAGATGATGTTTTGTATCAATGCCACGTTAAATAAAAAACATCTTATTTTAGGAATGCGATGTACTGTGCCCTATGTGTAACTTTTCTATCGCGTAACATATTATTGCGTCAAAAAACATGCTGAACGCAGTCGCGTTCATATTTCTTTGTGTAGGTAAATATTTTTTGCTAAATTTGTTATAGGGTAATTCTACTAATGTAAAATATTATAAGATATAATGGCTAGACTTAATATCTAGATAATATTATATGACGATAGTAATAATAAAGTATAATTGTAATATGTATATAGATTGAATAAGTGCGCCCAACACGTCCACGTTTATAAATTCTGAAGCGCGCTTTGAAAAGGTCTTCTTCACTCTTCCATTTCAATCAAGTTCACCCAGTCTTTCAAAGCAGTCTCAAGCCTTTCGACGAGAGTCTGCACGTCGCCTACTACATCCTCAATCACGAGGATCACCTTGTGTCCAACAAGAGACCACAGAGCGAACACATAATAGAATGTGAAGTATATTTCGAATAAAATTTATCTGGTGTTATTTTTTATAATATAAAGTGTATTCAGGTCCAGATTAGAATTTAAGCTTTCTTGGAAAGACATTGTAAAAAAAAACACTATTCCAAGAATGTACGCAAACACACACACCCACATGTTTTGTTCTAGCAAATCGTACTGGAACACATTCATAGATAAAGAATATACTAATGCGTTCCGATCATGGAAAAAAGTACCTGAACGACGTTTCAGTACCACTACACTACTGGTCCCAATGCAAAATAGAAGAGCCTTCTGTATGCATATATGTATACAAGATATAAGAATATTATGTGTTTTTACCAATACCTCCTCCACTACAAACATACTAGAAGAGAATGTGGATTGATGCCTTTGAAATGTGGTGCTGGAGACACATGTTGTGCATACCATGTGCAGCGAGATGCACAAATGTCTTCATTCCGCAGGAACTAAACATCAAGGACAGACTCTTAACCATTTGCCTGAAATAAATCCTTCAATTTTTTGGCCATCTTGCGAGAAAAGAAGATAGCTTGGAGAAGCTTGTTGTGGAAGGCCACGTTGAAAGAGGAAGATCCCCCACCCGTTGGACCGACCAAGTGGAAAAGGCAACAGACACTTCTCTGGTAACATCCTTAAGGTCTGCGGGATGCCAAGAAAAGTGGAGGAGCATGGTCAAGAGGGTGAGAATTCATGGAGGTCACGATCCTGTTACGATGAACCAACGTGGATAATAAAATAGAAATAAAAGGGTACAGGATAAAGGATATAGCCTGACTTTCAAGACTTGATTATTAAAAATAGTAAAACCATTACTGAATGAAAGTGTTTTGTCTGTTCAGATATATAATTTTAACTATTTCCCAAACCACTGTTTTACTATTCCTGTCCCATAGTGTTTAGATGGACAGAAAGTTGGTTTTCAGCTAATTTAATAATAACTAACATTAAACAAATAATAGATATCTCATAGAGATGAGGCTATTTTTTATTATGTTTAATGGAAAATATACGGAAGAATGGGTAATTACAGGACTTACGGCCTGTCTTCGGCTAGCTTAAGTGATCACTTTATATAAATATAATATTCACCATTCTCCATATCCATTAAATTTTTTAAAGTTGTATATATATTAATATGTGGACTCGCTTCGAGTACCCTTACACTATCGCCATCTATGGACTAAATTTGATAATTCATTTCCCTAAAACATTATATATGTCACAATGAGAATTTAATAACTGTAGGTGAAAATCCCAGTAATTGTGTGTTCTTGGACATATTCAAATATTGCTTTTAAATTTAATAACTCTGCTCATTATTTAAATTACCAACACCAGATGACACATGCTGCCAGTTGCACCCTGTTAGTCCTCTGAGGTAAGGAATATATCACACTGATTTTAATTTGCCATTAGATTTAAATGGTCAAAAACACATATAGTAAAAAATGTTAATATTTTCAGAGACATGGCTATACTTATTGTTATGAACATGGATAACAATATTATCCGAGAATCCATGTACATGGTGCATCTACCTACAAATAACTACATGATGCCAAATGCACAACATTTCCTGTGGGCCGCATTAAACAACTAAAAAGAATACCTGCAAGCCCTACTTGCAACTAATTCCTACATTATTTGTATGTAAAAACACAAATCCTTATGTACAATATAATAGTCTATTTATATCACCTCCACCACACAAAATACACTAGTAAATAGCACATAGGTGGAAAATCTGCTTATACAAGACACCGGTAAACAATTTGTAACCAGTTCTCTTGAATAAATCCGATGTGAAACAACTGAGTTTTTAATAACAGAGTATATCTTGAAATTATAATACATAACCTTCACGCATATCTTTACAAATTATTATCAGTCAGTTAAAATATCCAGAAGATTGAAAGAATAGCACCTGAGAAATAAAATGAAAATGACGAAATACAGTATTTCTTCTGTACATAATACTTATACAGAATGAAGCCCCTATGGCTCATATAGCTAAGAAAAATCATGAGTAACAGGTTTCCATGAGGTAAAAAGATGTAATTTTGGGTGGTGATCAGTATTGCCAACTTGCTAAAAGGCTTCTTGCAGCAAATTATTGCATTAAAAGTGGTTCTGTATAATTCATCCAAGTGTGAACAAGAGGACTTGAGACAATGGCAAAGTATGTGCACAGTGATTATTAGATTTAGAAATATGTAGAATACTTCCAACCATGTCCAGCGCTTCAATCTTGCTTCTGGTGAATACTGTATATGTAGAACAAAATAGTATACAAACTGAATGTATGGAGACATACCGTTTCTGATATTAAAACATTCAAGAATCAGGACTATCCTCTGCACAAATGAATAACCTAGGAACTAATTCAAGGCCAAGAAATAATATTATAGAAATATTTTTATTAACTAATTAAGTAAATAAAAAGAAATATGTAAACTCAAGTTTTATTTAATTAAACTCACATTCTATAACAATTTACTATTTATCCATAATCTGAATATATATAACTTTTTTCAACCATGGACTATTCTTATATAATAATACATATGTATTTATATTTACAAAAACTGTCTAAATATTAATGTTCATTTACACAAGTGAAATAAATAGTCGCCTTTAAAAGAACCCATGGTTCTTTCTTACTTATTGCAGTAGCATTTTTGTATAGTTAGTAGGTCTCGGGTATTTCATACTAACAATTTCATAAACAAAGTAAAAAGTTCTACATACAAATGAGTGCAGACAATAACTTTCGATTACAGATGTATAAAAAAAGGAATGTTCATACATATGATCAAAAGTGAGATGATACACAAGAACAAATAAAAGTACTATTTCAAAAATTTTGCTGTTCAATCTTTGCACTCAACGCTGTCTAAGTAGGTATATTAAAATAAATATTCAGTTTTCATCCATATATCAAGTGTGTCTAAAATATTGCAAATATCAAGAGTATATTACGAAAGCAAATAATCACCAACTTAAATATTTAAAAATTAAATAAATATGTTTTGCTTAGACATTCACAGTTTATATAAAGCATCTCACAAATTGGACAAATTTTCCATACATGCACAATATTTTTATCCTTGAATATGCAATTAATTCAATATAAGGTGTAACATATAACCAAAATGAGAATGCACCAAGAAAAATGTGTTGAAATTTGTAGGCAAACAAAAAATACATGACATTTGTTGTCAAAATACTTAACATTTTGCAGAACACACCTTTATTTAATATATGAAGTATTATATTCATACATTGCTCAATATATACATATTTTACTTAAATTGAATGCAAAAAACAATGATAATGTAAGCATAAAACTGGAACTTATCAGAGACAACAACGGTTTAATACTGATTGACAATATTAAAGGTACTAAACAAGCTTACTTTTATAATATTGTCATTAAATTTTGATAGTAACATCTACTGAATTTTCAAACATTAATTATTTACAATGCAATGATAAAGATGATGTTTAAAGTGTAATCATTCACTGATTTCATAAGCTGTCATAAAAACAATTTAGAGAAATGTGCTTATCTCTAGGAATAACACGTTCAATAGGCATTAGTTTACAGTAACAACATATGTGATGTTTCTTCATGGTTTCTGATCATGTCATTCTAAATCAACTCGATTGAAGAGGTATTAGAAGAGAAGATCCTCATCACCCTCATCCAATAAATTAGCGACATCACGGACATCTTGACCCTGCTCAAGAAGGAGTGCCACTCGCTAAAAGATAAAAAAAAAATTTGGATTTATCAATATCTATCGTACACATCAACCACACATATTGCTCCAGTAGCAGAAAGCTACAGCATTGTAAGTGACAGAATGTCTGGTATGAACAGTGACAGAAAAAAATTCCATAAATAATATACAATACTGTATGGAGCTTTCTAAGAATATAAATAATTATACTTTTAAAATCAGCAATATTATGTATTTAAACTCATTTTAGTGGTTAATAAAACAAAGATAATAAATAAAAATATATAAATAATTATTCAACAATCTATAAAGATTATGTACAGATCAGTCTGAAAGACATAATAATTTTGTACATATTGCATATATAGAAATAAATATAAATATCTGATACTCACAGCTTCCTCCTTCTTTCGAGATATACGTTTTTTATCCTGAATCTTCTTCAAACGATAAAACTCCTCACGTTCCAGTTCATCCAGTTCAGAGATAATATATGCCAGTGTGCGTTCAATACGTGGAATAATTACTGCAATAAACAAGATATTATTGGAAAATATAAGTGTTAAGTATAAAACTTCTACAGATCCATTATTTAAACAAACACTTTAAAATTCTATAGTAAAAATTCATAATACTCTTTAAATCATTCAAAACGTGAGAATACGTTTTGTTTAAAAAAAAAAAAAAAGTTTGCCAAGATAAAATATTATCAGATCTCAATGTTTTATGCTATTACCAGGGGATTATTATATTATGATCTCACTAAAAGTACAACCTAAATTACTAATGTAGCATATTCTTAGAATGCCACATTACTGATTGAATGTGTACATGAATGAGATTTGCTTTGAACTTGTCCTAAAACCCACCCAAAGGTCAGTACACAGTTGGATACGATACAAGCTGTCATTAGCTAGCCACACGTGGGTAAATTAATTTAGTAAGCCATTAGATAGCAATCTTGCAGCTCATCATAATCCCGAAATACAACTGAAACAGAAAGGAATAAACAGCCATCGGATTGTTATCCGATCGTGTGTGTTGACATGTCGGGACTGGCTCGTAGATGTGAAACCGGCAGACAACAACCCCAAGGCCACCTTCCCCATTAACATACAGACCAGCACTGCGGGTTTCTCGAAAAACCCTAGATCCGTCAATGAAATCCGTTTGTGTGTGACTAGCTATTGGTTGTCTGTTGTATTTTGACCAACTGATGAATAATGACCTTTACCATCAAATCTATGAGATGAGAGAACAAATCTCATCCGCATATATGCATCATTAGAACCAAATCTAACTTAAATATCCCAGTATATGCGATTATTTGTTGGATTGCGTCAAATAAAATTTCATTTTGGAACACGCAACAAGGTTATAAGGATAATAATAAATGTTTATTTAGGTACAGTCGAAATTAGTTATAACGAGCATAAGAGAACTGACTAAATTTGCTTGTTATAGCCATTTCTCATTATGTATATCCAACCAACTGTTGCTACACGTAAAATCATTTTTCCTGAACTGTTTTGCGAATTTTTCCCTTGTGCCTTCAAAATTGGCTTGTCAATAGCAAGTCTGGCACTTCTTTGGGTGCTAAACCATTTTAATAATGCTGCATTAACATCATTAAGATGGCATTTTCTATTTTTCAATAATGTTGAAACAGTTAAAGAAGACAATGAAAAATTTTACACGCTTAAACATTTTTCACACTGTGTTCTAATTCACAAATGATTTTGATTTTCTCACGAATTGAGGGACACTTTCTTTTGTTAATAGACATGTTTGTAAATCAAGGGCCACTGTTTAACTGAAAGGTCAATGTCAAATTGTCAATACAACATTGCGACGCATACAAACATTACTTTAGATGATTTCATGATAAATTTGAATTCAGAGAAAAACACAAATGTAAAAAGGAAACGAGATTGTAAAATGACATTTTCAGATGTCTGTTTTTCATTTGATGCTCAATAATAAGTTGTAAGTGTCAACATGGTCAAAGTTTTAGCGGCCGGAAATCTTAGGTAGTGTTAAAATATATGACTCAACAGTCGGTAACGGCCAGTGTGTCCGCCACTTCTTTCAATTTAATTGCTTTCATTTTTCGAGAATTGCTTTTTTTTAATTCCAACAAACACACAAACATTCGTGTGTTGGCCGAATTATTTGTTCAGTATAACCGAGAAGCAAGCCGTTATAACAGTTCATTTTTGTGTGAAAATTTGCGTAAACTAAAATATTAAAGAGTTTTTGCTTACTATAGCCGTGAACTCGCTATACAAGAGCTCGTTGTAACCAAGATCGACTGTATTTTTAAATGTAAATCAAAATATATTTATAAAAACCGTGTTGAAAAAGTATACTATACACATAACACTTAATAAGTAACTTACCATGTTCAATAGCATTAACACGTCGATTTGTGATTTTGATAACATCATCAAGGGTAACAAAAGATGTTTGTAGTGAAGCCAACTCAACCAAAAGCTTCACCGCACTTTGGAAATTTTTCTTGAGTTTAGCAACTTGTTGACCACCCCTGGAAAGACCGGCTAACTCATAAGTGTCGGTACCATCCTGGTATGACTCGAACACTGGCAAAGTGACACCTAAAAATAGGGCAAAAAAAAAATTCATCAAAAAGTAACAAAAACATAACCTCACATCTCTCTTAACTGTGTTGAATTAAATGGATATCCCCTAACCTTGAAATCACATTTATATTAATGAAAAACTAATGTTATGTGGACTATTATTTTACCTGCGACATTGTCCTTTTTTGTTCGAATTTTGATTTGAGCTTTGGTTACGTTCTGAAGAACTATTTGGTTGATATCTCCAGAGGCAAATTTAGCTTCCGCTAAAGAAAAGGCAGCTTCTTTCATCACCTCTCCCATTAATGTTTTGGTCTAAAAACAATACATTACATTATATAAACGAATAGCCTATTAGAATAAACATTTTAAAATTACACCAAATTTTTTTGTATAATATGAAAATTGATACTTATAGAACACATACAGCATCCCTACCTCAATAATTTTACCGAGAATCATCCTGAATCGCATTTGAAGAGCGTCAGCCTTCTTTTTAAGCAATCCATGTCCCTTTTGTGCCCCTGCCAAACGACTCTTCATTAACATTTGAGCCCTAAAACAATTCAGGACATATTAAAGATCTGGGAAATGACACTCCCTCCTATTGATTCTCAAACAAAGAGAAAATTATGATATTGTGTAAGTAAAAAATGCATGTTCACAGAAAGATAAGTAAATATTTAAAATATAGATCATAAATAATTAAAACTTACCCCCGAGAGGGGAAAATGGGCAGCCTATCTTTACCAGACATGATCAAAAAAACAAGCTCTAGTCAAAAGTCAGCTGACACTTCGTGCGCTCACCTTGTGATTCAAAGTATTTTAGAACTGGCAGCACTATTTTTTTTTTTATGACTTAACTTTGACTACGATTAATTAATTAATCCAATTATTTATGAATTAATCCACGTTTAATTGCGTTTAATATATAAATATACAAAAAAATTAGGGTTGTGATGGAGGAGTTTTGTATAAAAAGGATTAATCTGTATTTTCTTCATCCTTTCTGTCTGTTCGGCGACTATAGGCGCGATTAATTGCCCCTGACTTCCGACATCTTCCGGACTTCGGCTTTTCCCTAACAACTGGAGAATGTGGTCCAAGGTTAACCGATGGACCCTCCTCTGAGGACCATCCTTCAGTCTGCGGCAGTCTCCGGCAAACTGTATTCCGTGGCGCACTGTTTCAAACTCGGGACGGATTTATGACTTATAAGAACAATGGTGTTCAGTCCCGTTTTAAAGCTATTTGTATGAGGGTGGTGTAACGATCTCCATTCGGTCCCGCCCTCAGGATTAACGACCGCTTCATTGATTTCTCTTATGATGAGAGGCCCCGCACCTTCTTATAATTAATTATAGTCCATTCTGTCTTATAAATAATCACTTCAGTATCCATTTTATTATAAAATCACTTACATTACCATTGTCCATCTCATCTAAATTTCCATTAAACATTATCATATTGATTAATACTCCGGGTCTAGTAATATCAATAGTGGTGGACCGGTACACATCGTTTTCCTATGATTATTTACAATTTAAGTTATTTCTATATAATAGTAATTACATGGTTTATTAGATCTCACATTCAATCCTATATGGGGATTATCATTTATTATAACTTTACATACAATCATAATTGGTGTACGTGAATCCATTTACTATAAAATTGCATCCTGAATTTCCTATATTTATTACATATCTTTGTTTCAAACCTGCTCATTCGCAACCACACGTTATTACCGCTTAATTCGTATCGCGATCTCTACCGCCTGTCTTAATTTAATATGTTTAATTCTACACGTACGTATATGTTACCTATGGAAGTGCAATTTCTTAGAACCGTCTTCTCATGTGATGGCTGACACGTGTGTTTCTTTCGTTAGACTTAAAAGGCTGACTCCGTCTCTGGAGCAATATCTCAGACCATTGTCCCACGTTCTTTTGTATTCCTGGGATCTGGAAGGATCCGAGAAAGCCATGTTTTATCTGCAATCCGCGGACTCGGTCTTTCGTCTCTCTCGTTGACTGCAAATCAATTTGAAAACTAATAGGCCCTGACGCAGATAGCGGTTTAGATTAGGTGGCTTTTGTGTTATTGTTTTTTTAGACAAAAGAATTTCGAAATGCAAGCCTTTCTGATTTATGTCAAATTAACAGTTTTCTCTTAGCCCGGGCCACGTGGCTCTTCCATATCTGCGATTATTAATTATTCAATAGGCCTGAATCTGATATGTAATCATAATCAACGTCGAGGCATAACAGTTGTATAATTGAGTACAACAATTAATTGATTTAAATTGAATACATCATTTATTAATTCATTTTACGTTGGTACTTATTTTTTTATGACAAGGAAAACCTTATCTATGGGAAAACCTTAGATTTACGTAAGTACTGTCAGAGGCAGTCTAACCAATCTATACATGCAAAATATTTTTATTTTGATCGTGTCACACTGTCACACTATATTTGACATTTGCTTAAGTTGGTGATTATGATGTGTATCAAGCAAATCGCAGAAAAAAAGAGTGGAACGAAACAATACAAATCTGAAAACAAATACGATGTCACTTTTCGTCTGGTGAACTTGTTAGGTTGAACTGACGATCGACGTCTCCTGGAATGCTACTACAAAACAATATTACTTGCAAGATGGTATGAGGAACGGGTATGTTTTTTTTATACTGTAAATGGACTGCCGGTACGATTCCATAGGTCGTCGTTAAATTGCATGATTTAGAAAAGTGGTCATTTCCTGACATACCTCCCTAACACAATTGAATTTTATGAATGCTGATTTGTATTTGATAGTGGCGCTGAATACGAAAAATATCGAATAAGTACTTCATTGAATGTTTATATACTTTATTGTCATTTTATATTTGTGGGAGGGTTTATTTACTCTTTTGAATAACACTTATATTTCTTTTAATATGAAATAATTTTTTGTAATAGCGTCCAAATCTAAAACATTCCGATTTTATACATTTTAAAATTAAAAATACGTTCTAAAAAGCCCTCCCCCATGTGAACAGTTCCTGGCAACATTTATTTAATTCTCATTAAATATAGTAGTGTACTGTGCTGTGTAAATGCCTCACGAATTTAAAAATTACGAGAATTTTTTCGAAAAGTTAGTAGTACATTATTTATACATTTTTTAAAAATATTTTCTACATTGTAATTAATTATTTAATTTATTATTATTTATTAATGTGATATCATTTTAACTGGGGAAATACATGTTCATACGTCAAGTTGTAAAAAATTGTGAAGTTACAATAAACTTTTTTATTACAAAACATAATATAATATTTGACAAAAATTAATTCTGCAGATTGGCCCAATTACTAAGGGTGTAGCAATTAATCGAGATCATTTATAATTGGGCCAATTAATAATGCATTCGGCAACAATAAACAATTGAAATTAGTTTTCATGATTAGTGCAGATTATTATAAATTATAAAAAATAAAATTAAATAATAGGTATTTCTGTTTACCTACAGTTTTTTTGTCTCAGGTTTTATTAAATATTTTTAAATAATTCATAATTTGTGTATTTTACATTTGGTTGTCACTTAATTGAACTTAGTTTACTTCAGTTTAGGTACTAAGCTATTTCATGTTCAAAAAATGGCATTAATTTTTTTTTTCTATGGTAGTACAATCGAGATTGGCATCAGACAAACAATAACGATTGGTATCAGCAAAATCATCAAAATGTGATTTATAAATTATATATGGAGAGTTTTCTTTAATCTTTAAATCTTCTACATTCACAATTTTTTCCGAAACATTATTATAAGCAACGTTTTTTTTGGAATGGGGTTCCAACACTTTTTTTTACAGTATTTTTAATGTTTCAAAAGCAATTCGATGAAACAATGTTCGCATGTACATTTACATTATTACAATCCATATTTATATGATTTTCACAAATAATAAAATATGTTTTTATGAACCAAAGGAAATATGGATGGATTCGAAATTGGCACTCTCATGGTTTAAGTTATGGCACCTTTTTTTTTTTGTCGGATTTTGGTTGATCAGAATATATATCAGATTTGGATAACAATTACATTCTTTATTATATCATTTCTGAATGGGATAAGTCATGCAGATCAGTAGTCAAAATTATTATTTTGTTTCACACGCATTTAAATATTCATCATCTTGACAAGGCCCCTCCATCTTCCCATCTCTTGCACTGATTCTGTACTTAATATCCTATTAAGGCTCAACCTGTCTTCATAAAGTCATTGCTGCTGTTTATCCCGACCTAGTCTAAGGCGACCTACCGGCCATCTTACCTCTGGAGTTGCTAAGTAGATACATCTTGGTATTATTCATCTGGCTCTCACAAGACGTGTCCAAGCCACCTCGTCTGAGATGTTCTAATAAGTTGCAGTTCCATGCCGAGGATCTCCCTCAACGCAGTACTTTTCACCTGGTCCATTAATGTCAGTCCTAAACCCCAAAAATATCTCACTTCGGCAGCCTGGATTTTTCGTCTCACTTCTTTGATAAAAAACGTATGTGACAAAGCATTAACATGTTACTTTGAAACAGATATGAAAAAATATATACATACTACCACAAAATATATTGTGACGTCGCACATCCTCCGACTCGCTCAGGGTATAGCATGATGTGCGTAATTTTGATGCACAGAATTCACCATATCGCCTGCCACTCACATTAAGTACCATTCCCAGGGAAAATAATAAGATAAGTTCAAGTTTTGATAATAACAAAATATAATAATTTAATCAGATATGAAACATATGAATAGTAAAGTAAAATGTAATAAGAAACTTGTCATTTGAATGTGATTACATGCAAAGATTAATTGACAAATCTTGCCTTAATACAATAATGGAATTCTTTGATTCATTGAATGTGAAAATCTTCACTTAGGAAATTATATTACAACAATTTTGAATCATCTGATTAGTTTGTCAGGTCAAATATAACAAAAAATGATATTAAATAAATGTGATCAACAAGATTAGCAAGTTATTAATTGAAATTTAAAAGGTGAGAATAAAAACACAACTACAATACTTCAAATATTAACAATTCACATCCAAATTCGTTTTACAACCATTAAAACGTGAGGTAATTTCGTTCGATCCACAGTCTCCGTCCAGATTTGATGTTCCGAGGCACCTGTAAATACTTGTATCTCCTTACTTATCAAAACGTCAGGAAGGCTGGGTCATCTTTTTCCATTTAAACTCACATGGAATCCCTTGTGTCCTCTTCTGTTATAAAACAAATTCAGTTGTCAAATTATGAAGCGGAGGAGACCAAATTGTATCCCCATCCTGCTTTGTTCATGAGAAATCTTTCATGAATCAAAAGTATTGTCATCTACATGACCTCTCTTCTGTCATATAAGGAAAGGATGCGTCCATCCTGTAATCACACAAGCAATTAGTAAACAAATCTTACAATATGGTGCAGGATAACACAGATGCCTAATATATTTGATTATTCTCACCCATCCTTAATTCAATACGAGGTCACATTTTGTGCTTTCAGTATCGGAACAACTTCCTCGCGCTCGTAAAACTGAAAAGATTGAACGCTAGTGAGAATTTTTTTCTTACGTGTTGCCAATTGGTAAATGTCAACTCCCAACATATCTCGTGCGCGGTAGGTACTAAATATAACGTCATAATATATTATGTCGAAACACGTGTGGCAAAACATATATTACCTAAAAAGAGTTTTTTTTAGTGAGGTGAAATCTATTAAAGTGTACTACAACTAATAACCAGATATTTTGCAACTACTAGTTAACAAAAAACAAAAATACGAGAATTTTTCTTTATTTTAAACATTTGTATTATTTTTGGTTACTGTATGCTTTATTTGTATGTAAGAGAAACTTGAACGTTTTTATTTTGTCTTGTCACTCTCAGTGGTCAAAGTCTGACATTTTTAATGCTTTTTTGATGGTTAATCTTGCGAAATCTTGCACTGTTATCAAATGTAATATGTACCTAAATTATTTATTGTTTTCCATTTTCTAAAGCTGTTCTATCAATATTACATTTCTTTAAAATGAATTTAGTTGCTTGACTTATAGATATTTCAAAATACCCACAATAAACTCTAGTTATGTTTGAAATTTGCTAGTTTGCAATCATTCTCGTTTCATATATTTCTGAAAATTTTGACTATTTAGACTAAAACCACTTTAACAACTCATCACTGATGCCTTTGAACTACATTTTCTTAATGAGTTCCTTATTTACTATCAAAAGTTTTCAGAAAATCTACATAAATAAATTGAGTTGTCTGTCGATAATTTCTATTTGCAGGAATTGTGATTAATTAATTTAACATGTGTTAATTCAGCGGGTACCCTAGTAAAATGTATTAGAAATTACTTATTAGAAAATTTTGTAACATTTTTATATAATCTCACTTTTAAAGTTTTATTTTCATCTTTACCTATACCGGATCAATACCAGGTGCCTTTAAAAGCTTTTTGAAATCAAAAATATTTTGGATGTGCCAGGTATTGATCCCGATATCTCTCACTCTGCACTTTGCTTCTCACAAGTGAGCACTCTGCCATTTTATCTAAGGGCTCCCATTTGAATTCTATGCTAAATTTTCATTAAAAAATATAGTGCTGAGTTTTACACCTATGAATTATTGAATTAATTGTTAATTTTTAAAAAACGTAGTAAAAATAAATAAATAAAGTCTTTTTATGTAGATTATATCAAAGGCTCCCCCAGAGCGTTTAAAAATAAAGCAATGCAAATAGCGCATATAAAATGGAGTTAGAAAATTTTGGATCATTTTGTATAAGGTTCTCAGTTGGTAATATTTAAGAACATTGTTACGGGTACGGAGGGGTATCTACTTGTTTCTGAAACATAATGTTTTTTTTTTTAAGAGACATAAATGAGTTAAAAATCTAACTGAAGTGGTCCGCTGCGGTTTTGATATTGGCATAAAATTTTTCATATCTTTCTTGAATAATGGCATCAAACAAAATTCTCATATAACATACACTTTAGAACCATTTATACATAACAAAGCCCTTATTTTGCTTGTCTTTCGTGATGTAATGTTGAATAGAAGAATGGTACACAATCTCTTGAACTGACATCTTTTGTTTCATGTTTTCTGAACCTGCTGTGTGGTTGAATGTGGTTTAAAAAAAAACTTTTTAGCTCTAAAGGCCCCAGTTGTGTGATCAGTGGTAACTTTTTACTATGGTGAAAAAAGTTACTAAAGTAAAATATTTTGTGAAAATGGATTGTTTGATCATTAGTAAAAAATTTTTTTTTTTCGAATGTACATCTAGTGCTAAACTAATTTTACTCTCCGATATCCAATCGTAAAAATGAGAATCGATGGTTAAATATGGCAGACTCTTCACAGCTGTTTCAAAAGTCATCTGTCACATTGATATTTGGAAAGTTATAGTATACGACAAGTAATCATTCAATATTCCGCTATTTTAGTGATGACAGTTCATCCGATGATGACCTCGTTGTCTAATTTACATTAGCACATAATCTGAGAAATTTTTGCCATCAAAGTAACAGGTTTCATACGCAGAGACGAATAAAGCCAATAGATAAAACATAAAATAAAGCATATTACATACTTGATACTGTGAGGCGAAATTTCTTATCTCTGCTTTGACAGTAGTAAATTTGACGTACTAACCATCTGAAAATGTCTTTACCATGGGTGATGGTAAAAAGTTACTATAGTAAAAACTTACCATGGTAGAAATTGACTACTTACTTTTACACTTTATTTTTACTAAATTTACACAATCAGCACATATATTTTTTTTTTTACATTTTTGAAAATGTTAGTACTGGGCGACTCATTAACCCGGGCTTTAAAAGAACGTTAATATTTTTTATTTAATGTCACACCCGCTCTCGACACGTCCATGTTAAATGAAACAATTGTAATATGATATCATATGACGTATATCACGTAATGTACACATAAAAACATATGTATATTGTCATTTTTAGATGCTGTTTACGTGGAAATGCGGCCTGCTAAGAGAAATAAGAAGATTATGTATTATACCATAATATGTAATAAAAGCACTACAATGTCTTCAATAAATATTGATTACATATGATTTTCAAAAATTATTAATTCTCCTATGTTAAATAAAACTCGTAATCTCATTTGTATATATTAATTTCTCAGTCCTATATTGTTACTTAGATATTTATGTTAGATCTGATATTGAAGAGATTAAAATATTCCTAGTTTTTATTAAGTATTTTTAAAATGTTACATCGTCAATCTATTATTGCCGGACGGTGGGGGCAAATTCTGTTAATCCTCGCTGCCATATGGATATGCTTTATGGTCATGGTAGCACTTCCGATGATGTGTACAAATCCAGCTAGAATGGAGAGATCCAACATTGAACCAGTCAGTAACCGGCTGTCGCAGGCATTTCTTCAACTGGGATTTCTAAAAAAACAAAATGAAGAACTGAAAACACTGTTTCAAGACTTTAATTTAAGGTATTGGATTAAATTTAATTCATTTATAACACGAAATAATATAGTTTTATGTAGTATTTTTTTTATTCTGGTCACTTATTGACAGTAATGTTGGTAATTTATACTTTAATAAATGTTTTGTGAAAAATCTTAATCAACCAACTCGCAGATTGATTCCATAGATGAATTCTGCAAAAGAAAATGAATAAAAAATACTTTTTATCAATAATATTGAAGTCAACAAAATTTGCATAGTTTCATCACACATTGGTGTTAATGGTATAAACATAATAAATGCATGTTCTTTGTGAAACATCAGTTTCATACGACTTACACAAAAAAAGGGTTTTATATAAATGTAATAGTTTCATGTTATTTCACTAGGTGACAGATTTGCATGTAATAGTTATATTTGTTTATGGTTTTGTTTCACTGCAAAAATGTATATGGCTTCCATATATAATTTATTCTTAAGCATAAATCTGTAGTAACTCACTTACCATCACGCTGTTTCCTCGCAGGGGTGAGCAGAGAGGATAGAACGCCACACTCTTCTGTCCTGACACACAGTTCTCACTTCATCCACATTCATACATCTTCTCATACAAGCTCGCCGATTATTTAGGCTTCTAACAGGACCATTGCGTCATATATCTTCCTTATCTTTCTCTCCTCATTCATCCGTTCCATATAACCAAACCACCTTAGTGATCCTTTCTTGATCTTTCTCACTGTACTAAGATCAGCTTTACATTCTTTCCTTATTTCTTCATTCTTTACTCTGTCATGAATGGATCTGCATATATATACGCCTAAGCAATCTCATTTTCACTGCATTCAGTCTACTTTCGTTCCTCTTCTGCCAGCTCCAGGCCTCATTTCCATACATCAGTGTCGGTACCAGGATTCCATTGTGTACTGCTAGTTTTGCCTCGGTTGACAAGTTCCTATTAGCTATAATTCCATTCAAAGCGCCGTTTACTTTATTTCCTGCAGTCACCCTCCTTTCGATATCTTTCTCAGCCTTTCCGTTTCTATCAAACATACTTCCCAAATACACAAACTTATCTACTTGTTCCAAACATTCATTACCTACAAGTATTTTGCAAGTTGTATTGTTTTCTTAATAATTAATAATAATAATTCTTTAAATATGAATTAAACTTTATTTGTTACATTAAAATTTAAACAAAAGCCTACTGTGTATTTACATGATTATTATTGTATGTTTATTTTTTGAGATTGGTTTTGACCTTGGGGCAAACTATTAAATTATTAGCTGTTATTAAAATTGCATGTATAATATAAGCTATTATAAATTCAAATATTAAAAATTGTCTATAACTAATCAAAAGCAATATTAAAGCATTCTGAATTTCAAAATAGCTTTCTGTAAATATTAGTGATGGTAAACCGTTACGTGACTGTGATTGTGTCGATGATTGGTAACTGAGATTTAACGATGATTGGTAACTAAGATTAACGGTCGGAGGCTTACTTTTTAGTGTACCAGTCATTGCTCAAAGAATTATGTTAATCAGTTATCAATCATTGTTATAATCGAACACAATCACAGTCACAATAAGAATCAAAATAATGGTTTAAATAACGATCTTACCATCACTAGTAAATATGTTTATTATAGTTTGTATTTGAAATTATTTTTTTATTCTAGAGATTTTCCCAGAGATCAACAGCTTGAAATGGTCAAACAAATAGATGAATCGGTGAACAAAGCATTGGACAATACAAATGATCTTTTAGAAAGTGCTAAGACTGGGAAAACTAACACTTGGAGAAAAGATATAGATCAAAAATCAAACCCCTCTTTTGAATATGAAAACGTTCGGAAGAAGGTTGTAACAAATACTCGAGAATTCTGGAATTTTGTGCGTGCTGAGGTGAAAAAAGTGCAGTCCATGGACCATTCCGACAACCCAGAAGTGGCCAAGACCCTACAGAAACTTCTCAATTTAGGTGGAGAGCATGAACGGTAAGACATTGCAATCAAATTCATATTATGTAGTCTACCCAATATGCTATTTTCACCATAAAGCTGTACATTATATAAAACTAGATGAAAATACATAAATAATGATAGGAAAAAATCATATATTCAAATTTACATAGTTAGTAAATCCCTACCTTCTGGCATTGAATTAAATTATTATTGAACTCATGCATACATTGGAAGTTGGTACCTATCTTACAACAAACTTTACCCCCTCCTAAATTCCTACAGTTCACTATCCCTAAAAAACAAATTACTTTTGTACAAAGCAATCATCCGTCCTATACTCACATAAGCGAGCCGCATCTGGGGTTCAAATAACACAAAAATTTTAGAATCCAAATAAAACTACATCCTTAGGAGAGTCACAAACTCACCCTAGTTTGTCAGAAACACAATCATTCACAGAGATTTAAAACATACCCTAATTCAAATGACACATACACAATTTATCTTCTAAATTAATTTCCATCCCAAACCCCTCCATAAACTCCCTCATTCGATCCCCATCATCTTCGTCCCATTTCACTTCTTTACCCTGTTCTTAACCCTATTGAATATAATTTATAAAAAGATTAAAAAACTTTACTTACAATAATAAAAATTAAAAAATACAAAATCAAACAAAAAAGAATTAACAAAATATAAAAAAATATAAATATATTTTATAAAAAACTTTACCCATTTTTGCTACCACTTTATACAATTATACACAAAGTTAAAATAAAACAATTTCACCATGTTCTTCGCAATAGGTCCCCCAAAAAAATCTTATGCCATTGTTGTTACCTCATATGTCGGAGACAAAAGGGCTTAGCTCTTATCCCTCCCCCCTTTAACAATTGAATCAGAAAGAGTTACCTATCTTGCAGTGGTGTGCAGTAGGCACAAACTTAGGTTATGCTGTTACTAACGATGCTAACTAAGTATACAATTGGTATACTAGGTATCAAAAAAATAACAATTATTCTAATTTTGAGAACAATCATCATTTTCAATTTAAAATATAATTGTGAATTTATTATTTTTAAAAAGACAAGTTATTTTAATGCTCCGTACTCTGTACATTCTCTGCTTACGATTTTGCATAAATTATTATCTACGATTTCTCCTTCAGACAACGGATTTAAAATGTTTAATTAAGGGAGTACTTTCATTTTTCCCGTTTGAATTTCAAGATATTTTTTGCATTTTGCATACCCTTTCAAGATGAGACCAATAGTTAATTCTTTTACAATATCAAGTAAACATAAAAGTGCATTATTTTTTACGTAAATATTGCTAGAGCGAAAGGTATCAATAGAAACGGACGATTATACAATTGTTGGTTTTCTTAAATTCCTAGGTAATATGGTATCAGAAAATAGCAAAGTTCTCATCTAAGAATTGTTAAGTTTATACTATGAAGAATTATTATGTTTATGATAAAAACCATTGTTTGTGTCGATAAACATATGATTATAAAATATTACAATTTTGACCCGATTTATATGGAAAAATGGACGTAAATTCATACTGATAAATAATGTTGATAACTTTTGAAACAGAAAACAAAGTATTTTAAAAACATCTAAAATTGATCATATGTACTGCAAATTGAATGGTTTATAACTCTATTAATTTTTGACATTTTGCTAATTTGGTTTAGAACAGATTTGTCTCCGTAATCTTGACTTCAAGATTATAAGAAAATATATTTTGTTTATGCAATAATTTAGCATATTAACACAATTTCGTAGACCGCGGAAAATACATCTAATGGTCGCGGTCTTTCTTATAATGCTTGTAATTATGGCAAATAACATTAAGTTTATTAGTTTTATATTAGTGTAAAGGTCCAATCTAAGTAATAGTTGAAAAAAAGTCTAATCTATTGAATAATTTCTGATATAAATGAATAATAAAAACCCACATTTTCGTAAAAAACGCGAAAATTTGAATTATTATTGAAAGTTGCGCCTTAAGAATGTTCGAAAACATATATTTAAATAACTAACGTTACAAATTACCATAGCCAAAACTCATAACAGAAATAATTTTATTTCAACATTTAATTTATTGGTATTTAACTTAATAGTATCCCAAAAAATTGCAAACTCGCTCGCTTGACAGATAATAAATGAACAGATATTTTATTTATGCAAACATCAAGATTCGTAATGACCTTAGAATGATTGAAATACACCGTGAAAATAACATGTAGTCTGTCAAGAAAACAAATATGTAGGTGTCATTGATGCAGATTTCAGTAAGGATTAATCCCTTTCAAAGATAACAGAATTAAGCGCAAATTATTTAAAAAATGCAGGAAATTGGCTTACGTAAATATGCCAATATAGGTTGAGTAAGATAATCAGGCCTATTCTCAAAATTGCAATATTGAAATGAAGGTGATTGTTACACCAACCCTCAAAAATAGATAGATAGTTTTGACAGATTATGGTACGTTTATCTCCCTCACTCCCTCACTCTCTCTTCCTCTCTCTCATTCAAATATAACACTATTTTTGAGGGTTGGTGTAACAATCACCTTCATTTCAATATTGCAATTTTGAGAATTGGCCTGAATATTTAGTTCAGTATTATTCTTATATAGTTTGAATAAACAAATTAGACGTGTACGTACTGGTAAATTGCCTGTCAGCATGGTCATGAAGTTGTACACATATGTTACGCAATTTTTCTGAAAAACCCACGGCTAGATAAAAATCTAGGCAAGGGTTATGCTAATCCAGGTAATATTAGCTAGAATCTAATCTTTTCATAAGATAAAGATTTTTTTTTTTTTCCATCCATTATTAAAAGTGTTACATACCAATGGTGAGGATTATATTTATGTAGATAGGTAATACAGAAATATGATGTCTTCCATAAAAAATATTTGACATACTCGAAGATTTAAATAAGTTATCAATGAATAGATTAATATTTTTCACTACTATTGGGGAATAGTTAATTGGAAACAACATGCTAAGTTTTTATTTACCTTTAAAAGATTAAATTAAATTTATTATATTGTAAAAAATAAAGAAATACATAATTAATTAAAATAAAAGTACTTTGTAAATAACTACGGTTGTGTGATCAGTAGTAACTTTTTGCTTTAGTAAAAAAAGTTACTAAAGTAAAAATTTTTGCAAAAACAAGTTTTATTGTTGGTAAAAAAGTATTTACTTCTCAAAAGTACATCCCATAGTAATCTCATTTTACTCTCCGATATTCAATAGTAAAAATGAGAATTGATGGTTAAATATGGCGGATTCTTTACAGCTGTTCCAAAAGTCATCTGACAGATTGATACTTTGAAAGCTGCAGTATACGACAATTAATCATTTAATATCCCGCTATTCTAGTGATGAGAGTTTGTCCAATGATGATCTCGTTGTTTAAATACATTAGCACATAATCTGAAAAATTTTTGCCATCAAAATGACAGATTTTGAACGCAGAGGCAAATAAATCCATAGATAAAGCATATTTCGTGATTATTTGTCTCGCCTATAGACGTCTCATCTATGCTTTGACAATAGTAAATTTGACATTCAAACAACCCGCAAACGATTTTTACCACGGGCAATGGTAAAAAGTTACTACAGTAAAAATTTACTACTACTTTTCAACCAACCTTTAGGTTTTATTATATGATAACTGATTTTAGAGCATCCCTCTTTTCTATATAATATTTTCAATAAACTATTCTACCCTGACAAAGGATCTAAGGATCCTATACTCTCAAATCAGTTTTTCTTACTATTTTCGAACTAGGTGATTGTAAATAGACATAAGACTGATGGTCCTTAGCCTTAATATAAATATAGACAGTACTAAGTATTTTAAATTATATATTTAAAGATTTATTATTATTAACTTTCAATGATAATTCAATTTTTTTACGAAAATGTGGGTTTTTATTATTCATTTATATTTGAAGTTATACACTAGATTTGACTTTTTTTAAAACTATTACTTAGGTAGGACCTTTACACTAATTTAAAACAAATAAATTGAATGTTATTTGCCATAATTAAGATAATACAAGTATTATAAGAAATACCACGACCATTAGATGCATTTTCCACGTACTACTAAATTATCTCAATATGGTAACTTATTGCATAATCAAAATATATTTTCTTATAATCTTGAAGCCAAGATTACGGAGACAAATCTCGATTGAGACAAATTAATAGTGTAATTAATAGTAATTAACCATTCAATTTGCAGGATATATTACCAATTTTCAACTTTTTTAAAATAGTTTGTTTTAGTGAAAACATACGTTTTTAGATAATATATTCTATTTACTCGCATGTTTTGAGGCTTCAGCTACTATAATCACAATAATCAGTTTTTAAATAATATATTTTCAGTATTATAAAAGACAATAATTTTAATTCTCCATCGAACTTCAATACACTGGTCTTTCCAGCCATGACAGATGTCGAATTCGCACTGTCATTATTTTTGTTAAAAATTATCAAAATATATGTTTTTATGCATATTTTATCCACAATATGAATTAATATTGAACTTATTCACAACATTAATAGCAAATTTTATAAATTAGATGTTTTTTTACTGATTTTAAGGGAAAACAACGTTTTATTGAACAAAGTAAACATTTTGTGTGCGTTATTTTTATGTAATTCGCAATTAAATATTTTGTTTATATATAACACTGTTGTCTTTTAAACACTAGCTGTCTGTTTCATAAATAGTATGTTATTATAAAACAGACGTATCACCAAAACGACAACGTGGCGTTTTAAATCGATAATATTAAACAAAATAATAAATTGAAATTGTCGTATATGTATATGTACCTTGTCTGATTTCAAAACATATTTATTTATATAATTGGATAAATTATTTAATTTTCGATAGATTAATTCAAATGACAACCCATTCCATAATACTAATATGAAAAATCTCCAGATATAAGTTATTTTTGACACTTGTATTGAATGCGAGAAAATCAACAATTTGATTATTGTCTCTTTTTATTCAAACCTTCCTCTCTATTTAACTATAAGCCACATCTTGAAAGCATATCTAATTCGGGTAGAATTTCAAACTGGAAAAATGAAAGCTCGCTCTTAAGACACCATTTCTACTTGATAATTTTTCCTATCCATTTTAAACATTTTAATAGAAAAAACGGTTTGCGTTGTGTATTAATATGGTAAAGCATGAATAACTTTGTCATATATTTGACGTATTGTATAAAAACTGTATTAAATCATATTTATGTTAAATTTAAATATTATAATACTATTATCCTTGGACTGCCAAATTATTGTGAGCACATAAAATATTAATTTAATATGATAGTCTGGCATTTTATATTTACAGAATCCTGCTATTTACTAGTTAGAATTTACTGCTATTTATTACTACATACATATTTTAATTACAGAACTTAATAATTTTATTTAAATTGTTTGTAAAAGTAATTGATTGATTTAAAAAATTTCAGATATATCTTCTGTTGTCGATTGAAGTTATATAATTGACTGTGTTATAAAAATAATTTATATTTCATGACTACTAATATTTTATATTTTATGTAATTTTTTTTATTTTTATCTTTTGCTTATCTTAGAATGCATTGGGAATTTCAAATGTTATGAATATTCAGTCAACCGTATTACATTACATACCGCAGATCACTTTTGAATGACCTTCACACACTTCAAGAAGTTGATGGCTATGAAAGATGGAGAGAATCTGAAGCTAATGCCCTTAGCGACTTAGTCCAGAGAAGACTCCATGCGTTGCAGAATCCACAAGACTGCTCCAAAGCTAAGAAAATTGTTTGCAATCTTAATAAGGTAAATGTCTTGAACCTTATTTGCATAAATTACATTCATGTATATATACAGTTTTATAATAATAATGATATTTAAAAAGTCACGCAATTATTTAAAATTTTATGTAGTCATAATATTGTAACATATTTATACGTTTTTTATCTTCACTATTATAGATAAAAATAATTGTAATAGAAAATGTATGTTTTTTTATGTACGTTGATTACAAAGTATACCATAAAAATGTATTTAAAAATTATCATAATACTCACGCTTTTGCATACTATAAAATAATTATACTTATTGTGTTAATGTATTTTTTAAATGTTTTTGGTCGTTGAAGATATAGCACACTTTTTTCCAGTATTTTTTAACACATGATCACAAAATTTCTTCATTTTTACAATTTAATATTTTCAATTTTGGTTAGAAATATGTACTTGATAAATAAGATCATTAATATTGATTTATGCTATTTTATGTAATAATAATGTACAAGATTTCTACAAAAATGTTAATGTTGAAGATGTTGTGAGACAGTAGTTTTTTTTTTTTTTTTAATTAAGCCCTGAACATCGGAAACATACGTCACACAATTTTTTTTTGCAATTTTTTAAGTAAGTCAAAGTCTTTATGCTGAATAGGCTGCATGTTATCTGCATAGCTTAAATCTTGTTTAATGTGTAGGTTTGCTACATCAATTGGATATTGTTCAAAGTTATTTCTTTAGTGATTTTTTCTTATAACAATAGATTATTTTAATCAACATTTCCTTGCTTTACACGTAATGTACATGAAATAATGATTACAATCTGTGGTTGAATGTTTATCTCATGTAACAATGTTATCACACAGTTTGTGCAATCAAGCGAGGAATTGTTAACTAACTATTCTTTTTACTTTCAAAGTTGCACAATACTATATTGTACCTATGTTATGATTTTTAATAACACATAGAGAGTCATGTTTAAATTAGATTAACTACATTTATTGGAGTTGCTGTATCATATTCATTACCAAAACTATGGAACAGTGAAATTGATAAAACAGCTGGAAATTAAAATCTCCCAAATACGTACATATGAAAATACTTCTGTGGAAATTAAAATTCTCCAAAATGTTAGTTTAAATATGCTTGGATGTTTTTTGGTCATTAAAATAAATACCATATTTCCTCTATTATAAGACACATGTTTTCTTCTGTTTTGGTATCTCTGAATTCGGGGTGCGTCTTATGATCGATGGCATCTTACAATCGCTGTAAAATTCTGCAGTCGTGATGAATCATCACTGATTACTAGTAGAACTGAGTCGAAAAGTGATTCAGAAAAATTGGACACTGAATCTGAAGAAATTTCAGACTGATAGTACATAAATAATATGTCCATTTTAAAATCCTTTTTATTGTGATTTGATATGACTTTTATCTGTTATAATAAAGTTTACACAATGTTTTTATTTTTATTATTGGTATATAAAAATAAGAGTACGTCTTTTAATCAAGGAAATGTGGTAATAATAATATTTTGAGAATTGAGAATACCACAAGTGATGATTTATAGATTCAATATTATTGAAGAGATATCCTGGACATTTATTTAATTGACCTTGTGTACAGTAACTTTGATTTATGAATGTCCGATTTACAAACTTTCAGTCTCGCAAACTGAAATATTTAGCACTCAACAAACAAATCCTTTTACTGTTATTTCTTATTTTAAGCTCCTGCTCAGAAGCCACT
Source organism: Eubasilissa splendida (assembly GCA_031772225.1). Classification (NCBI taxonomy): domain Eukaryota; kingdom Metazoa; phylum Arthropoda; class Insecta; order Trichoptera; family Phryganeidae; genus Eubasilissa; species Eubasilissa splendida. The sequence continues at coordinate 16,706,180 of CM062859.1, read as the reverse complement.
AAATATATGACTCACTGTGATATTTCGAGTATGGCCTTTTGATATTAGCAGTTTTTATAACTATGATGAAGATGATACTGTGAAATGTTAATATAAATGCTTTGAAACACTTAAAGGGTTGCGGATACGGATGCCAGCTACACCACGTGGTGTATTGCTTTGTACTCGCGTACGCCACAGAGAGAACCCTAATCCTTCACTCTGTTGGCTGGAGGTACCACCGAGGGGGGTGGGAGCAAATTTTCCAGCCGTTATCTGACACCTGCACCACAGCTGATGGAGAAACCAAAGATGGCTGGCCAGGTAATCACCACTATTTGCGTACTTAATATTCAAACATAAATTTGTTATAAAATGATGTAGTATGATAATGTGGAATTTAATATTTTGTTTATTTTATTTATGGCTTCTCTTATTGCATATTATACTATGTTATGACTGTACCTAATGATTCCTTTAATATTTTCATATTGTTATGTAATACATACATTAAAATATAATATGTTTGTCATTTTTAATGGAACAGAATAATCATCATATCTGGTAATACAGTAAAACCGCGATATAACGAACCCCGATATAGCGAAAAATGACGTATATCGAAAAAAAAATCGAAATTTAGTCCCTAAAACCAATTTTTCATACAAAAATGCATATATATAACGAAATCCCGTTAATATTTATAACGAAATCATTTTTGTCCCGTACGAAAAAATGCCAATACATTTACGTAAATTTATAACGAAATAAAAAAATGATAAAAGATGAAAATATTATTTCGCACTTACAAAGCCGCGCCGCTGCATCTGCCGTATGCGAACGGTTTAATGGCCTTTTTGGCGGGGCGCGGCGGTCTGCCGACAAGGTAGTAAAACAATTCAAACTTTTTCTTGGGTTCATAGTAGGTTCATAGTCCCATAAAACCATTTGACATAATTCTTGCGGCGTTCACTTGGACATGTTTTACGTACGCATACGCCTCTAATATGTATTGCAATCCCAGACCCAGACAGCTGGAAAATACAAAAATTAACAGGAATACGCAGAATGTTGCAGTATGTACTTATTGGGAATATCAGTCTCAGTGTAAGGTCTGTAGAGTTAAGTTTGTTCCGTTTTTAACGCGATTATTGCATGACCGAACTGAATATTTACATAAATTCATTTTCGTTTGACAATTGTTTTCGTGTGAACTCGTCAATAATATAAATAATTCTTTAAAATACTTTATGGACTATTTTTTGTGTTTCTATTAACTATTGTTTTCGTGTGTTTACTGCTATGCATACTAGTGTAGTGTAATTTATTATTTAAAGTACATTTCATAATATTTTGTGAAACCTTAAAATGGCTTCAGTACGTGATAATTCCCGCAAAACTTTAACCATGGCACAAAAAATAATGATATTGAAAGACATCGACAACAAAGTGGACAGTAAAGGCAAGATAGCCGTAAAATATGGTATTCCGGTTTCGTCTCTCTCCACAATTTTAAAAAATCGGAAGAAGATTGAAGATGCGTTTGATAGATGTAAGGCGAGCGGTTCCCAACAGCGTGTACGGCCTGCCAAATATGAAGAATTGGAAGAAAAACTGTTCGAGTATTTCTCCCAAATCCGATCAGCGAATATATCTACTTCTGGTTTAATGCTTATTGAGAAAGCAAAGTCGTTGGCTCATCAGATGGGAATTGATTTTAAGGCATCTAATGGGTGGTTAGATCGCTTTAAAAAGCGACACAACATTGTTTGCCTCGCGGTTTGTGGCGATTCCCAAAAAGTTGATGAAGAAGAAGTTTCGAGCTGGATAACAAACAATCGGCATATTTGGGAGAAATACGACGCAAAAAATGTTTATAACATAGATGAAACTGGTGTGTTTTATAACATGATGCCAGATCGGACACTAGCTCTTAAAGGAGAGAGATGTCATGGAGGAAAACGTAGTAAGGAACGCCTGACGGCCGCGTTATGTACAAATATGGACGGATCCGATAAAGTAAAGATCACAGTCATCGGAAAATATAAAAAACCACGATGCTTTAGAGGCCTTACTTTTAGCAGTTTTCCCGCTGTTACTTATTGCCATAATAAAAAAGCGTGGATGACGCGGGAAATATTTAAGAGCTTTGCTATTACGATGCAGAGAAAAATGGCAGCACAAGATCGTAAAATATTGATGATTTTGGATAATTGTTCAGCACATTACGCACCGGAAATTGTTGCGCCAAATATAGAATTTCTGTTCCTACCTCCTAATACTACGAGTGCTCTCCAACCGCTAGATCAGGGAATAATACAGAACTTCAAAAGCCATTACAGAAAAAGTTTATTGCATTCCTGTATTATACAGGTAAACAATGGCTGTTCTGTAGAAAACTTAAGAAAATGGACGGTATTGGATGCATGTCGAGCTATGAGTATAGCATGGCAATCGGTAACATCTACAACAATCGCGAATTGTTTTAAAAAGTGCGGGTTTTCTTCGCTGCCCGTAGATGAAATTGACGCCCCTCAAGCGAGTTTAACAACGGGTGAAAGAATTTTGTTGAGATCTACAAGTTACGATGATTTTATTTCTTACGACCATGAAGTGATAACGTCTGCTTTGTATGTTCCCGCGCCTCGCATTACGGTATCTGAGACGAGTGATGAGGACAAAAATGACACATTGAATGAGGAAAGCAATGAAATCTCATTTGCTTCGTTACCGTCAACTTCCGAAGTTTTTCATGCCTTAGATGTTCTCCAACGATACGTATCGGGAAGACCAGAATTACCGGTGGATGCATTTTCCCACTGCGATGCATTGGCTAAAATAATTATACGAGACAGTGAAAGAAATGTTAAAACTAAACAAGGGAAAATAAACGATTATTTTAAGTGAACAATGTTAAAGATCATTTTTAAGTGAACAATTTTATCGATTATATTTTGAAGTGGTTGCAGCCGTTACCGGTAAGTACCTTCGTAATTTATATACGACTCATTTTATAAAAATGCCACGATTCAACTGTAAAAATTTTATTTTTGAATTATTTTTTATGTTTCATGCCCAAAACTATGTTTGAAGCGGCTCTACATTTAAACACAATTAAAATATTTAACCAAACAACTAAAAATATGTATGTATTCAGTTCCCTATGGCCTTCCTCCTCCTTTGTTTGCAGAATTTGCGATCTTTTTTGAAGCCGCGCAACATTTTTTTGCGACGGCGCGTAACATATATGTAGTAGGATATTTTTTTTTTTTTTTTTTTTTTATTTCGTTATATGTGGGAATTCGTTATTACGAATTTTTATTTTTTGATCCCTTGGATTTCGTTATATCGCGGTTTTACTGTATGTAATATTTATTATCCTTTTCAAATTAAACTTAATGTGCTTATATCTTCTTCGGCGGTCCCTCGTTACGAGGATGACGTCTGCCATGATTAACGATTGTGAGTCCAAATGTGGGCCATGGCAGAGGCCTGTGCGTGGAATTGTTTAAGGTGTAGGTAGTATTGCACAGTACCACCCGCAATGGAATAATGGAGAGTTCGGTCCAGTGGCAAGGGTGGTCCGAGACGACTGGAGCTCCTCATTATTTTGCAGCATTTCCCAGTCTATGCACAGGGTTTTGTACAGAACTCAATATAGTAGGTTCCCAGATGTGTACAGTGGTACTGGGCAGCACCGCTGCCGATAATATACGCAGGATAATGTATCATTGATTGATTAAATTCAGTCAATTATGGTCTGACACCTGTCACTTGTTGCATCAACTTGCCAATTCCTGTTCGTAGGCAATCGGTTGAACATTATCAATAAAGGGCAATTATGATAACACTTTTGGCATTTCTGATTGGTTTGCAGTGAATGCAGTGGTTGAAGTTTACTTTTATTGGCTACAGAGCTCGCCGCCTACCTTACTTTGTGTTCCATGTGACAATATTTATTCATCTGTCAGAGCTAGTTGTCCATGTGACAATATTTATTCAACTGTCGGAGCGAAAAAAACATGAAAACGTTGGTATAACAAAAAAAAACATGGAGCTTCTATTTTATCATAAGCGTCCATAGACTGCGATTTCATACGGTTTTGAGATGAAAAAAGGAAAAAATAAAACTTTATAGTGTTGCCAGGCCATAACGTTCAGGAAATTATTATTTATTCTGTATTTGTTTTTGGAAGGACGACCTCAGATTTTATTAACACAACTATTGTTATATTTAATTTGACTTTACCTAAAACATTTTATTTATACTAATATTACTGTGTTTAATGTGATGCTTACCCAAAACTCTTCTTCAGTGTGGTATATTTCGAAGCACATCAATATACTGGCGAAATATAAGCCGACCATTGAAGAGCAGAAGGCTTTCACTAATGCAGAGGTTTTAGTAACACATCAAAAGTTCTGCGAATTATTCTTTCATTGCGTATAGTATAGGCCTGATCCTATGGAGTCAGTCGTCCGACACTTAGACATCAGAAAAATGTAGCATCCTTAATTTTTCAATAATCCTTAACATTTGTCGACCAATACTCTATTAACGTATTCCTGGACATCAACAAGCTCAGGGCCAAAAATACATATACTTCGTCGCTTGTGGTGTCAACCCATCTCAATCTTTTAGTCAATGGTATATTTTTTGTGGCAAATTTAAATTGGCGTTTTGTTTCATCCACAATAGTATTAACCAGATACAAATTTAAAAAATCTATTTCCCATGCGTTTTCTGCAAGGTCCGGGTTAAAACCAGGAGTCGCCGAAAATTGATGTATATGTGTCTCCCATTTAAATTCTGACCTAACCCTGCACTTGTTGATGACTGGTTTTCATCAACAGTATTGTCAAGGTCTTCTTCATAGATATGAACCTCAAAATAATCATCCTCGACGTCGTTCTCATCATCGGACTCTGCGGTAATAACAAGCATATCAGAAATTTCTAGTAAGGATAATGCAGAAATCTGGCAACACAAAAATACCGGCATTTGCGCGCGATGTCACGTTGTGCCATCTTTCTTGTCTATAGTTTAGCGATAAATATTCTGACGTTTATTGCTTTTCCTTTCTCGGACGGCGGCGATAGTCAACGCGGACCTTCTTGGGGTTAAAACAAGATTATTGTCATCATGTGCAGAGAGTTATTTTTGTTAATTGTCACACCGATCACATTTTGTTTTCACCAAAACTTTCCTATATATATATTTATATGAAGTAGTTTCTACTTCCTACACTCTAATCCTTACTAGAATCTAATCTAACTGTTGTTTTATAGGAAAGTGGTACTCACAGGTGATCACCCTGCCCGTAATTGACGCCCTCTCACCTCGTCCCCCCTTCCTTCCACTGGCCATCCCGGCCGATCTGGCTCCGCGGATAAAGAAGCTGCATGGCGCACCGCCCGCATGGTGGCTCGGCCAGTTCCTTAAGTTCCTGCTCAGGCCGCAGCCATCCACCGCTGACTTCCTGGAGCAGGCTACCAAGAAAATGGAGTTCAAGGGACCCATTGTCGGGTTTGTTTTCAATTTGATAAATGTGTTTGGATAGATGCACTCAATTGGTTAACTGGAGATCAAGCAAATAATATCATGGTTGATTATTTTTATTAATTATGCCTAATTTTAATTTCATACAGCATGTCTTATAAATGATTTAATATGGTATTTTGATTTTTAATTATTTATTAAACAGTATCCATGTTCGACGTACTGATAAGGTTGGAACAGAAGCTGCTTTTCATTCATTGGATGAATATATGTCTCATGTGGATGAATACTTCAATCAATTGGAAATGACACAAAAAGTGGAAAAACGACGAGTTTATGTGGCTTCTGATGATCCCAAAGTAAGATTTCACTGTACTATTATTTTTATAATAATGCTTTATTTTATTGTAGAACTTCAACTTTTTTATGTACATATATTGATAACTTGCTGGCAATCTACGGAGAGCTTTAGATTTATAATAATTAATATTTATTATAGATCAATATGTTGCATTAGATTAACCTTTCCTCTCCGGTGATGTAAACTGAGTTGACGAATCGCGCGATCTCCGAGTCGCGTTCCGCGGAATGGAATACGACATTCCGGTCGTAAATTGGAATCACCGTAAGGTATGTGAGAAAAGCAGGGAAACCTTGATACGGGATGAGGTCGGTGAGGGGATAGGGTTCTAGTCGAAGGATCAGTGATCTCGGAAACCAGGATTCGGAAGGACTGCTTACCTTTCCTTGTATATGATTTCTCCCTAATCCCCGCAGTCGCTGCCGAGATGACACAATGGCACGCGGATGAGCCGATCTCCGATTCAAATTGAATACGGCGATGCCACAAGTTCACCCACGGCACACAAGCAACAAACAATACGTGATCAAAACACAATATCACCAAAATGCAGTGCTGATGCACTGGAGCCGAAATATCCACACTGCGAATGCTATCGCGATATCGAGATCGAACAAATATCGATCAAGTTGACGTCTGCTGATATCAAGGTCACAATTCACACTGACAAGATGAGCATTGGGAAATATGTGGAAGGAAATTTGGATGCGGAATTGTGTCAATAACAACAGTTTCGGCTGATTCGAAAGACGTGCCAAAAGTGTGTTTTATGAATTTGGAACACCTCTAATTATGTTAATGTCTGAAAATATACTAAATACAGAATTCACGTTTTAGGTATTCCTTCGTAATATATTCATATATTGGATAAAATAATTACAATGTGTAAATATTTACGCAATAATACATACGCAATAATAAAAAATGTTTTCTCAAAGAATCTGTATGTGTACGTGTAGAGAGGTGCGGAAGGCATAGTGCGCGGGGTGCCGGATGCCAATTGTCACTTTAGTTATGACAGCAGTCCACTCTCTCAGAGGCACGGCGAGAGGAGCCGAGCACGAGAATGTACTGCAGCTCTCAGCTTGTGTCGCCTATTCTCGTGTCGACACGGGTCATCTCGTACCATCTTGCTTCGCCTCGTACGCCTCGCCTCATCCCGTCTACGCTCCGTTCCGGTTGGAGCGCGGACGAGGCGGGGCGAGGTGAGGAGCCTCGGGGAGAGTTGACTGCTGGCATTAGTGGCAGAGTGAGCGTACACTGGCCGAGCTAGACATGTTTTATGCGTCTTTGTGCTTAGCTAATGTTTTTTCTCATTCTTAGCACTTTTTATTAACTATTATTTTAATGATTAATATAAGTAATAAATGTAAAATATTCATATTTATTTGACTTAAAAATCGCAAGTCTCCATGTACGCTGAGTTTACAGCACCAGAGTGCGCGTTATTATTTTAGCACCGCATGGGGAAGGTTAAAATAATAAATATGTACATACTCAAAATAATGAATTTGTTTTTAATTATTTGCAGGTCATTGTTGAGGCTATCAATAAGTATCCCACATATGAAGTATTGGGAGACACAAATGTAGCGAAGACAGCAGCTGTTTCAACCAGATACAGTGACAATTCATTACATGGGATAATTTTAGACATCCATCTGCTAAGCCGATGTGACTTTTTAGTTTGTACATTCAGTAGCCAGGTATGGGAACAATTTTAACAAAAACCCTCATTCAGTTTTCTCATCTCATTCCAGAATCCGTTATCATAAATAATAACTGACCTGTATTTTGAGGTTACTGTTGCAAAGTCAGCAACCTCCAATTTTTTCTCTTTTTAACTTTTAATGCAGTCTCATTAACAATCAAACAGCTCTATTTGATGTAAATTGGTCATTTTAAATTGATGTTAGCTGCAAAGTCAGTTAATTTTATCCTCCACCATTTATATTAAGATGCAACCAATAGCAGTATTCACTTCTCTGAAATTTGAAAGAAGGTGTTGTATTTATTTTGTGTTCTAAACTTGACTAATGCATAATTAGTGCAAAATAATTCATGCATTAATAAATAAATTGTTCTTCAAACTCCTGTCAGTTTTTCTCCAAATAAAAAAATATGAAGATTGCCAAGATCTAGTACCCTCATTAGTTCTGTAGTTCTAATTAACACAATAGATTCCATTCCATATAAATTTGTTCAATCATGTATAACAATAGTATTTATTTATTCTATTAAAATTTCAGTAATCAAATTATCATACAAATGAAATGGTATTACAAATAAATTTAACAAAATTAAATCCACCAATTGATTATGAAAGGCGAGTGTTACTTTTCTCAACATAAACAAACAGATGTTTACATAAATATTTATTTATATTAACGTCTGAAATTGAAAATACTTTTTTTTTTTAAATCTCGGTGATGTTGTGTAGTAAAGTACAGTAGACCCCCGATGTAAGACCCCACACTCATTCATCCGTTTTTAAATTTATGTAAATCGCAAAAACTTTTCACATTTACATTAAAATATGCTTTTGAAGTGGTGAATTACAATTAAATGAATGAATAAATTGAATGAAAGTACAATTTTGAAGGATAAAGATAAATATTTAAACAAAGTGAGGTGTGCCAAGTCTTTCAGAGGCATTGGAGCACATCAAATCTGCATGTATGCATGCAATTTTTGATGCAGAAAATTCAGTTTGAATGCAGTTTGGCATATATAGTGAAATCCTCTTAATAAGTTCCCCTTTAATAAGTTTTCCTGCCTAATAAGATCACATTCTTTGATCCCGAAAAAGTCTAATACAAATGATGTATTTTTTATGCTTAATACGTTTTCCAAATAATAAGTTTCCGGCCTAAGAAATTAAAATATTTATGACAGAACTCAATTTATCCATACAAAAAAATCTTTGTATTCGTTTTTCTGCAGATAAAATTTTGTTTGACATTTCTGAAAATAAAAGTGGTATTCTTTCAATGGGTGCAATAAAATTTGGGTTTTGGGCTTTGCCCCCTTCATAAAAATAGTCATATTTGAATAGGCCAATAAAATTTACTATTTTGCTTCCACAAAACAAGGAATAGCCACCGTAAATTATTTTTTGTATGTGCTCATAATACAAGACCCACATTGGTAATACTAATGTATTGTTTTATTAATATTTAACTTTAACTATGCAGACATTCCTGGCTGAAAAACCCAATTCTTAGAATACTTAGATTAATGGTCGTTTTATGGCAAGCTTATCCTTTCAGAGAACAAAATAATGTATTGACATGTATTACTCTAATTATACACCTTTTGGAAATTTAAAATATCGTATTGTTTCAACATTTTTTAATTGTATGAATAGATTTTGTATAATATTATGTACGTATAAATAATATGCAACTAACCAACAATTTTTATGCAAATTACTTTATTATTATTTTCGGAAATACCATACCCCTTTTCATTAGGAGCTTCAATTAGCATTTCTGGTGTATATTGAGAATACGTAGATCTTTACAAAAAAAATGTTTTTCAGTTGAAGCAAATTCGCAATGGCAAATACGGTTGCTTTTCAAATGGTACAGAGGCAACTACAATCTAGAAGTTTTGAATTCAGGACACACAACTCTACCGAAAAATTAATTTTGCAAAAATCAAAGGAGTTACTGTTTTCTCAAGTTTACCCGCGTTTCCTAAAAAATATAAATACTAATTTATTTCGCGACCGATGGTTAGCGCTTTTCTTTCAATTATTTTGTACCATGGTATAACAAGATATATATTTATTAGGAGAACACATTCTTATTGTGAAGTTGTAATTATTCGAATCCCGGTGGCGCAACAATATTTTTCGATAGAATTGATTTTATATGTATATCTTTCTAATTAATATATTTAATTCATATTTAAGATATACATTTGAACATTTATTGATAAAATCAAAAATAAAAATAAATATGTACTGAAAATTATCCATCTGATTTTTTGTTTGTGTGAACTTTTTATGTTTTTTACATCGGCACAAAATAAATAAATAAATAAAACCAAAAAATTATAACGTAATCATATCTGTGATTAAAAATTAAAATCATAAAAGGACAAAAATGTTAATGCATTATCGCATGAAGTTCGGAAAAATTTTCGGAAACGTTTTAATTTAAGCAGTTAATTTTTTTGATAAATAGATTTTTTTCTGTATATCTTTCAAGTCAATTAATTTAATTTGTATTAAAAATACCACAGAATCTACTGTATTATTAAAAATTCATAAGAACAATAATTATTTTTATGAAGTTTATTACCAGTAACATTAAAAAATAAATCTGTATTGAAAAATACTTTTCACAGGTGTGCAGAGCTGCATACGAAATAATGCAATCATTGCATGTGGATGCGTCTGATCGCTTTGTTTCACTCGATGACATCCACTACTTTGGTGGGCAGAATGCGCACAATGTTATGGCGGTGTTACCTCATGAACCAGTGTCTCACAACCCACAGGAAATGCAAATGAAAGTTGGAGATATAATTGGCATAGCTGGCAACCATTGGAATGGTTACAGTAAAGGAATGAATAAAAGAACCAATCAGGTAAATTAGTAAATCAATCTGTTAATGCAATCATACATGTCCATAAATTAATTTTTTTTGATAAATATCTTCATAAACAATAAAAATCGAGAGTGTTTATGTGTAAACATCGTATGTGTGTGTGTGTTATGTGTATATTTCACTGGGAAGGATAAAGGGAAAGAAATTTTAGTACGTTTATTTTGAAATATTCTTCAATTTCATTTGTTAGAAAACGGTTGCTTTGGATCAGTCTTGTGTAGGTACTGAATTCACAAATAAGTTATTTACCCGCCTTCCGTGACATATTTTAATTGTGAACATGTAAATTTCTAAAAATTTCCTTCGTCTTCCTCCATCTTGCACCACTTCGGTGCTTGTTGATCAATCAAGGCCCAATTTAGCTCAGCTTAGTCTGGGGTGACCCACCGACTGGTTTATCTCCAGAGTTGCCAGGAGTACACATCTTGGTCATTGCAAGACTTGTCTAAGCCACCTTATTTGAGATCTTTCTATGTCCAGAAATAGGAACTCCGTACTGAGACTCTCCCTTATCTCGTACTTCTCACTCGGTTCAATAATGTTGCTTTTAACTTATTTACTTGTCACTCCCCTATTAATTTAACTCAAATGAATTTGTATTTTTTTTGTCACAAAAATATATGTCCACAATATAGAAAATACATATTATAAATTAACATTAAAAGATTAGATTAGAATCAACCTTCATAGAAAAATAGTTGGAGAAAGTATTTGCGTGCTACAATATTTCCCTGCAAAGTTCATCAACTTAGTTGTGTGGTTTTTTTTTCACTTGTTTTCATTACATTACATTTCATTACGTTATTCTTCCTCCGTAATAGGTAATCTGGTGAGGTGTTTAGCGTTTATGATCATCATTAATACTATAAACTGTCCATGTAACCGTATCTTACAAATGTATGGAAATTGTAACTTCTAAACCAGTTTGACCCACAAAATGAAACTTACAGGTTTTGTTAAGTACCGGTACAGGTATCCTTGGGTATATTTGACCTTGAAATCAGTAAAAATTTAAAATTTTGAAATTTTGATGCCAAGAAGACAGGATGGGGTTCCTAACCCAAACTTTAATTCTTTATAGCTGGGAACTCTTCAAGCCATAGTTATAAAAACAAAAAATCCATCTTGTGATTCCAACTCCCAGTCACCTTAAAAGGTCATCAAAACTGGTGATAATGCTTCCAAATTAGGTATATTTCGAGGTCATTTTAAGTCATGGTTTATATATAATTTTCTATCATTTTAACCCTATTGTGTCTTCTTTATGTTAAGTAAAACCAGAATCTTTTATCTTTTATGGGAGGAGAACATTATATATTTTTCAAAACCTCTGTAAAGCCCCATTTTTGCCTGTCGCTGCAAAAAAAATTGAGTCTAGATCAGAGGTTCCCAAACTTTTTTGTGTCGTAGACCCCTTGCCATGTTTTTCGGTTTTTGGTAGACCCACTACTTACCTGATATTGATTTTTTGTAAATTTCTAATTGTAGTGAAGTTTAGTGTTAAAAACTTAAACCACAAAGCGAATGCCTATATCCTACAACTTACACAATTTTATAAACATATATAATAATTTTTTTACTTCATAGGTACTTTTATAAATAATGTATATGTCTTTATATTATAAGATTATAATGTAAGTAAATAGGTACTATCAGTGTATGTTGAGATCCACTATCGTGGACCCCCATTTTCATTTCATGGTCCCCCAAATTTTTTTTCCGCTGACGTAGACGCCTTGCAGGTTATCATAGACCCCTGGGGGTCGATATAGACCACTTTGGGAATCACTGGTCTAGATCCAAGATGGTGGCAGATAAAAATTGTTTTGAAGTAACACACTGAAGCTATGGAAAATATATATATCTGAAATAGTCAAGCAACCATTTACAGTAAAACCTCATTATTGCGAAATCCAAGAGACCAAAAAATAAAATTTCGTAATAATGAATTCCCACATATGTATAGCGAAAAAAAAAACCTATTATGTATATTAATATTCCGCGCGCCGTAGAAATAAATGTAGCGCAGCTTTAAAAAAGTTTGTAAGTTCCGCATACAAGACACCCATTGTCAGTTTAATATGGAATATAACATAATAAGGCATTCTGCAAACAAATTCTGAATAATCTAATTAGTTTTGTTTCAACAGATAAGCAAATTGATAATAATTAAGAAATTAAATTAAAAACAATATAAGATAACCTAAAATTCGGCGATGTTTTTGGAAATTCCAAAATGTCATGCAAATATAAAACAACATTAAATTTTAACTGTGTTTAATTGTAGAGCCGCTACAAGCATTGAGAGTTTCGCATTGAGCAATCGATCTTCATATTTCTTTAAATTGTAGAGAGACGAATTCGGAATCATAGTTTTTTGTCAAAGGTTAAAATTTTGCGGGAATTATCATGACCTGAAGTTATTTTAGGGTTACACAAAATATTAAAAAATGTACTCTAAAAAACAAATTACGGAATACTAGTACATGTAAATGTCGGTAAACAAACACACGAAAACAATTGTCAAATAAACACATTAACGAAAATGTTGTACGCAATATCGTACCGTTCATTGGAATCAATGTAAATGTTCAGTTATAATGTATAAAGTGACATAAGTTGATGATGATAGTGAAGATAAAAAATTAAGATCAAAGATAATAATGCACAGAATTATAGGCATCTGCAAAGCTGACGCGCGCGTGCCCTAAAGTGTGACTTCGGTTTAGATTTCGGGGGTTTTTATTTTCTCTAGCTGGTCTAGATAAGACCCGTTTTTAGAGGCTGAACACGTGCACGCTTTGGAGCGTGGGAATTCTTACCTATTTTGATAATAGGCAATAAATCCAACCTTAAACAAGTGGAGATTATGCCAAATGGCTTTATAAGGGCCTATTATGATCCCAAGAAGAAGTTTTACAAGGGCGCAGCGGGCTGCCCACGCCGACCTGCCTGCTGCGCCAAAGCAATAAAACAATTGACAAACATAATCGTCAACGGCCGAAATATATTTTGAAATATTTTCATTGTAAATTTTTTTTTTCGTTATATATTTACGTAAATGATCAGTATTTTTTTATACGGGACAAAAATAATTTCATTATATAAATTCATTTTTGTATGAAAATTTGATTGTAGGGAATTAATTTTGAAAAAAATTTCGATATACGTAAGTTTTCAGTATTATGGGGTTCGTTTTAGCGGGGTTTTACTGTATTTTAAAATTAGGTGATTTCTCATGGAACGACTATATACAAATGTAAAAATAATTCTCTTAACACAATTAACACAATTTTAGGCCTCTTTGCTACTTTAGCACCGGGTGCCATATTTGGGTTGAAATTAGCTCAACAAGTTGAGTTGGCGCAGATATAAAAATACTTGTTCAAACGTTCAATGACTATACATAATTTTTTTTGAATTTTGTCTTAAAATTATCTAATGTTACGAGTTATTGAGTTTTTCGAGTTATAAGTAGAATTTTGTATGAAGGGAATAAAATATTCTAACATTCATAAAATTATAACAAATTTCAAAGTAAAGTTGTTTGTATTACTGTATTAGTAAATTATTTATTCCATGATTTTTGTGTATTATAGATTGGTCTGTTCCCATCCTTCAAAGCTGTGGATCAAGTAGATGTTGCAGATTTTCCTACGTACACAGATGTGCCGCTGGTTCAACCATAAGTGCATTCACATAGTTAATAATTTAACTTTATCGACAATTAAATATAGCAAAGAAAATATATGAAGTTTCGAGTACAATATTGTGATAAAAACATTCATTATACTTTTTTTAGTGAATATTTTATAATATACATATTTATGGTATTATGTGGATATAATCTGCACCTCGTAGATAAAATGAGCTTTTCTTTTTAATGTACATTTTCAAAGCCAGAGTAATATATATTTAATTTTAATTTAGAAATAACACTGGTAAACTGCGATCAAATTTGACCAAATTTTGAAAATGCTGCCTGTGAAATAATAAGTCAATACTATTTTTTTATATATTTTTTGGTAGTTGTATTATATTGTGTTGTAAATAAATAATATTTATTTAACCCTTTTAATCCTTGGGTGTGCCATATCTCCGAACATATTGATCTGCGAGCAGGTAATGTGTATAATATATTTGTTATATTCATTTCTTTAATCTCCAAATATTATTTATATCGAAGAAATATTCACTTCTACTATATTTTTAAAAATTATTTTGTTTGAAATCAGTTTTATTATTGTGATACGTCAACATACGCATCGCGCAATTGCCATTAGGGTCTCCCAGGAGGCGAGCCAAACCAGGATCAGAAGGGTTATTGAAGTATATTTTCGACAAAACATGAAGACATTAGGATCTATTTGTGAATCTCCGTTATGATATCATTTTAGTTGCATGCTTAATTGTTATATGTATTATATAAGTTGTCATTTTAATTACATAAGTAAATTATTTCATGACAGTCTGAGAAAATTCTCTAGGTGGATACGCAATATATTTATCACGTTACAATTGCAACTCGTCATGGCAGAATAAGTGCTTTAATTTTATTTTTAAGATCCAGTAATCTCTGTAATTAACTTAATAATATTATTATATTTTATATATATTTGTGTAATGATAAAAAAAAAAAAATATTGTACATTATTTTCCTGAAGTCCTAAATACTAGTTACAATATTATTTTATTAATAAGTTTAATTGAATTAATCTTATCTCAATAATTTTCAACATAATTGCACATATGTATGTATTATATTTTAGACAATCTGTTGAACATTTCATGATTGTCCACTTGTAAGATTAAGTCAATAGCTTAAACAATATATTTTTTTAATTGAACACTATTTTGGTATTTTTAGAAACAAATTGTTTCTAAGTTGATAGGCAAATCTAACCACACACATAATCTTAGTTTAATATGTCATTAAAAACATCCCCAAAATAACAGACTCTCAGATATCAGCTGGATTTGAAAGACTGACTTATTATTCCTTATTATTGTTAAGCTTGTGAGATCTGTCAAAATTATCAATTGATTTTTTTTATAACTTCTTTGTTGTTTTGCTTTTACCAATGTTATATTTTTACCACTAAAATGCAATATTTTTTTTGAAGCTGGTTATACTAATAATTATTATTCTTGAGTTAGATTTCTCAATCCATTCATAATGCAGATCTGTCCAAAAAGGATATGCAGTGTTGTTACAGGGGTGGTTTCATATAGTAAAAGTATGATACCCTCTACATTTTTCCTTATTTTATAACATTTTAAGTGTAAAATCAGGGTTCTATTATATTTTGCAATTGTCAGTTATAATATTGAGATTCGTATTTTTTAATTTCGATAGGGAACACATAAGTTAATTTTTATGTGCCTGATCACCTTATTTGACAGTGTAGATGATTTATTTTTGGTTTTATAAAATATATTTTTATTATGAAATTATCATGTTGTTTAGTGACAATTATAAATTAATGTAATTATCAAACATGTCATTTTTGCTGATTGGTTTAAAAAATTGTCTCCCAATAAAATTTCCCATTGTGAGAAAAACATTAATATTCAATTTTAAAAAAAAATCATAAAATACCCTATTAAACATTTTTTTGGTTTTTTTAATTTGTCGCAGTTTACTACATAAAGACAAAAATAACTTTTGTCAAAAAATATATTGCTTATATCCGTGTGCAAAAGAAAGTAAACTATCAATATTAGAAATTACAATAAGCAAAATATTTTTTATACCAATTAATAATTTTTATTTTGATACATTTATTTGTTTATTTATTCCTGGTGAGATATGTATACTGAAAAAAATAACACCAATTTTAAATGATATTAACATTTATTATCTGCAGGCAGGTTTACACATTTTCATTCATTACAATCGTATACAGTAAAATTCTGTTAATTCGTAACTCACAGGACCGAAATTTAAAATATATATTTAAAATTTAAAAATGTGTGTAATTTTTCATATGCTGCCGCTGGTGACATTGTGATTTTCATACTGAAACATGATGACTGTCCATTATATAAGCTTTGTATGTGACAAAATGTTTATCTAATAACCAATTTCTCCTGAATTAGAAACGTGTGTAGCGATGTGGTGAGTCCAATATTAAAAGCAGGCTTCTTGAAACGATTAATCAGTCACTTGACGCAACTAAATCACGCACATTCATTTGATTAGTGATCAAACTCGCCTTTTCCATCGAAATTGAGCAAGAAATTGAAATATTTAAAATAACAAAACTCAAAAACTTTATAATTCTTATGCTTTGCTGGCCTTAACAGTTAAAGCTTATTATTTTCTCTCAATTTTTCAAGTTCGAACCCAGGAATGTATTAAAGATTCAAATTTTTCTGCCAATTTTATCTTTGATGTCAATTTTTTGTTGGCTTTTAAAATAAGCTCCATTTTTTCAAATGGTCAGGAATTTACACAAATTACAAGGAGTTGATGCCATTTTAGAGAACGAAACACGAAAAAAAAAAAAAAAAAGTATAGAATATATTGATGTATATATGATAGTTTCAGTTTCTTTAGTACATTATACAAATTGCAACATTTCATAAACATAAAAACCAGATATAAAATCGATAGAACACACAATTAATTTATAAATTACGAGATTCAGTGAAAATGTTCAAGTTATTTTAATAAGGTGGTAGAAATGTAAGCAGAAATACATAATTCACAACGCACCGACAATCAATCATCATCGAAATCTTATAAAATGCACTGTGGAATTTGGTGTACATATTATGGCTAAACTCGGTTCGGCACCAGTCCTGCCAGCGCATACACACCGTTATTGCGATAGGGGGAAGATCGTAATTTTCTTTTTGGCGGAGCTAGCTACAGGTGTTCATGAAGGGATGACAGTCACAAGCGCATTGTCGTGCAAGTTTGAATTTAAAAAAAATTGCAAATAAATTATTTACTTCGGATATAAAAAATCCTCACGAAATACGAATAATCAGGTTTTATGAATTATCAGTAGAAATTGGTATAAAATGTTATTTTCGGCGCTAAAATTTTTGAAAAAAGTGCTAATTTTGTAGAAATACGAAATATTGCATTTTAAATTTGGCTATTACTTTGTTTAAAAACTATACCCACAAATTTGTGAAATTTTTATACTCTGTAGATATATGTATTATGTAATTGAAGCTAAAAATCGGTGCACTTTTTGATGTATCTGCTATATTTACATATTATCTTTTGTATAATTATTTTAGTCAGTTTTTCACACCTCATTTTACTCATTTTTAAATCAAAAAGATTGCCGCTCTATGAGGGATTTATTCAAGCTTAGCTTAGGACTATAATTGCATAGTGGACGATTTTAGGCTGTATCTCAAAATATTATTTTTGTTTACATAACCTACATCGCATAAGTCAACTTCAAAATACTTTAAACAGATATAGTTCCATCATTGAATTTATCTTATTCTATTTATAAATTAATAAAAAAAAATTATATCTTTGATTTTCACGGCAGTTCAGAAACTTTTGTATATAAATTTCTGGGCTATTCTGCCATGTGTCTCCAAACTCCATTCTAAATTTTGGATCCAGTTGGATATTACATTGCCTAGTGCATCCGAAACATCGGCCACAGTGCTTGGATACACATGGCATGAAGTCCAGAAAACTGCACAGAAAGTATCAAAAGTTTGTTTAAGAAAATTCGAATTAAACCATTTTGCATAATACAGTTAAACTCCGTTAATTCGTAACTCACAGGACCGAAATTTAAAATAAATCGAAATTACGAATAATGAGAACAATTTTTTTGAAGGCAATATTAGAAAGAAATTTTTAAAAACGCATTGTCAGTTTACGCTTCTGCATTTTTGCGCGCGCGCTACCGCTGTCAACATCGTGATTTTCATACTGAAAAACATGGCAACTGTCTTATTTCAGCTTTCTATGTGTCGAAATGGTTATAGAATAATTCATTTCTCTTGAATAATGAAGTTGTGTGGTGACATAGCGAGTCCAATATTAAAAATAGGCTTCAAATGCTTCACCAGTGCTTGACATAACAAAATTATGGACATTTTAATTTGATTAGCGGTAGAACTCTCCTTTTCCATCAAAATTGGAATATTAAAAAGCCCGTGAAAAATAATGAAAAACTTTTAAATCTTCATACTTTGTTGAAGCTTATTATTTTTCAAGTTTGAACTTGAGAGCTATTCAGGATTGAAATTTTCCTGCTGATTTTATCTTTGCCATCAATTTTTGTCAGTTTTTAAAATAAGTTCCATATTTTCAAATGGTCAAGTATTTACATGAATTACGAGATGTTCGTGCCATTTTAGAAAACGAAACATGAAGAAAAAATATTATAAAATAGGTTGTGTATTTAAATACAAAGATTTCAGTTTCTTTATTACATTAAACAAAAAACCGTATATAAAATCAACAGAACTGTTGCACACAATTCATTTATAAATTACAAAATTCAATGAAAATTGTTCAAATTATTTTTGTTAGGCATTATTTACAAGGGCACACATACACAAGCATAGCATTACATAGCACTTGTGTATACCAAGCTATACACAAGTGTGGGGTTTATTGATACAAAACAAAAAGTATTCTTTAGCATCAGTTAGTTTTATTAATTTTTTAAAGGGGAATGGTTAAAATGTAAGTAGAAATATCTACATATAATTCTCACAAACTTATGTCAAATTCGCAGTTTGGGGGAAAAGAACATAAAACAGTGAAATAAATATAGAGTAATCTAGTGAAACATAAAGACATAATATTTAATTTGGTAAGTACTGTTTTAATTTACTACAATATTTTAGTAAAAAAAAAATTATTCTGATTGTATAATATCATAAATTATGCAGTTTAGTTATTGGCCTGGGACCAGTGCTGTAATCGTAAACTTCACAAAGGGTATACATTAACGCACTCTGTGTGATATCATATACCTTATATTTGCACCCATATTTAAACAGTACATATAAATTAAACCGTGTAACGTTATTCCCATATTGTACTTTACCGTACCGTGGAAAGGAAAATGAAATATTAAGATTAGAATTATTTTAATTTTTGTCTGATGGTAGAATATTTTGATGTAACTAGAGAATGTACGCTATTTAGACTATTCGACTACACAGCACTGCCTGGTACCGTACGCATGTTACCTTTCTGCCAGGGTCTAAGGATGACCTTGAAGGACATAATAAAAACATTAATAAAATTCTTTTCCGTACAGGGATGAATGAATTTCCTCAATGAAATTTTTTATTTTAAAATTCAGTTCTCATTATTTTAATGTATAGTATGTACTTACGATTTTTTATTTCTGTCTATACCATCATAATTCGTAAATTTTCATTTTATTTCATCTTCAAGAAAAAATTAAGGGTTAAATGACAAAATAATACATTGTTTATCATTTTCTTATGTATTGGTAGATAAAATCTCAGATGCTTTTGATACAATGCTCATTTATATGTGTTTTGCTGGCATACTCATTTCTTACACACATAGAAAGAAAATAATTTTTAATGCAAAATCAACTTCCACTGCTTGTCTTACATACATTTTACTTATACAATATTTTCATTGATCCAACAGTTCATTGCTTGATGATATTTATTGAGATTGTACTGTACATTAACAAAATAAAATTAAACAACTAGAATAACTTTATTGGCATATTGTTTCCTAAGTAACATGCATTTATTTTGAGATTATTAAGTCTTTTGATTCACACAAACAAAAACCTATTATTAGACTTGTTAGTAGAAATACAACAAAACATTATAAAACTGAAAACTGCAATACAATAATGATATTATTTTCCACTCTAGGGTTGAAAATGTTAATTTCTGGAACTTTTGATAACCATTTAAAAACCTTTTAGGAGAGAATCAGCATAATACTTTTTTTATGTTAACCACTAAATTAAATCATTACTGATGGTTTATATATTTTGTGGTTTTGTTATGAAAGTGTTTTTCAACCATATAACAGAATCAGAAAATTGTTTAGAATGAAGTGAAACCATTGAACGATGAAGGTGATATGTTACAAATTCAAAGTTAGTAATTGAGTTTAAAGTTATTCTTCTTGTATTTTTTTAACATTACTTTTATCCACTGAAGGACTTACTCATGTCTATTGTATATAGCCTTCATCCTCTTAACATTTACTTATTCTGTGACGAAATAAGGAGATAGAGGTGTTATGAAAGAATATCACATAACTCCTTCATCCACCAAAGCTTTTAAATGTCAATAGATCATCATGTTAAACCCTATTTAGTAAAATAATAATTATTTTCGTATTCATTCAATAGGTGTTTGTACATCAATATTATTCATAACAGTTACAATTATGCTTTTGTACTATTAATTTATTTTACCTACAATCAAAATTCAATGTATTTTGGATTCATATTTCTAAAACCTGTTTTATATCATTTTATACATTTGTGCTTTATAATTAGACTTCTAAATTTCATTCCAAAATTTCTCTCAGGTTTAAGAGATTGTACAAGTGTTAAAGAAATTTGGAACCGACACCTAGAGCCTGATATTTGTTTAGTAGATTGTGGATGAATCATAAATATTTAATGTGACATTTAAATATTTAAGTAGCCACACAAACGGTGAGCACAAAATTAATTTTGTAGTTAATGTTTCAAGTTTAAAATATTATTATTTCCATTATATATATGTTGTCTCTTAAATTATATTGTAGATTGCTGGAAGTATATTTAATAGTATGCACTTTGAGTAGGAAATTATCAAATCATTATTTAATCATTAAATCGCCAAATTTTCTTAAAATAAACAGCTGAAACAAATATTAGCATTGCAGTGCTTAAATAATTACTAATCCACCTCTTGAATAATAAGTTTTTCTCTCCAGTTAGTCTTAATTTGGCCATGAAATGAACTAATAATTACATCAGTTTTTTTTCATTAATCCTTTTTGATATGCCATCATCAGCAGATGAATTATTCAGAATACAGGAAACATCTTTGTCATTTAAATCTTTAGACTATACTTATATTTTGATCTTGCAACTGACTTCTTACAAGTGGCCATCTTGGTATGGTGTCAAACTAACTCCTAAAATAGAACTAGCACATAGTAAATATGGAAATAGCGTGATTTTGTAATGCCTGCAAATCTTAAATGATTTGTTCCAATTGATTGATAGTTTTTTTGATAGGATAAGATTTATCAAACATTGAATATTTCGATCCAATAAATATTCTCAATGTTTGACAAATCAAGAATTGTTCCATCAAGTTTGATTACAATTTTATTTTGTTGCATTGGCTATGTGTAGCCCGGGAGAAATAAATGAAACTGGACAGTAAAATAAATGTCACAAGTTATTAAAAAAAAAAAAAAAATTTTATTAATTACATATAACGAGTAGGTAGTAGTGATGCAGAAATGCACTAGCATTAACATCAAAAACTCACTTTAGATTTATTTTTTTTGACATACGGGCTTCCACAAAATATTTCTTCAATAATATGGGTTAATTCTTTCTCATGATTGGACTGTAAATTATGTTATATATTATGAGTATATTACATTCAAAGTGGTTTTTTTTTTTAAAATAAAATGCTTCAAATCATTTAAAATAAATGACGTCATGAATGTTTCATAAATACATATTATAAATTATTCAAATCCTTTAATTTATTCAGAATAATACCATGAATATACAATGATTGAGGAAAGATTTCAAATCAATAGTTTTTTTGGCATATTTCAAATGATCATTTTTAGATTTTTGTTAAACTTGTACAGTTTTTTTTAACAAATATTTCATAATTTTGTTATTGATTTCAGTACAATGATGTTTCAATAAAATTTCTGTTGACCAATATAATACCAAAAGGGTGGTTAGTATAGATCA
Organism: Eubasilissa splendida; assembly: GCA_031772225.1. Lineage (NCBI taxonomy): Eukaryota > Metazoa > Arthropoda > Insecta > Trichoptera > Phryganeidae > Eubasilissa > Eubasilissa splendida. The sequence continues at coordinate 16,683,794 of CM062859.1, read as the reverse complement.
TAATTATGTTTATGTATATGCTAACTATCCATAATAATTTAAACATTATGTATCTCACTGTATAGTTGAATTATGTATATTTGTAATTATGTACTGGACTGTATTTGCCATCTATAAGGAATAAATATATTTTTTTAACTCTCTAAAAATCTCTACCTATTCATATGTATTTTTGTAATTTTTTTAAATGTTTTTGTTTACTTTTGTTCAATGTTTTCATGTGTACTATATTTGAGTCACACATCAGTAGAGTGGCCCATTTGAAAAATTTCATATTTTAAGTTACATACACTAATGCGCTAAAAATTGTTTTGTATTGGTTTAATTTAATATGCAGGGATATATAGAAGAATTAGCCATAATAATATAGCGCTTCCCCATATTTTATCTATGACTAACTGAACTGTATTGGATGTCTTGGACTGTATTGGATTGTAGTGTCATTTGCCAGTAAAAAAAAATATTCACCAAAGTAGCAAAAATGTTAAACGTGTTTTTAATATCTCTAGGTTAAGATTACTTAATATTCTCTCTTTTATATATTCAATAACAATATGTAAATATTTATTCAATTTGAAATGAAGTGAACATTGTCTTTATTACTAGTAAGAAAAAATATACATTAGTAAAATCATATGAATTTTGACGACTGGCATATATAATGACCATTTTCTTTTCTTATCTATGCTGTCATCTTTCTTACCATAGAATAAAGCACTTTCTTAGTCGCAATGTCAAATTGATGCGAGACGTTATGTTATTGTTGATTATGATAATATAATTTTTGGTTATGTTTGTGACCTAATATTTGTCAAAATCTGCACAGGAATAATTCATCATAATTAAAAAATTTAATGTGTTCTAGGTTGAGTGAGAAAACCATTCATCCGATTCAGTCTTTACTTAAATGCATATTATACTGATAAAATAAGCATTTTTGTGTTTATTATTGTCTACAGTTAACAGTGCTACTTACAAAGGTAGAATAATTTTAATTACATCAAGATTTTATCTATGTGTCGTTTGTTTTGGGGAAAGTTCTATAAAAACCCTTTAATTAATTTAGGTAATTTTAACCTAGAGATATTTAAAACACGTACAACATATTTATATTAGACACGCGATCTCGCGACTATGGTGTTTTTTCTTACTGCCAAAATGTACACGATGTGCGTTAAGAAAAGCAATCGGCTATAGTTGCTAGACCTGCAGGCGGCTATTGTTGCTGCCACGCGGCCAGTGGTGGCTGCGCGCGATCAGGGTTTTCGTAAAAACTATTTTTCAACACAGAAAATATGATTTTGTAACAATAATTTTTTTCATATTGGCAATTAATACAAAGTACAGTACTTGATGCATAAGGGATTCCCGCATTGAAATATAGATTCTATTGAAACCCGCGAAGCAGCTACAGTAGCCACCCGCAGGGCCTAGCAGCAAGCAATCGGCGACAGCTGATTACTTACCTGCTAGTATAACTATAGTTATGTTAATATATATTATTTTAATAAATATAAATATGATATTTGGTCACCTTCTCAATTCCTTGTATCTCCATTTGATTACTTTGCAAGATACTCTGGGGCTACTCTGCCGCTCTGCGACTCATTTATTGAAGAAATATTCCAAACAATTGTTATCAAGTGTTTTAATAATTGGTATAAAAATTATATTTATTTAATATTGCTTATTTTCACGAGCTGTTTGTCCTTTTCTGTCCTCTGTGTCCAACCTCTTTTTTTAACCGCAACTGTTAATAATAATTACTTATGGATTATTGCTAATATATAATTTATGTTATTTTAAAATTATTTCCTTAGATTCTTATTAAGGAATGCCTATTGATTCTGAAAATGTTCTAGAACTAGAATATTGTTCTTAAATTCTATAATATTGTAAACAATAGCTGTGTTTTTATTTAATACACAAACATTTGTTTTACTCCATATTTTGTCATACATACCTATTTATATTTTTTCTTATCCGACTATTTTAGTTTTCATAATTGTGCCTTCGAATACCAACATAGATTAATAGCAATTTTAATTGTTGATATACGATATACATATATTTGTTATTGATATTTTCAGTGCATTCTTTAATATTTAGTTATATGATTGACTTACAAAAGAAAATTTACTTTATTTTCTCTTTTCTTTTTTACTTATTCGCAAATTTCAAAAGAAAATTGCTTTTGCTTAAATTAATTTCAAAAGATCTAAACTCTGGACATTTTATTCTCAATTTTTTTTTTACATATTTAGTCATATTGCCTGTTGTAGAAGTAGTTTTTATTTCTGCAATTTGTAAAAATGTTACATTAGTTAATTTTTGTTCCTCTTTTATTTTATTGTATGTTTTGTAAAAAAATTCCATTAATATTATGAACATAGTTTATTTTACCATTATTAAAATATATATATATACTCTCTTCTTCAGTCATTATTGATTAAAATTTATAACTGCAAAATAATATTACGACTGTTGCAATATTTATGAGAATTTGAATTTCAAAAATGACAAGTAAATTTTACTGTAAAATATATATCATTTTTACTGAGATTATAAAGATGTATTTGATTGCGGTAAAAGCAGAAAAATTTTAATGAAATTTTCTCAAATATTATTTGATGTTTCCAAAATTTTGTTTTGTGATTCCAGTCGAACAAACTCTTACGAGTCCTTAGTGTTAGATACGAGATTAACAATCAAATCTGTGTGTGTAATCTTTTTTACTTGATAAGTTAATTTTATTTTAGTGAAATTCAATTTTTTCCATATTCATAAATTGTTATTTAAATACATAATATACATACTGTATTTAATTTTAATAATCCATTGGTGGATTTGTGTTGAATGTTGTTTTTAATTTTACACTTAGAAATCTCAGCACTTTATTTTAATACAATATGTAAAGGTATGAATCTCTTTTTATATTTAAATATGCAAATGAATAATCCTCTATTGTTTGCACAATTCGGTGATTTGTGTTAAGGTATTTGGAGAATGCATAAAAGTATTTTTGTACATTTTTTGTTTTATTTATATCAACCATTTATACCAACATGTTCTAGTCTAGTGATCAATAGTGAAGTGCATCGATGATACAGTAAAATCCCGTTTATTCGAAGCCGAAAAAAAGTTCGATAATGAAAATAAAAAATTCGTTTTTTTTTTACATACTAACTTTTTTCATTACAGCTGAAAGTAATTATATATGCCTACACCCGCACATTTTAAAATAACAAACAAGTTGCCAAAATACAGCGTACATAAATCACAACATTATTTTTAAAAATCCGATTATAATGGACTATTTTTTCGCGCCATTTTTAATAACAATTGACAACATAATCGTTAACACTGTCATTTCTCCACTGTATTGAAGTTAGCAACAAAAATTCCCAGCGCTTTTAAAACTTTGTTCTGTGGTGGTCGCGGGGGCATTTCGCATTCGCCTGTGACGTCTTCTTCTTTTTCTTCTTCACTTTCCTGTTCCGTACTCCTTTTCATTTCTCACCTTTCAACGCTTAAGTTCAACATTAATGGGGTCGCGTATTCTTCTGTTAATTTTGTAATATTTTTTGTCAATCTCTTGTATTAAATAGATTTTTTAGCAACTGTTGGCGTCCAATCTGAGTTTCGCATTGGTCATTTTCGAGAATATAAAATTATAAAAATGTTTTAATTTAAATTAATGAAATACGGAAAAGTCTAAGGAACGCAAAACACGCATTGGCGAATATCAAAATGTCTAACACGTAAATATTAGAGATTATACAATAAATAATTGTTTTTACATTTAAAACAGTGGAAATAAAATAATTAACAAAATAAGTGGTCAACGGTGGGTAAATGTCAAATTAAAAAACAATTTCTATATAGAACGTTAAATGGAGATAAAAGACTAACAACATTCTTATGGTAATTTCAATGTGTTAAAATAAGACAAATACTTTTAACACAATACCTCTTTTTATCCCTAATTCTATAAATTATATGGACAAGTCCGAAACCAAAACGTAATAAGCTCCTTCGGATACTCAAGCAAAAATATCAGTTTCACTTCAAAAATATTCACATTGATTTATAAATAAGCGGTCTATCGGGGAATTCCTGGACTTACTTCTGAGAGTCTTTCCACACTGAAAATTAATTACCTTCGTACAGTCGCGTGACTGCATTTAAGCCGACGTATTTTTAATATCCACCGTACATCTTGTTTTTCGTATTTTAGCAATCAAATTAACAGCCGCCATCGACCCGGAATGGATTACTGTAATAATCAATCTCGACGTTTTAGCGTCTCGCCAAGCAGCCAGTGGCGCTAACGTAAATTGTAATGATTTAATATAAAATTATATATCTTAAATTACAAATATAATTTTTCTCATAACATACGGGTGCAAAAGCAAAGCAACTGCAAATTTTGCAAGTGTTCAATTCTGAGGTTAAATCTCATTTAAATGACATTCTATCAAAACCAATTCGTTGCTGAGATTTCACATTTTTGATCGATATACTATTCTAATAAATTCGTAGTCTGCATTAAAAATTAACAGAGTTAAACTATTATCCAGAATACGATACAATTTCGTGTTAAAATTTATTTTAACGCTATCTTTGGAACATTGACAGATCCGAAATTTTATATTATGCGGTTATTATAATATATTTCAAAATATTGAGTGAAGGGATTGAAACTTTCTAGAGACATTTTATAACGAATGATGAAACTTCTCATGGTGTGTGTACATAGATGATTAATTTGATCTTTCACCAGATCAATCGATCATTTTACTTTGGGTACAAAATATAGTAGACAACAAATGAGCTATCATTACGCTCTCAAATCTGTTGGTATTGTCGAGACAAGTTTCATCAGTGCAGATGCACCATCGTACAGGTCTGCCAATGGCAGTTTTGGTATGACATGCATCACTAATGAATTCAATCTCGAATCAAAATTGCAATCCCGAAGTTTCGGGTTTCCCGGGATTAGAAAATGATCATTTATGTTACTTGCATTTATAAGAATGGTCAGAAAGAACAAATGCAAGATAATTATTCGTATTTAAGTAAGTAATTAAATAAAGAATTTTTGAACAAAAAATAACGTAAATAATAATCCAAGATTAACAAACAACAATTTTAAAGTAAAGCAATTTGCGTAACTACGCCAATGCAGCCAATCCGATGCATTGGGGACCACTTTAGACGGGGGCCCAAAGCGTCCGTATCCTACAACACTTTTGGTAACGATACTATTCCCAGCGCTAATACAGACTAATTATTTTTAAAATCCACCTAATTAAAATGGAATCATATAATTTTAAAATGTATTACGAAAACTGTTTTAGGTTAGGGACCGGACTGTTTTTTCATGAATGTATGAGCATTATAGGAGAAAACAGACAAATTTTATTTGTAACAATTAATGAATTAAATCGCGCATTAAGGGGGGGCCCTTTTCTATTTTGCATTGGGGCCTAATTTTTATAGATACGCCACTGAATATGATTGCACTTCGTCGCTATTAGATCTGTATTTGCCAGTAAGAAAAAATACCAAAGTACCGAACATTCATATTTTAATATATTCAATAACAGTACGCAAATATATATTCAATTTAAAATAAAGTGTTAGTAGTTAATATCAGAAAGGTAACATATAGGTTCGAAAATTTGTCGCTAAAAATATTGTAACCGTAGCATAGTTAGATAATGCACCTTCCCCGGTTTGGAAAAATATCCAGGTTCGAATCCCGGTGGCGCAACAACAATTTCTTAGATAAATTTGATTAATTAATACATTTAATTCGTATTTAAAATTTCACCGACATGTGTTCTGAATAATTACAACTTCACAATAAGAATGTGTTCACCTAATTATGCAATTTCTTTTTTTTCACATATTTATTTTGAATATTTGTTAATTAATTGTTTTGTTTATTTTTCATGATCCCTCATTACAACGGCACTGCTTACAGCGCCAGAGCCAAGATGCAGAAGTGTGTCGCGGGTTTCTACACTGCCGTCAGGCGCTTACAGTTATGTGCTCTGAGATTTTTATTTTTCGCGATGAGGAAAGTAGGTTTCGCGCATGGCCATGTTGTCAGATGTGCATTCGTCGCCAATTTTCTCGGCTCTTTTAATGATCTTAGGCTAACGGCTTTTCGCACCTCGCGTCGCATCCAATTTTATGAGTTTGTGAGGTGTGCTCCGACTGGACATATAATAATCGAGAATTTAATAATTATTCCTTTAATAATGTACCAAATTAGTCCAAATTATTCACGATTTATAATCAATAATGATGCCTAAATTATAAAAAAACGACAGGTCTTGGCAGTAGCTTAACTATTATAGGTATAAGTAAGCCAGTGGCGTGAGCCAATGGAGCTTATATTATATTTACGCCAAATTATCGATATAAACTTATGCAGCTCGTACAAAATAATATAACAGAGTAAGTACAATTCAGTTGAAGTATACACACACACACAACATACCCAAACACGTGCCATTGTCAAGGCGTTGCCTCAAAAAATTACGCTACAACCATTAAGGGTGTACTTTCATATTTCCAATCTGAAATTCGAGAAATTCTACGTGAATTACACTCTTTCGAGACTGGACTAATAGTTAATCTTCTTGTGTTCTTGCTTAAGTGTCACCTAAATACTAAAGGATGTTATTTGTTACGTAAATCTTGCTAGAGAGAAAAGTTATAATAGAAAGAGATGACGATAAAATTGTTAATTTTCTTGTATTCGAGACAAGTGTCAAAATAACTCGTATCCACGTTTTTTCATATTAATATTATGGAAAGAAATAAAATGTGTATTGTCATTTGAATTAATCCATCGACGTAACATGACACAATTTGCACGCATTCTTGAACGTCACATTAATTAAGTAAATGTAGTTATATAAGTTTTAAAAAATAAATAGTGTTAATTCTTCAACTTATTTTTTTTTATAAATGCCACATTTATTATATTAGCTAAATTTAATGTAAAAAAAATGAACTTAACACAATTTTAAATAGAGGCAAACCTGTATATATGTGTAAAACTGAATGAATGCCTGTCTGTTCGTTCCCTGTGTAATCCTACATTATTTGACGAATCTAAACCAAATTTTGCATAGTTACTCTTTAGGTCCCCGCGCAAAACGTACCCTTCCCGTCCCCCTGGCCACTCCACGCCCGATATAAATATGTTATACTGAATGCCTTTCGAATTTTGCTCATATGCATTTTAAAACGACAAAGGAAATCCCCCCCACTAACCGGCCAACTATATCCTTGATAATGCCGGCATGGACCGCTAGATTTAAAATAAATACGAGTACAGGTTATGTTGATGTTTGTAGCGTTAACTTTGTGGTTAGACATAATTAAAAATTGTATTTATATTTATGTTTGTTTATACTACTGTTGTTGTTACATCAACCGATTTCGATACTAACGTATCTGTCCGGCAATTTATATAGGTAAAAAGGCACGGAGTTTTAATACTAGAATAAAAAGAAAACTTAAGGTGGCTTAATAATAATGTCTTAGAATTTTCCAACCAGCTTTTAGAGACAGGTCACAATTTCGTAAAAGAAAACGGCGTTAAAATTTTACACATTAATTAGATTGGATAATTTGGATAGACTAGAAATCAAAAAATTACTCAACACTAAGTCAAAAATAATTAATAACCAATTAAACCGTACAAACAACCCGCTAGTTAATATATTCCCTATTTCAATGCCCCCCCTCTTGTCAGTAACCTCCCCACTCTTACCAATACTCCGCCTACACCCCGCCGTTGTACGCCAGTCCTGGCGAAGATACGTTGACATCGAAACCGATTGACGCTAAAACAACACAGTGATTTAAACAAAGTTAAATATAAATACAATTTTAAATGAGTACTAGTATTTTTTTATTTACGTAAAAATATTAAATGTACTTACAATATAATACAAATACATTACAGACATATCTGATCATTCGCAGTTCTTTGGGACACCACGGGACTTGACTTGCTATGGCAAGTTCTTCGAAGAAATATTGAATTAACAATTGAGTGTGTTATTAAATTTATAAATTCGTAAAAGGAGGGAAAGGATCCAATGCGCAAAAGAGGTTTGTTGTTGTTTTGCACACGATCAGATATTCCACGGATGATCTGCGAGTGTGTGCGTCGGTATGGTAATGCGTCTCGCAGCCGGTAGAAATGAGGTGAACAGGTAACGCGATCCGAACTTTCTCGACCTGTTAGCGTCGGAATACTAAACAGTTAACTATCTCTTATTCGCCGAAGTGGCGAGCGGTGACTAATACGTTCGATGAAACACAGGGTTAAAAGATATATTACTTGTTCATTTTCAAAAATAACTAACTTCGTACAAACTAATTTGATTTTTTTTTATTACATACATATGATATATTATAATTTTCAACATTTGTCAAACTGCAGAATAGCTTTACGGCAAGGATTACCCACATAATAATTAACAACTTTTTTTTTTAACGAAATACAACATATATTATAGAAATGAAACAAATAATTACACGAGATTCATTCTCTTTACATTTTAGGATTTCCACTGAGGTCTTTTTATTTTTCATAGTATTTAATAAGTCTTTATTGTGGTTATTAAATACTCATTGTACAACACATTCTCTCGTTCTCTCACCGTGCACATTGTTTGCGATCGGTACCCTTATGGTTCGACCCGACGATCTGGTAAGATTTTACATATTGTAAACAATCATCTTTATACAAACACTTCGGTCTGTTATCTACTATAAGTTTTAAGAATCTTAATTGTAACTGTTTAATTTTACCAGTTTTATAAGTCAGTCCATTGCTACTCACCTCATAACTGACAGCCGAATCGACCATCGCAAAGTACACTGAGTACAGCGTGGTCCGAGAGGTACATATACTCAACTACTAACAATGTACTAAATATTAATTTAACAGCGACCGGTTTCGATACAACTGTACCTTCGTTATGTTTGTGTTGTAATTCATCATCATCCACGTCAGTTCCTCATGACTGAGGATCATGATTACCATGAACTACCGTGCTCTTGACTATGCTCCTCCATTTTCCTCGGCATTCTGCAGATTTCGGAGCTATCACCAGAGAAGTGCCTGTTACTTTTTCAACTCGGTCTGATCCACCACAAGCTCCCCAAAACATTGAAGGATTCGTCTTAAACAAATGGTTGAGAGTCTGTCACCACATCTCAAAAGCATCAATCCGTCTTATCTCCCAAGCCTTCAGAGTCCGTGATTCCACACGATCGTATAAAGATACAAAATACACCAGAGACTGAATAAGCCTGATCTTGGTTATTTTGGACATCTCACGGTCTTTCGATATTTCGTCAAGTCTGGCCAAAGAATTTTTCATCATACCTACGCGTCGTTTGATTTCTAATTACAATCTTATAAACATCAAAAATATATTCTTGTTCTTAACCTTTACCATACCATGATATAAAATACCCGAACGCAGCCATGCTGTTAACTCGTGTTACCGTAAATAACAGTTAGAAAAAATGTTTTTATTAGCTTAAATGGCTTTAATGGCACGAATTTACTATAAATATTGAGCATACAATTTTGAAAAAAATGATTAATAACTTAATTTAGAGCATTCATTAAGTCGTATACAATGTGTCCTTCCTTCTTATCTGTCTTCATTTAATTAGTGAGAAAGAGACAATTATATTTGTATGTTTGTTGTTCTTTTCACTGTGAAAATTGTGTGTGATCTCTGTCTTTTATACCACAAATTGTATTTTTACAAAATAAAAAAATAAAAAAAATTGTTTTTGTACGATTCTCTTTTCATACTTGATTTTCACTAGTCATTCCTAAGCGCTAATATTTTTTTTAGGATTATCTAAAATATGAATTTGATGTTGCATGTATTTATAGAAATATTACAGGTTTAATTATCATGGTAGACCTGTGTTACTGCATGGTTTGGGAAGGGTTAAGGAATATTTCCCTTGTCGCTGTACCTCCCTCCAACGATCCCATTTTTGTACTTTCATTCCAGCAATGGCCGTCCTCTTGTGACTTTTCACTATTGTCCTCAGGATAAATCTATTTATTCTAAAATGCCATTTTGTTTCCGTTCCGTCCAACTGATTTTCATTTTTCTCCTCCGGCACCACATTGCGAAGACTTTCAGTCTTCTAAATACTACTTCTCTCAAAGTTTTTAAACCGATTATACGATCATCAACTTGCATCACTATGTATTATTACATCTTAATTCAATTTAAAATTTCAAACTTTTGCCATATATACGTATATTGATGGCAATGTACTGATATAAATTTATGTTGCCAACAAAAATTTTCAGAATCAGTTTCCTATGTACATACTTGAGTACGCTACGTATGCAAGAACCAGCCGTCATCATGCTACTAGACATTTATCCATTCGTATCTATTGGTAATTATAATTAGGGCAGTCAGTACACCTTTTGGGTCTATTAGTAATAATTATTATCAGAATCCTCCGGCGTTAGATACAATCTGTGTCGCAGGTGGCACATGTATCGCGGAAATTTTAAATTACATAATTAAGGGAGGTTAAACAGTGGTTGATTACTTTTTACGGAAAGTCGGCCATGGCTACGCAGCAGTCAACATTGGTCACGAAGCTGTCTTTACCTTACCGAGAAAAAGCAATTGACAAAGAGGATTGCTTTCTGCTAGTTAATATTATTACGGATTTAGAAATTTCATACAATTATAATAATCGAATATTGTAAGAGTGCACTTACATATAATTGAAAGTTAATTTACGCACTTACTAATACCTGACATAATGTCAATGATTGCTGCACATTTACAAATCTTTTTATATATTTACAAAGTGCAATTCGTTTGGGTGCATCCTGTTATTATTACATGTAAGCACCAACATCATTATTATTGTGCTAGCTAGGACCGGTTTGGTATACAAAACACCGTTCCGAGTTCAATGCCACTGTCGCATCCGACCATCCAACGGTGCTTTCTTATCACCTTTCTCACTCGTTCTTCGTCATTCGGTGCCAACGGGATTCCAGATCAAAAATCAGCTCATGCTGTTGCGTGAATCTCTCAAAGCGCAGTCTGTCGCAATCGATCTGCGATTCAAGTTCATTTAATTACATCCGACTTAAAATATATAACAATTTGGGTGTTTGACTTTCGTCGCTGCGACCGGAACATTTGTCTATGGTCACATGAAAGTTTTAAACTTCGAAGCGCCATTTCAAGTCAAATTTTAAATTATATTCTAAATTTATTAATTTCTGGGTGTGCGAAATGAATTGTACAATAAACCAAATTTATTTGTGTATTTTGTGATTGGTAAAATGATGAAGAGCTATTTATTTCTGTTTTGTTTTTTTGTGATTGTGCCCACCGTCTGGCCGGCTAAATTTGTACCGAAATGGAAGAAACAGGTAATTTATTAAGCATTCAATAAATAAATGTATTTTTTCCATACTTACAAACAAGGTCATACGATAAATTTGATTTGCCTAGGTAGATAAATAAAAATGAAGCATTAAGCAATTCAAAAGAAAACAACAACGAAACGTATTTTATCTTTCCAAAAAAATATCACGGTGAGATGTCAGGAGTAGGAAATGCAATTTCGAGCCAAAATTGCAATCCTGGAATTTTGTAATCCGATTTTGATGATACCGGGATTAGAAAACGCTATTTCCTCATTAATGTAACATTAAATTTAAGTAAGCCAAAAATAACGTAAATTAATAATACAAGATTAATACATAACTAGTAATGTGAAATCATTTTATTAATATGATTAATATGCTCCATGCAATGGGAAATCATAGAATATTTCATCATTTTGTCTTGATTTAATTTTGGTTTCTCGAAATTAATCCAAAATATCGATCACGAAAGTTTCTGGATTTTGTGTACTTTTCCAGGATTCGTAAACTGGGTCGGGATCCCAGGATCCCGGGATTGGATTCCCTAGCAGGTGGCTGAACAGCGAAGTACATGTGCAAATCAGAAAAAAATGTGCTTGCGCACATGAAATTCTATATGACGGCTTAAATATAAGATACATATTTAAACAAAGAGAAATATCTTTTAGGATTTAATACAACTACAAAACGTTTTTGAGGTCATTCATCCCACATTAATGGATAACTCACAATTCAAAATCACAATAGATGGTTTGTTAAAACCTGGTTTTCTGCTGATTTTAAATACAGAATTAATATCTTCTAGGCTTGTGAGATTCCTGCATCACAGAGTGAGTACAGTCACTACAAGTGTGATGATGATGGGGAGGTGAAGTGTCTTCCTGGCTGGCAGGGCGATCTGTGCGACGTTCCCATCTGTAAGCGGGGTTGCGACCCTCTCAATGGTAAGCCACTCTTAATATTTAAGTATCCGTTAATATTAGCTTTTTACTACATTATAACATTACTCCTGCACGCAATGACTGTTAAAAAGTCACCTACAGGGGTGGGATGGAGGGGCCTCGGAGGGGCTTGCGTGAGCATAATAAAAGAGTCCTAACCGTTTGTTTTTTCTATAGTCTAACAATGCTTAAAAACACCAATGTTGATATATATTGCTTCCAAATCAACGCAACATTTTTGTGAACGATTATTTTTCATACTTCATACGTGTAAATTTTTTTCCCTTTACCGTAATTTACAGTTTTGAGAAGGACAATTCCTAACATTTATTACTTTGTACAATCATTTACTAAGGAGAACTTTAGTTTCAATCTAGTGTTCTGTTTAGAAATGAAAAACATGGAATTAGAGTGAAAAGAATAGTAGGTACCTATTTCTGCACAAAATATAAGTATTGTGAGTAACATTAGATTGCTTTAATAATTATTGCATATAATTGTTCAAGAGTAATATAAAAATCCGCCCCTTCCCCGGTACACCTCGAATAGCTCTGAGATTGAGCGAGCCCCTTATTAACGTATTGGCAACCCACCGCTGGGTACCTACACTTTTCCGTCAATGCGATTCAATATACCAAAGAATGATTATATCGAGCAACAAGATCTAATTATTATACTATTATCCAAAACTATTATACCATTATAATGGTTGAAATATTTATCTCGTAAAAGACTTACATTTGTCATTACAAATTTTTTACACATACCTAAGAAATAATTCAGTGTGTCGACTGCGGGCACTATATTGGACACATTTCATATTTAAAATTCAACTTACATTTGTCATCAAATTATTACATATTCAGTTTGGCAATATATCGCCTTATAATTTTTTGAATAACGAGTATTCCGAAAATAATTTATTTTAATTTTAATCTATTGTTACCACAAACTAGTAAATGAATAGACATGATATGAAGTGAATACACAGGAGAGGGGTTTGGTCCATTATTTGCGGGACTACACGCATTTATCCAACGAAACATAAATCCGATAGATTATGACATATTTAGGCAACAGTAAAAGTATTTACTCATCGAAAATTAAATATTTGTGTAAACATGACGTATTTTTTACATTAATGCATGTTATATTGTCAGCGTTTAAATTTTCGTTCTAATCGAGTCATATTTTTTTAAAAATTCGAGGAGTCTATTATTGGGTGAGTAAAAAAAACAAAAATGAAAATTTTGGAACAAGGAATTTGCATTAGTTCGTGTCTATTTATTTGATGGTCTAGTGACGGTTGTTAAACTGTAGTTTGTGCAATAATAACGTGCACTGTTGATTTTTTTTATTCCAGTACAGGCAGCCATCTTTCTTATCGATTTACGCGGATTGCTCATAATTTCACGTCGAACTTGAGCCACATGTTCTGGCGTCGCTCCTGACGTTGATGGTCCCGGAGGAGTTAGTTTAACCATTGTCCCTTCTTGTCTGAACTTTTGAACCCAACACCAGATAAGTTGCGTGCTCGGCCCGTCACTTACTCGTCGAATATTAAAGTGAGTGCAAAAAGCGCGACGCGCACGAACCAATGAATCACCGCACTTTAAATGTTGCTCAACCGCGAACGCGCGGTGCGCTCCCGGCTAGTGACTCATTGCGACTGGCAAATCAGCAAATCACGTGCGTCGAACAATACCCCTCTCACTTACCTCACCCTGATGGTTTACGAGCAATTACAATTTAATCTTGAAATTTTTCCGCTGGACACCCTATATCTCCCACTTTTATTTTATTCCTACTGGCTTCCGTGGCTTCACGGTCCATTCCATCCAGAGCCTTTGCCTTAGCGCTGTACTATACATGGAGCTGTCCTCAAATTGTCATTCTATCACAATCTGGGTTTGCCAAGAGGTCACCGTCCATTTAGGATCCCTCGATGAATATAATTCACAGCACGTTCTGCATTTTATGCACTCTATATGTTCTGCCCATTTTATCCTTTGCGATTTTACCGCACCAACAAAATCTAAAATAAAATAAAAATATTTCAAAATACACTCATCTCAAAGTTACATTTTAGTATGTATTTCAATTAATTTTATTAAATTATAAGTACATAATCTGTTAAATAATTACTATGCTTTCAATCTTTTACATTAAGGCTTCTTTTTCGTACACATTACACGCTATTATTAAAAAAAAAACTATTACTAAAAGCATTATTTAAAAACGTATCCGAAAATTTTCTAACAAACTTGAAATGCTCTCAAAATGACACGTGAACATTTTTTATTTGTTATGGTTCATGCTGAATTTATTTCATAATATTAATTTTATTATTTATCTGTGATTGAAGTTTGTCTTAAAGATTCATCTCCGATATTATGTTTTCTCCATTTAAATAATTAATTCATGTTATTATCAGTCTTTATATTTGAATGTTTCTATTAACCCTTTGAATCGATAGGCACAGTACCGTAACTACGTCAATGTAACTAAAAGGTTCTACCATACATTTTGTATCAATACCTTTCCCAGCGCTAATATGGACCAATAAATTATGGAATTAAATTAATGAAATCAATATCACATGAAAACATCTATGTATACAGTAGTACTTCGCTTCAGACCTAATTAGCAATGGGACGAATCTTTTTTTATATAAGGAATTTATTCGAGTTTGGGTGACTCGTTGGAGCTCCTTAGGTGGGTACTCCTACTTGGGACTCCATCTACGCGCCTACCTCTCACTCTCCATACCTCATATTTTGCAACTCCGTTAGTCTGTCCGTGTAAGTGTGACTCAATCCATTTTGTGTCTCGTCCACTGTCTCTCTTTTGGGAGTGTTTTTTGATAAATGGATTCCTGAGTATCTGCCTTGAACTAATGCACCTTAATTTTCCATTAATTCTCCATCTGTATGTAAGACTATGTATGAGACAAGAGACCAATATTATCTTAATTATTTAATGGATATACCGCGTTATACTAATATTCTTATATTTTATTTAAAATAAATAATCAGGAGGTCCTTCCATTTTGTATTGGAGCCTTTTTTTCATTTTGTATTAGGGTCCAATTTTTTTAGTTCTCTATTGGATGGGTATAATTAGTTGTATTTTATATTTATTATATTAGTATCTAATAATGCACCAAGTTCTCATTTTCATAAAATTAGTCAAATTTGTTTGATTTTCTTGGAAACGAATTGACGCAACACTTTTTTTATTTATTCTTTAATCAGATTAATGTTGAAATTAGATTTTTTTGTACACCTGTGCGAAAGGCTTTAAAGTCTTATATTTATTGATTAAGAAAATGTTGACAGAAGACATTTGTTTACAATTACAGGATACTGCAAGCGCCCTGGTGAATGCAGGTGTAAATTAGGATTCTACGGGGAGAAGTGCAACAAGTGCATCGGCCTTCCTGGCTGCCAGCACGGCTACTGTAACGTGTCTTTTGAATGCATCTGCCATCGAGGATGGGATGGGCTCTTCTGCTCTGAACGTAAGTCTTTCTCTTATTATTCTTTCGGATAATTCCGAGTTAATCAATTGATCACGATTATATTAATCTAAATAATTTGTACGCGTCCCGTGGACAGCTCGACGCACCGCAACAAACAGAACAAAAGATTCTTTCAATTCTTTGGACACATTATATGTGTAAGTGATAGTCTAGAAAAAGAGATTATTTCGAGCATCACCTTGGGATACAATAGATACATTGTATCTGGATAGAGAGAGTTGTTGCATCTTTTGTGAGAGTTTGGGTTTCTAGGTGGGAATTACTTAAGGGTATTAACTAGTAATACCAATATCAGTAGTTTTCTTTGTTTCTCCTGTCGTTGGGGACGAATAGCCGACGGTGGTGATCTGATGACAAGTCAGATCGTTATTATTTTGTTTTGTCTTTTTCCCTTTTTCGGAGGCGTGTTTTTTATTTTTTTCCCTCGGCTCCCTGACTACAGCTCCATTTACCATGTTATCTCCCTACTCTGCTATGGTTTATGTCTGAAAATATGTAACTCTGTGAGATTTTTATTTGCAATTTCTATTTTTATTTACTTCAACTGTTCTTTATGTGTTGATTCTGTTTACACATTGCTGTGGTTTCTTCAAATGTAGTAAATGTACGGACGGTATTGCACAGCAGCCTATTGGCATTAAAAAAATGTCAACCAGGCGGCGAATGAGAAGGAATATATAGGAGTTTTTTTTACTTATAAACGGTCCTGGGTAAGCGGCGGGTCCACCCTCATTGGAGAGACCCTGGAATCAGTTGTGAAAGCGACCCAAACCGGGACATGCACGACGTGGAGGTGCATTATGAGAAGAGATATTTTTTATATAATATAAATATATCGGGCATAAGCTTCAATGGTTTTGTGATCAGCTGTCCTAAATTAAATAATTTAAGCCACACTCTTAAATTTCGATGACATCACACCACAAAGCAAAGTGTAATTTAGATGTTTTAGGGATTTTTCTTGTTTGAGAATACAAACAAACTTTTGATAAACGATTCTTGTAAAGATATTTTTAAATGCAAGATTTATTAATTATCTCATAAATTTACTCTCTAATTAAATTTCTACTAACAATCGTCCTTTTTTTTAAATATGCCAACTTTTATACTGAGGTCATGTTTCACGGATCTGACGTCATCAACTAAAAAAAAAAAATGTACATAGAAAAATTTAATTAAATAAAATTGTAAAAAGATGTTGTTATTAGTTAGTATATAATTACAGTTATTAAATATTTTTATACAACATAGCACCTGGCAAGCTGACGTCGCCGATTTGACTGATATGATATCGTACCGAGTGCGTACTCAAAGTATCGAAGTACAAGGTCATTTGAGTTGTGTCATGTGAATGTTTCGATAATGAATTATTATATTAATAATTCACAAATAAAAGATTTCACAGGCTCGTGAACGAATTCAGTTGTTTCAACATTTTTTAATTCATGCATAAATATGAGTTTAACGTTTTTGATGCTGTATTGAAACTGCAGGAAAATTATGTAGGGCTTAAAGTCGTGCTGTATTTTTATTTCCGTCCTTATACATAGTCAGTATGTATAAGTATGGAATAGTACATAGCTAGACGCGACTTCAGGGCAGCACCGGCGAGATATATTTCATACTGATTATATTTCATACATGGTACTGTAAACAATCTCACGCACGAAGAAGAAAATTTGATATGTACTAATAATAAGAAAATATGTAATTTTTTTCTCAAAGTTGTTAAATCTAAATAGTAAAAATGTAATTTCATGTATATTAAAAAATAAATGTATTCGTATTGCGAGTGTTGATCAATAAAATTAAAATTAAATTATATATGTACATCATGTAAGTTAAATAGAATTGATTACATGATAAGGTACCCATATTTTATTTAATTATCAGAATCAACTGTATAATTGTTTTATTATTAAGGTAAACTCAATTTGATGGCATTATTGTATTTAAAAAATTTTAAACGTGTAATCGAGTCTCAATGCGAAAGTTCATGGTGCAGATTACCACCGATATGGCGTCGCCTCCGATCACCGCCCTGAGAGAAAGTATTTATTGTGTTTCCAGCCGTGTGCAGGGACGACTGCCACCCCACGCGCGGCTACTGCAACTCCCCCGGGGCCTGCACCTGCCGCCTGGGCTGGGCGGGGCCCAACTGCCGCTCGTGCCAGCCGCTGCCTGGCTGCCAGCAGGGGTACTGCGATAAGCCGCTGGAGTGCAAGTGCCTGCCGGGCTTCACGGGCCTGCTCTGCCAAACTCGTGAGAACCACACCCCGCTAGTCCAACATACCCTAGCATTGTTTCCAAATAACTTAAACCATACCTTGTGTACAGTTTGGCTTGCGTGACACGGAACGATCCCTGCACTTCGTTGTGTTTTATTCCTAGTTACCGAATGTCATATTGAGTTTGCTCGAACGCACATATTATCAACTATTTACGATGGAGTGAAGATTTAACAAAATAAGATTTAACAAAATAAGATTTAACAAAATAAGATTTAACAAAATAAGATTGAACGAAAAAGTAATTTTAGCATAGTGAATACGATTAATAAAGGATCGCTTAAATGATTTAGACATGTCGAACGAATGTATGAGGAAATGATATCAAGAGAGGATGAAACAATAACATACGTCATGAGCGTCGATGGCACTCGAGTCTGACGACGTCCGTAAAAGACCCGGCATAACCAAGTATACCAGGTATTGAAAGATGATCCTGTTATAAACCTAAACAATCGACATGTGTGTATGGCAGAATGTACCAATATGGATGAAGCAAGAGAGTGTTTCATGATGTAAGAATGTGGTGCTCTATACTATCTGCCTAACTCTGCAAGAAAACGACGCGATAAGTATGTAAGAAAATATGTATATTATGATTAGGATAAGGCTTCAGTTATTACTTGACAGTGAGTGAATAACACCCAACCAAATAATCGCATGAACTGTCTAAGCTATGATTGAGATTATTTATCAAGTGTGTCAAGAAACATCTGTTTCTCAGAACGTTGAATTATATTTTAATAGAAATTATATCACTGCTGGATACTTGACAGGATATATTATATAAATATTAATCGAATGTATCCGCCAATAGAACTTAAATGTAAACTTTGTATTACATGCTATTTATATGCAGACGAGTGCGCGCCTTTTTATGGTACATTTACTGTCGTTAATTTTTATATTCTTCTAGTCAAACTATACCTAAAAAGTATAATAAAGAGTGTTTTAACATTAAATGGCATCTTCCGTACTCACTTTACATTTCTGTCATTTTTATGGATTGTCGTTATCCGCGGATATTGGTATCTCGCATTACATTCCCCCTAATTTGACTTGTCTCTTCCCAGCCATCTGCTCGCAGGGCTGCCACGGCGAGCGCGGCTACTGCCGCCGGCCGGGAGAGTGCCGCTGCAGGGTGGGCTGGATGGGCGAGAAGTGCGACAAGTGCCACCCCTACCCGGGCTGCCACCCCGAGCACGGCGCCTGCCGCAGACCCTGGGAGTGCCTATGCGCGCCCGGCTGGGGCGGCATGCTGTGCGACCAAGGTAAAACATATTGGAATATTAACACGCTGTGGTCTAGTGGTTACGATACTTGTTTAGTGATCTAGTGGTCGGGGGTTCGAAACTCGTTCCAGGAGGCAAATGGTATAAATATTTATATGATACATATTCCGTGTATGCATCACTATTTAATTTAAATAAAATTAAAAAATATATATATTTTTTAAATGATCAGAAAATATTATTCAAAAGGCCCGCGCGGTACCATTAATTTTAATTTGTATTATTGAATTTACAGAACTATAAATATTGAAACTTCACAACAAAAATGTGTTTTCATTAAAAAAAAAAAAAAAAACTTATAACAATGTTTTTTCCTACCAGAACTCAACCACTGCGAGAAGAATTCCGGGACATGCCAGAATGATGGAAAATGCACCAGCCTACCCAAGGAAGACGGGCAGTTCAGATGCGAGTGTCCCTCCGGATTCAAGGGTAGGCAATGCGAGTTGGCGCCCCCGTCGGCCACCACCTCCACTTCACCCAAAACCCCGATGGAACCCGTCATCGATATGAATTTCAACTCCTCTATGCTCCTAGAAAATTCTGAAGAAGACACGACAGTACTCGGAGTGAAAGGAATCGATGACACAAACAGTGATAACGAAACTAAATAAATATCTCAAACATGCGATGGGCAGATTTTCTAAATGACATTTCTTTATTATAACTTTTGAAAATACCTCAAACAACACACTTCGAATTAAATTAATATATATAGGTACATTATGTACCTGCATAAAATGATATTTTTAATTGTATTTATGATTCACAAATGCGTATCTTGTCACGCACATAGCTTGATAGAACATAAAAAAATCAGCGTCTTATTATTTAAAAAAGAACATTACAAATAAGTTAAGATGCAAACCAATAAAACTCTCGACTGTAGACGTTCAATGTATTTGGATCATATAGATAGATTGTTTAAAAATCGATTACTTACGTCTTATGTGACAAAATCAAGTATTGTAAATCTTGTTTAACAGGTAAACGCATTTACAGCTTTCTTATTCGTTGGTAATTAAAATAATCTACAGCTGCGTCAAGTATTATTGTATACGGAAAATATATTACACAACTGACATGCGCGTAGTTTTATAAATTAATATACCAGTTTTTTATTTAACTGGTGGTTGGAATGAATCCATTGGAAAAAAAATTCTAGGCGAAATTTTACGTGATAAAGTTAATTATAAACTTGCGAGTTAAAACATAATATTGTGTCATATTCATTCATATAATCATTATTTATTTAACTTATTTATTGTTATTTATTGAACGTTAATAAATAAAATTTGGAGTTACAGTATTTATTTCTTGTGTGAAACAAAGTGAAAATTCTATATTTTTCAACCTAAATCGCGTCCAAACTCTGTCCTTCCAACCCAAATATCCAAAATTCTGGCTTCCCAACGTTAATAAACGTGTCCAAAACACAATTTATTATTCATCTTGAAAAATGTTCATTGGTATTTTTTGTTAAAAGTGAGTAGAAACTGCTTCAAATCCATCCAGAACAAAGGAATATGTGCCATACAAATTGTGCATGCTCCCTTAACATATTATTTGTTAACCGGACAGTGCGATTTCCATTTATTTATCGTTCATGTCACGAGCCCAGGACATTTTGGCTTTAAACATAGGTAATATGGCGAATGGTGAATCTCCAGAGCCTTGCTAGCGGGCGATACTCTGCTAAAGGAAGGAACTCGGGACAGAAAACTTTAGTCCTCCAGGTTGGGGGCTGAGTGTCGGTTGTCAACCCCGTCCCATATAAACGTTACTGTTACGAAACCTCAGAGAAGGCCAAGGCTCAATATGGATTATAACTCTATTAAAGAAGAAAAGATGCAGGACAATTGAATTTGTTATATAATAATCAGTACCTACTCCGCCTCTGAATGCCTCTAATCGAATGACGGTGCCGGTCCTAAGCCCGGATAAAGGAGTAGAGATTCCTTTCCTAATTTATATTCTACCCATAGCCAAGATTGCGGTAACCATCCCCTTCAACTGCACTCCAACTTATTTTTCCCAATCTCATTCCATAACGGTATCCAACACACTGCTATACACCGATCGCCTCACCTCGATGTGCCATCGGCCCTGTGCAGCAATGTGCCCGGGGTGAATTGCTGGCATGAAGCAACATACTCAACAAACTCAAATGTACACCTTCACCATCTAACTGAAACTGACATCACTGAAATATATCATAAGGAACATGATTAGTTAACATTTAATTATCTATTTATATGATTCTCGCCGTTTGTAATCTTTACTATAGATCAGTATATTAATACATCAGTACAGTACAGATTCTGTAATTACCTGGTACTCGAGTGCATCTGAAAAAATACTGGCCTCTGGACGTTCCATTCGTTAAAATGAATCAAGTGAGCTTTGCATATCCAACGTAGGTGCCCACTTCCCATGAGTTTAATACCTGTTTGGGACATATATTTATTTGCATACATATTTATTCTTGAACGAAAATAATGTACTGGTCCCCCCCCCCTTCCTTTCCTCTTCCGGCACGCCACCGAATTCAGTCGATTGGCGACTAGAGCGAGTGTGGTATACGTGAATCGAAGGATTACAATATGATACAATTGAGACTTCGCGTCTATAGTGTCGTCTAAAGGAACCTAGACGAAATTCGTGATTTAAAAATACAGTCCACATTTTTGAGGTGCTAAAAGAACTGGATTGTGGTGAGTGCCAAACTCCTTCCGTATATCCAGAACTTCTTCCGGCATCTATGCTTGTACGCAACACAACCATTAACCAACATTTCTGTGTAAAATTTGAAAATATATTGTTTGTCATTATTCCTACAACCTTTGAGCGATCTAAACTAAATTGTGCATACGACCCTGGGTAAAACATAGGCACCCTCCCCATGGACCTCCTAACCTCTCCCCCTGATAAATAAATTTGTTTTATTTTGAATATTTGATCAGTTGTACTCTAGGACCCTATAAAATATATTCAACCCTCCTCCGGACATCACACTCTATTAAAATAAAGGTTTAAATCCTTATTATATCTGTATATTTTAAATTATAACAAAACCTGAATCCTGGGCGATTCCATTAGTTGTAATTTATTGTAATTTAGGATTTGGAAAAATACTTTAAATATTTAAAAAAATCACAAAATGTTAACATTTGTTTTCACAGCACTCATATCTTACGCAACCTACGATTGTAATAAAATGCAAGTGATTTTAAATGCTAACCTGTAATTTTAAATGGCTGTATTAAAGTAGGATGTGATAAATATTTCAAAATGTCGTCATAAAATTGCATCTCTTTAACAGGAAATACGAATAAATCGTTCGTGGAAAGTACTTTGATTTCTTTGTGGGAGTATGTACTAAGAATATGGTAATTAACCTTTACCATACCATGATATAAAATATCCGAACGCAGCCATGCTGTCAACTCGTGTTACCGTAAATAACAGTTAGAAAAAATGTTTTTATTAGCTTAAATGGATTTAATGGCACGAATTTACTCTAAATATTGAGCATTCAATTTTGAAAAAATGATTAATAACATAATTTAAAGCATTCATTAAGTCCTACACAATGTGTCTTTCCTTCTTATCTATCTTCATTTAATTAGTGAGAAAGATACTATTATATTTGTATGTTAGTTGTTCTTTTCACTGTCAAAATAGTATGTGATCTTTGTCTTTCATATCACAATTGGTATTTTTATAACGTATTAATTTTACAACGAATTGAATGGATTATTAATTTGTATGATTCCCTTTTTATAATTAGTTTTTCACTAGTCATTCCTAAACGCTAATATTTTCTTTAGAATTATCTAAAATATGAATTTTATGTTGCATGTATTTACCGAAATATTACAGGTTTAATTATGATGGTAGACCTGTGTTACTGCGTGGTTTGGGAAGGGTTAACAAGTTATTATTGATTAGTATTAAATAAATTTGATCGCCGTATAATATGAACATTTAAATAAATAAAATAAGTTTAACCGAATAATGGCGGCGTAACTAATGCAATTAATGTATGTTTATCCTCCATCATTTATTTTTTTAATAACATTTTGGTAACGCAAAACTCGCAATATGTGTTCTCTCTGTATCTAAGTAATTTACGACCTGTCACTCCAGAGAAAGGGGGAAATTTTTGTTTGTGCAATGAGGGCTGTTCAAACGTGTGTCGTTTTAATAAATAGTTTGTAAAATTAATTGTTCATATCAAGGTAAGAATAAAAAGTTACATATTATTATAAAATTATAATTAAATCATTCTACCCCTCTTCTGAGGAATCCTGCTATTACACATTTCTTATAGCCGGGGACCATAGAACGAGAGGGTGGACCGTATACATTCGTATGCACTTCAATGCGAAACTCCGGTTTGATGTTTCTCTCCCTTCGATAGGAAACATCGGGCTTAGAAATTCTGGAATGGTATTCCAGATCGCATTCATACATTTATAGCTTTAAAATCAAGATATTCGAGATGAATTAATAATAAGATGAGAGTATTTTTTATTTGAAATATCCCACAATAGTGGCATCAAATACAGCACAAAGCATAGTAAATCTTCTTTTTCTCTCACCTTATACGTTCAACGAACGTTGGCCCTGACTTTCAGCAAGATCTGAAACTTATCTGAATTATAGTAAATAATTGAAAACCAATATATGAAATAAGATCTTGGTACCGAAAAGTACATTATACCTCTCATCAATCTCAAACTACACCCACGATATAGTGCTACGCGATAGTACGATATTTTTTATTTATTTGTAGTTCATAAGAGCTATTTCCTCTTCACCCTCCAGTGGAATATTTCACGTCAATGTATCGTGAGAAACGGGGTCTCTTACGATTTTTTTATTTCACTTCCGTTACTTTTAGTGGGGAACCAAAATTGTAATATTATTAGGAGAAAACATTATTATTGTGAAGTTGAAATTATTCAAAACATAGATATGTGATATTTTAAATACTAATTAAATGTATTAATTATAAAGATATACAAATAAAATCAATTTTATCGAAAAATATTGTTGTTGCGCCACCGGGATTCGAAGCTGTATCTCTTTCCAAACTGGGGAAGGTGCATTATCCAACTATGCTACTATACGACAAAATAGATGGCTTTCAAATAACGGAACGATTGATGTACTAATTTGAAAAAAAATGTAGCATATAGGTTCGAAAATTTGTTGTCAAAAATTAGTTGGATAATGTACCTTCCTAGGTTTGGAAAGAGATCTAGGTTCAAACCCCGGTGGCGCAACAACATTTTATTTCGATAAAATTGATTTTATATGTTATACGTTATTAATTTTAAATTAAATATTCCGATAGAAAATATAAATTACGATTATTTAATAAGTCTTCTTCATTTGAAAAAAATAGCCTGGAGAAGGGATGTGAGCGATATAGTATATCTATATAAAATGATCAATAGCATGTTGGACTGCCCTGAGTTGATACAAATGGTTCGTATAAAGTACCAACTCAAACGAGACAACAGGAAGTGTTCTTTTTAGATACACATAGAAATAATTATGCTGTTAACTCGCCAATATCGCGAATGCATCGGCTCGGAAACAAGTTGAGTTTCGTTGACATTTTTCGTTGCAGGAGCATACTTGAGCTGAAGAAATATTTGTATGTAAATTATACTTAGTTTTTATTTTTTTATGCTATATTTAAACTTTATATTGAAATGTCAATTAAAAATGTACTGTTATATTTTAAATGAAATAAAAATGTATTATTATGTAAAAGCCCACAAGGGCGTTGAAGAAATAAATAATTAATAAATTTAATTAGTATTTAAAATTGTAATACATTTTCAGTTAAATAAATACCGCTCTTAACCTGATACACCTCAGGTAGTCTGGTTACGTGTCTTCAGTGTAACAAGTAATGCATTATATCCTTATTGGCCGCACACTTCCGTTGAGCATGTTGCATAAAATGTAAGTAAATTCAATAACTAGATCTGCCAGCTGGTGTATTGTGCTCATATGTTGTTTGATATATAAAGCTCGCTGTTTGCTTCTCCTCAGCACTCGCAGTGTAACACAAGACCAGCGATCCGGTGACATTTTCCACGTGGATTGATTAACAGAGTTTTTCTATAAAATGGCTAATAACATTGCTAACTGCCAGAAAATGGATACGAAAATATTTTTTATGGTATGTAAGGATTGCTTATTAATACTACCGCGACATTGTTCTTTTAAAGGGACTCGAATATTAGATTTTTTAAATTATTTTTACTCTATTGGGAAAATGCTCAAATTGTGCGAATTTAGATTTTAAAGATCTTGTTTTTTTTTACACATTATATCTTCATGGTTTTGTCTAACCATTTCCATTCCAAAGTGAATCCAGTATTTTTAATTTTTGATCATATTTTCGAATTATTTAATGAAAATTATGCAGATTTTATACTATTTTACACACCTAATGCACACTATTTTAGGAGTGGATACACATTAAAAATATGAATAGAAAATATTGAAGATGTATATGCCCAATCTCAACTACATCAGAGAAATGAGCATTTTAATAAGTCGCAGTTGGGCGATTATTTTGAATTATTATTGAATACAAAAAATAAAAAATCATCGAACTTCGAGCAGTCGACTCTTTTTTGTTGGGTGATTTAAACCCTCAAGGAAAGATATAGAATAATTTCGAATCAAATATTTATTTCAAAGTACGTAGATTTAAAGCTTAACATGATTTTGTAAAAATCTCATACAATATGATTTTCTCTATCGGTACAGAATTTGTACATACTCCTTGAACATTTTTGGTATCTACCAATAAAATATTGTTGACTAGGTTTATTACACCATGTATAGTATAAGTACAATTAATTTTTCTAAGTAAATGTTTTCTATCTAAAAAGACTTCCAAAAAATATACTCAGTATTGCTTAAAAACTTTTTTGGTCTTGAAATGTTAAATCGAATTTTATTGTATTTTTTCTGACAGTAACAAATGGTTTAATGCGGATCTCAAATTTACTTTTGTTTTGCTCATTACTTTGCATCTAAAATAAAAGTATATGTACGTATATATATATATATATTAAAATGAACCATTTTAAAATTTATATTTATATTTATATTTAACTTTGTATAAACCACTGCGAGTTATTTTTACGTCAACCGGTTTCAATACTAACGTATCTTCGACAAGACTGACGTACGACTGTCAGTCCTGATGAAGATACGTTAGTATCGAGACCGGTTGACGTAAGAATAACTCACACTGGTGTATACAAAGTTATATATAGATACAATTTTTAGTTATGTCTAACCACAAAGTTAATTATACAAACATCAAAAATATGAATCTTTTAAGGTTATATTTAATTAATTAAGTGTTAAAATGTAATTAAACATGGCGGTATTTTGTTGCATAATATTAAATTACTTTTTCCTCTACTTTATGTATTTTTAATATTATTTTTATTCATTTTTTTAACAATCTTATATATGATAAATTATCTGTTTTACAGGTTGTTTTAGCTTTGCAATGCATGGCTTTAATAGAAGGAGCACCACTAATAGAAGATTCCGCCTCAAATCTAAATCAAATAGAACCACTGATTTCAACCAATCCTGATAAACAAAAATACAAAAGAGATTTATCCGAATCAGGCTTGTGGAGTGAGCCTTTGATAGAACCTTGGCATGCAGGGAGCTCAGGGTGGGATCATAGCTCAGGATGGAAACCAATTACATCTATAAAGAACTATCCTCGACAAACAATTTCAGCTGTTTTAAGAAAATTGAATATTCCTGTATCTTTCGTTCCAATAGGAAAGTATATTCCTGATCATCTGGATGGACATATTGGATCTATAGGGCATCTGGGATCTTTTGGAACTATAGAACCTATACATCATATTGGATCTATTGGGCATATTAAACATATTGGCAGTGATATTTTACACCTTAATGGAGGATTCCACGGGGGATCTATTGCCAGTGCAGGTCATATTGGACATGTTAATCATATTGGAAGTGATATTTTACACATTAATGAAGGATTCCATGGGGGATCTATTGCCAGTGCAGGTCATATTGGACATGTTAATCATATTGGAAGTGATATTTTACACATTAATGAAGGATTCCATGGGGGATCTATTGCCAGTGCAGGTCTGATTGGTCATGGTTTATCTCTTCACGGTGCTCCCATCTTAAAAAGCAATTTTATTAGTCACTCTATTCCAATTCATGACGGTGGATTTGCAGTCGGCTTACCACATTTAATTGGAGGAGAGAAAGGCCTTTGGTAAATAAGGTGAACCATAAGTCGTGTAATGTATCAATATAAAATAAATATAATACATAAATGTATAAATGGCATCATAATAAGTTAAATATATTGTTAGGCGAAGAATCGTATTAAAACTATTGTAAACAAGACTGCAGTCGGTGTTTGCTGTATGCAAAAGTACAAATCTTTTTTATAATTTTTTTTTATATTCTTTTTATTTTTTTAATTAGATCTGGATCCACAAAACGTCTTGCCAGACGTTTGTCTGCAGCTATATTTATAACCATTTTGTTACATTTAATATAATCAAAAACATAACAACTAATCAGTCACAGTTTAAACAATTCATTTCATTCTTACAGGTAAGACAGGTTATTATAGATAAGCCTTCTTTTATCATTTCTTCCAGATTGGGAGAAAGCGTACTCTTTTGTAAAAACCCAGGTAGTTTATTTTTTATTGTGGGAACAACAAATTATATTGTCTTCGATTCATACTTATTGGTGATTTTAGGAATTGTTAAATTCAGATTAGCGACACCTCTTGTATTTTTTCCCTATGAAACCACCCTATTTAGAGCATCATTGTTATAATTTTATTTTATTAAAAAGAACAGTAACAGCCCGTATACAATTATTAAGTTAATTTATAAAGGTATTTATTATATACGAATGTTATTATTGTCGATTGAAAAATGTCACCATATGGATGAAATCCGGCTCGAAAGACCGGAAAATGTGACCGACGCAAGTCGCCGGCCACCAAAGTGCATGGTGGGTGAAACGGAAGGGATGGGTTAGATAAGAAATAGATAATTGCGGAGTGTATACGGAATGGGGTGGTGAGGGGGGAGGAGGGGAACCCTCGACAGCGGACCAGGATGGACTCATGGGATCAAAGGACAGCTCGACTCACCTGGTTGATGACGCCGTCACGTTGCTCTTCCAGAAGTTCACCCAATGTTGAGGTTGACACAGCACAAAACTCTGATGAGTTCCACTCTCACAAACAATAAAATCATAGCGGGGTGCGGGTAGTAGTGATCCAACACAAGTAATCACATGATACACTTCCTCTTGTCGAATGCAAAAAAAACAACCAATCGAGCCAAAGGAACAATATGTACTGGTTTGGGAATAGGCTAAGGGGGTAGGAATAAACTAAAAACTGGTGACAATATACTACAGCTAACAATCATTCAGGGCCAAGTATGAAAGTATATATGTTCACCTATAAAAAGTAATAATTAATTTAATTTAGTACGAATACGGAACAATAATATACTTTTAAGTAAAAACGAAAATAGTTAACGAAATATTTATTTACATTTTTGGTCCCTTATATAAATTACCCCTATACACACTATCACACATTGCAGGTGCAAAAATAATATACAATTTATCGATAGAAAAGGTTTACATATTTTTAACAACAGTTTTCGAGCATAATTCAATTTTTAATCTTTCGAAATTCCATCGTTAATTCTAAAATTCATAATTCACGAATTAAATTATTTTCGTATAGGCACATTTTAGTATCTACTTAGTGGAACTTATTTATCAAAAAACCCAAAACCATTTGTAAAAAGTTTGTGTTTAAAATACTATGTTTAATGACGAAAATTCCAACTGACTTCATTAAATTGTGTAAAAGTAAATTAATAATTTCGTGTTTTATTTTTCCTTTGTGCACAAAATCCTCAAAACGCCTACTTTTTTCTGAGATGCAATCATTATTATCGAAAAGAATTATGTGAAATTTGTTATTCTTAGATTTTTTCAATATCTCACGTCATTTTAACAGATTTTATAGTAAAATATATGCACTGTGCTTAATGTATTAAATCTATATAAAAAGTTTGGATTTGTTCAATTCGGTTAAGTTGAAAAGTTCACTTTGAAGATATTTCATATTTTTCCCACTCCAAAATTCAACTCATTTTAATAATTATTATTGCTGGTCGTTAAAAAATATTACGTATTTATAAATATTCATATTTTTAATTCAACACGTCAATTCGTTCTAAAAAAATATATAAATTAATTATTCCAATCATTGCTAATCGTATTTTAAAAAATAATGCACTTTTGTTTGGATGGATTCATTGACGTATTCGTTGGACAGTTCCACGCCTTGGCAAATTCTGGAAAATTCTGGAGAACTCCTTTAATTCTCAGGTGACTTGGTGAATGCTCGTCTTTCACTTCGTAGTTCAGAGATTTAGGAGTACGAATTCCACACCACAGCTGGAAATAAAATTAAAATAGTACTTATTGTCAAATTGTAGAAATTTGTCTTAAAAAAAGAGATGAATCCACTTTGAAAAATAGTATGAAATATGCTCTAATTAATTATAATACTTTGAAGACGTGCGTCTTTATATCGCAGCCCAGATCATATATCTCGTGAGATTTCATATTCTATACCACACAAATTAATTCTTCTTATTTTGCAATCTTTTCAAATGTTCTTGTTGTACCCACATTGAACCTAAACGTGAAATAAGATTTTATCATATGTGGTAGAGACAGTATTTTCTTTCTTTTGCTAAAGCATTTGTTCATACCGACTGAGTTTATTAAAAGTGTAGTTCATAAATAATTACAATTAAATCCAATTAACTTGCCATATAATCACAGATGGTGGGCATATTCACTATCGGACATTAAGAGTGTTATTTCATTGGATCAACGCGTAATACCAGAATTTTTTGCAATTATTATCAGAAAAACTTTATCTCAATACAGTTAAAAACCCTTCAGGCGTCCGTACCTTGCAAAGTACATTTAAAAATTAAATATAAGTCTTCTTCTTCTTCTTATTCTTTCAAATAGGCAATCCACGTTTCAAGAGTGATTTGTGCCATTAAACAAGTTCAAAGATTATTTCATAGACAGCAGTACAACAATATTATTGAATAAGGAATATTGCATTACAAGTTAATACCATTGACATTCAAGAAATTTGCTATTATATAGCTTAAATGTGGCGAGTTGAGGGAAAGAAGATACACAAGTTAACCGGGAGTTGAAAATTACCATTGACAAGATTATTGTAAAAAAAACCTGTGATCCGCAATGGACAGGCAAAAAAGACATGGTCAAGAGTTTCCTCTTCGGCACCACATTCACTCATTGGGGAGTCTATTATGTTCATTCTGAACAAATGTGAGGCCACCTGGCAATGCCCAATTCTCATTCTAAATAGAAGTCGATAAACATAAAAAATACTAACTAATTAATAACCATTGGCTGACACAATAAAATCTCTTATAAAGGTGTCTTTTTAGAGGTATAGAACTTTAAAATAAAATAAAACACATAAAAATCGTGGTAACGGCCATCGTATTGGCTTCAATGGAAAGATAATGTTATGCCAGTAGTGTTCAAATATGATGTCGCGCAAATGGTCGCCGCGGCTGGCTCGAATAAAGAGCAATCGGGAAGTGCAATTTTCGACCACTTTTTGGAACAGTTGGGGACGTATATCAGCAATAACGCGACGATGTTGGCTTCCAAGTCATCTATTATCTCTGGTTTATCGGCGTAGACCAGCGACTTCACATATCCCTACAGAAAATAATCCAAAGGTGTTAAATCACCCAATCTTCCATTACGCGAAATTATGCTCTCATCGAATGTTTTCTTCAATAAATTGATTGTGGCGCGCGCTGTGTGACATATTGCGCCGTCTTGTTGAAACCACAGCTCTTCCACATTAATGCCATTCAATTGGGGAACGAAAAAGTCAGTAATCATGGATCTATTGCTGTGGACGATGGCGAATTGACTCATTCGGGTCCTCCTCAATACTACGCTCCACTGCAGCAACAGTTTTTTTGGTGCGCACTGTACGACATCTCTGCGGATGCGTGTTATCAATTAGAGTATGCGTGGTGCAAAAACGATCCGTCTATATTCGAATTACTTGCTTGGAAGGACGATTATGTCGACCGTAAAATGGACGTAGCGCACTGTAAGTTTCGCGTACTGAACCACAATTTTCGAAATAAATTTGCACAATTTCAAAGCGTTGTTCTGGCGTAAGTCTATTTATGGTGAAATAGCGAACCAAACTGAGCACAAATCAGCTATCAACTGTCAAATTAGCTGTCGCTGGAAAAAATGTTGCCAATTCAAAAAACAAACTTCTGAAAAAAACACACTTTACTTTCATAAAATGCCCTGTTAGTGAGGTGGGAAAGAACAATGGTGAGAGGTTTACCAAGATTATATATTTTGTTAAGTAATTTAAATAAAATTAAAAATTTTAGTGCAGGAGATTCTGAATTATGTTAAAATTTAATACAATGACAAATCACTGAGTATCTTACGTTTCCATAAGCCAAGAAGAACAACTGTTCTGCGCTGAAAGATGTTAATCCTGGAAGAGCCTTGTCTTTATTAGTCTCCTTCAAATATCCCTTCAGGGCTGATCTTACACCACCGTTGTCGGCAATGTTTTCGCCCAGAGTTTGGTTTCCATTCACCTGAAATGTGAAGAGACTTTTCAAACATTTATAATGTTATTATAATATAACATATTGTCTGAAAGTGTCAGATAAGCGACAGATATGAGATACCTTTATTTTTACTTGAGAATTTTTACAAAAGAGGTTTTAAGATAAATGTTTAAGAGCCGCTGTAAGAAACAAATTGAATAAGATTGTGGTCATAGACTTAATTAAAAATGTAATGGTATCAAGCCAACACAGACCCAAAAGAAGAACGGTCGAGAGAGCGAATAAATAGATACAATAAAAGCTATTTAATATAGTTTTTCCAATCTCACTTTCGCAAAAACAAAACATTTTTTTTTTACTTGAAAAAACATTTAAATGTTACGTATATAATTTTTAAGAAAAGTCAAAAACTGTATTGTAATATTGCGTATAGCCAGTAGCGTACAGTAGGTATATATTTAGGATATGTTATTACCAATGATATTATACAATCATATGTAATACAATATATGTATTTTCGTTTAACCAACGCCTTTAAACAAAATAAATCTGTCGTTTATACGACCCTACCATGTATTTATTTATAATTTTAGAGTACCTTTAATAGTATTTTAAAAGTTTAAGTTTTAACTTAAAATAATACCTTCTTACCCATATAAAAATGTATGGACATTTTCTATGATTGAACATGATTCATTATGTTTGAAAAATTTTCACGTTATAACTAGAGGAAATGATTATTTTTATTATTAATTGTTAACCTAAGAAATATTATTTCAATTATTTTTTGTTTTTTCCAAATCAAAAACCAATCCATGCATCAAATTTAAATAAAAATCTTGAAATCAACACTTTAAAACAGTAAGATAGTAAAATTCACGAATTAGTAAAAGTAGTAAGTAGACACTTCAGTGATTTGCACGCAGTTGTAAGCCTTTCTAATGTTTTCTATATATATAATGATTTCATCCAAAACGGATCAACCGAAAGGAATTTTCAATTCAGTAATTAGCCATTTATATGACTTGAGTAATTCACTAGCTTAAAGACAGAACAGAGTAATATGAATAGCTCGAAGTGGCGAAAATACCAAAGACCGCCATGGGTACAGCAGTAAATTTTCGCGGTAGTTTTTAGAACTAAGCAATTAATTTCTCTACTGGTACACAGATGAAGCTAATTGTAAAATAATGTTTTCGTTTATGTTAATCCAATTATTTAATTTATATTTGTTTCCCAGAATTTTTAATAATGCACAACTTTTTTGCTTGTATGCACTGCACGCCCCTACGTATAGCACAGCAAAAAGTCGAATAGATGGAGCCAAAGTGTATACATACCAGAAAAGAAGACAATTTAGAATAATAAACAGAAACAGGAAGAATAAAAATATGATAATATAAAAATACTTTTGTACGTGAAAAATATACTTACCTATCATTGATAGTTTTATTTATAAACATTTCTTAATTTTAAATAATTAATTACTTACATATTCATCAATTTCAGGTAAATAGAAGTTGGAATATTGTTTCACGAAACATTTGGTTTTGTTGATGTAAGATTCTATCGTTTTGTTGCTCCACCATTGAACAAAAGTGCCTTGCTTGTCATAGTGGCGACCTGTAAATAATTTTTATTTTATTACTTTCGAATTGTCTTTTTGATGGTAACGGGAAATCGAAATATTAGACATGCTTATAAAGCGAAGGGAAGAAACATAGAATGATCTTTCATTCCACTTTTTTTCCCCTCTCTTTATAAAAGGTGCTAAAAGTTTTATACATCTAAAGAATTTAAAGTAAACTAAATCTTTTTTTTTTAAAGCATACTCACCTAAATTATCGAATCCATGGGTGAGTTCGTGACCCAGCACAGCGCCTATTGATCCATAGTTCAAGGCTCTATTAAAAAAAAAAAAACTGTAATTGTTTTATTTCCTCGGTTTTGAACTTTTATAATATTACATTATGAAAAATAAATTACAAATGAAATATTTCTTGAGAGAGAAAATTTAATTCTAAATATTAAAGTTTTATATATTATTTAATTAAAGTTCTGTTTGCGTAACTATCTCACGGCAAAATAAGAAAGGGTGGAAGATGTGGCATAGATCCTGAACACTGGAAAACCATGGCCGATGATCGAGAATAATGACGTCAAAAAGTACATTGTGCAGGGGAAATTTGCAAACGGAAAAGCGCTGACGCAATTACCGAAAAAGGTAAAAATAGGAAAGAAAAGGAGGAAGATCCATTATTAAGAAACCCCCTGCTCAGCGGGTGCACGTGAAAAACATGTGGAAGGGTGTGCTATTCAGAATAGGACTCTGCCACACTCTGATTCACAATCGATAACCATGGCAGACGTTATCCTCGTAACAAGGAACCGCCAAAAAAGAAAAAGAAGATTATCCAGCAGATTTTTAAAAAGACAAAAACACAAATGATTTGCAGTTATTCTATGACATTTTAAATAAACCGAAAAATAACTATATCTGTTTTCACATTGTTGCTATGAATGATTTTAAATATTAGGTATATAGATATTTAGTCAAATAATACCTACAGTTAAATTTCATATTATTAATTTGTTGAAATACGTCTCTAATAACAAATATGTTGGTGGAGAATCAGTCCACTCACCGACTACCAGAATTATATCGTTTTTGAATTTTCTCAATCTGCCTCAAAATCCTTTTATTCTAGATCGTAGAATAGACAGGAATGAGTTTATTCTCTACCTTCGTAGAAAATTTATGTTTCACTGTACATAGGTACCTGAATATCCTAATAAGATAATATTTTTATTAAATAATTCTATGTACGAATTAATACATATGCAGGTATATGGATAACGTGTGAAGCTGGTATAGGGTAGTTGGTACATGAACAAATATGACAATATAATATATATAGTCACTGTGAGAATTCAAACACTAGTTATCGATTAAATCACATTTCCAGCTGTATGTAAAATTAATATTCTATTTGTGTTTGAATTCTCACGATAAATCGATAGAATTCAATACAATTTTCACTCCTCTTTTTTTCTTATCTCACAATAATATCATTTTTCTGTATGCAATGCATATGAGAATGGAACTGCAAATTTATCTACTTAATTATTGTTTACTCCGTGATTTTAAGCAAATGCAAAAAATGATTTTATCCTATATAACTGATAATTATTAACTTCTGTATAGTGCGAATCGTTTATCAACATCATTCTACATAATGTAAAAGGGCGAATGAGTTCTTAGGAAATTTACATTCGCCATAATGTCATCACTACCGCGCTCCTAGAACGTGCTAGAAGTGTGCTGTATAAAAAAATACGAATCATTTTGTGAATTTTTAATATATTTACGTTGTTCGTGTTATACTTACTCTAGACCCAAATCATAGAATGGATATTGTAACATCACTAAGGGTATAGCTGCGTCCGTAACAAACATTAAAGAGTAATTTTCCAAGTACATAATAATATAAGTTCTATAATACCTAATCGACATAAAAAATATTTGAAACAAACACAACTGTGTACTCGTAATTTTTGTAATAACTCTTCGTAACCAACATAAAAACACACATTTTTATTTATTAAACACGCTATACGTGGTATCCGAAAATTCACAATTTCAGAGGCGTCGAATCTGAATACATTATAGTATCTTTTTAACAATTTTTTAACAATCTTCCCATCACAATTAGAAAAATTACGGACTATCATAAATTTGTAACTGAAGTTAAAAAAATATGTACACAGACTAACTGAAACATAAATTAACTCGAATATACTACTTCTCTATACACGAGTCTTACTCTCATAGAGAAGAAACAAATGTTAATATATATATATATGTATCCACTGATTATTGAAATTATATTATATTTTTAATATTAATAAAAATAAAAATTAAAAAATCTACCAGGCCATTAAGGCTCTTGTATTGTTCATCTAACTTATCATTTACTTTCTTAATATTTATTTAAACCATCATCATAACAATCTAACTAAAACCTTCTTATTTCTAAAACTTATCTAATCGTTCATAAATTACCTCTCGTTTTTGTGTTTTATACATATTATATTAGTTTATGAGGTATGGAACGTCAAAGTTATTTTTATGATTTTTAGATACATGAATGATATGTATAAATAATTTAACGAGACTTATCTACGAAAAAAGCGGAAATATTTTTGCAATAGATGGGAGAATAATATCGTGTACCCCTACAAGTAAATTCATAACTGTTTATGTAATTTGTATGTATATAAGAAATAAGTCATAATTTACTATATATAGTATTTATTAAACACTATTGTTAACCCTGAAATGAATCAACTTTAACCAAAATTTAAAAATTTTTAAATTCTAAACCATACATGTACCATACATTCTATTTGTTTGTGTCTGGGACACCATGTACATAGTACCGTTATTCATAATTTGAACATTTTGATTCTTCAATTGAATTATTAATTAAAAACATATATATATATACAAAAAATATTGCTCTATCTTACTTATTATATTTTTACAGAAACTAAAAAGTTTCCTCAATCAGATTTATAAAAACTGTGAACGTGGTTACTCACTTATAGCGTTAGCTTGGAAGGTATGGTAGGCATTTACTTCGGTCGGCTCCGTCTCCCAGTTGAAGGCATAAGGGTCTCTGAAATGGTTCAGCTTGTTACAGAAGGCGACTTGTATCAGCGACAGTTGATTTTCGATGTGTTTCGTGGAGTTTGTGACCACCCCTGAGTAGTATTCTTCCAGTTTCCCCGGGACCAGGAGCCACGGTGGAAACCCTATGAGGCTCTTCATGCTTCGGACTTTCTCTATGGAGGCTGCTTTAGTCGGCCTGTCCATCCAACTGATGGACGTGATGAGGTCTTCGAAGGATGATTTAATGTTTTCCAGCATCTTTGAAACCTAAGATAAACCAATTATTAACTTGAAACAACTTGAGAAAATTGACTTTGTTGCTTTGTTAATATGATGGTAATAATTTTTAATGGTCGATTTTGCTAATAAATAAAGTAAAAATATCAATTATGTTATGTAAGAAATCAATCGAATCGTGTGAATTAGTGCTACCCAATAATTAAAGTAAAATTGTAATGCTGATATATTATTACTTTTCAAAGTTTTTATTGTGAGAGTACAATTATACGATAAAAAATAAATTTATTAAAAACTCCTCTACAAGTTGTTTTAGTTTGACTTTATTTAGTTTTAAATAATATCTGAGCACTGATAATTAATTAGAGAACTACCCTTAACAATTTATGATTGTGAACTTTTGCAATATCCTACTCACGTAAGCTTCGGACCTTCAAACATGCTTAAGGAACTTGATCAGATCAAATATAAGTAGCTATTGGATCGATTATTGATTTTATTTACTAATGTAATCAGGAAATCACGTCTTAATATTGTAATCTAAAAGATATTAAATCGTATTATTACCACCCATAAACCAAGTCACTTTTACTCACGGCTTGCGTAAGATAGATACGGGTTTGCTGTTACGTGTGCGAACATGTGCGAGTTCCTGGGTGGAAGCTGGTTTTCATTTTTCTGGTTTTGCTCCGTCCCGGTTCATAATCGGAAGTGTGGGTTAAGGAAACTAGTTGGTCGATTGTGATAAATCACTAACTATATATTTCAGCTAACCACGCAAATTTACCTACCTAATTTGACACTTTAGTTACAACCTACTTTGACAGCTGCCCATTATAATCTAGATACTAATGAAAATAAAGCGATGTTAGCGGAACGTTACTTATCATTATGCTATCATAGAAATATACACATTTATATTAAGGCGTACCTTAATACCCAATACCCTACACCATAGCGGATAACCGACATTCGAACGATAACTCACTTCTCTTCGAACGGTTCTATAATACATCAACAATTAATTAATTATTTTCTTTTTATAAGTTTCGTTATGAAAGGGGAGATCTTTAAGATTACGATTTAAGCGTTTTTATATGTTTGTGAAATAAAATTAGTGCAGAATGTAAACATTTTTTGTTAAAAGATAAACTATATATATAATGAAAAATGTTTGTGGGTGTGTTTGATTTTTATACAAATCTACAGTTTTATTCCGAGCTTGGTGAAATTTTGCACACTTGACCTTAAAAACAAGATAAAGGTCACTATCAACATGAGATTTCGATAAACCACCTCCATCCTTCTTTCCCAACCCTTAAAGCAGAATGTTGGTACTTCTTGCTGAAATTGTGCACATTTGACGTTCAAATAAGAAGAAAATTACTGTCTACGTCTGATTTTGCATTAGGCGGATGTTTCATTTTTAATAAATCCTCGTCAACATTAAAATCACAGGCAGTCGATTATTTAGTTAGCTAATGGAATGGAGCGTTAAATTTAATACAATCGATCATATAAACTGCGCAGACAAACCTTCGGTAACGTGGTATTCATGAAGCTTTTATCAGCAACGGCATATCCAACAGCCATTCCCATCATCACGCTTACGCTACTAGCGCAGCGAATGGACCTTGGAATATTACTTTCAAGTCCCGTTATAGCCCTCATGTATTTGTCATACATTTCGCGAATGGCCGTTGTAGTATGCGGAATAAAGTTGTCAACAACCTGGAAATAATCACATATTTTCATACATCGACCCAATCTCTTGTATGTACATACGTACAATACTCGTATATTGAAACGTCGGGGTTTTACTGTTCGCTACCTTAAGAAAAGAATAACTAACTAGCAATGAAATTGCTAGGTAGCTATGCTTGGAAATAATCACCTCCAAAGAATCTCTTGGGAACAAAATACGTGTTTTAGAGATTGTCTTCGAGTCGAAAATCCTATAAAAATCGCATCCGTGGACGAGGTTTTCACATGAAATCGAACATTTTATTAACATTCACTATAATTTTATTTAACACTCAGTACTTAACCCTATTACATCGGGTATATGCGAAAAGTAGTAAAATAACAAGTTGGCAGTGAAGATAAAAGTGCATGACACAGAGAATGTTCAGGAAGATACTCGTCTGGTTTGTTATGGACTCCGGTCTTGACAAGACATCTAACCTAATCCGTACTTAGTTAATAATTATATCAACAATGATATTAGGTATTATGAAACATTGTATTAAATAATATTTATACTAGGAAACAAACATGTAACTGTAGGTACTTATAAATATATAACACCTACAAGAATACAATAGTGTTCTGAATTTAACTAATTTTTTATTTTTAAAATATTATTTTAATTTATTTTTAAATTGGTGTGTAACTTTGTGTCACAAGAAAATAGGGACAAAATAATGACTTGAATTTAAAAATCTTAGTTTCTAATATAAACTGATACAGTATACTTAATAATAGTTAACAATAAATTAAGGCTTTCCCTCTAATATTATCTTTATCTATCCTACCTCTCCGTACAGTTCCGCATTGCCAAATAGGCAAGGTAAACAACAGCGTATGGGCCCTACCCTTTTTGGACACCGTGACAACGGATCAAAATAATATTGATTTAATCTTGACAGAAAATTACAAAAAAACGAATCAACTCAAAGAAACGAGAACTTTACATTAATGACTATGGATCATAAGGGTAATCATCTTAAAATAATTCAAAGATCTATTTCCCGCACCCCCTGGTTCACCAAAAGGAAGGCCTCCAAAAGAACAATATCAAATAACTCTAGAATGAGAATTAGGCATTGCCAGGTAGCCTCACATTTATTCAGATTGAACTTAATAGATTCCCCGATGTGTGAGTGTGGTGCCGAGGAGGAAACCCTTGACCATTTCTTTTTTTTCTGTCCATTACGTATCACTGGTTTTTTTTACAGTAGTCTTATCAATGGTAATTTTCAACTCCCGGTTAACTTGTGTCATCTTCGTTCCTTTAACTCGCCACATTTAATCTATATAATAGTAAAAAAATTTAACGACAATGGTATTAACTTGTAATATAATATTTCCTATTCTATAATATTATTGTACTTTTTTCTGTAAAATAAAGTTTTAACTTGATTAATGGCATAAATCACTCTTGAAGGCTAGATTGCCTATTTAAAAGAAAAATAAGACTATAGATAAAATACAATATAATGAAATATAAAATCAATTTAACAACTTAAAGTACATAAACCATTATTATTTATATACTGTATCAAAGTTTATCCAAATTTAATAAAAATGAATAAATTTTAATCTTTGGCGTCTCCAAGAATATATTACTCAAAGGTATTTGAGATTTGTCGCAATAAAAGGTGATTAAAAACGGAATAACAGATTTTAGAAAGAACTGCAGCATATAGGTTCGAAAATTTGTCGTTAGCGCATTTCCTCGGATAGTTAAAGATTATGATTCGAATCCCAACTCGACAACCAAAATATTGTTTTTTTCTGTATATCTTTCTAATTAATACATTTAATTTGTATCAAAAATACAATAGAACTATGTTCTGAAAAACTACAACTTCACTATAATAATGTGTTCTCCTTAAAAATTAATAATTGGTTTTGTGTAATAATATTAATTTTTTGGAAAAAATTATAAATGTGTTACGAGATTATTTGCGAAGGGAACTCCGAAATTTAGATTGTCTAGGTGCCCCCACAGGGCTCAATTCAGACTGTATCCGCACACTTGTTTATTTCTAGAATTAATATGTTTTTAATTCATTTAATTTTAGTAAAAATGGCAACACTTTTCCAATAATTTTTCATTTATTTTAAATCTTTTAATGGGACATCGCAATAAAAACTGTGGCACTCGATTAACTGATGGTTTAATCTATTATACTGAGTATTCTGTACTAACATCATTAATAATAATTTACACTAGATGGTAAATTTAAATAAAAAAGCAGTACATACTAATGGACAGATAATTAGTAGAAATTTACAAAAAATACTAGAATAATAATAAAATCCCTTAACCATTTTAGATAGTCAAAATATATATTTTATTTAAACCTAGGTCTTCGTGACTATTTCCCTTCTTTTAAATAAAAAAAAACCTTAGCATACCTGAAACCATACGTAAAGTTCTAAGGTCAAAGGGCTTGTTCCTTGTATGATGGCTGCCAGAGCGAACAAATAATTTAGGTCATACTCGCTGAACATTATGGCGTCTTTTTCAAAATCCAATTTCACCGAAGTTCCGTTGAACAAGCCGAGTAAATATGGCGCCCAAATAGTGATATTCGAACAATTTGCCATGGTTAAATAAATATTTGTCTCATTTTGTAGCCTTTTCACGGAATAGTCGAATGTTTCATAACTGTCGTCATTTTCTGACGTCGTGTTTTCAGCCGCACTTTTCAATTCTTCACCGATCTGAAATTAACATTAAAAGTACATAAATCATTTTAAAAATAATTATGCCGATAAATGCAATAGGGTGCATAATTGTCATTTAACAGTAAATCATCTAGTCGTTCAGTTTGATCGTCTAAAATTCATGAGAATTATGTACAATGGTTTTATAATTTATAGTTCTTCAAAACCCAGTATCTATCTCAAGTTATCGACCAAGAAACATTTTAATTGATGACCAAGAATTGAGTTTATGTGACAAACTAAGCAACTCTATTAAGCTTTGAAGATCTATTTTATAATCCTTTGGGTGGTGGCAGCAACTTTTTGGTATTGCTGATATTGGCATTGTTGTTATAATAATAGTTCGAAGCATTCGGAA
Source organism: Eubasilissa splendida (assembly GCA_031772225.1). Taxonomy (NCBI): domain Eukaryota; kingdom Metazoa; phylum Arthropoda; class Insecta; order Trichoptera; family Phryganeidae; genus Eubasilissa; species Eubasilissa splendida. Next base: position 16,641,770 of record CM062859.1, on the reverse strand, counting down.
TTCGGGCAACGTGATCAACAGTTGGAACTAATATCCCTCTTTATTCTTGAATTACCTTTGTACTTCTCACTTTTGTAGTATGACTCCTGTTCGATTTTCACCGAGGTCTAAATTTTTTGGCAACACGTCTTCTAGTAAATTTATTATTTCGATCGTGAAATTAGCTAGTGAGTTATGAAAAAAATAGTCTAAAGTTAAGGTTTTTCAATAAACTTAAACGTACCGCGTAAATAATTTTAGAAAATTTGATATGTTCTTTTAAAACATTATTAATATTGTTCTCTAGTTCTTCATTAGTCATTTCACACAACGTTTCAGCATTTACTGTTTTGATGAACTCCTTCAGCACCCCTGTGTACAAAATCTTGTACTGTTTCCTATAAAAGGTGTCTTCGTCTTCCTCTTCGATCTCATCTACTTCTGTATCATCAACGATACTCTTCGGAAAAAGAATTTTCTTCTTGATTTTGGGCAATATCTTGTCCAATTCTGCGTAACTACAACACAACACTTTAATTAATAATGATATATTTTTAATTTCATTCATTCTTAAACGCAGTGAAAAAAATAATAGATGTGTAGTTTTTCAAACCTGTTGCATTCTTAATCTTGGACAATAATTATAAATGATAATTTAACTTTTAATTATTTGTAATTGAAAAACTATCATCATATAGAATATTACAACGTGAAACATACTATGCGTATTTGAATAAATATTTATTTTAAGTGATACTATTAGTATATATAATGGTCATTTTAACAATTTCAGAACTAAGTTTATGAAGATACCTCGGGAAGGGTTCAGAACCTGAAGGTTCGCCCATTGCTAATCGTCTATTTGTGTTATTTTTTGGATCGGGAAATATGTCAAAACCAATTAAAACGTCAAGTCCTAATCCTTTCTTAATTTTTATTATAGATCTCAACCAGTCGAAGGTAAATCGCGAAGAGTTCTTGGAATCCTTGGAAATATTTAAAAAAGTTGGAAAGTGTGGTAGTCCAACGCCAGTTAAGAAATCTATTACAGGCTGCACTCCAAGGCAATCCAAGGTTTCTGCAAAAAAAATTGATGATTTTATTTTAGTTAAACTCAATAACTTTTCATAAACAAATATCATCGTGTAAATGAATCATGTATTTTTATTACAAAAAAATTATACTATTTGTGAGCAATCAACTTCAAATTAAATTAATCAATTAGAAAGAAGTTCAGAAAAAATCTATATATCGAAAAAATTAACCTGGACCGGCTAAGAAAAAGTCCAGGTTCGAATCGTTGTAGCAAAAAACATAGTATTGTGTATTATGTCCCTTCAATGAAGATTACTGTCCAAAATCATGTCATAAGAGTCATATACTAAATTTGATAGCTCAAAGAATTTAAAAATCATCTTATCTCGGCAAAAATGGAAATTTGCTATGTTGTCAACATTTTTACAAATTTTTAATATGTGAAATACAGACGTTAAAGTGATATTTTTTATTCTCTGTTAATATTTCAACGAATAGTTCTCAGAAGAACTCGTGCCTCCACGAGTTTTCACAATTCTGCTGACAAAATAAATTCTTATTTTTTCTTACAACTAATGTAATATTTTCTTTAAAATATGTATACTTACTAGTGTCCACGCATGCGGAGTACATTTCCTTGGCTTGGTTCAAGGGAAGAGCAGAAGCAACCGATGTATTCTTTGAGAGAATATCTCGGACTGTCCTTTCCACTTTCCTTCTTTTATCCGTGAACCAATCGTAAGATGAGAGGAAGTCTGGCTTCGCGTGTTCTTCGGCCCAGTTGCCGCAAGCATACTAGAATAATTACAAATAGATTGATTAAAAAAAGTTGTCCAACTCGATTTTTACATTTATCGACTCCATTCTTAAATTGTTACGCTTTTGTCGGACGTGTAGTTATCTGGACTTCTATTTTCAATGATAAAAATTTGTTTATTCTGTGTATATTTAAAAGAATCATCACAGTTCAATAGATTGAATAAAAATATAATTTCGTTTTGACAACTGAATGCAAACATTTTTGTTTAATTGATAATAGATGATGATGATAATAATAATAATATCGGGATGCTTGTGCAAGACCCGATTCGCTATATAAATAATACATGCAAGTTACAAAATAATATTTATGTTAAAAAAACTAAAAAAAAAAAAAAGACGAAAAACACGGCTATTATTTTATCTGTAGTTATTCTGCAGCCGATGCCATTCTCTGGTCAGGGAGTCAGTACTAACTTGCACTAGAGAGTTAGTGCTGATCTCCAGCTGCAGCTTTACGCCAGCAATTCGATGTCTCATAAGCGAAATGAATCCATTCACACGGCCTTCGGCAAACATTGTAAACACTACAATAACGAGCCAACCCGAAGAGTACACTTGCTTGTAGTTCGCGACCAGAGCTCGCTGGTGAAGAACAATATAAAAAGGATCCTCTTCACCTCCTTACTGCATCGGTATAGCATATTTACACAAACGCTTAACTATCTCCTCAGTCATTCAATGTTACCATCGTTATTATCATCCATTTTCATTAAAGATATGGCCAAAGTATATTAGACTATTTTTAAAGACTCGATCAATTGTTTCAATATTAATTTTTGCGAAGTTGAAGGACTGGTCCACATATCAGATCGTGGTAGAAAACAAGTAACTTATAGGGAGATAATTAACACTAATATTGAATTATCTCCATCATGTACTAACCATATTGTGCTAAAAATGCGAGTAATCCGTACAATGCCGCTAGTTAAGACTTAAACGCGTATTTGAAAGTAGAAATATAATCCGTTGCCAGGTAGCACGTGTATGTGCACGTCGCTGGAACGGTAAATTACATTAAAAGAACACATTCTTACTGTATGAAGTTGTAATTATTCAGAAAATAGATCTGTGATATTTTAAATATGAATTAAATATATCAATTATAAATATATACATATAAAATCAATTTTATCGAAAAATATTGTTGTTGCGCCACCGGGATTCGAACCTGGATCTCTTTCCTAACCGGCGAAGGTGCATTATCCAACTATGCTACAGCGACAATATTTTTAGCGACAAATTTTCGAACCTATATGTTACCTTTTTGATATTAATACATTTAATCGTTCTTTTATTTGAAAGAACCATCTACCTTATTACATTATTTTTTTATTCATTTGAGGGGTTCAGAAACAAAACCACCACTATCCAGCGGTTTTGCTTGTAAACCCCTCATCTGAAGAATATTTTTAATTGAGTATATGTTTGCGTTAATTGGTTAAGTTAAGTTGTACTATGGTAAATCACTTCTATTGTTTGATAATAAATTATATTTTTAACATTGTAACATAAAATAGGTTTTACGGAAAAAACGGCCGTGGCCGCACACCGTCAACATTTTGGCCACGAGATGACAATAGCTCCATTGCGCACATTATCTAAGATCTTTACCTTCTATAAAAGTATGTTCAGTACAACTGAGTCGATGCTTCAAAAATCCTGTTATCTTGAAAAATTACAAATTGTAATCCTACATATTTGATGAAAAATTGAAATAATACATGAATTGCGTTTTAATAAATGAAGACAACTGTATTTCCATTGTTTAAATGCATTGCAGAAATAATATTTTCTGTCGATATTCAATCAATCGCTTATTCATGAAACAATTTTCATGAACCGTTCGACTTGTATCGATCGGCGAAATGCCACCCGGTCAATCGATCACTAAAATGTTTACCCTGTACACATGCAATAGTGCATTCGCAATGAACCAAGGCAATATTTTACAATGCAAGTTAAATTCCAGTTGAATATTCAAGATAATTTTGACATTACGTAGTTGGTTACAAATGAATAAAAATACACTAGCTAAATAGAACTCAAATACTGAAATCCAAAGAACCCAATTTGACTTTCGTAAATAATGACAGTGTTCTTAGGAAAATAGGTAACATACAATACATTATTTTAATAAATCAATCAATTTCATTTTATTACCTAATTTAGAGTTTTTAAATATGAATTAAATATATTAATTAGAAAGATATACATATAAAATCAATTTTATCGAAAAATATTGTTGTTGCGCCATCGGGATTCGAACCTGGATCTCTTTCCTAACTGGGGAAGGTGCATTATTCAACTATGCTACAGCGACAATATTTTTAGCGTTATTTTCGAACCTATATGTTACCTTTTCGATATTAATACATTTAATCGTTCCATTATTTGAAAGAGCCATGTAACTTATTTTTACAGTACCTTTGAGTAAAGTTTGTTAGAGTTTATTTGTCCCCGGTTAGGAAAGAGATCCAGGTTCGAATCCCGGTGACGCAACAACAATATTTTTCGATAAAATTGATTTTATATGTTTATATTTATAATTAATATATTTAATTAATATTTAAAATATCACAGACCTATATTGAATAATTACAACTTCACAATAAGAATGTGTTCTCCTAATATTAGAGTTTTTTATTTTATTTTAAAATATTAGCAAAATATATACCATCATCCTTAGCATCATATTACGAGAACTTTATCGTAAAATTCGTTTCTGAAAAATACTGTGTATAGTACAAAAATCTAAAATCTAAATCTTATGTAATAGGAATCTAAAAATAAATTATTTTAAGAAAAGAGTAGAAGTACAACATCGTATTTTTGACAAATTATATTCTTACCGCTGAAACTCATTCGTTTATATAAATTATTTTATGTGACGTCGATGGCTCAAAAACGTTAAAATTACATAGATCGGTCAGCATTTGGAAATGTGTTTTATTGTTTTACTGCAAGTAAATCAAACTGTCTGGATTTTGAAGATATTGAGTATATTTATAAACTATCATTGAATGTAAAAACCCCAGGCTGGTGCAATATTGATCCAGCACTCGATAGGCAAGCGTTCTATTCCAATCTATTGAAAGCATCTCTAAAATGTACAATGTGTTTTTATTGCGTCCTTGTCAAGTATTATATTATGGTCAGAACTTTCCTCACTGTGGATAATAAATGTTATTTTTACGATCATTTGCTATTAGTGATACAATACCATTATTACATTATTGATTTGTGATTTTACTTGTGGAAATGTGATTTTATTAAAAAAAAAAACGTATAACCATTCAGGATACCTATTTTTTTTTAAATAGTTGTATGTGCACGGAATACATGTCGCATCAATATTCTTACTATTTTCAAACTAAGCTAAACAAACGCTTGTACTATGAAAATAGGACTAACTTGCTGGTCTCCTGGTCTTAGTCCTATTTTCTTAGTACAAGCGTTTAGCTAAGTTATTATTACTCTTTGAAAGAGAATCTTAAAAACCGTAAGCAACTGCAAACGAGTTTATTCGAATTAATATTACCCGAATGTACAAAGGAGATATTTTTATGGCTTGGCTAATATAACTTTTATACAATCAAATTTTTATATTAATCCCAGATATCCTGATATATATAATTGAAGGTTTTCGCAAACACTAGTGTGTGGAACTGACATATTTTCTAGGTTAGATGGCGTTTTTTGTAGATGATTTCCTTGAGAAAACCGAAAAAGTACGGTTGAACCATAACTTTTTGAGGCAACGCCTTGACAATGGCATTTGTTACCGTGCCGAAACTTCGGCCTAGTTTTTCTCATGGAAACCATCTCAAAAAAACGCCATCTAACAAAAACGTGAAACAAAAAATGCGATCTAACGAAAGATGAAAGCGAGGAGGGACATGTACCAAGAGTTGATGGGTTCCATAACTACCACAAAACCCCTTTTTAATAACTTGATTTAAACTGCAATATAATACAATATAATTGATTTACATTATATTATGTATTTTGAACCTATTGAAAATACAAACATATATATTTACATTCAAACGCTCATCGACTCTATTGGTTTTGTCCATAATTATAAAGTGTAAATATATATATTATTTCATCTAAAAAAAATAACGGAAAATTTATGATCGATTTACGATCGCAAAAAGAGTTAGGAGAAATTTTGCACACAAATCAGGATCTATCTCAGATCGAATATAGAAGAGTTTATTATCAGTTTATTTGTCATCAGAAAGGCACATCAGATCTCCATATTTGAATTGGATATTAATGCTTTTTATATTTAACATAAATAATTTTCTAAATCAGAGATAAGTTTTGTTCTACAATAAAATATGTTACATTATGATTGTATCGCACAGAATTGCGAGGTTGCAGCAGAGGCGCCAATTAATTGATATTATAAGACATGTGTCAATAATTCAAATGTGTAATCATAGGCGTGGCGCCAAAAAACCAGTGGGATAGATTTCGGGAAAACAAAGACTATCATTCTTAGTAAAACGTCACAGCGGCGCCCTGTCTCTATGTAGGTACTTGCAAATTTCTTGATTGTGACGTGTCGCCGTAGTGTACTAATATTGAACATCTTTTGTGTTTCATTTCTTTCGACCTCATAATCATCATCATCATCATCGCCGGTTGAGAGAAGCTGAGATCGGCGAACCACTCTTGTCTACATTCTTATTTCCTGTACGGAACAATGATAGGTGTGTATATAATTCACAGGGAAGAGGGATATTTATATAGTATAAACATCTAATTACAAAATTTCTCATATTATAAACGCTAAAATGACGCTATAAAATTATCCAATGTTATAAATACACTCGGGTCTCTTTTTATGCGTACTATTTTTAGGCGGTTTTGAAGTTATGCGGTTTATATTTCAAGAAGCATTTTTTTTTAAATAACTATCTAAACCAATTTGACATGTTGGAAGGGTCAAAAATTCGGAGAATTTTGTCTGTATATGTAAACACAGTCAATTCAGCAGAAACCAAATGAAATTGGGCATGTCTGGATGCGTTTTTCTCCTCCATTGTTTCCAGAAATTATCAGTGAGCATTCGACATTCAAACGTGTTGCGGGTACGTTATTGACTTTAAGGGCCGTTCTTATAAACGTCAGATCAAATATCGGTTAGTTTATTGTTGGCCCGGTAGTAAATCTAACCGGCAATCATTCTATAACCGTCTGTTAGTTTACTGCTAAATTATCTATGGTTCCTACAGCTGTCAGCGACAAAACATAACTTGAAAATTTTCGTGCGGGTTTTTGTAGTACGTATTTAAAATAGATATTATATCATTTTAAGTCAATAAAATGATTGTTAACATTGTTATTTACTTAAATTTCATATCAGTGTTGAAAAGCATATTTGTAACGGTACGTCAACGTGTCCTTTATTTTATGGAACGCATCCTTTATTTTTATACATGTGTCTAGTCTTTTTTTTATACATTTTCCTGTGGAATGTATCTACCGCATAAAAAGAGACCTGAGTGTAGTCAGCAGATGTCGTAGTTACTCGCATTGTTATTTTTGTAAAGGATTAGGTTGGAAAAATATATATCAGTCACCTGGTAGAAATCCTCGCACGGGTTAACCGTTTGATCCATGGACAAAATAAGGTTTGAGGCTGATCGGATACACTGTCGTGTTTCGCAAAGTTCTCGTTTTCTATCTGCGGCATCTAGAAAATTGAGTCAAAAATTAACCTTTTTTTCTCTCTCTCTCATCATACGGTAAAAGATAAATATTTTTATTTATTATCTTTGTTTTATTAACCACTAAATTGAGTTTAAATACATCTACCGGTTTCGAAAAATACCATTTTCTTCTTCAGAATGTCATAACTAACTAAAACATATATTATTGTTTCTTTGCCAGAATCTATTTTTAAAAAATCTTTTTTTTAAAAAAAAAAAAAAAACTAAAAAAAAAATTATTTTTTTTAGTACCTAACTCAAATCATTACTTAATACAAACTTACTCGAATAATTTTTAAGAAAAAAATTTAGAATGGAACTCGTAGTTAAATTTAGTTGGTTGTTTATAATTTTTTGATTAGTTTTACACGCTTTATTTATCTCCAACGATTCCAAATTATTTAATTTGTGACCATCACCAAACTTTTGTATGAACCAAAATTAATTCCAATTTAATAATATAATGTATAATATAATCAAACAGAGGGTCTTTCTATGGGAGCACCCTCAAATCCACTAATAGCAGATATTTTTGTAGATAATTTGGTAATTTAATTTGATTTGAGTTAGGTACTAAAAAAATATATATTTTTTTTTTAAAATAGATTTTTTAAAAATAGATTCTGGCAAAGTAACAATAATATATGTTTTATTTAGTTATGACATCCTGAAGAAGAAAATGATATTTTTCGAAACCGGTAGATGTATTAAACTCAATTTAGTGGTTAATAAAACAAATAATAAATAAAAATATGAATTTTAACCACAAAGTTAATATTGCTAATTTTAAAAGTAAAAGATAAATAGTCTATTTTAAAAAAATATGTGCATTTAAGGTTCTGTGTTTTTTTTGTATAATGTATACGTATATAATTTAAACATTGGATATTACATGAATCGATTGTAAAGATTCAAATATTTTTTAAACGAATTAAAAATTATTTTTTCATTCTTCTTTTTTTTTACGTTAAACATTTTTCTTTTGAAAAATAAAATATGAATACCGAATATTATTATACATTAGAGGCGTCACTCCTCTTGGTTTATATATACATTTGGTGTACAAGGATTAATTGCAATGTCTTGCAAAAAATAAACTAACAATAAATTTTATTAAACGATTAAATTTGTCTGACAGAAATGTAAATGACATGTTTGTAAAATTAATTATATTTCTTTCTATGTTTTGTATTAAATATAAAAGTTAGGCGTACCGTAAATATATATATTTATGCATTAAATTATTAATGAAATCATATTTTTTTAATTCGATACTCACAGTAACAAGAAATCACGATGAGTACTATCAGTAATAAAATTATTAATATCACAAGGAGGATAATAAGAAGCCTCTCCTGTTGTTTTCTTCGAAATCTGAAAAATAAAACGCATTTATGATATATTATATAAATAATTATTAGAACCTCATAACAACCAATATTCAGTAGATATAATAATTTAATATAAATAAGATTTCATTTTAAATTTCATGTTCAGAACTATGTAATTGAAACTGAGGTATGTTAAGAGAACGGACTATTTTCCGAATAACCGGATTTTCAATTAACGACTAAAACCAACAAACATCGTCTTGAAAAAGAATCATACTAAAGTTGAACAATTGTTAATGGCCCGTGTCCACGATAATCTCGCAATGAGACTTTGATCTCTGAGAGTTGCTAAAGGTACGTGCGCGCAAAACATATAGGGGTGGTAATTCATAAATCGCTGTTTTGTTCGCAGATTAAAATAACCCATCCAGAACACACGTACCTTTACAGACTCTCAGAGTTCAATGTCTTATTGATAGATCATCGTGGACACGGATTGATATATTATGTATTAAGTAAATGGGTCCACGCGCAAATAGTTATTATGTTAATGTATAAATCAGAAGCATTTAGCGGAAAAATTTAGAAATGAAAAATAAAGCTAAGCATGTGTTTCACATATTTTTTTTGTAAAATTTGCCACAAACATACATCGAACTAAACACAGTGCTTCAGTCTTTCGAGCCACGCGATATTCTGAACACACTTCTTCTCTTGAACAGAAGTGTTGCAAAAAGTATGTATTTGAAGCGTACTTGAAAGTATGCTTTTCAGTAAATTTAAAACGTGGTAGTATTTTATATTGTAAATTATTTTCAGCCCTCCACTTAATAATTTGAATAATTTCCCTAGAATAATAGTAATAATATTCATATTTTTTAAGAACGGAAATTAACTTCACAAAAATGTACTTATACGTAAGTTATTTCAGATGTACATAACTCTAGTGATAATACAGTTCAATACTTTTTCAGCATATGTATTAGCTGCATAACTTAAGTCCATGCCTAGTGCACGCCACTGATAATACAGGTGAATATTATATTCCAGGCTGATGTTGTTTTTAAATAACTAAAAAATTAAACAAAATTTCTTAATTTAGTTTTTATTTATCAATTACTTAGTTTATTACAATTATTTATAAAATATGATATCGATCAAGTAACCGCCTTTTGCAGAGACACAAATGCGTTCTCTTTTAACCATATTTTTCACATTTTCAACATTCTCGCACACTTCGCGTGTTATTTCAGCAATTTCATTTCGAATATTATCCTGTAGCATCAGAATTGTTGTTGGCTCATTGACATGAACTTTTTCTTTCAAGTACCCCTACAAAAAATAATCGGGAGCCGTCAAATCAGGTGACTGAGAAGACCAGTCGATATCACCACTTTTTGACATTTTTGTGAAGTGGCACCATCATCTTGAAATCGCATGTGTTGCGGGCCCAATTGATCCAATCCGGTCAACAAGAAGTTTTCCAACGTGTGGCGATAGCAATGCAAATTGACAAATATTTTCCAAACCAAAATGGCGACTAAACAAAATCGACCTGGAACACAATATTCAATAAATGCGTCTCAAAAATGTGTTAAAATAGTATATTTATTTATTTTGATAATCTAGTAGGTACGTAGTGCAAATATTTTAATTAGAAAATATGTTAATCATCAAAAATATGCTTAATTTATTACTGCCGATCACGGACGGTTTGGATTAGTATAAATACTTTCATGCCCTCGGCCAGCAAGCCAATCAATTATTTAAATTCTTATTTCGTAGCCATTAAAATAGAAGGCAACGTCTTATAATACACACATATATATATAAAAATACTTAACACGACAAGAGTATTGTACATTAAAAATAAGAACAATTAATTTATTTAGCCAAAAAGAAACCTTTCAAAGGTAAACCTACATACTGGAAAAATAGTCATTTTACGTAAAAGTTACATACTAAAAACAACTAAAACAATAACAAAACTTATTGTAATGGCCCGTGTTCACGGATGAGAGTTTTATGAGATTTTCAACTCAAGACAATATCGGAGATATGGATTTTGCTCTCATGAGATTCTTTGAAGACGACTTTCAGCTTTCGTCACCGTGTACACACCATGTGTCAGGAATTCGTCGCCTCGCGTCTCACTTTACGCTTGTTGTACGTCAATCGTCAAATATCAATCCATTGACTACTGCTATTCCGTTTATTATTTGGAGGAATTTTAATTTCCCCAGCAGCAAAATATTTATAATTCGACTTTCATTTGCTTTCTCATTTATTCTAACTTTCAGAATAAATATTGTTTTAGGTGATATTTGTGCTCACATTTCACTCTTGCTGTCAAATCAAACGTCATGTATACGAGTTTGAGTTTCTGTCTCTTTCTAATATCTGAGTTTATCTGCAGATCAACATTTCAATACGTATACGTGGTACTGAAATTTATCTCACCGTTCACGGTTGCGGAGCGTAGAAATTCAATTTTACACTTAATTTGGATTTCGGCATTCACGTTATTTTCATATAAATAAAAATCTGAATAATCTGGCCCGTGGAAGTTTACACTAAGAATTTTAGCGGCAATATTTATTTATTCTGTTCATGTTTTTAATATACGTACATATTATACATTATAATACATAAACAAAAAAGGCGAACAAGCTTCACAATGTAAGAGATGTTCACTGTCTCCTTAACTAGACCAAAGTCTATACTAAAGGAGACAATATAATGGCACGATGATGTTTCGACTTGGAATTTTTTGCGCAGCTAACAGGTTAATAAACTTTCAGATGAATTTCAGGATAGGTGAATTAACCTACCTGGCTGTCCTTGACCCGACTGCCACTAAATAAGTTTCACCAACTGTGTCTGGCCTCTTCCTTATAGGATCCACTGGTGGGGATATCGCACTGGAGGCTGGAAAGATATTAAGCATTTTACACGTGTTTGATAACTATATCGCTCATTATATAAGGATACTCTACAAATAGGTTTTTACGGACTTATACAACAACCTAGTTCACAATACTTTATGAATGAATAGCTGACTAAATTACGAGTCTAAAATGTTTAAGAGATATGTGCTTAATTTCAACAATGTCAGAGATATAATCATTTTTAAAAATCGTAATTATGCGATTATTTCGAGTCATAGAAATATTTTATTAATTCGAATTTATATATTGAATACAAAAAATTCAATGTCATCGAATTTGGAGCGGCTAGACTATTTTTTGTTAGATGATTTAGGGCCTGAAGCAAAGATATAGATTAATAATTGAACAATTTCGCAATTATTTATTTCGAAGTACGTAGACTTAAGCTTAGTACAATTTTGTAAAAATTTCAAACTATAATATTTTTCGTAACAGTGCAGAATTTGCACATATTTCTTAAACATTTTCGACTGGTAATTTAGTCATAAAATATTGTGGACTAGGTCTGTAACACCCTGTATATGATAATAACGATAAAAAAAAATTTATCTATTCTGCCGTGTATCAGCTTTAATTTCCATATTTAAGCATGCTAGATAAGCTCCAAAGCAATAATGATTTAGTGAGTTCTGTCCCCGGAGCGATATACAACTTGTATTAAGCAATACGCAACCAAAGTACATAATATAATACTAAGGAGAACACATTAAGATGCAGTTTTTTCAGAACATAGTTGTGTGGTATTTTTAATACAAATTAAATGTATCAATTAGAAATATATACGGGAAAACTCAATTTATCGAAAAAATATCTTTGTTGCTACCGGGATTTGAACTTAGATCCTTTCCAATCCAGAGAAATGCGTTAACCGATTACACTACACTAACAAATATTATATATTAATTGTATCAAAGGTTATCCAAAATTGAATATAAAGGAATTGATTTAATTTCTGGCGTCTTCTAGCAAATATTACTCAAAGGTATTTAAGATTTTTGCAATAAAAGGTGATAACTTTTAAATTTGGAATAATAGATGTATCCATTTGAAAGAACTGCGGCATATAAATTCTAACTGCAGCATACCGTAATCGGTTAACACATTTCCTCGGTTAGGAAAGAACCCAGGTTCAAATCCAGACTTCGAAATTAATATACAAAATGAGATGGCAAGAAGTACTTTTGTAAAAATAAAGAATCTCATCTGCAATAAACCTGAGGTACTCAGGCTGAGCACCCGTTAAAGGATAGTAAAATGCATAGTTGACATAGTGTTGCCTAGTCTAGCATAGCATAGCCCCTGCAAATCTTGGAGTCGAAGTCTGGGTGTAGCTAAATCGACGTTGCTATTTAAATGTGGCTAAATATCTTCTAGGTTGACCACATTACCGATGAAGAGATACCTACTAAGACGTACTAATAAGTAAAAAAGAACTACCAACAACTATCAAACGAAGGAAAGCTGCATATTTCGGACACATTCTTTCCAATGAGAAATAAGACTTTCACAATATTCTTATACGGTAGCAATGGATAAAATAGAAATATTATTATCGTGGCTGATTATCTTATCCTCAAAAAATGGTCCAATGTCCAAAATGCCGGTAATATTAAGCGTCTTGCACAGGATAAATTAGTACATTGCACCTTGGTCGCCATGCTACGATGGCACATGAAGAAGAACATATATATATATATATCTCACCAAAGAATTTAGTCTGTAAGTTATCGTCATGCTGTTTCCTCGTGGTAGAGGCTAGAGCGCCTCACTCTTATGTCCTGACACAACTCTTCCCTCAACCACATTCATAAATTTTCACACTCATGGTCAATTGTTGAGGACCGTTTTCTGTCTATATGTATGTAAGAGACAGCGGTTCAAATTCACCGCCGCTTCCAACCGGCATTGATGCTAGCGACATCTGCATTCAATACCTAGCCGGCGGTACTGCCGCCACAGTTTGGTGCGGTCGCCCGCCGACGACGCACCTTCTGCTTTACCGCTCCGCCGCGACGGGTCTCGCCCGGCGCTCTCGGGCCGGGCGGGGCCGACGCTGACCATCGCCAGCTCGCTCCTCTACTCTTCGTATTTTTTCTTCTATATCTGCTATCTCTATCAATAAACGAACAAACCAACCGCGCATTCATTTTCTCTAACCATCTACCTAATCCCATTAATTGGGACTACCGACGTGAGTGAAATTTTCCCGTAGAGAACAACGGTGGTTAAATGTGACATTTTTTGACAAGTGCTAGTGAGTGTTTAGGATTGAATATTAAATAAGTGCAACGAGATCTACGCCCAAACGAATTGACACGGGAACATTTCCATCCGCGTCCCATCTGTGTGATTCGAGGAGCGACCGCTTTCCCGTGCGTGTCAGCAACCTCCACGAGCTGTAAGACGCGGTGACTCCCTCGCGCGTGTGCATCTTTACTGAGAATTACGCTACCGCACATTCACAAAGACAATGATATTCGACACGCAGCAAATTCGCAAAGCGATAAGAATGCTTATCCAGTCATTTGAAACCCGCGCATGTCATTAGAATAGATTTAATAACGTCAGCAGATTCATTTCTAAAACAGTCGACAGACATTATTTATCTTCGAAGCGCAGTGTCAGCTTTCAGGCGGCTTTAATAAGCCAGTCAAAACGCTGGGCGGGCAATTATGTCATCTCCAATACAAACCCGTGAACACTTTCAGTATTAGACAATTCAAGTGACAAGTCTTTCTTGTTCATTTTTACCATGGACTACAAGGGCAAACAACGCCTGGAACAGAAAACCATGCAATCTGCACCAAATCTCTGATGGCAGTACATCAGCGGCTGAAGGCATACTATTCATCATCATGGATCAATGTCTTCAGTCATGAACGCCAACTCGCTGGCCCATTCATACGCGAACAACAACAATTCACGGGCCTTCGCCACACCGGGCAGTGACGTATATAAACGTTCATAACTGCCTCAAATTCCAACGAGAAACAAACAGCAGCAACAACAACAAAAACAGTAGCAACAACAACAAAAAGAGCAGCAACAACAGCAAAAACAGTAGCAACAACAACAAAAAGAGCAGCAACAACAGCAAAAACAGTAGCAACAACAACAAAAAGAGCAGCAACAACAACAAAAACAGTAGCAACAACAACAAAAACAGTAGCAACAACAACAAAAAGAGCAGCAACAACAACAAAAACAGTAGCAACAACAACAAAAAGAGCAGCAACAACAACAAAAACAGTAGCAACAACAACAAAAACAGTAGCAATAACAACAAAAACAGCAGCAACAACAGCAAAAACAGTAGCAACAACAACAAAAAGAGCAGCAACAATAACAAAAAGAGTAGCAACAGCAGCAACAACAACAGCAGCATCATTAACACATCCAACGCCTACTCACTGTGCGCTCATTCACCCAGTAACTGAAGCAACGTGATGGTTCTGTATGATGTACGATCTTCAGTAATCAACGCCAACTCACTGGCGTCCACCTTCGGGCAGCTACACGTCATGCACCCACGACTTATCGGGCAAAGTGATGTGTCTACGAGCCCAACAACTGTTGAAACCCGCATACCTTGCGCCCTCAACTCATCGAGCGACGACATGTTGGACGGTCAGCAACAATACAGCACAGCACAGCCTATGAGCACCAACTTGTCATTGCGTTCACGACTCACCAGACGGCGACAGGTTGGACATTTTTCAGCAACACACCACAGGCACCCAGGGGGTTCTAAACCATTTTGCTTCTACGCCAGGCCCTGTTCATCAACCTTACCATGCAGCCGTCATTCCTTCAATACTGGTAAAGATCCACGCCAATACAGTCGTCTTGCCATCCATGCTTTAGCAGCAAGAGCCAACAAGACCATACAGACGTGACCTTCGACCAGGTCGCTAGAAAAGGAGTGCTGTAGGGGAGGACATCGGCATCGATAGTAGCGATATCAGCATTCAATACCTAGCTGGCGGCAGTGTGCTGCCGCCACAGTCTGGCACTATCACCCGCCGATGACACACCCTACACTTCGCCGCTCCGCCTCGACGGGTCTCGCCCGGAGCTCTCGGGCCGGACGGGGCCGACATTGAACATCGCCGGCCCGCTCTTCTACTCTTCATATTTCTCACTGTACTATTTACTACATTCTTCCTTCTCTATCTGCTATCTCTACCAATAAACAAACAACACCAACAATGCATTCATTTTATTTAACCATCTACCTAATCTCATATATGGCTTACCTTGTCACGCCATCTTCCCCAGACATCTTCTATTTCTGATAGCATTAACATTTACGTTATATATCTTTCTTATTATCCTTTTCCCATTCATTTAAAAAAGTAACAAAAGAATATCCCCTAAATGGAATCTAATCACAAACATTTGGCGTGTTTGTTTGCCAACTGTAAGACACTCGATTACTTAGAACCTCGTCCCGGAAGATCGCCAAATGAGTACACGTTTTTCAAAGTGCAAATGCTTAGCCTGGTGAAAGACTGACTAGTGAGAATATAATAATTGATGCATACATCACTTTTGAAAAATAAAAAACTACTGTACTGAAATCGAGTATTTTTTTTCAGAACCGGGAACTTGGCCTATCTGGAATTAGTTTGTCGGGAAATTGTTCGGCACCCAATATTGTTGAGTGATAATATGTACCGTCAGCACAAAAGTATTAAGTTATATCTTTATCACTTCATTTTTCTTTTAAAATGTAGGCATCGATAAAAAAAATCTAATTAAATAATTAATAGAATGAGAACATTTTTGTATTACGTAGCAAAGTTCATAGTTTTTTTTTAAATTTAATACCAGTCAACGTCAATGAACATATTATTTATGAGATGGATCATCGGATGCCCATCTCCATATAACATTAATCAGTTTGTTTTATGACCCATGGAATGGAAAGACAATAGAAACTTGCGAACGAGTGATCATTTAATGCCTGAGGGCCGGTTTTTACTATAGTAACTTTTTACCATCGCCCGTAGTAAAAAAACGTTTGCGGGTTGTTTGAACGTCAAATTTACTATTGTCAAAGATAATCTTGCTTAATGGTATGGCAAGGCGAAAAATCATCAAATACCTGAAAATTTCGTCAAATTTTATTTATTTTAAATATTCACCATTGGCAATACATATAATTTTATGTTTTTAGGAGAACACATTCTTATTGTGAAGTTGTAATTATTCAGAACATAGTTCTGTGATATTTTAAATATGAATTAAATATATTAATTATAAAGATATACATATAAAATCAATTTCATCGAAAAATAAAAACATTGTTGTTGCGCTACCGGGATTCGAACCTGGATCTCTTAGGGAAGATTGATTTTATATGTATATCTTTATAATTAATATATTTAATTCATATTTAAAATATCACAGAACTATGTTCTGAATAATTACAACTTCACAATAAGAATGTGTTCTCCTAAAAATAATAAAGTTGTATCAATGTGTCCAAAATTTAATAAAAATGAATTAATAATTCTAGCTTCTGCTATCAGATTCACTCAAAGGTATTTGAGATTCTGTAAAAATAAGGTAGATGGCTCTGTCAAATGATGGAAAGATTAAATGTATTGATATCAAAAAGGTAACATATAAGGTCGAAAAATTGTCGATAAAAATAGTGCCGCTGTAGCTTAGTTGGATAAAGCACCTCCCCCGGTTAGGGAAGAGATCCAGGTTCGAATCCCGGTAGCGCAACAACAATGTTTTTATTTTTCGATGAAATTGATTTTATATGTATATCTTTATAATTAATATATTTAATTCATATTTATTTATAATTTTATGCTTTATCTATGGCTTTATTCACCCCTGAGTTCCAAATCTATCACTTTTCTATGTGCTAATATAAATTCAACAGCCAGATCATCATCGGGCGAACTCTCATTACTAAAATAGCGGGATATTGAAAGATTCATTGTTGTTACTGTTACTTTCAATGTACCGATATGACAGATGACTTTTGAAATAGATATGAAGAGTCCGCCATTTTTAACAAATGATTTATAGTTTTACCATCCAATATTGGAGGGTAAAATTAGTTTATCGTTGCATGTATTTTCGACGAGTAAATATTTTTTACCAACGTTTTAAAATTAGTTAACGTTAGTAAAAATTTACCACTGATCAAACAATCCGCCCTTAAAGTTATAATTGCGTAGAACGAGCAAAATAAACGTCACAAATAAATATATATTTTGATTATTTCTTTAGTAGTAAGTAAATAAACAAATAAATATTCAAAAACCTAAAATATTTATTATTTATCAACTACTAATTCATTTCTCAAACTGAAGAAAATAAAGTTTTAACATGCATTATTTCTAATGCTGGAGCTGAAAACAGCTGTTCGTGTGGGAAATTTTGCCTGGCACGCTTCCAGGGAATAAACTAGATACAATCATATTCGTAACGTATTATATTCCAAGGCAAAAGTGACCTCATTTGAAAAACAGAATTTAAATTATCTATAAACCAAAACAAATAATATTGACTTTTGAAAAATCTATGAAAAAAGTGAGCTGCAATTGTGTTGTTTTGTAAACATTGTTTTGATTTACTTAGTAAGAATAATAATAATTTAAAATTATGTATATATACATAGTAGTATTTCAATTCCGACCTTACTTGTATTATTCCGTTCAGGTATTCGTACATTTTACATAAATGATGGATGCACATGTGGAAAAAATTGATTTTAAAATACGTAAAGAATCATGAAAAAAAATTGCAACTATAATGCAAATATAATTAAAACAAGAGGAAGAACAGTAAAAATCTAGAGAAATTTATCTCTGTACTATTCGTCAGTACAAAATTACTACATATATTTTTTGTATTATCATGAAATTCTATATCTGTAGTCAGTAGATAAATATTTTAATTTGTAAGGGTGAGTTTATCAACAATTAAAAAAACATATTAAAAAGTTATTTACAAAAGCTTTTCTTTACGGATTTATTGTTGTTGGTTTAATAAGAAAAACATTAATATTTATATCTATCTTGTCACTTTATCGTGAATTTTAGTAAAACATAATAATTCGTCCAATAGGTTAATTAAGTTTAATACGGTTTCTGTATGTACTGCTAAGAGATTTTCACATTTCCAAAATATTCAAGCCAAGAATTCATATTGATAAATTAAAATAATTTATACTTACACGAGACTGCTATGGATTTACCATCACCGTCGTTCCAAGCGTTTGCCATTTCGAATTTCTAGCTTTTATACTTTTTTCGCAAATTCGAATGATTTTTAAAAATTGCGCTTTTTCCATTTCGGTCCATTTATATCATATATTAAAAAATAATTAAATATGCCTTATAGCAGTCGATCACAGAGATATCATATCACAAAAATATTTATTTTCCTTGTAGATGGTATAAAAACGGTCTTAAATTGAATCATGTAATATACGCATTGCGATTAAATATTTTTCAAATAATTATGACAAAACATTTTTCGATCGTCAACATTGCTCATCCTCGTGAATTTTCACTACGCTTTGATACCAGTCATATTGTATTACGCTATATAACCCATTCCGAATAAAAAATCGTCGGCCATTTTAGTCATGTTTTGATATTTATATCGTTATTATCGTTTCGTAAAAGTAAAATGACGTTTGTTTATTAATGTGAGTTATTGAAAACAAAATAACGTAACTTTCCGAAAACTTGTAACGTAGTCTACGTTCCACGTGACGCGCCAACTCGCGCGGTGGTTGGCCAACGACTACTTTGGTGACAGTTGATGTCACTGTGGTGGTTGTTTTCCTATTAGTGCTGCCTTATTTTCTTTTCCATACTTTAGGGGTGGGAAATCAACTTCAGTACTGTTTACTATTATTTTTCAGTGGTTTCCAATTATATAATCTTTAATGATTTATCTTCAAGTGCAATATGAATTTTCTCACATGTAATAATATGATAATATTATAATATAACAACTGGTGACTGATTGAATTTTTTAAATCTAAAGTATTAAACGCGTGACACTAAAAAATAGACCTAGCACTTTTTACTGTCTTCCCAGTAAATTCAGGCGAGATATTTCTATATTCTAGTGATTTATAAAAGTTATGGGTCCAACTGTAGATACAATGATATTGAGTAATATAATTCCACTGAATTCGTAAGTAATCATAAATATTTAAGTATTATAATACTAATACATTTACCCAAATATATCTACATTTAAATATATTTTCAGTGTCATGTATCACATATTATATTCTATTATTATGACTAAACCATGTTTTACGTGTATGTGGTATATTTATGTGAATTTGTGGTTAGATACGAATGAATGAATTAAAACCCAATAATATTTTGAACCCATTAAGGACAGTCATCGAATTTGCTTTTTTTTTCAATTATTTTAATACTTTGTTTTTTTAATCTGAAAACATGTCATGTGCCTAGATCACCCAACAGGAATATTAAAATTGATTGAAGTGAGCAACATTATCAAATAAATATTATTATTATTCAGTATATTATACAAATAACGTAATTCGGTTATCATTTGACCGTTGTGTGTAAAAGTAAAAAAACTGTATTATCAGGATGTTCTCTAATCTATTATTTACATTTCCCGTATCTGAGGCATATTCATCTAGTATACCTAGATGGCACACCTAGATCAAAACTAAAAAAAAACAAGATTTTGAGTTATTATTGTATTCGGATACTCTGTTATACACGCAACTAACTTAGCCCCAGTTGTCGAATAGTATCATTTTCGGATACATTTATGACCTAAAATATTATTTAGTTTTATAACTTTAGTAACAAAAAAATGGAGAGAAAAGTGTTTTTATTTTTTTGTCTACTGAAAAATTACTTTTTGAGTTGTCTTAGTTTTGATCTAGGCGTGCGTGTCTAATTAATGAAAAATATAACGTAATATTTGCTGTAAATATTTGTTATAATCATATTTTTATGATCATTTCTATATATATTTATCAAATAACCTTTGCAATCCAAATACATGCCGCGTTCCTTGAATTACGTTTTTGATTTCTTGTTTATTTTATAGATGTTGTGTAATTTATACTAAATTAGAAGAATAGTTACTGATTTGAAAAAAGTTATCAAATACCATTCCATTACATCCATTAATTTCATTATAACAAGTCTGCGTATAGAGTATAAAATAAATTCAAAACATATTTTACTAATGTGTCATTGTCATGATAAGAATATTGTCTTCTTTTGAAATATTCAAGTACAAATTAATTTCAAAATAGCTCAATTTTTTTTTCAAAAACCTGAAAAGTACGGTATTCTGAGTACTCTACATGCGGCTAGACTACCTAATCTACTACTACAAGGGCGTCAGCACTAATCGCTTTGATTATTTTACAACCTTATTATTAAAAACACATGAATTGGTGGGTAAAAAAGTCTGTCTCGTAAAATAACTCAACTTATAAATTTCCAATTTATAGTCGGAGGCATCCAACTAAACAAGGAACTTTTGACTTGTTTGGAGATGCCAATACATCTAAATGAATTAAAATTTCAAGACTATGCTGGCTGGAATGCCTATGTATTTACATCGCATGAAAAATCAAGAACTCTTAACTAATATTTTATTGAGTGAGATATCTTGATATCGTGCTACCCGTAAGTGTGTAAGTAAAATGAAGGACAAATAGAAGTAGCTGGGTATTTATTGTCATCATTAGCAGTGTCGGAATATAGCACTGCCGATGATGATAGTGAATATCAAAGTACACAATCATATTCTATTTATGTTAAATGAAACACTGAGCGTATACAATGTATGTATACTAATTCAAGCCGGTAAAACTAAAGGTCACAGACTATTACAACCGCTTTTCCATTTTTCAAACACCTCAACTCTCTTTGATGAATCTATCATAAAGAAAAGCGCCAAGAAAACAAAGGAAAAGTTTACTCAATATGATGAATGTTCAACCCTGGCGTTACGGCCCTTTAGTCACGGAACTTTCTCGATGTTTAAAACAACTTTTTACAACGTTCAACACGTTTATATAGAAAAACATTCTAATAAATTGATGTATTTGATTACGATGGTAAATTTTTATACACTATCGATATTAAACAAAAACATCCAAAACTTGGTACTTCAGTTAGATATCGTTTAATTTTTTATAAATACATATAATATAGAATCTCTACTAAGTACCTAATTTTGAGTTATTCACTAAAAATATATATCATGTTTTATATTACACCTAATACATTTTACGCATGTTCAAAATAAACAAAATTTAAAAAATTAATAATTATTTTTGAAAAAAATAAAGCGTGAAATCAAATAATAATTTTAATCGTAGCTAGTCGTTGTTAATATCTTTAATAATAATACTCTTTTTATGATGATATAATTTATATCAATATTTAATATTATCGGCGAGCGTGCATGAAAAGATGTGTAAAAAATAAATTAAGCAAAAGCAGTATATCTTTATATCCTCTCTACCTACCCTTGCGGTGAAATGACATGATAGTATGTTAGTTATTTAGTCTAAGGGTATTTCAACCAATTACTGCTCTCATACAGCAGAAGGTTTTAAAGAACCTTGAAACCTTTAAAGAACTCGGTCTTGACCGTTGAATTTAAAGTAGTTTTAGTTAGAATTTTAATTATTTGACTTATAAATAACTAATAAGATCTGCTGCAATCGATAAATCATTATTGCGATAAAAATGAGTGACTCAAAAAAAAAACTTCGAAAAGAATTAAAATACTCGTACAATTTTTTGGTTTTTGAGTAAAATTACTTAAAATATTGTGGAAATTGAGATATTGATTTCACGAAAATCTCAATAGAAAATAATCACCTTTATTCAAGATACGACGGTTAATTTTAAAATACGTACTTAATTGTTTTTATGTTTTATTTATTTTAACTATTATTGTGTAAGTAAATCTATATTTTATTGACAATTTGTTAAGAGAAATTCTCTGGATATACATTTTTTAATAAATTGTATTTGGTACAAATAACAATGAAGGTGAATAAGCATGAAATGCTTCTCTGCACGCAGAGACGTGGTAGGCTGGCACTGACGTCACGTGCTTTATGTTCGAATTATGACCAGGGTATGGATTCCGCCTGTTAAGAAGAATTCTTGAGGTCATTTTTGAATAACAAATGTCTATTCTTTTATTAAATCTTAATTATATGATATTTTAGAATAAGCGATAAATATTATTTTATTATAATTTGACTAATTTTCCAGGTTCGATACGTTTTCTAAATCAGTGGCCGTATTTTTTGTTGTTGTTAATAAAGTCAAAATACGATATTTCAATTATTAATTTAAGAGACATAACTTCAGTTATCCATAATTTTTACATTGTCTAATAAAGAAAATAAATCGCATTATCATTCTTCTTGTTAAAATTAATTTCATACAATATTTTATATCATATATTATTTCATTAATTATTTTATGTTTAATATTAAATAAGTTTAATATACAAAATACTAATAACCGATATCTCTTTGGTGTACAAAGGTGTGATCTGAGACCACAATTAATCTTCCGATACTACTATATTTTCATTTGAAAACAAAATCGCGCCCATGACAAATAAAAATATCGCCTACCTAAAAATAATTCAGATATTAGTTGCTTTGTATTTTATTGTGAATAATTTATAAATATATTTTTTAATTTTTTTAGATAAGGTTATGATAATACCTTTTACAATACTAAAGATGTCTGTTTGAAGAAATTAAATTAACTTTCCACATTAAAAAATGCATCAATACCTGTTCTTTTTTACAAAATATCTATTTTAATTTATCACTCATGAAAAAATCAACAACCTACTTACTATGCATATTTTACTCATCAATTTACCGAATTTTTTTTTACTCCTATATAGACTGTGATTGAACATGAAGTATTATATTGATTTAAGTCCTATGAAGGTTATTTAATTTATAAAATTATAATTCAGTAATTCTTATTTTGAATTAAATAATGAAATTATATTATCATAATCTAACTATTTACCCTATATATATATATATAGAATTGCAACAAGTTTCCTAGAGTAATTTTTTCCCGATACTACCGCAGCCATTAAAATAGAGAACTTCATAAAACTAAGACCTGAGCTCAAGTTATAAATTTAAAATATTACACCTTCCACTAAATCCAGTAATTTGTGTTTTTTTTAACATTCAAATATTGCTAGAAAATAGTACATACTAAATTTTAATATAATCTCTTCGCTGTAATAATATTGTACTGTATATATTGTAGTTTTAATTTGTTAAAAGACACAAATCACTCTTTAAGGATGAATTGCTTGAGTAAAAGAAGAAGAAGAAACCTAGGTGTCATTAACCGCTGCTAACGACCTTTACAAATAATGACAATCAACGGAATACACACATTTCCCACATCGAACCATCAAATTGATTTAATCGGCGACCGGCAAAAAAGCGAATGACCTTTCCTTGAAGTAATGAGAGTTCGTTGTTAGGTTGACTTGTTGACGCTTGCCGGTCAGTCAAACACATCCTGACCCATCAAATATTCATGGCACTCTAACACATAGGCATTCCATCACAAATGACCAGGAAGACAGTCTGGGTGAATTGATTTTCAACTAACGAGCTTTTTAGTAAAGTCGTAAGGTGAACATGACAGCGCGAACTATTGACGTTAAAAACGTATCATGTCAATAATAGTTTAAATAAAAGTTTTATTTTCATGTGTTGCTCGAGATTTAGATTTAGTTATAATAAAAGAGTTGTAGAGATTTATCGCCTTATCATCACTGCCTGGCGAAGTTGAATGCACCCAGCAGGTATCAGTGTGTGAAATGAAGCTCCTATCAGCCGTAAACACACTCAGAACCGACGCCATGCAATAATTGAGCACCGCTCTCCAACCGCTATCTTCCCATCAACAGCTCCAGGAATCGCCTTCCATAACAATTCGCGCATGGACCAAAGGGAAATTTTGGCCCAGGCAGGAATAGTCTAGGGGGTTTGGATTCCATGTAGACGCATATATTTTATTAATGTTGATAAATCACAATTAGGGTTTAAACCCCAAGGTCCAACAAAAAACAATGCCATTCAGATTCTAAATCTCTCTCTTTTTTTGAATATGTTAAATATGTATAATAATTTATCTTTTAGCAATGTAAAAACACTTAATTTGCCTACTACACTAATGTTTTTCTATAAACCTATTGCAGACAGTGCTTTTCCGGTATTATAGTTAGCGCAATGGAATTAATTCAAAAATAAAACAATCATTTAAATTATTAAATCAATTCATCAGTTGAGTTAAATTAATGTAAAAATTTCAGTGAAAAATTTAATCAGTTAAATACCATACAAATACCTACTCGTACAATGTAAATATTAAAGTAAAAATATAATATTCAATGTATAGGTAGATACTGTTGTAGCAAATTACCATTTACACATTTAAATATAATATATTCATTGCTTGTTATAAATATATTTTATATTATTTTTAAAATGTAATGGCACGAGTACACACGGATGAGATTTCTCTCGGAGATTCGTTTCGAGTGCGCGTAAAAAACAATGCAGTTGAGACAACCGCAATAACACAACCGGTACATACCGACCCTCACCGATGCTCAGATGTCCGTGGACGTACACTATAAAAATAGTTATTTATTATTTCCTTTTCTTACAAGTTTTTTTTAAAACTAAAGGTTGCTTATTTTACGTGAATCATTTCGGTCGCCAAATAAATATTCCATTTGACCGCTTTTCTATCACCTGTCAATCAGTGAAATGCTGTCGAACTGTTGACCAATGGTAGCCAGGAAGGGGCTCATTAGGGACTAGTATATTTTACCCGAAAAATCAATATTTTTAGAAGTGTTCCTATGTAGTATGAATATTCTAAAATTAAAAGTATATATCTGTCTACTTTAAAAATGTTTTTTTTAGTTAGGTACTAGTATATCAATAATTTCCGATTATCTTTTCCTCAATACTCTTTAAATGTTTCTCATGCCTACAATTATATAACTTTCTTTAAAAATATTTCAGACCTATATTTAAATTGTAAATAACTAATCAATAAATATCAGACTTCTTGAACGTGCACATAGCTTTTAGCTTTAAATATGTTTTTAATGAAGCTCTCCCAGTAAAATTAAAATTTTTAGATAATTTAAAAATATTTTTTCTCTTGGCGCCAGGTATCGATCCAAGTACATTCCAAATACCAAACGAGCGCTCTACCATTTTGGCTGGCACTCAGTTAGCTGTTAAAAATACTTTTTTTTGTGTTTGAATTTAATGCATTGATTTGATTTTTGATATGTTTAACATCAATTTTAATTTTGTTTCAAAGTTAATTTTTAAAAATAGATACCCCTAATGTTTTTTGTAACAAGCAAGAATTGATTATAAAGCTTGATATATCTCTAAACTCCTTTTTTCATGTGTAGAGTATAATCCTCAACTGTATAGAGATGCATACATAGAGTTGTTTTCTTTAGATTTCGACCGACCGAAGCGCGCACTGGTGGTTTATTTGGACCGCTGGACTGGTCGAAGCACGGAATGCAAAAAGCATGACGCCTGTCGGTTACCGTCTTCTTAGCTTTACGAAAAAAAGGCGGCAATACTTACACACACACACACACACGTGTACATTATTATAAATCAAGAAACCCTGTGGTACCAATCGAAGTAACAAGGCGTGTAAATACTTGTGCTTAACTTGCTAGTCTCCTAGAACGAGACTCGAACCCCCAACCAACCGCTAGATCACATTAGGCGAACGTCTTAACCAATAGTCTAACTAGCTACTTCGTCCTGACTTTTCTCGGGATTCTAATTGAGTTTTAATTTGATATGGGGGCTTAGGGAGAGGGTGGTGCCTTTGTTTTGCAGAAAACTTAGTTCAGGTAGGAGGAGGATGAGATGTCCTGGGGCTGGAGGGGGCGGGGGAGTTAGTCAGTGTTCTTAAGAGTAACAAAATTGAAAACGAACAGCGTTAAATACATATTTATATCAGTGGATGAGTGTGGAGTGGCTAGGAGATGGGAAAGGCTGTCTATGATTTGCGCAAGGGTTCTAAGTGTAACTATACAAAATTTGATTTATATCGGACAAAGAGTGTAGGATTATATAGAGAACACACAGACATTCAGGTTAGATCATATATAGATTAGAGTTATTTAGCTGAATTCATGCATAATATCATGCAATGGTGGTAACAATGGTTTTAATATATTGTGAGGTGTGTTCTGGCGATCAGAAACAGCGGAGAGCATAAATGTGAGTACGTGAACCAGAAGCTACCTACTTACCATAATGTTGAGATCCATCTTAAATATTTTCTGGGAAAATAAATCTTTACTAAAATCAGCAAAATATGAAAGATGATATTTTAGAATGAAAGAGTGTAAACAAATTTTACGTTAAATTGTGGGGAATGGTGTTTTGTTAAATTAATTAAAATGAAATAAAAGTTATAAATACGGAGTAGGCGGCGACGACAATAATAAAGTTACAATAAAAAATGATCCTGCGTCTGCCATAAAAATCCACGATCATTCTTCTTGCATAATTACATTTTTACATACTGGGAACAGTATTCACCGCCGTTTCTGAGTACCTGGAAATTGGTCAAAACACTCCTTCAACCGGTGGTCCATGTACGCATTCTTTTCTCCCAGGTAGACAATGATAAATTTATCTAGGCGTAAATTAAGGACGTTGATGCAAGTCGATAGTCAGACATAAGCCAAAAGTTGAAGTGGTTAAATAATAGGAATTAGAAAAGAAGTAAGTAGGAAAAGAAAAGGAGTAATAAAAATAAGTAATGTAAAGAGAAATTCAATTATTTCCAGCAACTATAGAAATTTTTACGATACAATTAGGATTCGAAATACTAGAAAATGAATGCTCGTAAAATTGATAAGTTAAATGGATTTTTACCCTTCAATTATCTCCATTGCGTAATCTCTGAATGCCGGTTACTGGCGTTGGCTCTTCGTCTAGAAATTTTAGTAAATTTGAGGGAAATACGCGGATTAACGGGACAGCGACAGCCGCACGGCTGCCCGTAGTTAAACTCCAATTCAGCACGAAGCCGTAAGTAAAATGAATGTGCCTAGCCAGCGATGGCTCCTGACACGAAGCGACGGTCGCGAACCCCGCGGCCAACACTGAAATTAGTAGTCGGCGATTCTGGCCGAGCGTAAAAATATGAATCCTGGGTATTTACTTTTGAAATTAGGTACTTACGTTACATTATTCTTCTGCCTTAAATATTATTATTCATATTACTTATATTATTATTTAAGGAAATAAAAAAAATATTGCATTTCATTTTTCTTTATTTTATAAATATAGCAAAGACCGCATTCATTTTGCAAATAACAATAAAATACAATACAAAAATATCATCCATAAGAAAATGATTTATGTTAAGCTATGTGATATTAAAAACAAGACTATTTATAGGTTTAAAAATTTTGAAGGACAAAAAAAATGTGGCATTGCAGTTATATCTATATGTTTATAATAAATTAAGATGGGTGAGTGTTTTATTTTTTAAGTCTTTACCGAAGAAGAGTAAATAAAAAATAAAACGATGCGTTTTTTGTCGGCGACATTGCAGTAGTCAGGTTAACAAAGTATGAAAAACAAAACAACAAATTCAATTGACATATATATAGAGTACAGTATAATATATTATTTAATAAAATACTGCATAATGCATTTCATTCTCCTTTGAAGTTCTGTAATTGTGGTACTCTGTCAACCTCCTGGTCTATTCATCAGGGGTTTGTTTACCAGGAGTTGTGGGAGTAGACGGGTTGAGCGTGTTGAGCGTAGACCTGCTTGACAATGGGCTGAGCATATACCTGCTTGACAATGGGCTGGGCGTAAACAGGCTGAGCAACCACCTGCTTCACGATGGGCTGAGCGTAGACGGGTTGAGCGATCTTAACTATTGGGGCGGGATGGTTAACATGAACCTGGAACAAAAAACATTAAATTTATTAGATTTTTTTTCATGCGACAATAGCTGCAAGGAATGCGAAAAGAAAAATATAATGCATAATTTGATATTTTCAAACGTCTCTTTAAATTGTAATGTATTTTTTGCTTTTGTTGTATATAGTACTTATTTATAAGTTGTTAACATCTTTGAGATATTATTATATGTGTACATAATATGTTAAGATCATTAATATAAAATACTATAAAATGATTAAGACAAATGTGGTATACAATTATGTAATTATTAATAATAGATATGGTAAATAAAGAATAATAATTTGTTTCCCTTTTATAGCATACAATTATTATTATGTGAGAAGTGTAACATAATGTCAGTTTTAACAGCAAATAAAATACTTACTTTCATTGCCTTGACTAGGCACCTCTAAAATCTTTATTGAGTAAAATATATAGAATAGAAAAACAAAATCAAAACATTATATTACCTGTGAGAAACTAGCGTAGCTGGTGGCAGCTGGTGCTACAGCCTTGATGACCGGAGCAGCGTGGACGTACTGTGGCTGGGCTACTACGTGTTGCTGCACCAGCTGTGGCTGAGCTACTACGTGTTGCTGCACCAGCTGTGGCTGAACTTGCACGTGCTGCACGGGTTGCACCAGCTGTTTGACAATGGGCTGGGCATAGGAGACGGACGCGTGAGAAATTTGTGGTTGCCACGCAGAATCCAACAGTGCTCCATGGGGCATGGCAACGGCGGCAGCCACAATTGAGAGAAGGATCTACAAGAAAACAGTCCGTGATGCTTTTTAAAAAATGGTTTCTTTTTAATTAAATTTACCTGCACGTGATCAGAAGAGAGTAATTAAAAAAAGGAAAGATATTGGAGTAGACTTTTAGTCTAAGCCATGTAAGTGAGTTTTGAACATAGGAAACATGAAAAGCAATAAAAAATATTTTATTCGACATTCAGTCGGTTAATAAACAAAATACACCAGAGACTAAAAAGGTCCTAATATATTACGGCAACTTGACATATATATATATATATATGTCACCGATTATATTAAATCAGCGTAACATATATAATGCGCATATTCTTTTTATTATGAATATTTATATTTTTTTGTGAATTTCGCAATCACTCTCCATAAATACATTTCTTTCTCATCAGGTTGGCAGTTTAATTTCTTGGTATGAAGTAATATTTTGCAACTACCTTGCATGAAAAGAAATAGCAAAAATTGATATTTTCAACGCTTTCTCTAAAATGGAACAAATCGAGCACAAGTCCATACTGGAACATATTTTTATGTACTGTTTATTTATAAACTATAAGCATTTTTATACAAGTTAATTATTTGAAACCGTAAATGTCCAAACGACTTCTTTTCGAACGCACTTGTGGCTAATTAATAGATTACTTACGAATGCCTGCATTTTGTAAGGGTGTTGTTCTGTAAGATCACTGAACTGAACTGGTCTCCAAACCGACTGATGTCAAGTGCTGGTCAACGAAGCCTTTTATACCATAAGCATCTGGATCAGAGGTATGACCAGTGATGACCGAACGACCTTCCTCTTCATAAACACTTAATGCAGGTTTTGTGAAACTTTTTTTGGCACAAATATTTTTTTAAAGAAAAAATAAATTTTAACTTGAATAATAATGAACTTTTTTTTTTTCGTACTACGCTTCTCTTAAAAGCATATGCTTGTGTAGAAAAATGGAGTTTGTATCAACAAAAAATATTGTTTACAAGACTTGTAAATGTTATATAATAAAGTAAAATATAATAATATTGTATAAAAGTTATGGGGTACATGTTTATTTTAAAGTGGTTTTTTTCTAATGTTTCCTAATGTTTTCAGGCAATAAAGAATTTTTTATTATTTTAAATTGTTAACTTTGTTTTGTTAACAACTTAATGAATTAAAATACATCTACCAGTTTTGAAAAATATCATTTTCTTCTTCAGGATGTCAATAAGTAATCAAAAACATATGTTATTGTTATTATAACATTAAATTTATTTAAAAAAATTTTTGTACCTAACTTAAATTGTTACTTGATGATACAAAATTACTAGAAAAAAATTTTAGAATGAGACTTGTTAAATTTAGTTGGTTGTTTATATATATATATTTTTTTTTTAAATTTTCTCCCTAGGTGCGTATAGTGATGTGTTGATTTTTGGGCATGAAAATACAAATATAAATCTAGTACGATTTTCAGTAATAAAATGATATTTTTGTTTTTCTTAAAAAAATTTGAAGAATAGAATTTCTTTTAAATAGATCACAAAAAGTTGGTCCTTGAAATTCTTCAAACAGTAATTTTGTCGAATAATCTTTTGGTTTTTTTAATATTATTTTTATGATAAGTTTTTGTACCATATTTATATTATATATTTTTTTAAATCTTCTTTTATATATGTTTACAATTATTAAAAACAATGCCCCTTCACTAGGATGATCCTTTGTCGTCGTGATAAGTAGTTTTAGATGATGTTCTTTCATCAAGATTACAGAAGTTCCTTCCATTTGATTCATCTATCAGGACATGGATAATTTTTTACTTAACTAAAAATCCATTTATTCAGATGAACGTAAATCAATAAAATAATTCGTTCTTCTATTTTTGTTGAGGATCTGAGATAAAATTTTTAAAAATGGAGACTGATATGATGGACCCAATCTTTGAGAAGTACAGCTATTTTTTGTTAGTATACTCTCAATAAAAGTTAAGCAATTTAATTTTTGTAAAATTATAATCATAAAAGATAGTCAACCCCTGATTGTCTGCGGAGACACCATACATCGTGCACCCAAGAATCGCATCGTCTAGTTTCGACTTATTTGGAGCAAACATATGCTAAGAGTAAATGCGTGCATTTTATTAATCTGACTTAATTAATATTTTTAATTGATATTTTCTTTAAATTTAATCTTTTTTATCATCTGTTTCAAATATTATATATCGAAAATACTCGTAAAAGCTTGCACAAGTGCACTTGCGTGACAATTAATCAGTAAATGAAGTTAACGTTATAAATATAATATGTATGGGAGACACGCGAGTGCAAAGTATTCATTGTTCGTCGGTCATTCAATCATCAAGTAATGTTTGTACGTTTTAAATTGATTTAGCTTTTTACTAAGGATATAATTATTATAATTAATTTAATTGTAAATAATAGAATGTACTTACACCTTTTCAGCTTGTGACCGAAGGATGGGTCGCAAATTTATATTTTTTCTTATATCACATTCTGCATCCCGTTTGCATGCCCTGCATTCAAGTTTTAAAAATTTGACTGCG
This sequence comes from Eubasilissa splendida, assembly GCA_031772225.1. Lineage (NCBI taxonomy): Eukaryota > Metazoa > Arthropoda > Insecta > Trichoptera > Phryganeidae > Eubasilissa > Eubasilissa splendida. Next base: position 16,609,587 of record CM062859.1, on the reverse strand, counting down.
GTTGGTCATTACAAAAAAATCGTAAAAATATAAAATAAGATTCGGAAAATATTTTTAAGCGATATAAAAATTCATTTTGCATCACTCACTGATAGAGAATTTCACTTGAGGAATATTAATTGGTCTTTAATGGTCACTTTTTATTTTATATTGTTTAGTGGCTTTTAGCTTTATTTCGTGGAAAACAATTTATTAAAAATTCATTATCATATTCCTACTATATTGTTATTTGTAATATTATCGATTACTTGGAGAAAAATTTACCTTTTTAGACTCAATATGATTAAGACATAAATTTATAAAAAATATATATTCAATAAATTCCGTAGTATGTCGACAGATATAATCCACGCTTAAAATAAAACATTAAGCGTCTGATAAATTGATGATGGCACTTGAGTTATTCAATACTTATTTGGCGCGTGATATTGCCGGATAATCGAACAGAACAGAACAGAGTCTGAGGGAGGCTTTCATCTAGTAATTAGGAATGGATTGACAATGGCTGATGATGATAATATCAACCCTCGTAAATAAATCTTGTAGTGTTGTATCTTTGATGATGATCGGGCCATGGAATGGTCGAAAAAACTAGAAAAAATTATTAAATTTAGCTGTGTACGTTTATAAGCCATATAATCATTATTCTCATCCTTTGTTCACTTGAATGGACATGGACTTGAAAATTATTTTCTAAGTATGTACTTAATGTATTTTGATTCTGTTTCTTTTAACTAAGTTCTGAAATACGCCTGATAATACTGATTTTTTTCGTTCCGTTGGCATCATTGTATCAGATAAAGAAACGCCACTTTGTTTTGCTCCGCGGCCGCCATGGATTTTTCTCTATAACGCGCTTAATATTTTGTGTATGGTATGTGTTTATTTTTTATTAAACTATTAAATGATATAGAAAAAATTGAGATACAATCATTTCCATATTGTATTTTATATGTCAATCGAATGTCCTTTCAAACAGCGAATGGTTTTTGGGATATCACTAAGAATTCGTTATTGTTAAGGGTTTTGCTCCATTTATTTTAGTTATTTCATATTTATCCAACTAAGCTACAGCGACATTATTTTTAGCAACAATTTTCGACCCTATATGTTACCTTTTTGATATTAATACATTTAATCGTTCCATCATTCGACAGAGCCATCTACCTTATTTTTACAGAATCTCAAATACCTATGAGTAAACTGATAGCAGACGCCAGAATTATCAATTCATTTTTATTAAATTTTGGACACATTGATACAACTTTATTATTTAGGAGAACACATTCTTATTGTGAAGTTGTAATTATTCAGAACATAGGTCTGTGATATTTTAAATATGAATTAAATATATTAATTATAAAGATATACATATAAAATCAATTCTATCGAAAAATATTGTTGTTGCGCCACCGGGATACGGGAAAACCTTCCCCGGTTAGGAAAGAGATCCAGGTTCGTATCCCAGTGGCGCAACAACAATATTTTTCAATAGAATTGATTTTATATATATATCTTTATAATTAATATATTTAATTCATATTTAAAATATCACAGACCTATGTTCTGAATAATTACAACTTCACAATAAGAATGTGTTCTCCTAAATTTCATATTTGGTTATTTTTTTACGGATACTCAAGATACGTCATCATATATGAGTATTATTATTATTTTTTTTTTTTAAATAGAGATGCGTACACGGAGTACATGTCACATTAATATTCTTACCATTTAAAACTAAGCTAAACGCTTGTACTTGGCGCGAACCCCCGACCACTAGATCACTAGGCCAGCGTCTTAGCCACTACACCAACAAGCTACTCATAATAAATAAAACTAGATTGGTCCTAATTTATCTTTTTGATGAAGTAAATTTTCTAAAAATACCAGGACACATAATGAAGAAAGAAATATTCTTAATATTCAGAGCAATTATTTGGATCTGAAAGGGTTTTAATTATTCAATCAAGGTTATGAAATTATATATCATTTTACTTAACATAGATAAAACTGTATTTTTTTCTCGCCCAAGTGAAGTTAATGGCATCACACTATACCCGTAAATGAGTACTTATTCTGCATACCTGCATACCTGCATACCGCTACATTTGCTTTACGCATTTTGCAACCAGCTAAAACATTCGGTCTTAGGAAATACTGTTGGCGACTCGACTCATTTACTACCCATACATCATACGAGTGGGCTATAACAATGTTATTTCCAATAGCTAATCTACGGATAGTTTCTAGATTTAGTTGTTAAGTCTGTACCTAAACGAAAGCCTGTTTTATAATATATAATATAATGGACAGTGTCCACAGTGTGATTATGTTCTCATACAATTCTTTGGAGAATACTCTCGTTGTTTTTCAAATGTTAGTTTATTGATCAATGATGTTCATTTCATCGGTTGGGTAAACTCGTATCTCCCCAGCAGTGAATAAAATGAAATAAATGTTTGTAATTTCATCGCCTTTTGTTTGTCTATTTTCTAGAATTAATAATTGTAGGTATCTAATAGTTCTATAGGTTACGTTTGTGCGCACTTTGTGCGTCTAGTTTCGCTGTCATATCGAACGTCAAGTACCAATCTACCAATCTCAAGCTGATTAGTGAGTTTATCTACAGATTAAAATCACTAAGATTTATCTGCTCGAGTCTCATTCTATAGACATAGACCATAAGACTATACGTGATATACAAGAGTCTCGTGAATTACGTAGAGATACACAAAAGCAGAAGTCAACTACAGAGCTATACCATAGTAGATAGGTACTCGTCCAAAAAATGGACTATTTAGATTTAAATATGTGCATACTTACAAGTGGGTCATATTAAATATGAATTATTCATCACGATGTTAAAGGTCTACTAACTTTATTTCTTTTCTTTTGTTAAGAGCTCAATAAGAAGATTATTTAAAAATAGTGAAATCCTCCTGTGTTGGGTCATTAAATCCATATTTAAATACATTAGGTAAAGAAATGTGTAGTTAATATTTTGTGAATAAATATGTTTATTCGCATTTCTTGTCAAAATATTTTTCACAATATTTACAATTTCTGTGTAAATCTCTAACAAAAAGATTTTAAGCTTTGTATTAAACTGCCAAAGGTTATATTATATATTCTTCTCTTATATACAGATATTTTCTTCATTTTATCTCATTTTAAAAGCAAAATCACATTATATCCGACCTTATATTTCTATACAGGATCATCAATGGTATGACAGATTATTGGTCTGCTTGATTTTCATGCACCATTGAGGTCATCGAGACACAATTAATTGTTTTATTACAGTGGTAATGTCAGAACTCCGCAGTCCCCAGAATGCATTCTTTGGGGAATGAATATGCGAAGATAATCAACATTTTGGTTGTTAATTTAATTCTTTATAGGACTAGACTATTACAATTTTTTGTGTCTCAACTCAATGGTGACGGACAAATTGCTACTTCGCAATTTATATTTATTTTTAATTTTGATTATGTAAAAACATGCTGACACTATGAATTTTTTTTTCTTTGTGTATTGCATTTCTGTTGTAATTTTCTGTTATTTTACAAATTCTATTAATGCCTGAATAGGCCGTGTATAAAAATAAACATATGTTTAACTGTATATATACAATACACACTTACCTATATAGCCAGTTCCGGGCGTTCCGGCTATACCAACCAGGTTCACATTACTGCGTGAATACTTGCGCAGCTTCGAATATCCACACTGACACGTGTTTTGATATCATTGGTTCATGCGCCTTGTATTGCAATAATTATATTTAAGTTATTTACTTTTTTTACTGTTTTTACAGTTTTTTTAAGTATTTTACTATTAATATCTTATTTTAATATTTTTCCGAACCCGACTTTTTTTTTTCTTCTCTGATTTAATGTTATGGTAATAATTGTCTATAAGAATTTTCTGTGTACTAAAGAATTACAATTATTCATTATTTAGAGTTATTTATTTATAATTAATTATTGATTGCGAATTTACGAATAAATTTAATAAAAAATTAGGTGTTAGCACACTTTGCACTTTTTAAAATTGAAAAATTACATATTAATATTATAAAAATATCGCATCCATGTACCCGTCTTATTTTGATAATTTTTTTGGTACTCAATATATATTGAACCAACCACACTTTATAATTAAAACCACGTAAGATAATCAGTGCTGTTTAAGATCTTACTGTACAACCAATTACTTACTTTTGTTTCTGTGGATGTTATAAATTTAGTTCGTCTAGACTATACTGAACTAAAAATCTTTCAGCAAAAAATTTTTAACTCCATATGAACAATTTTAAATTATGAAAAAAAAACTCTAATTATGTTAAAGAGTTCGGGAGTTTGATTTATGATTGATAAATCGAATAATTATTCAATTATAAGATATAAAGGTATCTCTATTTTCTAAAGATTATAAAAATATCCATAGGTATTGATCTTTTTTAAAAAACGACCTTTGTGTTCGTGGAAGGTATAATTATGTTACATAAATATTATATTTATAAGATAGATTACACCTACTTACAATTTTATTTTGTAGGTTTAGTTATAAAAATATGTTAAGAATCTAGAACGTTCATGATGGTGACATTTTCAGAATGGAAAGTACTTTGCAATTGTCCTGGTGCAAGAGCTAAATTCAGTATAGAAACATCGCGTAACATCGCTTGACAATAAATCAGCTCTTGCAATGGACGATCTATTTATGTTTTTGTAGCAAAAATATTTCTTGAGCATTGTGGAATATAGGTATTCAGAATAATTCCCTCTGGTCAAACTATAAATATACGATAGGTTTAGAGATTTTTAAGATGCACTTAATGCAAGATATATTCAAATAAAAATTTCACTAAATTATTCAAATCAGAATTATTATATACAGAGACTAAGAGTAACGCAGAAACGAGCAATGAAAAGAGATACAATATTGGATATAATCCCTTAGTGAACAAAAAATAAACGAATACTTCAGGGAATAAACAAAAGTAACGGATGTAGCAGAGAGAGTTCAGGCAAACCGGAACTGAGATCGCAAGATGAAATGTGAGGTTGGCCACTGAAAAATGCGACTATTGGAGTGGTGACCAAGAACAGGATATAGAAGTGTGGTTTCTTCTAAGACGAGATGGACAGATGACTTTCAATGTCTTGCGGGAATTTTAATTAAGACACCTGGTGTTCAGTATTTATGACAGATCCATAGATCGCCGATGGCCGTGCGCGTGTGGATGCTCCATTATGTTTACTATACCTATCTGTCCGCCCCTTACCTTTACTCTCACGATTTTTTCAGTGTATTATCTATGACTTTTGAACTGTCAAGGAGAGTGGATGTCCGGCTATGTGCTCGTCACTAACTTGAAGCTTTGTAAAGTTACTTGTTGCTAGTCTATTCGGTTCCTCGCGTGTGCGTGCCGAAACTATTGTGGATCACAGTGCTTCGTGCTGATCATCGAAGAAATTTCCTGAAGTTCAGGATCTGTGATTACAGGAGAGAAAATTCAGGTGAGTCGTGGTTCCTGGTTGGTCCTTGGGCGTTGTCCTGTCCCTGTACCAAATTCCTATCATCCTGCCTACATACCGTTTCCCCAACTCTCGTGTAAACACCTGGTATGGGAAAGAAAAGACTGTTGAAGAAAAGGAGAGGACTATTGAAGAGTGATAATCATGATGATAATGTTGATTTTTTTTCATTATTCTTATTACATTTAACATAAGGAAAATAATGATGGTAGATCTTTTTTCATTATTCTTATTACATTTAACATAAGGAAAATAATGATGGTAGATCTTTTTTCATTATTCTTATTACATTTAACATAAGGAAAATAATGATGGTAGATCTTTCAAAATCGACTCACTTCCTCAGTCACTTCCTCCAATCACTACCGCTCTAGACAAGCGCTTTACAGACTGGTAAAAGGGTGAAAACCGATACTCGTACAGCCACGTATAAAAATGACAAAATAAATATAACATGTTAGAATTTAGTAGTAGTAGTAGAATTTAGTAGGGGCCAAAGAAGTCTCTCAAAATTTTAGGAAACATATATTGTTGAATCCCTTTACATATCTGCGTCGCAAAGGTGAAAAATTGATGCAAGACATTTCACCCGATAGTAACAAAATGGATCAAATCAGTTTTGCACCATCGGTCGCCAATTACCTCAAACGAGACATGTTACACGCCGTCATTAGGATCCGATTATCAAATGCGACCACCGTACATGCGTAGATTTATTCATCACAAATCGTAAATACTTTATTTATTCGGCCTTGCTCCACAATACACTTGCCTGCTGTCTGGAATAGCTAGAACAGAATCGTCATCAGGTCTGGCTTTAGAATATATTTATCCTTATCCGCCGTGGCTCACAACGCTTAAATGGTACACAGGGATGAAACTTTTGACTCGAAACTCGCGAAATGGACACGACTTGTTGTTTATTGTTTTTTACTTTTTACGCAAATGCCCATGTTCATGGATTGAGACAAATTTCAGAGATTCGGTTGAGATAACCGTCTACACGTGCTGATATTTTGATCTGTAAATAAACTCAGAGATCAGATTGAGATTAATAGAAAAAAATAAAAACTCATCAATGGTCAATAGACTGACATTAGACGTTTAACGTACAAGTGTGAGAATCTGTGAGACTCGGTGTACACTCGGTAAACTACGAAAGCCAAAAGTTGTCTCCAAAGAATCTCATGGGAGTATAATCCCTGATCCCTGAGTATAAACCTCATAAAAATCTTATCTGTGGCCATAAGTATTAAATAAGCATATATTGTTTTAATTTTTTTTTTTCAAATAAACTTAAGTCGAGCGCTTCAAAGTCATGGCTCGATTTGGAACGTAGCGCCATTGAAGAAGAATAAGTGTTACCACCGTCGTCCAACGTCGAATCATTATAATTCACCGTAGTAGCGGAATTTTAGGGAACAATTTGTGTTATAGAAAATGACTATGACAAGATTTTAGTTAGTGAATTTTTCATTTCCATTTCCTTGATTTAAAGTGTAACAGTATTACTTAATTTAATATAATATTTACAACTTATTAAATTATTCGATTTAATTATAGTCGTGCACAAATCCAAGACTTAAACCCGGGCCTGTACGATCAGATGTTATTATCAATTAAAATATTATCAGTCCTTTGCCTTAATGATTGTGTTCAGTAATTGCACTGCGACCGTGGGGTTCTGGGTTGAATACTCGTCAGGACAAAATACTAGTTTTATCAAACATATGCTATTTTTAACAGTGTACGTGACAAAACGTATTATATAATCTAGAAACATAATTCCTTACCGAGCTTTCGAAAAAAGCTTCATGAAAAGATTATTTGTAAAACATTCCATCATGATTACTCACAATCATCATGGGCCATTAGAAATAGGCAACACTTCTCTTACTGATCTTCTTTTTTTCGTTCTTCTATGTTCAGCGTAGCGTTTTCCCAATGCCTAGATCTCTGGAAGGCCTCGTATTTTCCATGAAACAAAATTCCCTTCACCGAGTCTTAAAAAGATATCTGAATGAATATTTTTGATGAATTTAGGGTTGTTCAATAAATATTTAAACTTAATTTTTTCGTATTTTACAAATAACAACATAAATTATTATCAGTTTAAAAAATATATGACGAAAACCAAGACATCACCCTGAAACTAAAGCTTAATGCTAATCTCCAGTTAAATAGTTAAACCGGCTGAATTATGTAGATGAAGGGTGTTTAGCGGAAAATTTTCAAGTTTAATATTAAATTAAATAAAAAACTACAGTATTATTCCCATGTTTTATTTATACAAAATGGAGTTTAACGATATGGATTTTACGTTTTATAAACAATATCGTCTAAATTCCGTCCATTTTTCTCAAGACACTCTTGCAATCGGACTCTTAAATTTGCGAACATGCGAGAGCAAAGCGTTGGTTCAATGGCAGCAACTTCACGGCGGATATTTTCTTGTAGGGCCTGAATTGTTCGAGAATTGTTGTTGTAAACTCTTAACTTAAGGTATCCCCACAAAAAAAAATCGCACGGTGTAAGGTTCGGTGACCAAGATGCCCAGGATATGTCTCCGTACTTGCTGATTAATTTATAGAGGAAAATTCCCTTTAGCTTCAACATTTAAACTTTAGCTGTCTGTGGAGTGGCCCCGTCTTGCTGAAATTGTGTTGTGTTGTTGAACTCGGGAATCAGCTGCAGTTGCGGTACCAAAAACTCGCCGAACTCGGACAGAAATTGCACACCACACTGTCGTTTTTTGGACAATGCAAACGTTTTCGATGACGTTCTTTCGGATTTTCGGGGCACCAGTATCTTATGTTATTTCTATTAACATAGCCATTGATATAAAAATGGGCTTCGTCAATAAACAATATGTTTCCAAGCGTTCGTGCTATTCCAAAACGTTCCTGTATCGTTCTCGCTAAGGTTTCACGTAAAAAATAGTTTTTTTTTTTTTTAGGAGAACACATTCTTATTGTGAAGTTGTAATTATTCAGAACATAGGTCTGTGATATTTTAAATATGAATTAAATATATTAATTATAAAGATACACATATAAAATTAATTTTATCGAAAAATATTGTTGTTGCGCTACCGGGATTTACAATATTTTTCGATAAAATTGATTTTATATGTGTATTTTTATAATTAATATATTTAATTCATATTTAAAAAATAGTCATTTTCGTTGAGAAACTGCACGATTTGTAGTTTGTATGAGTGAAACTGTAGTTTCTTTTTTCAAAATTACGTACCCTGCTGATTTTTTTACTCTAGTACAATCTGCAATCTTCCTTATCGATTTGCGCGAATTGCACATAATTTCACGTCGAACTTGAGTCACATGTTCTGCTGACGTTGATGGTCCTGGAAGAGTTTGTTTAACCATTGTCCCTTCTTGTCTTAACTTTTGAACCCATCACCAGATAAGTTGCGTGCTCGGCCCATCACTTACTCGTCGAATATTAAAGCGAGAACAAAAAGCGCGAATGATCACCGCACTTTAAATATTGCTCAACCGCGAAAGCGCGGTGCGCTCCCGATCAGTGACTCATTGCGACTGGCAAATCCGCAAATCACGCACGTCAAACAATACCCTTCACACTTACCTCACCCTGATGGTTGGTTGTATGGAGCAATAACAATTTAATCTTGAAATTTTTCCGCTGGACACCCTTTATTTACGATCTCACCATAACGATTGCCAAAGATTTTATTCTTAGACTCGTCTTCGAGAGAAATACCAGTTGGACTCCCGTGCCACACTTGAAGAGATGAAGAAGCATCACGACATCAAGCAGAGTCCACAGTGGGAGTAAATACTGATGACAGCATGACCTAATGACGAGTTATTCATCCTATTCACTCAGGTGGTTGAGTTACCCGATTCTCTGGGTTAGCCGCTGATCCCTTAAGTACATTTTATTTGAATCATTACAGATCCTTGTCCAAAATATTTTAATATTTAAAAATATTCACACTATTTTTATCACTCGAGTGAAATAGAAAATGTCTATAAATGTGTGTTTTTATGTTTCACACGTACCATGAATCAATAATGTCAGTTAAATCAATATAGTCGATCGTACTCAATTTTTATAGCGTCTACCATCGCTCGGTGTATTTAATATATGCATAAATATGTATCGTGTAAATATGTTTATTTCCTATCATTAATAATTAATTTCAAATATGGATATGGTAGTATAGTTTCCGTTACCAATTATTTATTGAATTCTGTGTCGTATAGGACGATTTTCTAAATTGTACGATACGTTAGAACTCGCAATACTCCCATTTAAGGAAAACTGATACCTTGCAATAGTTTCGAACCTGTACGGCCATGTTTTATTTGAAATCTTGAATTTGTATAATTGTAGGACATTATTTTTTTAAAATAATTTACGATTATTTATTTTATTAATATGGAATGAAATATATTACAGATTGAAATATTTTTATTGATTTCTAGCATTAGTTAGTAAATTAATATATTTCTTTATTTTTTAATTTCAGACGAATTCGTTAGGTCTGTATTTTTTTAAATAAATGTTAGTAATTTTACCGATCAAATAACTGTTTTTTTCATTTGTTGAAAAACAATTTTCTATAACATTTATTATTGGGCTTTACAAAATTTTTTTCAATAGTACCTTCATATATTTTCAACTAGACAGTGTATTAAAATTTTCGTACTATCTTTTATCGATTACAATGTTTAACAAAGTGTATATTAAAGGGTTTCTTTTAAAGTTTTATGGTGAATGAAAAAAGTATAAATTCGGTTGGAACCTAACGAACCGATCTATGATTAGACAAGAAATAAAATGTATTTATAGCTAATAATAATCCGTTTATTCCAGCGTGATCGGGTTTTTTTTTTATGAAGACTCGATTCGCAATTAAGATAATATATTTAAGTAACAAAATAAAATTTTTAAAAAGATAAAAAAGTTCATACGTATACGAGTATAAACAAAATATAAATACAGCATTTCAGTCACGCCTATTATTGTATCTGTAGCTATTCTGTAATCGTTGCTATATAACCTTTTCAGGATGTGGAACATTTTATCAATAATCGAGATTTTTAGTAAGCGTAAACAAGTTATACTTATTCTGGTTTTAATTATAATCAGAGCCTCATTATATTTAAAAAATATATTTTACATTATAAATTTAATGATTTTAATAAAAAATTACATAACAATTTATAATATTTTATCAGCACTCGTTAAAAATAGGAAGACATCGTCATAATTTATTATGTCAAAACAGTATGTATACATCAGTGGCGTACAGTAGGCACAAACATTGGCTGTTACCGACGATCTATCTAAGTATGCGTAAGTATACTGGGTATCAAAAATAATATTCTAATTTTGAGAAGAATTCTATCAACTTACATTTAAATACGTAGCTTTACAAATGACCATAACCGAAACTAATATATATTTTAGAAAGATATGTTTTTCAACATTTCATATTTCAATATTGCAATTAATATTACTAATAGTCTACCGAAAAAATGCTAACTCGCTCGCTAGAAAGATAATTGATGAACACCTATATCTCTTATATATGCAAATTCCAAACAAATTATATAAAAGGTGTTATTGCACGCAATTTTCAGTCAAGATAATGTCTTTCGAAAAACCAAAGTATGGTAAGTAAAATTTGCTTAAAAATTACAAATACAGGGTGAATATTATGTTCCAGGCCGATGTAATTTTTAAATAACTAAAAAACAAAATATAATTTTACACTTTAGTTTTTATTTATAAATTACTTGGTCTATTACAATTATGAAAAAAATATTATATTAGTCAAGTAGTTGCTTCTGGCAGTGACAAAAATGCGTGCTCTTTTAACCATATTTTTCATAATATTCTCGCACACTTCTTCGCACGCTATTTCAGCAATTTTATTTCGAGTATTATACTGTAGCATCGGTATTTTTATTGGTTTATCATTGCGTAGATCTTTCTTTTCAAGTACCTTTACAGAAAATAGTCGGAAGTCGTCAAATCAGGTGATCAAGGAGGCCTGTCGATGTCACCACTATTTGAGATTACTGGGCCGGGTAAAATTTCTCGCAAAATGTTAAGGGTGTAAAGGTCGTTGATGTATCAATTTCGAATTTTCTGTGCCCCAATAACGGCTGTTTTATTTCGTAATTTAAAAAGTCTAGCTATGGGTTACGTTAATCTGGCTAATAACGGGTAGTATTTTATAAGATATTTTCATAAGATATGGATTATTTGATTTATATTTATTTTTCCCCTGACATACATTTATTTCCTACGTAGTACCGATTATCTTATAAAAAAATTATATCAGTCGGTTTATCGATAACAAACTTAAAAACTTTAGCAAGGCACAATGTTTGATAATTTATCATCATTGCATGATACCGAATACTTGACATCATCAATTTTAGGAGATTATATTCTTGGAGCATATAATGTAGATACATTTTTATATTTCAATTTATTAAAAAAATACTTACACTTTTTAATAACTTTTAGGAAAAGGTAAATAATTATAAAACAGAAAATAATGTATTTTTAAAAATTATATAATTGTTGTGGAAAACCCGCGTAATATGCAATTCAGCGTAAAATATTTTTCTAAATTATACATTATATAACCAAGCGACAGATGTCGTAACAATCAATTCAATATAATCACGAGTCAACAATAATATCACAATAAATTGTATTCTTATTTTTAATTCTAAAATATGGCAAACTCACAATGACTTATGTTACTAAGTAAATTTAAAAAATGACAATTAAATTTGTATATAATTTAGTATTTATCGTATAATTTTAATCAAAATTAGTATTATAATTTATGCCTTTAAATATTTAATTGAAAGTTAATAAGATTAATTGAGAGCTTAAAGTTCTAAATCTCAATTAAAATTTCCATTATATCAAAAGGACACATAAATCAAGACTAAATAATTTCATCAAAACCAAATAATATTTTTAACGATCGATTAATTCAACCATTTACTTTTACTTTAGAAGCTTTTTTAAATATGTTCAGATTATTTTCAGTGAGGAAAAATGCATAAATAAATATCCAGGTGAATATTTTAGAATTATTATGACATTCATATATTTAGTTAATTGGGTTTCAATTATTTATAATATATTATAAAAGTGAAAAATATTATAAACGTGAACTGTGATATAAATCTCGGCAGTCAAATGGTATGCGAACATTATCTAATCGTCATTTTTTATAAATATTGAAACTGGTACTGAATAAAAACAGTAGTGTAAATAAATATACATTGCAATAATTAATTAATATTTCGCTTATTAATATTAACATCCTGTATAATGCCAAATTAATAATAATTAGAAATCAAAAATAAATTAATGAAATTAAATCAAAAACTGTAATCACTGAAAATAAAATGAATAAAAAAGTGCCTTTTTAAGGATTTCTCGATTAACGATAACTATAACAATTGTTATCGTTATTTATCAAATTATCAAAATAATAATATATTATATTATTACAACTAGTATCTTGGATTTATTTCAAAATCCTTTAATTAATTACATTTTGGTTACATTTCGTTTGATTTGGACCTTCAGTATATAAATTATAGTTTATAAATTAATTCCAGGTCAACCCTTGACTAGCGACTGTGTCAATACAGCGACCACCGTAATGACTGGATTTGAAAAAAAAATATTTTGAGTTTATATAAGTATAATTATAGAAAAACTATAATATACAATATATACATTCTCCAAGATATTCGAAATCTACCTATTAAAAATATCATGTTTTAATCAGATATAACAGTTGAAATATGTCTTCAAAATTATTGTGATTTAATGCTTTTATTATTAGTCTAGGGACAGAGATTATATTGAATTGATCAATAGATGCGGGGCGATGCCTGCGTGGTCAGTGGTGCCCGCCCACCCGTAGGGGACGCGAGTCACCAGCCTTACTCTTGAGGGATGTGGCCTCACGACTGGCCGCGCCATGGCAACTGGAACAACCACTTCAAACCCAAACGGGGGCGGGCGGGGTACTGCGATCTGTTAATATAATCATTAAAATAGAACCATCATAGAATGCGTACTTTTATTAATGAATACAATACATTATTTATTGGGTTGATGCATAATTATTGCGGCTTATCTCGCGCTTTTTTTTCGTTAAAAAAATTGATATTACAAAAGTGCTTTTTTAAAATAATTTTTCTCTATTTGTTGCAGTTAATAAAAATGCGTGTTGAAAATTCTACTCACATTCGCCGTATTATACTGTACCACTTTGAGAAAGGTTGGAAGGCGGCGGAGTCATTTCGCGATCTCAACGAACTTTTCGGCGAGGGAACAATCAGCAAAAGCCATGTTGAAACGGGCGACACGAACCTTGCAGATGAAAATGGAAGAGGCCGCCACATTCGGCGACCGAAGCTCCCACAGACTATCACGTCAATCGCTCGTTGAAAAACTGGCAAACGAACAAAATTTACGACGACTTGGATGACTTAGTAACCGATGTCAAAGCGTGGATTGCATCCAAGAACCGTGACTTCTTTGCCCATGGGATCGACCGTCTGCCGAGCAAATGGGAAGCAGTTATTAAATTAGATGGTGACTACGCTCCGGAACAATCATTAAACCATCTATTAGTTAAATATTTTTATCGTTTTTGTTGAATAAAATTTGTTGAAAAAAAGCCGCAATAATTATGCATCAACCCAATATTTTAAGCAATACGCTTAAAACTAAAATATTACATATAATACGACGTCCGACTAGAATTCAGATCCACTCTATGAGATATGGGTTCGAATCCTGTCGGCTGCCAGTTTATTTAAAAAAATATTTTCACTTTGTATTTAGCACTAACCGTTTCATCTACAGCCCGATAAAAGCCTGGCGACAAGACACCAAATATTATCTGTCGCCAGATGGCGTCGCAGTTAGCCATTAGCTATGGAAAATAGTACGCATATTATATATCGCGTTGTAATTATTGGAGCGGTGTATTGCGTATTTAAATTATTTTAAAAATATGTCTGATTGTGTGTTTATATTGAAAAATAGGTTCTACCGAAACACTAGCTGTGGCCGTTGGGCATCCGCGATGCTTTATAATAGATTATTAGATAACACACAGAATACACATAATAACATAATACATTCTGCCGCCCTTATATTTCTACATTAGCAATAATTGAATTTTTCTAAGTTATTAAAACTTTATATAAAAAGCCTCTCGACGACATACTGGTGTAGTTTTTTTATTCCAACTTTATTACACACCTGGGTATATATTATAATTTCTAAATTACAGAACAGTTTTACGGCAAGCTCTGGATATTAAATTTATTGTTTTGAGTTCTAACCTATGTTTAAGACTACGTCGAGCATTCATTCCATTAAATAAATCTTTAAGTTAGTTCTTAATGTTTAAAATAAAATAAAACAGATTTTTGGTATGTTCTTAAATTCCGCCCCTTTGAAAATGCCACCCTAAAACTATTCCTTACTTGCCTATTGATTGGGGACGGTCCTTTATGCGAGTACGCGCGCACTCACTTGCATAATGGCTTTCACAGTTAGAATTGATCATTATTCAGGGATTGCTCACCTGCCGAACCAGCGGCACAGCAGGTTGCCGCACTGCTCCCGGGAAGGGGTGATCAACCGGGACTGGGATGAAGTCTGGAACAGGAACTGCGAAAGGGCGGTCTATGGGCACCGCCACGGGCACCTGCGGGCAGCTTGCAATAGTGTTCAGGGCGAAGGCACAAAAGTGTACGAATTCACAAGTATACTAGGTTTAACACATTTAATGCACAAGTATACTCTGGGTGTAACACATCTAAAGCATAAGTATACCGGGTGTAACACATCTAAAATACAAGTATACTCGATGTAACACATTTAATGCACAAATATACCGGGTGTAACATATCTAATTCATGAATATATAGGATATTACAAGCCTAGTGCACAATAATTTAGGGGGTGAATATTATGTTCCAGGCCGATTTTGTTTGGCCGCCATTTTAGTTGAGCATATATTTGTTAGTTCACATTTGGTAGTCGTGAAAGTAGTTGATTACAATTTATTATGGAGCATATAACGCTTCAAAAACGTGTTGAAGTCATTAAAACAAACACAAACCTGACTATTGGAAAATAATCATCACAAGCGACGAAGCTCATTTCGACTTAGCGGGTTTTTTTAATAAACAAAACAGTCATTATTGGGACACTGAAAATTCTCAATTGATCCACCAACAACTTTTATACCCGCGCAGAGTTACGTAGCCCAGCGCAATCATTGAACCCTATTTCTTTCAGTATGCAAGAGGCAATGCTGTAAAAACTTATTGGTGGCCAAATTGGGCCACACATGTGGTTTCAACAGGACGGTGCCACCTCATACACAGCCCGAGTTACGCTTGAAATTTTTATGATTGAAACAACATCGGCCTAGAACGTAATATTCACGTACGAATCAAAAATGTTCAAGCGCATGTGCCTAATCTCAATCATGTCAGATTAGCAAAGCATTTTATTGTTGTCTAGTTATACAATAATTTCGATAATTTGAGATATTTTATAGACTCAAAATCATATATTGAATACAAAAGTTAAACTTAACTCTTAACATGATTTTGTAAAAATTTCATACAATATGATTTTCTGTAACAGTATTTGTATATATTCTTAGAATATAGACTAGATAATTACCCATAGAATATTGTGGACTAAATCTGTTACATAACGTATGGCGTGCAATAGGTATAGATTTAGGTTATGCTGTTACCAATTATATTATACAATCGTATATAATATATGTAATACAATATATGTACATTCGTTCAACCAACGTCTTTGGACAAAATAAATCCGTCGTTTATACGACCGTATCGTATATTTATTTATAATTTTAAAGTACTGTTAATAGTGTTTTTAAAATTTAAGTTTTAACATAAAATAATACTTTCTAACCCATATAAAATATGTATGTACGTTTTTAAGAACACCTTCTATCACTGAACATGATTCATTTATTGTTTGAAAATACTTCACGTAATAACTAAAGGAAATTATTATTTTTATTAAACGTTAACATAGGAAATAGTTACGCCAATTGCTTTTTGTTTTTCTCAAATCAAAAACCAATCCATGCACCAAATTTAAAGAACAATCATGAAATCAACAGATTAAAAGTAAAATTCGCGAATTAGTAAAAGATGAAGTAGACACTTCAATGATTTGCACTCAGTTGTAACCCTTTCTAATGTTATTCTATTCAAAAATAACATAGGTAACGACTCCATAAAAAACAGATCAACCGAAAGGAATTTTCAATTCATTAAATAGCCATTTATATGACTTGAGTAATTCACTAGCTTAAAGACAGAACAGAGTAATATGAATAGCTCGATGCGGCGAATACCTGAAAAAAGAGCGCCATAAGTACAGCGATGTGTTGCGGTGAGTTTTTAGAACTAAGCAATTAAAGTCTCTACTGGTACACAGATGGCACTAATTGCAAAATAATTATTTCGTTAATGTTAATCCAATTTTTAAATTTATATTGTTTCCTAGAATTTTTGCTCGTATGCACTGCACGCCCCTTTGTATAATAAATTGATCAAGAGTGTAACAATTTTATAACATTGAATATCAGTACAATTTGAACTTAATTTGACCATTGTCTATTGCTATCAGATTTTATTTATTTAATTCTGTTACTTGCTGTAATAATTTTGTCTTTAGTCCTTAGATTTCAAATCACATTTGCTATTTATAATAATAATAATAATAAATATATATTTAAAGTTTTTCTTCATTAAACAAGAGACGTGCTATGAAGCGTAATCTAATATGCTTTATTTTTATATTTCTTAGATATTTCTATATTCTAGTGATCAAGACCCAAACACTATGATTTATCTAAAATTATTGTCTTTGAATTATTTTTCTGGTTTTAAAATATTTACAAAATGTTTAAAATATCCTAAATAATTTAAGCTTCTTTCGTGATTTTCATTCATCATGATGAGACTTTGATCTCTTATCTCAGAGATTTATCAGTAAAGGTCGTCCTGGACCGGTTGCATTATTCTACTCGGCACAAAATACATGCTACAATAAATTATAGGTTGTTTTAAGCTCTATTCTGTCATTTATGCGCTCTGGAGACTAATCTCTGTGAGAAATCTCACCCGTATATACGCGCTATTAAAAGCCTGAATATTTTCTCATTTATTTTAAACATTAGTATTCTATAATTTTGATTCATTTTTAACTTTGGATCGCTGTAAGTATTGTATGATTCTCGTGTAAATTCATAAGGAAAAAAATCGCGAATAAGAAATAATACAACTGAAAACTCAACACACAATTAAATATTAAAGAACCTCAAAATAAATTATTAACCTTAAACGGCAGTCTAAAGTTCTGCTCTACCGGTACTCCATAGGGTTGCCCGATCGGTACCCCTAAGTGTCGTGTTATGGTAGTATGGAAGTCGTGGCCTAAAATATTAACTGGCCCAGCTCCCGCGAGGGACCCCAGAGCTGACGACACGAGTGGAGAGGGGGCGCCTTGGTAGGTCTGCTCCCCGAGCACTACATTCTCCGCAGGTGAAAGACCTAACTTTTGCAGTAGCAAATTTTTTCTGAGGTCTATGGCACAAGCGGAAAGTATCAGCATTACCCATACCTGGAAAAATAATACATCAACCATTAATATGCAAATATACTGAATGAATTAAAGTATGACTTAAACAATATAGCAATATGGCTAAAAAAAAACAAAACTAAATTCACGAGTATTGGAAATGAAATAATATCATTTACACCAGTAATTATCTTAGACAGTGAAAGTCTGAAAGAAGTGACTGAATTGAAATACTTGGAAGTTTTAGAGTTTGCGAGTTATATTGTTGAGGTAATTCAAGAAGTAATACAAGTAATTATGACAATAATTTATTATAGGTAACAATGTAATAATCAACACTATTTGTAAATACTAATTTTTTAATGTATTAATTATAAATATATACATATAAAATCAATTTTATCGAAAAATATTGTTTTTGCGCTACCGGGATTCGAACCTGGATCTCTATTTCCAAGCCGGGGAAGTACATTATCAATTGTGTTATAACGCCAGTACTTTTCATGACAAATTTTCGAACCTATATGTTACACTTTTTCAAATTAATACACCTGTCGTTCCATTATTTGAAAGCCATCTACATTGTTTTAAATAATTAATTAGTATTTAAAACATCACAGACCGTCTGTTCTAAATAATTACAACTTCACAATAAGAATGTGCTCTCCTTAATAACACTATTTGTAACTAGGAGAGTGGTGCCGAAAAAAATATAAAAAAAGACCGCGCCAAATTTCCAATTTATTAGAGTCTACGATACTCCTCATACTCTACATGCGGCTAGACTGCCTAATCTACTACTACAATTACATCAGCGCTTTTTAATACCTGTAATATATGTTTTTTATATTAATACATGAACTGAAACTGTTAAAAAAAACTGATAAAAACCCTCTAAACAATTTACTGAAAGTGTACAATACTGCAGTAGCATTTTATTTTTGGCTAATGAAGAAAAAATGCAATAATTATCAGTAGTGCAGGAGCAGTAAGCGGAAAATGTATTTCAATGTTATGGTATTTATTTTTAAATTTCTCACTAAAAATATCGGCAGAATTTATCAGAAAAATCGTGAGCACGAATGTCATACAAGAAGAAGAAATAGAAATAGAACAGAAAGAAAAATTCAGAAAGAAGGCTAAATATCAGAAATCGATCATGTACAGTGCGGTGAAGATTTTCTATGAAATTCCAGATGATATAAGAAAAGAAGACAAACTACATAGATACAAAATTAAACTAAGCAAATATATGCAAGGTAAGTTATAGTAAAAAGGAACATTTTGATATTGTTTATATGCTCTTGTATGCACTATATTAAGAATAAATAAAGTGAACTAATGATTAACTTTTTTTTTTAATTTTAGAAAGTTATTTTTTGGACCTTATATTATTTTATACAATGTGTCCGTGCTCCCAGTATCACAGAGATTTTACCTCAGGAATCATTATCTGATGAATTGAATTTGTTTTCCCATCAGATAGTGATGTATATGGCAACATCCTTCTTCCTTGGGGAATTAAATATTCTCTTTATAGAAAAAATTATTTAAAATCTTGGTAAATAAATAAAATCAACCGTGTTACGGTCAAAGACATTAAACCATAAAAAATGTTAAAATTTGCCAGAGAAAAAAAAAATATTTCTAATTATGAAATCTGTAAAATATTCATTATTCACGCCTTCTTAATGAGGTCATTTTCTATAAACTGTGGTACGATTTAATTATTTTTTTTGTATTTTTAGTGTTTTCTTAAATATTGAAAAATATTATATTATTATACACGGTAACACCAAGATTTTTAATAAAATCCTTCAAATATTTCAGCACTATAGAGATTATCTACAATCCTAAATTCTTACTAATTTTTATTTCCCACTTGCTTAAATAAACATTTGATTTATTTTTCCAACACTGAAACCAAGAAACTTACCAATTTGTAAAAGTTTTACGTCGTTGAAACGAATGAATCGAATCGGAAAACTCGGTAAAATGTTTTCGTTCTGTGTTGGTAGATGCCATTATATAAAAAATAAAATACATATGACCTAAATCGGGCCATGTGTTATCAATTCGATGCTCTATATACGATGTTCTAAGCGAAACGTGCCTATTTTTGAAGATAGACATTAAAATTCTGAACCAAAAAAGTTATGCACGAATTTATAAAATGCTCCATTACTGAAATCTAGAAAAACAATATTTGTAACTAAATGAAATGCCCGAAATGATGTTCTGTTATTTTTGCAGAATTCAACAGTAAAATTCCACACCTAGAGAGTTTAACTTCATAAAGTTTATTTCATCACACGAAATCTTAATCACATTTATCAATTCTTCTTTTATAGTGACGTTTTCATATATGGGTGTCCAGCGGAAAAATTTCAAGATTAAATTCTTATTACTCGTAAACCATCAGGGTGAGGTAAGTGGGAGGGGTATTGTTTGCGCGCGTGATAAGGAAAATTGCATCATGTACTAGAATAAAAAAATGAACAGTGCACATTATATTGAAAAATAAACTACAGTTTCACCCATACAAACTACAAATCGTGCAGTTTCTCAACTAAAATGACTATTCTTTACGTAAAACCTTAGCGAGAACGATGCTGGATCGTTTTGGAATAGCACAAAAGCTTGGAAACATATTTTTTACTGACGAAGCACATTTTCATATCGATAGCTATGTTAATAAACAGAACATGAGATACTGGTGCTCCGACAACCCAAGGGAACGCCATCAAAAACGTTTGCATTGTCCAAAAACGACAGTGTGGTGTGCAATTTCTGCCCGAAGGATAATTGGCCCTTATTTTTTTTAACCAGCGAGAGACAGTTACTGCTTCCCGAGTTCAACAACAGAACACAATTTCAGCATGACGGGCCACTCCACACACAGCTAGAGTTTCAATGGAGAAGCTGAGGGGAATTTTTCCCAATAAATTAATCAGCAAGTCGCTAGTAGAGCGAACAAGCATATTGTTCAGAATTTTATATTACATCTGTATTCAAAGTTATGTACGTTTCATTTAGAACATCTATATAGTTTAAGAATGTATGACTACTTATTTAGGAATTTTATCATGACATGGGTGACCCGCTGGGTAATGCTAGGAAGGTAGACAGGAAAAGGGAGACAGCAAACCATTTTGCTACCCCCCTCTCCTCGCTGTCTGTGTGTAAATAATATTTCAAATAGAAAATTTTGATTTTAGGTCGTGATCGTGTTAAGCGAGACTCGAAATCTTTATATCCATAATTTCTCAAAATCATTCTTCAGATAGCGTCTCTATGATAACCTACAAACCATAGGGCAAGGGCAGCTTTGACTGCAACATCTCTTTTTTAACTATAATTAAACCTTGTTAATTGGTACTAGATATCTACTTGTAATTATATATATTTTTTTTTAAATATGTTACTAATTAATGTCTCAATATATTTTCAACTTTAGCCTAATGTTATTAACCTTTACGATGTACTCTCTGTATCTTACTAAAAACCTCCTAAATGCCGCTGAAAGCTAGTATAGTAATAAATATTTATCTTTGAATGAAGAACAAATCTATACCGCATTCAAATTATGGTTGGTTACATTAGACCCGCGTAGCTTTGCTTTGTCGAGAGGAACTGGCACGAGAGTAACCGCTCATATAACAGTTCCAGGTAAGGGTGACTTATATATTAGACTTATTATGACAAAGATAGAACGATGGATTAATCGTAAAATACTCTAATTAAAATATCTTATACAATGTCTATTATATGTAATATCTTAATCACTATTGGCAGCACGGTGAAAGCAATCCGGTAAAATATCTGGAATATCTCGATAATAAGGTCCGTTTATCGTCGACGGCTGCGAAATCGAGAATCATAACGAGCTTAAGTACCTCAGCCTATACTTCGATCTCCGTCTAATATAGAATTTCCATTTCGCCAAAATACGTTTTGGCTCAGAAAATGTTATTTTATTTAAATTTGATAATTGAACTTTAGAAAAATCATTATAATTTTTATTTATTTATTGAAAAATATATTTACATTTATATCAAAGAAATTAAAATTTGACGTAACAGATGCCGTTACTATTAAAATATCAAAAGAAAGTTTAAATAATTACAATTATTTGTTTTGTTACGTCTGTGAACGGCTTAAAGTCTGTTGTGGTAAAATATGTTAAATATGTTTCAAATGGAGTCGCGATTATCCTGTTTTGGTTTTATCTGGATTTATGGTTGTTTTAAAATGTTATTGTGTAGTTTTGATAGTTTTCATGTGTCTCCCACGGACCAGTAAATGAATAAACATGAAATAAAATGTACATATAGGAGAAGGCTTTGGAACATTAGTAGCGGGATGAGGGGCATTCTGCACACATTCTTTGTGGAAACATAAATCCGATAGTTTATGACATATGTATGCAACAGTAAAAGTATTTACTCTTCGAAAATTAAATCTTTAATACATATTATATTGTCAGCGTTTAAATTTTCGTTCCAATCTAGTCGCATATTTAGCTGAGCTATTTGATTACGTAAGTGGTACCAAAATGATCACGTGGGTGACACCAAAATGCAAATATTTAAACTGTGTTTCCGTACAACTTTTTTCCACAAAAAATTTCAATGTTGAGATTATAATTGATAGTTTAAAATACATATTTTGTCGTTCCGACTATATGATGTGATATCTGCACGCCGCCTGCCAATATGTTACGGTTTAGGACTTGGATAAATAACAGTTGAAAGTGTCTCGGATAAAGCGTACCACATCGTTACTAGCGTTTGTAACTCAATATAATTAAGAATTTTAAAGCATCCCGGTATCCATCTAGCTTTAAAGCATCCATTTGTTAACCTTTCCCTAGCCATGCAGTAACATAGGTCTACTGAGCCAATTATATCGTATTTCTATAAATATACACAATGTAAAACTTTTATTTTACCTAGTACTAAAAAATCATTTGCACTTAGAAATGACTAGTGGAAAACCAATTATGTAAAGCGAATCATAATAAAAATAATCATTTTTTAATTCAATGCTATATAAAATTTATGAATTTCATGCTATCTGCGTTAAAAATACCACTTGTACTACGTGAAAAAGATCACACATTAATTTAAATGATGATAGATAAAGATGAAGATCATGTTAGATGGGTCTTTTGACAAATACACTACAAGAATAATATTTGAGAATAAAATGAGCGTATTTAATTATATGTATAGTAACTATGACATTAACTTTTTAAAGCTATTTAAGCTTATAAAAGCATTTTATTCCCATTTAAAGTGTTAAAAAAACTCAAATTTCTTGCAGTAACACGAGTTGACAGCATGGCTGCGTAGGGTATTTTTAGCATGGTATGGTAAAGGTTAATAACGAAACATCTATACAGGATATAATATACTCGTAAATATTTATTTTTGTATTGTAAAGCTTACCTAAATTGGGAACTGGGAATTTTGCAAAAAGTGTGTTGAAAAAGTTGATTTTAATATTACTTTGATGATTGTTCTCTGTATTATTTTTACCGAGTTCATTATATTATTGTATGCTCCTCCCCACCCAATTATTCCACACTGGAGTAGTGAGTGAACAATAGCAAAATATACCTTTTTCAAATTATTTATACTTAAAATGTAATTAAATATATATAATTAAAAGAATAATTTGTTGTTGCGCCACCGGGATTCGAATCTGGATCTCTTTCCAAACCGGGGAAGGCGCATTATCAAATTTATCATATACAAATTTTCGAACCTATATGTTACACTTTTTCAAATTAATACATCTATCGTTCCATTATTTGAAAGCCATGTTCTCTGTTTTTACGGAATCTCAAATATCTTCGAAAATTTGTCGTCAAAAATAATGTCGCTGTAGCATAGTTGGATAATGCACCATCCCCGGTTTGGAAAGAGATTCAGGTTCGAATCCCGGTGGCGCAACAATAATATTTTTCGATAAAATTGATTTTACATCTTTCTAATTAATACATTTAATTAGTATTCAAGAAATATTTTCTGTTTCATTTTCACAAAAACAATTTCTTTCCTACTTACAAATAATTTCATTTTGAACATTTCCTTCTTGAACAAATTCGCAACACAAACAAACACGTCACTTAATAACAAACAAAACGCACAGTGTGATCCGAAAAGAAATCCGACAAGTGAATACTTCCGCGTGTCGCCTTCTATTTATATGTTAACCGCAAATAATATATACCTGCTGGAGTACTGCTTAACCCCCCCCTGTACTCCTGCTTCGAAATAGTGGTAGGGTAAGTATCATTCTATAATTAACGTCGCTAATAAATATTACAATTGTTAATATCAAAAGTTAACACATGAT
This sequence comes from Eubasilissa splendida, assembly GCA_031772225.1. Classification (NCBI taxonomy): domain Eukaryota; kingdom Metazoa; phylum Arthropoda; class Insecta; order Trichoptera; family Phryganeidae; genus Eubasilissa; species Eubasilissa splendida. Next base: position 16,584,991 of record CM062859.1, on the reverse strand, counting down.
TATGAAATTAATTTGATTTGTATCTATACAACAATAGTGTAAAATGTCGCCTGAGCCCGGGCAAAGTTCAGTGAGGCCGACAATAAACACAGCTTACTTTTAAATATAACACTGAGTTAGTCAGATTTGTAATCTTATCTGGTTAATAGCGCAATCATTTTTTTTAGAATATGTCATTTTTACGGGAGTCCCGATTTCCTATTGTTGACTTACAATGTGTCAATACGTCTTCGCGGCGATATCTCAATGATATTTTAATGTTTGCGAGTCGCTAAAGGTACGTACGAACAGGATGCGTCATTTTAATCCGCGAGCAAAACATATGAGGTGATATTCGTAGAAGTTTCACAATGAATTCTGTATCATTCTTAACGTGTACTCGAGTCAAATCTCCGATAGAAATGTCATCTGTGAAAACAGACCATTATATACGTCTGACACATGGGTACTGACTATCGATTTAGAAGAATGAGCGAGCACTGGATGTTTTTAAAAGTAAAATTTTGTGGCGTACTTTGGACCAGTATTAGAAAATGAATTTTAAAGAAGACGCTAGAGATAAGCGTCTCAAAGTGTATTAAAATATGAAGATTTGGACGGGGGGCTATGTGTAAATTGGATGGAGAATTCTTGAGTAGACCAAGTCCCATCACAAGTTGTAGAATCAATATTTATTTGACATTTATTATTTGTACATCCGATGTGAACATTCAAAAATATAACACACATATTAGTTTACTGTGTGGGATACAGTGGGTATCCACCTCTGATATAAAGCATTGTCCTGACTACATTGCTAGACTACCGTCTGTGTTAAAGTAACCAGTTTTTTCCGTACTATTGCGGTGTTATTTAATAAAAATTAAAAAGATAAAGTCAGATTCGACAGAGATATTGAAAAATAAATAGAGATAATAAAAAAGTGTTGTGAATGTGTTGTAAATCTAAGGTGAATTTTTAGTATATTGTATAGTGATTAAGTTGGAATATTGGACAGCGATACTTCTGACTGATTTCTAACCAATTGACTCATGTATTGAATTCATATTTGCGTAATTTTTATTCGTTGTCTTGTATCGTGACCATGATTAATTGCAAAGGGTGAGTTATTGTTAGAATGTAAATATTGTACCGAGTCTCAACATATAAATTTATCTTACGTTTAGAAATTGTACTCTTTAAATAGAAGATCTGATGGATATCTAAAAGGACGACCATTTATTACTCTAAGAATTGTCGTTTGTACTCTTTTAAGTGTCTCTAATATTGTTATTTCTGCTCCTCCCCAAACTAAAATCTCATAGTTAATTAAAGACTAGCAGAGTGCATAGTACACCGATCTTAAGAGTCTGTAGTCAATTATTCATTGTGTTATTTTTAAAAAGTTAATTAATTTCCATATGCTTATTAATTCCAGTTAAGATGATCATCGATCAGTACTCCCAAAAGTCTAATAATTTTAACTCATGTAAATGTTTTACATTGGCATAAGGAAGTCGTGTTCCCGTTTATTTAGCAGTCATGTATACGATGATATATCTGATGATGTTTAAATAAGGAATAACTTTTAGTCATTTTCATATCGCTTAACAAATACGTGTATTGGTTTTTCTACTTAAAAGTGAATAAAATTTTTAATAATATATTAATAATTCATAAATAACCTTCTTATAATATAATTATCATTAATCAACATGTGAATTAAAATAAAATCGCCATTTTTGATGTTCAGTGTGCGGGTCCACAGTTCCCGAAACACCGAACTGAGAGGCACGATGATTATTTATTATTATTATACACACCCTATTCAGGTATTAACATAATTTATAAAATAATATAAAATTTCACCAGAAGTGCAATACACAAAGAAAAAAAAAATATCAGCATGTTTTTCATAATCAAAATTAAAAATAAATTTAAAATCCGTCACCATTGAGTTGAGACACAACAAATTGTAATAATGTAGTCCTATAAAGAGTCAAATTTACATCAAAAATATCGATTACCTCTGCATATTTATACCCCAAAGAATGCAATCTGGGGACTGCGGAGTTAGCTAATCCATGCGTTCTGACATTACTACTGTAATAGAACAATGAATTGTGTCTCGATGACCTCAATGGTGCGTGAATGTCAAGCAAACCAACAATCTATCATACCATTGACGATCTTATATAGAAATATAAGGTCGGACATCGTACGTCTCACTGATAATTTAAAAAATTTCACAGCCAAGGAGGTAATCATAATTGATAACCTCAGAGCGTATATTTAAATTTAAATTAATGTATGTACGCAATCTGCACTGAAACTTTCATATTTAAATGCTGAAGTTGCATTTCATATGAAGATACGATTGAACCAACCGATACGTGATGACCAATGCCCGTACAGCAAATATTACATTTATTGTCTCTTTTTGTCCCATCTAATCATTTTTTGTACATCAATTTAGAAATTTAAGTAATAAAAAAATGCCACTTATGTAAACAATTAATTCAATTCAATTTTATATAACCATTTTAATAAGGATAGAAGTTTAAGGTTTTCCACGACATTTTATTTATTTTATTTTATTTTTCCCAATACGTAAATATTTTCTGTTCATTTTCATTATATATGTAGGTTATAATATAGTCACCCTGTTACATTAACAAACATCTAAAATACGTATTAAACTATTAGAAACACTATAAGAAGTGTTTTGACACAGCCTTAATGACCATAATGAAATCTTAGTAGGTTTACAATAATTATAAAATTATTAAGGAGAACATTTTCTTATTGTGAATTAGAATTTTATAAATAATACAAATTAAATGTGTTAATTAGAAATATATACATATAAAATCAATTTTATCGAAAAATATTGTTGTTGCTAGAGGGATCTCTTCCAATCCGAAACAAAGGTATTTTAGATTCCTTAAAAATAAAGAAGATGGCTTTCAAATAATACAACGATAAATGTATTAATTTGAAAAGTATTACATGTTGCTTTGAAAATTTATCGTCAAAGTACTGGTTGGTATAATGGATTGAAAGAGATCCAAGTTCAAATCACGGTAGCAGCAACAATATTTTTCAATAAAATTGATTTTATATGTATATCGTTCTAATTAATACATTTAATTAGTATAAATATTGTCATCGGGCATGCGTTTCTAAGTGAGGCATCAATTTTTTCAGGTAAATAAAATTTGAACACTTTCTGTATGATCATCGTTGCTTAATTGGTAAAGATGTCTACCAGCAATAGAGATCTCGTCCCGATAATGACGGGACTTAAAGACGGTATGATGGATTATTTTATCTAAACATGTTTTAATTATCTCGAAAATGTGTTATTATATTGTATTAATAATCTATGGAGGAATCTTTAACAAATAATGTTCTACTAGGATAATAAAGATAAAGTAAAAATAAAAATATTAATATTATTTATTAAAAATATCACATCACCGATTTCTATATTTTTTGTTATGTTATGTATTATATATATTTAGGGCGGGCACAAAATAGGTCAACATAAATACAAAAAAAACTCTTGCCCCTTAATCATACCCTTAAATCGTTTCTTACACCGTAATCGCAATTTAAACACAACCAAATAAACAAAAAAAATCTTATTAATGTTCTTTCGTAAATATTCAAATTTGTGTTGTGGGTTCCAAATGATTCCTGTGTATTTAACTTGGTGCGACTTGTTAATATTAATTGTCGGTCTTGCTTTAAGAATAAAAGCACATACAGTGCAATTTCATCATGTAATAATGAAGGCTGCGTAATATTACTTCAAGTTCTCGTTATGCAATTTGTGCAACACCAGAAATATTGAAAGTGGTCAGATAAGATTTTACATACAAAAGCTGTATTTACATGTCAGTGGAGCCGGTGACATCTTGTCAGGTGTGAGAAATATTTTAATAAGTAGATATACTATTGATTTTCTTCTCGATCGGGGACTCCGCATTCAGATGCTTCATTGTTTAGAAGTTAGTCAAAAGATGACGTCTTACAAAATTCGCAAGTCTTGAACTTATTCATCATGATCATCCATCAGATAGATACACAGATTACAAAATGCGTTAATTACAAAATTCTAATAAATCGTGATAAAGCATCTTATGGCCTATCTCAACGGGATGGGACACGATGAAATAAATCTCAGAGAATTACTTGGGATAAATCTCAGTAGGTACCAGCAGGCATAGAAATAACCTAAGGGATCAGCTTAATATCGGTAGAATGAGAAAAAAAACTCAAAATTTGGCAGGGAGACTCGACACGTGCGTACGAGCTTCACGTAGAACCAAAGATACTTACAACAATTTACTCTGTAAAGTTAGATAAACTTATCGTGTTTTAACCATTTTAACACAATGAACTGACATTTGACGTACAACAAGCGTTAAGTGAGGTGCGAAAGCCGAGAGTTGTCTCCAAAAAATCTCGTGGCAGCATAATCCATGTCTCAGAGATTATCTCGAGTCGGAAATCTAACCTGTGAACGAGCCATTACAGTAAGCATCAGTTTTCGAACATCCAACTAATTTATTTAGTATGCTGTACGCAGAAACATGTTAAAATGTTGTGAGAGTGTAGTCAGAGCCGTTTTAGGATAGTCACTTTTGTCTAATATTGCATTCGTAAGCCATCAATTTATGAAACAAACTTCGCGAACCCTCTGCTTATAATGCTTTAATGACAACACTGATTCGATGTATTGTTTTGGTTCTGCGATCTAGACTGCTGCTGCATTGGGATGTGTGTTATTAAATAATCATTGTTAGATTTTAAATTTGTTCAGATTGTATGATTTTATATTTAAAATTTAATTTTCAGACTTTTGTAGGCCCTTTGTAAGTCCTAGGTACAGTGCCTAGTGTGCATAATGAATAAGATATCCCTGAGTGTAGTGCGTTTTGATGTTTTATTGTACTTAAAAACGTCTTTGTAAGTTTAAAACTTTCAAAACACAAAATTTGACATAAGATGATAATATAAACAAAAGCTTTTGTGTACAGTTGGAGTCGAAGTTATGAGTGATGTAACGTATTATGTTGATGTTCACTACTTGTTACTTCACCCAGAACTGTAGTTGTGTAAAAATCTACCGACTCCGACTTCAACTCCGATTTTACCTTACAATCTGACTCCGACTATGCTTTAAATAGTATGAAATAACAATTCCAACTGCATAGCCTTGATTGTACCGAATCAATGTTAGTGACAATAAAATGAAATATAAATGTATTTTAAGGTGGTAGCAGAAAAATGCCCTATTTTTTTATTTGACAGGCGCGCGAAAGGACTCACCCATTTCCGGAGCTGTTTTATAAGTTTGATCGCATGTATAGGTTCCACTCAACAAAGTAAAAGTAAAAATATATAGAATTAAAAAACAACAATTTTTTTGAGGTACAAAAACAAACTAAATGTTACGATGAAATTTTTTACAATTAAGTACACCTTTCGACGCCCCTGTGTGTAATCTTTGTTATCCAAAGAAATAATATATAAAAGTATAAAAAAGATACAGTATATTAAGAAAGCAGGCAAATAATTGACATGAAATTATACAACAAAAATAATATATCAAGACACATAGAACAATCATTGCGTATGTAATACATACATTATTAAATTATACTACATAAATAATGAAGTGACAGCATCATAGAAGGCAAGCATAGGGGTGGCGTTGTATAGAAAATACACTCCCTGAGCGGGAATAAGAGGACAACACATGCATGTTTGATCACATATCTTGAACATATCATAATTAAATCAAAGTCAATGTCATTTAAAAATGTGGCAACTCATTTGGAAACGCAGTCTACCGGCAATAGACGAACCCTGTGTTTCAAGTCAGTTTATTTTCAAAATAAATGTTTTATTTTCATTTTTTCAGTGACACTTGGATTGATTTAGATATTAGTAGTTTCGCTAGAGGAAAAAATGTAGGTGCCTTGAATATATCAGATATATTTTGCTACAATTTCAAGACAAAAACAAGAGGAATGTAATTGCCGTGTTTCATAGATTATAAGATATATGTTTTTTCCTGCTTTGGTGTCTCTGAATTCGGGAGTACGTCTTACAATCGATGGTGTTATAAATCTCCTGGTGGTCGGTACGTGAGGGGAGAGGGGTAACCTGATGCTGCAGAGCAAGTAGTTGCGGTACAGTAGTCACTACCTAACACTATGTATTTGAATAAAATATTGTATTTAATTGTCAAACAAATATCAGATATATCATAGAGACAAAGCTATTTTTTTAATGGAAGTATGAGGTAATTACCGATATACAGTGTTGTTGCAGAAGGGGTCTCATTTTATGAACAAATATGTATATTATTGTTCCATACAGGAAACAAGAAAACAAGGGTGGTTCGCCGATCTCCGCTTCTCTCAACTGGTGATGATGATGATGAGGTCAGAAGAAATGAAACACACAAGTGTATTCATTCTAGGGACACTGCGGTGAGATAATGATTTTTTGATCGCAGTGAACTTGCTTTTATATCACTTTGGACAATTACAGTATTATTTAGGTAATTTAAACAATTAACCAATCATAACTTCATGATCATATTTAAACACGTGATGTGCTGATTAGGCGAATCTCAATAATTTTTATTGTTATTTTATTCCCACGAGGAACTAAAACAGGCGTCAGAAAGACGTTGTTGTAAAGTGTCACTTATTGTTTGGAGCGGGCACCGATTTTTCACTCTCGCGCATTCCGGCGCCTATCCTATAATTTAAGATTTGATTTTATTACCTTTATAGTTGCTTTCTGGCGCCCCCGGTAATTTATCTTACCGTTATCGCGTTCCCAGAGATAACATACTATTCGAGAATTTCAGATTACTTTAATAGTATGGCCACGTGTTTATCAAAACACCACATCATAATTGTTCATTGATTAATTAATTTGCACTTCGACGCTTGGATTGCGGCCTTGGTTTGTTTGTTATCAAACATTCCAGGCGGGGATGGCGTGAAAATTATATCCTGTTCAATACATATTATGGTTATTTAAAAATAAGTGTGTGCGTGTTATAAAGGAGGGCGTCTTATAATTAATGGAATACAGCAATATAAGAGCGAGAATATGATCGACAAGATTATATATTGCAGATATAACATCGCATGAATTTATCTTCATATTAATATCATTAATTGACATGGCGGTTACTTTGTGGTGTAACATGATTATTTTAATTTTCACAACAAAACATTGTACTACACACACGATGGGTTATTTCATTAGCGGAACATATGAAATAACTTGTGTAAATTGCGAAAAAAAATATATAGGTATTTTTTTAATTATATACGAGAATAAAGGAACATCACTTCTCGGAATTTTCTAACCACATAATGGAAACATGCCACTCTTTCGATAGTTATAGCGTATATGTAAACTCAATACCGCGTATGGGCCAATCATTTCAAAATACGTTTTTTTTGGCGCTTTCAGTTGAACGGCACACGCCGCATTGATTGGCGCATTCGAATTATGAAATTGGCCAATAGACTTTTTTCACTCGGCTAAAGTCAATATCGCGAATAAACTATCCCCACTAAAGAAACAAGCCCTTTTTTGTCCCTCTTGAACATTTTGACAAATGGTTCTTCCGCGGTATTGGACTTACACCGACGATAGACTAATACTTTTCCACTCGGTACTTTATAAACAATTAATATTGAACAATTTGGAAACTGTTGAAATACAAAAGTATTTAAATTCGGAGAAAACACTAATTAACAACATAACACTCCCTAACACTTCGCATTTACTGTCCATATTCCAGTTAACGCCTGAAACCGCCCCATTGCCCGAATAGACTACAATATTAAATTTAGTTAAGTTATCACCCGATGATAAGAGGGACTACACCTCTCGAAACTAGTAGTGAAAATAACCTAACGTGAACATTGAAATTATCTTCATATTTATTGATATTCTCGTTATATCTCGATTAACCAACGATTATTTACTAAATAAGAGATGAATATATAACTCAATAATGCTTATACTTAATATGAAAATTAGAAGGTATTCCTTAACAATGCTATAATAGATATTTTTACGGATACTGCAACACATCTTAGTACATAATTATATACATAATTATTACATCTAATTTCTCAGTCGTTTAAATTAAATTTAGAAATAGATCGATTAATTTAAACTCTTCTTTGGTTACCCATCACTATTGTTCCACTACATCGATATAAATCCACTTGAAATATTCATTATAATTTTCTTTCATGGCAATCCAATCAGATAAAATAATTCATTGGAAAGTGACTTAGTGAAACGTCACCGAACATAATAAACATTTCCCTTTTCCATACGTTTTCTTAATATATTTAATGGTTTCGTCACGTTATTTGTATTTGTTATCGTACATTTAACAAGAAGAGTTGCCGCTATTTACCGCACCCTTTTAAAATACACATAATATAGGCGTGCCGTAGTATTTTAATTTCGAACAAATTGTGAAACGGTGTCGCACCTATTAGCTAGAATTAAGTGGAAAATACCTGTATTGTAAGATATGTTTATTTCGTGGAACTAGAAAATACTACTTTCTGCGTCAGTAATGTAATAATTCGAGCAGGAACATAGTACAAAATCAATTCAGTCAGATCATGGTCATCAAACTTGTCATATACTATTTTGAATAAAAATAATAAATTACTCAATGTTCTTCTACACAATAAGTAGAAAGTTAATTAGAAAATTATAATTCATTTACTCAATGGGTATAAATAGTTTGATGTCATTGAACCTTAAAAATTTATGTTGAACCCATTCCAGATGTAATCGATGAACTTAATAGAATAGGGACCAAATTGTCGAGCTTTATTCTAAATTACTACGAACTATAGCCGTGTAGATTTTATATAAGATTTTAGGCGATTTAAGAGAGTTGAACGTGTGAAGTATGGAGTGTACGAGTATTCATTACGTGAGGTTCAAATTAAGCACAAAACTTCATATTGAGGATTTAAAGGTCTTATGTTGTCGACAAAAATTTTAATAAACCTTATTTATTATGTTTTAGTGCTGACCTGATTTCCTATACAGACTTCAAATATGCTATACATAAGCCTGGGTCACTATTTATTAACTTATTGTGAACAATATTTATCGACAAAATTGATTTTATATGTATATATTTATAATTAATAAATTAAATTAACATTTAGAATCACTTTTTATTTTGTCCATATTTTGTGAATATGAGTCCTTACATATAAAAATTAAAAATATATGTTTTACCATTATTATAATAAATTGTTTGAAATCTGTTTGAGCATACAAGTACAATTCAAAATACCTAATTACGCTGGCGTTATTAGGAATTTTGAATTTTATTTGTCGTCATGTCTGACGATATGTCTGGTGACATCGCACTAGATGTGTAACTGAGACGCCTCGCATTTTTTGACGAATATTCCGATGAACGCCTTAGCAGCTCATATCACTTTTATTCATTGATATTAAGCTTAAAAAAATAAAACAAATGGCCGCCATGTCACATCTCTAAACATGTTATCTGAATATAATAAAGTCAGCTATCATTGTGTCGTTCCCCGCATTTGTGAATGACGCGCCTCGATTCAAAATCTTCGATCAGTATCGAAAATTATTATTTTTGTTTACCGTCACATCGTGAATTGTCTATATAAAAATTAGTATGAGTGCTTATTTCAGAAAATTAGATACAGATTTTTCTGTAAAAATATCACTGAAATCAGTTGCGAATTACGGCAATACCGCTCGTACAGATATATGAAGGAGACAGGTAGACGTAGTTGTAAGGAGAAAGATGTACCTATCTACACTCGTACGCAGTATGGTGTAGGGAGTAAGACGTATCAACACTCGTACACTGTGTAAGGAGTAAGATGTATCAACATTTGTACACAGTGTGCTGTAGAGGGAAAGATGTATCAACACTCGTACACAATGTGGTGTGGGGGGTAAAATGTATCGACACTCGTACAGTGTGGTATAGGGGGTAAAAAGTATCAACAGTCATACACAATGTGGTGTATGAGGTAAGACGTATTAACACTCGTACACAGTGCGGTAAGGAATGAGATGTATCGTACACAATACGGTACAGAGGGTAAGATATATCAACGCTCGTGCGTACACAGGAAACAAAACAAGATTAATCCGAGTGATGTAATCACGCAAAAGATGCAACTTGCTATTAAAGTACACGCTGGGAAATAACTTGTCTGTTAGGTGTGTGATGCAAGTTTTCTGCATCGATACATTCCTGGAACAACTTTCTTCCTTTGGCGACAGTTGACAGATGGTGCGGATAAGTAAAAAGGTGTGTGTAAACGTATGGAGATACGAATGCGAAAAGAAAAGTAATTATTCACCTGCCTCGCCAACTACAACAGATCGGCATTGAAAATTCAATGATAACCTTTCAATTCGTTCACTATAATTTATTTATTTATTTCCAATAGTATGTATAGGCATACATAAATGAAATGAGGTTATACATATTTACTGTATCATGTACCTATAAAATACTTTTACTTCTATTCTTATGAGATTCTTTGGAGATAACTCTCGGCTTTCGTACGCACGCTTTCGCTCATTGTAGATACAAGTCAAATGTCAGTTCATTGAACATTGATGTTCCGTTCATCAGTTGGGTTAATTTATTTATCTACCTTCCAACCTCAAACTGATCTGCAGATCATAATTTCAACACGTATACATAGTATCTACTGAGATTTATCTCATAGTGTTGCATTCCGTGAACATGGACCAAAATACTTTTATGTGTGCATATAAAACAAAGATGTCTGTGTCAAAAATGCTGATCAATAATTGATAAACGATGTTGGACGAGTTGAATTGGAGAATAATTTAATTAATTATATATCAAAGTATTTATATAAATTTGAGCAACTATCGGAAACAAAGTAATCAATTGCTGATCAACATAATAATATGTTAAACGTATTGAGAAGCTGTTGGAATACAGTCCTCTGTCGATCAATAACCGGTCAATTTCAAAATCATAATTTACATCTCCATATCTTAGGAGCGACATTTCATTGCCATCTTTCCTTGTCTTGCGCTATTTTATAACTTGATGACCAATCAAGTCGTTGCTATTTGTCCCAGCTTAGACTGCGGTAACCCATCAGCCGCCTTCCCTCCGTAATTCCTCTAGTATTCACAGAACGTGTCCAAGCCATCTCAATTGAGATATTATGTAGAGTAGTAGTTTCTATACCGAGTCTCCCTTATTGTTTTCATACCAGGTTTCTATTATTTCGGTACTTTTTACTCGGTCCAATAATATTAGAATTCCTGTTATTTCCCTAAGCAGTTCGGCAGCCTGGAATCTTGATCCACTCCATGAGAATCCATATTTGGTGTCCTAAATAAAATTCTGGCATGAGTATCAGTCACCTACATAAAATTCTTACACACGTTTCAGTCACCTACATAAAATTCTTACATGAGTTTCAGTCATGTGAGAATGTTAAGATGTTGGTGCTGACAAACTTGGTTATCTCCAAACGGTAACCCTCTACCACTTGATAACTAAACGTCTTACAGGTATATCAATCAAGTCATCTCATATCTTCTTATTTATTTTCTTAATATTTTTATATTCTGTAATACATACAATAATTTAACTATATTTTTATAAATTACTATCATTTAAAAATATAAGAAATCACGATAGGTACCTTTTAGGTTTTACTTTTAATGTAAAGAAGTCGCACTCCTAGAAGAATAGTGACGCAACTCAAAAATCAGTATCGTGAGTATTCCTTAAGTTTTTAGGAGTATTGACGGAGTCCGAATGCATATTTAAACAATTGTATAAAATTATTTTGTATTCAATTGATTTTTTTACCCTTCCAATTCCTGTATCAATATAAAACACTTATGATGTTTATAATAATAATAATAATAATAGGGTAGTTAGTAAAAGTATCAAGGCGAATAGTGCTGATGCATTCGTGGTAGATTAGGCGGTCTAGTCGCGTTTAGAGTACTCAGAGTGTCGTGACTCTTAAGAAATTGAAAAATAATCTTTTATACCCAAATCTTGCAATTATAATTGTAATAGCCACTTCACAATTAAATTAAATTTTATTATAACTTGATTTACCCTCTCCTGAAAAATGTTTTTTTTTAAAGTTGTGACAGGATTTTTCTAGTAGTGCGATGTGATGATGGGTAATGGGGGTCAAGTTCGTATAAAAATGGTGTCGGTGAACAATATGGCTGTAGTTGACCATCAACAGTTGACTTGATCGTGATTTATTAAATCATGAAATCCGTTTATTTTTATCTACGAGTAAATATTTTTGTTTTATTCTATCGTATAGTAACATTTATTTTAATAGTATATACGCAAAATATATCTAAAGAAAATAAACACGGGTTCATATTGATTTAAATTTATTTGTTACTTTATAAACCCATTGAAAAATAAATATATTATTTACATGCAGGAGTGTAACTAATCTTATCTTTCTCGGCCAGATTATTCTCGCATTATCATGGTTAGTGAATCTAATCCCGAGCTAAAAATCCCGAGATTTCAGGATTCTATTTTAATCATCTTAATGAGATTTAAATGATTTTTAATGGAATTGAAAATGCTCATTTGCTTATTATTTTTTTAAAAAAGCCAGAAAGAAAAAATACAATTTACATAAGGTTTTTATATTTCAGCAAATACAAAGTACAAGTCTTTATATAAAACATAATATAAATAATAATGCAAGATTTACAAAATTAACAATTTCAATGTGAAAAAATTTTATTATTAAGAAACATACGCCATCATTTAGCCCTGATCTAATTTTGATACCCCGAAATTAATTCAAAATTTTAATCCCGCAAGTTTCAGAATCACACGTATTAATCTCGGGATTTAATAATACTGTTCACTGGTCCGGGATCTCGGTATCCCGGGATTGGAAGTCCCTAGTCATTGTGTATGTAGGATATAGCAGATGGCTGATAGCATTCGCTAACATTATTACAGCAAAGTTATCCTTGAAGTACCATTTCTAATATACTTGGAAATGTATAAACAATTATAAATTAGGAGAACACATTCTTATTGTGAAGTTGTAATTATTCAGAACAGACGGTCTGTGATATTTTAAATATGAATTAAATATATTAATTAGAAAGATATACATATAAAATCAATTTTATCGAAAAATATTGTTGTTGCGCCACCGGGATTCGAACCTGGATCTCTTTCTTAACCGAGGAAGGTGCATTATCCAACTATGCTACAGCGACAATATTTTTAGCAACAATTTTCGAACCTATATGTTATCTTTTTGATATTAATACATTTAATTGTTCCATTATTTTCTTTTCCCACGGTTAGAAAAGAGATCCAGGTTCGAATCCCGGTGGCGCAACAACAATATTTTTCGATAAAATTGATTTTATATGTATATCTTTCTAATTAATATATTTGATTCATATTTAAAATTATTGTATAAATGTGTAATATCTAAAAAATGTTATTTTTCAGGTATGTATCTGCCTAGCGGCCACAATTCCTGTGAAAAGTGAAATATTCCACAGAAAACGGCAACCCTTTATCGATTACGATCATCCGAATTTTGAGCAAATGTTCAATCCACCATTCGCCCAAGGATTACAATCGACATTGAATCAAGGATCCAGAATAATATCCAGTCCTCTTATAAACTTCAATGACAGACATGCTTCAAACAATTTGGCTTCATCTGCTTCACAACACACGGTGTCAACAGTGACCAACGTGGTACCGTTTGGAGTACCGCAACCATTTCCAATACACATTACGCGGACATTTCCAACTCCGGTATACGTCGGTGTTCCGTATGACGTTCCTAGGCCCGTTCGCGTAAGTGTTCCTCGCATTGTTCCGTATGCTGTTCCGCGGTCTGTTCCAGTCGAAATTCCAAGAGCTATCCCGGTACCTCACAGTGTTCCAATAGCCATCGCGCAAACTGTGGAAGTTCCGGATAGTATTCAGGTCGCACAAAGTTCTATCAGAATCGCTCATCCAAAACGGCATTCCTTTTATATTCCTGGTCCAAATATCCCAAACACAGTTTCAATCAATTTCCCGGATTATGCTCAGCCTCTTTACAGGTTTAATTTTCCGACTCGGCATTATTTTGAATAAAAACCAGATTAGATAAAATTTTTGATATATTTAAAATTATTTTTTACATTGGTAGTTTGTCTCCAACTAAGTTTTAAAAACGTTACATTATTTTTTTTTAAATGTTTGGCATTCGAGCAAGTTAAATATTTATTTATTTTAGACTAGCAGAACATTTTTGTCGATTACTGTTGATAGGCCTGCGAGTGGCTATATTATGGCCGCTGCACGGTCATTGAAGAAATGCTCATTAACAATTGGTATACGTGGTATAGTTTATTTTGAGTCATTTTTCTGTGAATTGGTTTAAATCATAGCAGATGTTTTTGTCGTGAAAACACATACGCGGCTCAATGACCCAAAAATGTATATAAATACACAATTATCCTATTAACCGGTGTACGTTGTAAAATATTACACGACCACCTGTTGATAATATGAATGAGGCAAATGATTCAATAGTTATGGTCAATTTTTTATGATTTAATGAATACATATCTAAAAAAATAAATTATTACATTCTCCATTTTATGATATCTGTAAAAATGATGTCTCTGCAAAATAATTTTTGTTTTTATGTGATAACATATCGAATACTTTATAATATTCTGATAAGAGCTACCCTTTACCGGAAAACTTTCATAATGCCTTTGTTATTTTTATAAATATATATAGATGTTCAAGATTTAATATGTATATAATAAACGGCATATATTTCCTCAAACATTTTCCCATCCAAAAAAAAGAAATCGAATCACTGACCGATATTGATATTTTTCATTTCTTTCCTATCAAACACTTGCCCACTTTTAACAACTATCAAAACAAAACTACTCGATAAATCTGTTTGAAATTTTGACAGATGTCGTTCGAAAGATGGCGTTAAATAATGGTATACAAATTTGGCGTCAGTGGCTCGATCAGACGTTAAACACGGATGCTTATCATACAGCTTTCGTACTTTTTCAACGATGACTTATTTCGCTTTAGTATGTCTTCATTAGAAATTTTCTGTTTGTTAGTGAAACGTAATGTAGGCATGAAAATAATCGTTATTAATTATTTTGTGAATATCCTGTACAATGTTAATATTTACAAAAGTATTGTTTACTTATGTATTTATATGGTTTTGAACATATGTGTACTTTATGTAATAATAAATATACATTTATCATACTACTGCTGTATGGATTTATTTATTTATTTTATATATCAAAAACAATATAAGAGATGTGTATAAAATGTTTGGACTGTGCCTGCCTCACTAGAAAATTCTGTATTGAGGTGGGCTTCATATCTCCCTGGTGGTGTACTGAACCCCAAAATCCCGCGTGATAGGAGGGGATACTTACCACTACAGTGCCAAGGACTCCAGCAAAACGTGAAAATATCAATTTTAAAATATCTCAAGCACTTTATGGCTTGTTACAAAGTTACCCATTTTAAAAATAAAATTAAATATTATAAGAAATTATAAATAGTAAATTATATCAAAAATACAAATCAATACATTAAATTTTTACACAAAAATCAGCATTGTATACTTACATGACGATTTGGCACTACAGTCTGCTACGGGAGTAGTTAATATGGCAGAGCATTGACTTGATATATGAGAGGTACCGAGATCGATCGATACTCGTCGACTACAAAATTTATTTGATTTCAAAAAGGGGTGGGAGGTACCTGATACCGATCCCGATACCCGTAAAGGTAAAATAATGTTCATGTTACCTAAATGTGAAAAGATCTAAATTTGTTACGGAATTTTTAATCGCACTATTTCAAAATCAGTTTTCATGACAGATTTTACAGGAAGACTCGCTAAATAAACATATTCTATATTAAAAAAAAAAACTTTAGAATGTAAATAATGTTATTTAGAAGCGATAAATGAAGGTACTTAATATGTATATTTAATATTAATATATCACTGAAGGATAAAACTTTTCTGACTGGAAAACTTATACTAGGCCCTTTCTTCTGGCAGTAGAATGCTCTTCCAATAGAGTTATAATGAGGAATTTGGTTTAAATATCAACGAACGATGTGTTATAAGGAATTGCAACATCTAGATACAGGGTGTAATAGACCTAGTCGACAATATATAAATTACGAGTCGAGCGAATATATGCCAATTCTGCACTGTTAAATAAAATATTATTGTATGAAATTTGTATTAAATCGTGTTAATCTTGAAGTCCACGTACTTCTAAATATTTTTTTGCGAAATTGTTCCATTATGAATCTATATCTTTGCTTCAGGCTCTAAATCATCTAATAAAAAATAGTCTAGCCGCTCGAAACTCAATGACATTTAATTTTTTGGAACCAATCAAATATTTCAATTAACCGAAATAATTGCATAATTACTATTTTTTTTAAATGCTCATATCTCTGACAACAATTCAACATTTTCTATTTGTAATTTTGTCAGGTAAATAAATAAAATAAATTATTGTAGAATGGGTCAATTACACCTGTATAATATATAAAATCAATGAATGTCTGTCTTTTCTTTAGAAACTCCTACACCCTTTGACCGATCTAAACCAAATTTTGTACAGTTACTTTACGGCCCGCCGTAAAATATAATTACCATCCCCTCTCCTCTGGACACCCCACTCACTCACCGATAAAAATAATTATTATATTTTATCTAATGCTATTTGTTCCAACTTTTGCACAGTTGCTCTTTACGATCCTAAGCAAACATAAACCACCCCCGCTCCGCCTGGCCACCCCAACCTCTCTCATGATTTAAATGTTTATTATATTGAATGATATCAGTATCAGTTCCAAATTTTAGATTGTTACTCTTTATAACTCTGACGAAAATACAGTAACTCCCGAACATCTCAACCACCTCTGGCCAAAATCAAATTGTACCTGTACATTGTTATTATTTAGATTTTGCAAAAAACAAAGGTCACTTCTCCCCTAAACCCTTTTCAACAACATCGGATATAGACCACAAGTTATCAATAAAATTAATGTTATGAATTAATTTGTTGTAAAGTAAAATATTTTAGTTGATGAAATTCATTAAGTTGGTAACTTTTCATTGGAAATGATAGCTATCGCTGTTGAAATATGCATAGAACAAATCAGACGAAAATTTATTGCATTGATATTGTTCAGTTGGGAAAACAGTCTACCGATAACAGAATGTAAAAAAGAATTGTCCGTAACAAATTTAATTATCAAAGAACTATATATTAAGATAAGATAGGAGCGAATTGAGTATCATTAATTTTTTTTTAAAATCAATTTTAATTTAGCTCATAATTTTTTATTTTTTTTAAATAATAATAATTAGTGTGAAAGGCTAAAACTATACATTCAAATTCCTTCTAATCATTTATAATTTCACTTGCAACAAATCATACCTTTAAAACTGTATAAAAATTTTGAACTGATACCTTGCCATGTCAAAGGGTTAAATTAATTGTCATTCATTACAATCGCAAATCAAATTACACAGCACTTTTACCGTGTATTCAGTACGTAAGCACGTAATAATTCCTGGAACATTAATTCATCCCTATGAACTATTTGCTTAATTTGTATTCTGATACATTTTTAATAGTTAGTATTTGTGAAAAATATTTGTACGAGTGGCAGCATTGCTAAATAGTGTAGTGTTAATATGAAAAAATTGTAGATAACCTATGACGTCACACGTCGCTTTTCTATATCATTAATTTTAAACATAGCTGTTGGCTTGTATCCACAGATGAGATTTTTATGAGATTCTTAGTCTTAGTCAAATTTCAGTCTATTAACCATTGATGTTCCTATCGTCTGTTGGGATAGTTTGAATTTTATTTCTTTCTACCAATCTCAATCTCTGAGAGTTTATCTCTAGATCAAAATTCAACTCGTATACATTGTAAATCTCTCAAATTTATCTCATAGTATCCACGGAATAAGAAAGAGCTACGTACTCGAATTTCGTTACGTACATTGTGTAAAACTACTGTACATACATATATGTTCCGTACAGGAAACAAGAAACAAGTGTGGTTCGCCGATCTCCGCTTCTCTCAACTGGTGATGATGATGATGATGAGGTCAGAAGAAATGAAACACACAAGTATATTCTTTCTAGAGACAGTGAGAGAATGATTTCCCGATCGCAGTGAACCTGCTTTTATATCACTTTGGACAATGACAGTTTTATTTCATTCATTGAGCAGTTATGCATTCATGAGTTCATGATCATATTTAAACACGTAATATGCTGATTAGGTGATTCGCAATAATTTGTATAGTTCCATTTATTCCCACGAGGTACTAAAACAGGCGTCAGAAAGACGCTGTTGTGAACAATGCCACTTATTGTTTGGAGCAGGCACCGACATTTCTTTGCTTTGGCCACGTGTTTATCAAAACACCACATCGCAGTTGTTCATTGATAAACTAATTTGCACTTCGGCACCTGGATTGTGGCCTTGATTTATTTATTATCAAATATTCCAGGCGAGGATGGCGTGAGAATTCAATCCTGTTCAATATATTTATTAGCTTTTCACGATAATTTATTATTCAATCAAAAAGCTGTTTTAAAAACTTTAGATTTAAAAACCCTCTCGACGACTTAACGACACGACACTTGACACTGAGCTCATTGTTTTGAGTTCCAATATATGTTTTAAATTTTTTCGAACATTTGCATTCTTATTGCTGTTTAAATTAGAAATTCACAATCTTTAAAATAAAACGAAACAGTGTTTTAGATTTTTTTATTTGTTTAATTTTACGTCCCCTGAAAATGCCGCCCTAATGCTTTGCCTAATTTGCTTAAAGCCAGTTACACCCAATTGCTTATAGTCCTCCATCAATTCTGCGATCTCTTCTTTAGGCATATTAATAAAATAAATAGCTAAACATCCGTCAAGGTTCAAAATTTTCCAATTTTCCTGTGCGCCGCTCTTCAGTAGATATGAAAAGATTTTGTGCGGCATCTAAGAAACTTCACAAATAATTTAAATAAATTTATATGTTAAGACTCGTACAATATCTCCATTCTAACAATAACTCACCCCTACTAATAAATCATGGTCACAATAAACGTCTACACACCGGTTCCGAAAGCAACAACGACATTCAACGTTTCTTCATGTTTTTAGCTCCGAAACTGTACAACACACTTAACACTAACTGGAAAACGTTCACGCAAATATGAACTTAATACATGATTCAGTTGCATCGCGGTCCAATATTTCAACTTAATCACAATACAATACACTAATAATTCATTTTAGATTTACAACATATTCACTACACTTTTTTTATTGTCTCTATTTATTTTTCAGTATCTCTGTCGAATTTCTTTCTTTTTAATTTTTATTAAATAACATCGCAACAGCACGGAAAAATCTGGCTACTTTAACACAGACTATATGGTCTATATCAGAGGCGGATACCTACTGCATCCCACACAGTAAACTAACGAGTGTGATATAGTATTGTATGTTCACTTCTGATGTACGAAAAATTTCAATAATTCAAATAAATTTCATGGAATTCAAATTACACGATATATTAAGCCAAAAACGTAGTCATTTTCACAATAATCTTAAATCAATTAAAAATGTTCCAGGAATCAAAATGTGTTTACTGGCGAGGACTAAGTCTTGTTACTGTAGATGTTCTCTTAGAACTTTTGCGATACTTGAAATGATTAGTTCACATTTTAGAAACACATTTACAAACGTTTGAGGTAGATTCGTCCATTTACCTCATGGTTATGAATACAATTTTTATATTTTATAAATGTTATCTGTGATGCGGTTCCGACGCCATTTTAAATAATCACAACGATTGCCGTATGCAGATGGCGTCAGTATCGTCGGTCAATTCAAAGGATTTAAGAACTACCTAACCAATATTTCCGCCCCTTAAAATTTGCCCCCTTTAGACACCGTCTTATCTACCTACGCCTACGGGACGTCCCGGAATGTAGCCAAGACAAACCTGAATCTATCAGAGATAATACTTACAGCATTCCACTCAAAAAATAATAAATGTATTACAATATATTTATTAATTTAACAATATTTTAGTATTAGTCAATAAAGATTATCTCATCTTATCCGATTTTATTATAAAAGATTGTATCAAAAATATATGTAATACAATGAGTAGCTTGTTGTTCTAATGGTTAAGACGCTGGCCTAGCGATCTGGTGGTCGGGGATTCGCTCCTTGTTCCAGAAGATCAGCAAGTTAATCTCTCTTTTTTAATGTACCAAATTCTACATATAACTGTAAATTCTATTAGGGTAGCTAAGATGGCAGACCACTCATTTAGTATATGAGAGGTACCGGGATAGATACTCAGCGCTTTCAAAATATTTTTTATATCCAAAAGATTTTAGAGGCGTCTGGTGTCGATCGCGATACCGATAGGTATAGATAAAATTAAAACAAGATAAAGGTGGATGTGGCAGTTCATCTTTCCGATCGAACCGGATGAAGACCTGCCACATCCAACCCTGAAATCCCTACCCTTCCCTACCATCCCTCATGTAATCAGAAGATAGGCTCCGGCGTCTGTCGCACAGTCGCAGACGCACCATGGATCCACGGCAAGTTCCAAGTATATATATATATGTATGTGCTTTATCATTTACTTTAAATTTTACGTTGTATTTATATGTTTTACTTTGCTGCAATGTTATCAGATTATAACAATATAACACACTGTACTATGAATCAAAAAAATAAAATTATTATTATTATTTATGATAAGAGATCAAATCACGATTGCGATCTCTCTTTAGCATTCCTACAAGTCTAACCATTTCTGAATTACGCTCTCCTATATTGAGAATGTGCCGAGCATGCAATGATTTGTTCATCGGCATTGATATATTTTCTGTTTCATTACCGATAGTTGAAAACCTAATTAACAATATTTATCTATGCAATGTGTAAATGATTTTTCCTTGTTTTTGTTTTTGCGTCCATAGCTTTATTACGCTGCTTTTTTCGTATCGTTTTCTTGTCCAATTGGGATGTAAGGTATTTGTCACAATTTTTATGTCCATGTCAAATGCCCTTATACTTATACCTGTGTTATTTCCAATAAATGAATTAAGCTGATCTTAACATTAAGAAAAGATCTCTTGGGTAGGTTGGTCACATAATGGGAATAAATAAATGAGGAAATGATGTAAGAAATATAGGTTAATGGGAAATGTATGAATGTGCGCAGGATAAAAGAGTATGGCGTTCTTTTCAGTGTCCATCTCTGCGGAAAAACGTTATGTTATTAAATCAAAAAGGTTATTCTTTAGAATTTCTAGGAGTTTATAAAAATCAAGTTTTTAATTAATGGTTAAGGTGCGATGGTCAGGTAACATCAATCAAGTTGTTGGACATAATTGGAAGTAAACAGCAATAGATAGGGAGCTGTGGAAAGCAAAAGTAAGTATATTTTCAATACTGGTCGCATATAAGCAGAAGAAGAAGATGAGAAAAAAAGTACTTTAGGAATATTTTGAACGCAAAATTAAAAAACCTTCGCAGTTTAGAAATCACGCCTGTCTTGGAACTGGTGAAAAGCTCCAACTTGAGCTTCCATTTTAAATGATTTTCACGAAGCTAAATAAATTCGAGAAGCTTATTACCAAAAATATAAAACGATTTTTCAGCATTATAATGATATATCAATAATCAATAATATTTTGAAGTTTTAAAATCTAGAAAGAATTTATAATTTTGAATATTTTCATAGTAGAAATGGTTTTGGTTCAATGATTTGTAAGTGGTTCAGTGAGAATATGGTCATACGGAGTATCTATATTGTAATATTATAAGACTAGAAGGTGTTGTTCGTTCATGAACTTTTTGTCATTTTATGTTAAGTTATGAAGTAAAATATTAATTTTCATTAAAAAATACTACATGTAATTAGCAAATACATTTGATGTATATCACAATTATTTAGTCGTTTATTATGTATTGTTATTTTTCGTACATATAATTTGTATCATAAAATTATTATTTCTATGCTTAACGAATTCAGTCATACAAACGTTTAAGAAGATCATTCGTCGGAAGATTGTCAACTGGACCATTTTGTTTTATTAAATTTATTTTCATTAATTAATTTTGCATTAATATGGTTTGAAAAACCGTTATTCTAGTTGTAATCATGACAACTAATAATAACAACAATAACAACTCTCATTGCATCGATTAATTGTGACACGAAATAATCAAAGAACCTCTTAGCATTTTGAGTCACCTTTCGTTACCATTAGATACAGTTAATCGCAACGTCAACTAATAATATTAAGTGCCTACTAAAATTTTAACTCACTTTCATTTTGGTTCTTGTATCGAACGGTCGAGCTTACTCGTCAGTTTAGAGTAGGATTCAGAATAAAAGGTCCTTGAGAATGAGTAATGGTATTTACTCGAAACATCGGGAGTATAAAAGTCCTTCTTAAAACTATTTGACAAGGGTTCCCCCAGATTATGATTATTATAATATATATACGTAATTAGTATGTATTTATTTAATTAATTAAGAATTCACATAAGACCGGAATCAAGAGTAGACATGCATACAGGAAGCCCCTTTATTATAGTAATCGTCATATATTTTATCTACATACGTATATAATCTAACTACACAAGTGACACCCTACACGTTTCTTAAAATTGGATAAGTTATCTATGTATTTTGTAGATAAAATATAGGTAGTAACAGTATTTAATCAATACAGTTGGCGTTTTCAAAGCACTAGGGAAAAGTTCGCCGAAATACGCGTGTGACTTGTGGATTCAATTATTAAGGTAAATATTTAAAAACTCTTCTTTTTTTGCCTATCATTTAACTTAAGGTAATAAATTCAATAATCTTTTTTTTTTATTTTTTAGGAGAACACATTCTTATTGTGAAGTTGTAATTATTCAGAACATAGGTCTGTGATATTTTAAATATGAATTAAATATATTAATTCGAAAGATATACATATAAAATCAATTTTATCGAAAAATATTGTTGTTGCGCCACCGGGATTCGGTTTTTTTGACGCCTATAAAATTCTACGTGTTGTCAGACAAATATGGTGCGGATTTAGAAATGATTATTATATATTAACACGAATCTCGGTGGCGCAACAACAATATTTTTCCATAAAATTGATTTTATATGTATATCTTTATAATTAATATATTTAATTCATATTTAAAATTCAATAATCGTCCAGCATCTGATTGTTTTTATATCTGCTTTTACAGTACGAAATCTGATGAAAGATATTATCTTTTCAAACGACCATGCTTGATCATACAATATAAATTTACCCGTTTATTTAAACTTTCTATTATTTTTTCTGATTTCTTAAATATTATATATGTATATGTGTGTGTATTTTTAACATTAAAAAAAAATTGCCGATCCGTTCAGAATCTTCTGTCATTTTAACTGCCGTAAAATACATGTGTAATCTAGCTAGCTATATAAATTAAAAGATAAGTTCATGAATGATCCTCTACTGCAAAATCGACCTCACCATACCTACTTAGTATAATATAGTATTAGTCCACGATTTACTACGAAGAATCGAAATAAAAATTTAAAAACAGTATTTTACTTATTTTATATTTAACCTAGGTACCAAGCTGATCGTTATCTTGGTCTTGTGGGATTTTATTGTAATATACCTTCTTGCAGTTCTGAATTACGCTTGATTTATTTGATATTGTGATGTAATATTATAATAGTGTTTGATTATTAAGATCAGTATTAGGTATTGGTTTAAAAAATCACGAGTTTTACTTTATTTTATTTTATTAGGTAAATATACAGTTTATCACTAAATACAAAAAATCATAATAAAAGCGAAACAATAATTAAACCAGTTACATTTTTTCTCAGAAGATACAGTATACTATATACAGTGAGTACAATTTAAAAAGGACCATAATGCAGAAAAAAGTGAGAGAAAAAGTTGAAAATAAAAATATAAACAGAGGAGAGCGGAACAGGAGGGTGGGGGAAAAAGAAAAGGAAAATTGGATAGGAAATAAAATCTGTGTAATAAAAATAAAATGAAGTTCTGTACTGAAATTAGATTCAATTGAGGTAACTGGAGTATTGAAAATGTCTAGTTCGTTTAGGTGTGAATTGAAATAAAGGGGTGCTCGGTAGAAAAATGATATCTGTTTGGCATTGGTGTTGCAATGTGGAAGGTTAAAAGTAAGATTAGTTCTGGTTGACCTGGCTGACACTCGAATGGATATGCGTCTGAGTAAAATAGGACAGTCTACTTTAGAGTTGGCTATTTTGTGTAGGAAAATGACATCTGCCGTGTCTCTTCGAATTTGTAGTGATGGAACTTTGAAGATGATAGATGATAGATGACTCAGCAGTGCTAGATAAGATATTTCAGGAAGCTATTCTGTATTATTACGATTGTTAGTATAGCTATATTATTTCATTTCAGAAGTCAAGATGTTTTTGCTTTGCAAATTGAATCAGTGCTGTTGCGGTTGCACTTTGAGAACCGGAACATTAACTCTTGGAATCTTGGATTTGGTATGTAACCTATTTATTTATCATACACAAAAAACAATTAAGAATATACACATAAAATACATGTTGTGTTAAATAATACGCCTAGGCGGTTACAAACGAATCAGTCCCTAAATTCATCTCAGAGATCTATATAGGTATGTACATATGTACTTAAAATATATACCGGAATATGTCAATACATATACAAGATGTACAGGAATAGTTCTATGTAAATATATTCAATGTGCATAGGAATAGTTTAACTCTTTTAAGTTCTTAATTTTAAAGATATTAAAATAAAATACTTTTTTTATTATTCTACTCGTTTAATTTACTTTAGCCACAATTAGCAATATCGTTACCAGTAATAATGCCCGTACAGAAGGCGAAACGCATCTCAAGTAAATTAAACGAGTAAACTAAAATAAAAGTGTTTTATTTTCACATGATTAGGAGGAGTTCTACAAACTTACCTCGGCAACAGTAAATCCTTAATTATAGATATTTACATATGCTTTTCAGATATTTACTGAAATATATTGTGCTATGTGCTTAGGACCATTATATGACGTTACATACTGTAATAATTTATCGATAGACTACACGACTATTTGTAAACCTGCTAATTACTACTATTGTACATATTGTTACGTTGCGCGCTGACACCGGTGGATAGAATGCCAGCGCACCCGCGCCACCAGCTAGTCTGTGGGTTGGTAAAGTGTAGTGTCGGAATGCCTGTGTCAGATGGATGGGAGTGATCTGAATAATGCGAAAACACTTTATAATACTAAGAACAATTTAATTAAATAGTATAAGCAAAACCCGACATTGTAAGCACATCTTCTTTCTTCGTGTTAAACTCTCCTCCTAGTAAGGACACACAATGTTACCGATTTAGCACACCTCGATTTCTACCAAAAGTGATCTCTTCCTCCAGAAGGTTCCCCGGTGCCATCTTGTCACTGTGGAGCCCGTCGAGCCCATCCGTCTGCCATCGCTTACAGGCAGTCTCCCCGCCAGTCCCAGCAAAGAGATTGTTCTCACACACGGGTAGATCAAGGCTTCGACTCGCATGGATCCACCGCGCCTCATTCAATCTTATGTTTTCGATTTCTTTTCGCCATTCTGCCCGGCGCTCCGCCCTTCTCACGAACCTATTCCTCCACCGACCGCGCCTACTGGGATCGGTAGATGGTGCTCTGTGTCTTCGCGCATTTATTAGAAATGTTTCAATATTTAAAACATAAGCGGCTTGATAACTGTTCTATAACTTTTACATTTGAAATAAATGTCGTTTTCTGTTCGTAATTTTCAAATTAATTAATAAATAATAATTAAAAGTGCGCCCGCAGCGTGTACAAAATTTGTGCGTACTAAAAGTATTCTAATATACTTAACTGGGTTAAAATTAATGTTTACTTATCTGGGCTAAAATTAATGTTTGCTTATCTGCGCAAATGGTTTTTCTACAGATAAGAATATATGTACATATTAATCATAATGAATTATTTTGTCTGATATAATTAACACAAATTACATACTTGGGGACAATGTGTCCAATATTTTATTATTATCGCTAAATAATTCTAAAAGTCATTTTATCAATTCTTTAAGAGTGCTCGGCCTTAAACATAACTTGTATATACATAACAATACTCGAAATAAATAAATGTAATGATAATACCCATAATGATATAACTAATCGCGTTCATGTTAGGACGCATCGCTTCATTGAGACTGCACTATTGCTCGCCAAAGCAGAACTCAAATGTGAAGGGAAACCTTATTGTTAGTTAGTTGTTAGTTGTATTAAATATTTCAAAAGTCAGGGGTGACTAAACACAACCTTATATGGCCAAATAAAATCTAGAAGTAGTGACGAAACTACAAAAATTATGGCCCAATGAAAAATTGAAGGAATATACGTACGCAGTTTTATGTATTAAGTAGTAAGAACAAATTATTCCTTTTGACTCCTATAATATTCACACTTTAACAACAAAAACAAATATGTGTTTTTGTTGTGTTGCCACTGAAAAAAAACCTTGCTTTTACTGCGATTTTCACTTTGTGGTGGTCTGGTTCCTAACCTGACATATTAGCAGGATACTACAAGACGTCCTGTATTTTTCATAATAAAAATTCTGTAATAAAATAATAGATGCGTTTAACAAAAAAATGTTTATTTTGCATTTAAGTATAGTCCCTGGGAATTTATTTCTTAAAAACTATGTTTTCTAAACGTGATCCGTCATCTCTCTGGCAGTCTTCTAAACAGGAGGCAAAATTTCTGAGAACTGCTAGGCACGTATTTTCCGTGATCGCTGCCATTTCTTCTCGGATATTTTCTATTAATTGGTCCAGAGAGGGAGGATTACTGGAGAATACTGATCACACTACTGTAGAAACTTCATGGTACGTGTATCTTGAAGGCCCATATATTTAAGTAGTAAAGTGACTAGCGGAGGAATGAGACTACAATAAACTTTACATTTCAGATATTTGCGATTATTATTCTAATAACGTCATCTTCAATCGTTAATACAGCGCAATCTACCAATATAACGAATCCTGATGCTCAGGCGACTTTGGATACTATCAAAGCTGTGTACATCACGCTGGCTGTATTCAGTGCCTTTTTGATACTGGTAGATGTACTTCTGCTGGTTGGAATAACACAGGTAATTAATCTATTCTAACTTAATTATTTGAACTAAAATATCATATTTATACTGGTTTTAATAATATAGGTACATTGTTTATTATACGATTCATTCATGCATATCGCATCTTAGTGTGTTTTTCATATATTTATTTACTACGTCGATGTAGGTTATTCTATTTTTGTTCCCGTCTAATTTAAATGTTAATTTTTAACTGGGTTTAATGTAATTTATTCCTATCTTTTATCCTTCCAATATGGTTCTAACATTATTATGTCACAATATTTTGTGAACCATTTCAGTTGATATTGTGAAATTCAAATTATAAATCATTTTCGATTCATTATTCTATTGTCTTTGAAGACAATTCAGATTTATTTTATGTCTAGTTACCTCAAAAGGTATTGTATTCTTAATTTCTCTTAAATATTACATTTTTAATTTTCTTTGGTACATCCATATATCTTATTGAGTAATTTAGTCATCTTCAATTGTCAGTCAATCAATCAATAATATTATCAATTATTTTGGCGATGTGTATCGTCAATTTGAGGTGTCTCGTCAATCGTTAGTCCTAGACTTAAATAATTTATATCTTAGGGTAGCATCATAGAGTAGGTAAGATATTTTGATATTTAAATAAACGGAATAAGTTAATATTTGAATCAATAGTATCAACGACTTTATATTTTTACTCACACCCTGTCCCGAATCGTTTTGAGAGTTGTTTGCTCTTGTTTCGATTCGTCATAATTACATTTTTTTACATTCAGTCATTATTAACATTATCATCATAATCCCATCATAGGTTGGCTCCGGTATCATCGTACCAGAGCCACGCCTGTACAATTTGACGTGAGACTCGTTATCACATTAAATTCAGAAGGCAGACAGATGGAAGCTATAGAAATCATACACCCCCAAAAGGGGAGGGTAGACGTCACATTTACCGACAAGGAAGCCCTAGCTTCTAAACCGGTCCCGGGAAGGGGTGCCCTTCCCCCCCCCCTTCCAACTGTTCTTTATAAAAAAAGACGTCATGTGTTGCAGTCGTATAACTCGGTCACAGTCCGGCAAAAATTCACCTTGTTATTCAATTTAATTATTTATTATTTTATTATATTCAATTTTAATAGATTGTTTTTCTTTTAATTTTCAGAATAAGCCGGGACTGCTCGTGCCTTATATGATTTTCGCAGTCATTAGCGCAATTGCGAATGTAATCTCATCCATCATATATGCTTCGATTTTCTTCAAGGCTGGTGCTGCCGGATCTGGAGTGGTCGGTCTCATATACGCATTCTTTTTCCTGGGTAATAATATATGTTTCAATAATTAATTAATAATAATTCAAAAATATATATATATTTCAATTTTGATGCGAGATAAACAAGTACAGTTCTCCAGATCTTTCTAAGTGTGTGAATATTAAGAAACACCACATTTTTCTTTTTTATTATACATACGTAAAATCTACAGATTTCTTTACCACTGTGGATAAGTCATTATAAAGTATACAAATTATGGGGCAACAAACGCCATCATCATTACCAATAATATCAAAGATACCTATTAGTTTTTTAAAAATGTAATTCTTTTATCCATAGAATAAATCTTTAAAATTGCAGTATGTGATTGCACCATTATGATCTAATTTACAAACACACTGAAGTAGAAATCTATTTCATTTTAACGCATCTATAAGAGATTTCTAAATTTTAAAAGTTAATTATACAATTTAATTATTCAAATTTCAAATTTATTTGACAGTTTTACACGTGAAAATAATTATATATACCTACATGTCAAATAATCATTTATTTTCTATCATGATAATTATTAGGTTGGTGCATAATTATACGCCGTTTTTTAAAAATTGTATTGTAACATAAATTGTATTGTAACATAAATTGTATTGTAACATAAATTGTATTGTAACATAAACAAAACGAAAACAAACTAAAAACATATTATGTACAATTATCATTCGAGGGCGTAGTCACCATCTTCTACGGGAGAAGAAGCGCTGGTTTTTTGAGGCAATCCACGATTTGACATCTTCCATCAACTCCTCCAAATCGTCATAGACTTTGCCAACCTGCCAATTTTTCAGTGGCCTTGTTGGGAGAGTGCGGCGGATGGAGGAACAAATCTCTCGCTAGCGATGGATTCGATCACATGGCGTTCGACATGAGAACGAGCATTGTCGTGGTGGAAAACAATTTGGTTCTTTTTGCGCGATCTTTTCAGTTGAATGGCAGTATAAAGGCGATCAAGCTGGGCCAGATACACGTCGCTTTTGATGTTGCACTGCCTTCGGTCATTTCTATCAGGGATTCGTCACTCTTGACTCCTGACTCCTGACGCTCATCATTGTCATTCCACCAGTAGTAGTGGCCATTGGAGACGACCTCCAAACGAATGAATCCTCTCCGGTCTCACCAGACACACCACATAGCCTTCTTGCAGTGTACAACCTTTGCAATTCTCTTAGGAGTTTGTCCTGTTGACACGCAAACAATCTTTCTTTTCACGTTTTTGTCAAGGAGCCAAGACTCATCTCATGTGACAAGTTTATCTAGGAACAGGTTTTGATCATTTCTCTGGAGCAAATCGGTAAAAATTTGGACTCGGTCGGTCTTGTTGTCTGAAAGATTGTACCGAACCCATCCGGTCAATTTCCACACCTTGTCGAGTTTTCTGAGATGACGGACAATCGCGGACTGATCGATGTTGAAATTCTCAGCCGATGTCCTAGTTGTGCAACTTTCGTCCTCTTCTACAGCCTCCAGAAGGGCCTGGTCATCAAAATCCGAAGATCGACCTTATCCTAAATTGCTGTCTAAGCTGGTATCACCGTATTTAAAGCGAACAAACCACTCTCGGCATGCCCTTTCGCTAATCGTTCCTTCGCCGAAAAGACTGTTAAGATCGCGAAACGAATCAGCAGCTTTCCGCCCTTTCTC
Organism: Eubasilissa splendida; assembly: GCA_031772225.1. Classification (NCBI taxonomy): domain Eukaryota; kingdom Metazoa; phylum Arthropoda; class Insecta; order Trichoptera; family Phryganeidae; genus Eubasilissa; species Eubasilissa splendida. The sequence goes on along the minus strand of CM062859.1, from coordinate 16,554,629 downwards.
GAAGTGGTACAGCATAACGTGGCGTATATGTGTATGGTTTTCGAAGCGCATTTTAATTTCCTAACCCTATTAAATAATCATATTATGACAAATTAACGTCAATTAAACGTCAAATTCTAAAAATATAACGTCGCGAAAAAAACGGTGGATAATTATGCATCAACCTAATAATTATTGATACCAGGTACGAGTTTCGGGAATTTCATTAAGAATGAGAAAATATTAATATATTTGTTTTTTCTAGGAATCAAATGGTACTTTTTATCGGTGGTGCACAGCTTTTATACGGAATTGAAGTCTGGTTCTAACAACAACGCAAACGTAACAGTATATCCGCATGGACAACAGATTTATCCGAATTCACAACAGCCTACGGTGGCCATGACCAGGGAAGTCAGGTAATAAGTGGGTCACGTGCAGCGAGCGATGCAGACAGAGTCAAGGATCATATGATCAGTGATAATATACATAATTACAAGGAAACAGAAATGATTAAACGTAGAGAATAAGCTTATCATGATATAATAATTGTTCATCGTCAATAGTCAGATAAGCAAATGTTTTTGATTATTGCTAATTTTTCACATTACCGTGTATTTTATTATATAAGAAAAATAACCAATGCACATGTACCTATATAATACGTTGACACAATAAAAAATTGTCATAGTTTTATAAAAATGTTTTAAAAGAGTTATTTGTTAAAATACCTAACTAACCAATCAGTTTAAAATACTTTTTGTTTTGATACAACTCTTACCTTATCTCATATTTATTTGAACTTTATCTAATATGCTATCTATGTTGGTCGTGGTCATTCCAGTCTTCTTATAGCTTATAGTTTCTGATCATAATCATCTGATCTTCCTATAACATTTTCAGGAATAGGGGCAACCGTAAAAGAACCACGGACATAATAATTTTTACTTTATCCAATTTTATGACTCCACCAGCCCATCTTGCTGAACACTAACCTGTGGATCATAGTCGGTCCAGCCATTGTTTTGTAAACTTTACCTTTTGTCTAACTATCGTACAAGACTCCAGATAAGGATCTCCACTTGAGCCATGCTGTATTAATTATATGCTTCACATGAAGGTCTGTTATTACCTCACACGCGACGTGCGCACAAAAATAGTTAATTGCGTGACAATCAAGCTACCGATCTCGAGAAATAGAATAATTAACTATCGGCATTAAAGGGCGGTATTTTACTTCAAGGGTGTTTCGGAGATAATTAACAGCGGTAACCAATTTGACACACAATATAATTCGATAAAATTTATAAATCAAAACTAATGATTCATAGCTGTATGTATTTTATAAGCAGATTAGAATATTGTATCTAATACATACCGACCTTTACCGACAAATCTTTGAGATGAGAGATCAAAGTCTCATCCGTGGACACCACAATAGCGGATAACAGTCTTGTATAAGAGAATTTTGGTATTACGCAATATCCTTAAGTGAAGTAAGTAGGTAAAAATAAATGATTCATTAATCACGATAAAACATAATTAATTTGATCATAATCTATTCTTGTCTGGGTATCTGATAAGCAAATTGCAGGGGTGTGCACTTCGTGCAATCAATAAAGCTGTGATTTACTATTAATTCTGTAAAACAAATATAAATTAAATTATCCATGTTTTATGAACGAACCATTTAATATAATTACGCAAAGCGCTCACAGCAGTAAGTTTAGTAAATGGTTTTCATGTTACTGAACATGTAAAACATTTACTAAAAATAAAAACATTCACGCTCGGACGTTAAACTTCAATTGTCATAATCGTTATTTAGGGGAGTTTTAATCTCCCCAGTAGCAGTTAAAAAGCAATCAATTTTTTTAATTGAACACCCTATATCAATGTTTTATACGTGTGTATGAATATCTATCTTTCAGAATACATAGACCACTATAGGGATCTATGGTAGTTTGGGGGTTAGGACGGTGGTTAAATGAAATAAATGAGATTTTGGCGTGTTGGGGTGTTTATTATGATGGATATAACAATGAAGATAGATATAATGAAAGGAATGAATGAAGATGTAGAAGGTGCACGTGTATTATGAACTGAAATGAAGCGAGTTGGCGGTCTTGCTCGGCGCGCGTGAGCCGGCAAGACCGCCGTTATGAAACGATGAAACTGGAGAGACTACTTGACGGTGAATGATTGAACCAGACTTGTAGCAGCAGCCGGCAGCGCTGTCGCTAGCGTCGATGCCGACTGAGATGGCGGTGAATATGAATTCTGATCGCTACAGTAGTTTTAGGTGATATTTATTTGCACGTATCAGAACGTACACCGTATACAATGGTTTGAGTTTTTGTTTCTTTCTCACAATCTCATGCTGATCTCTGAATTTATCTCCAGAACAAAATCTCATCACGTGTTTACGGTATTGAGATGTGTCTCAACTAAATCTCTGAGATTGTCTCCTTCCGTGGACACAATCTTTTATTGTTTAATTTTCTCTCTGGGTTTTAATCTACCGATCTACTCAAGCCATACAATTTCTACGTACTAAATTGAAATTCCATTCAGCCGACCCGCGTTGTATGTCTTGCATACTTATTTGTTTTATTACAGAATAACATTAAAAAGGTAATCAACTTGGCTTATGACCACGATGATCTCTCAATAAGAATGACATTAAAATTAAATATGTATATTCAAAAAAAAAATTTCTCTGTAATGGAAAATTTAATGTTCATAATTAATATAATGTTATGATGTTTGTTATGATGGTCCGACTCCATATTTTATACCATCATCCGTGCTCAAGCATTTCAATATTCACCTTGGTTACAGTGAGGAAATTGAGGAATTGAGACAGCGACGCCGGCAAAGAAAGTACTTACTTGAGAACAACTGACTTACTCAACCAGATTAGGTACGTTACAATATAGGTAGGTTAAGGATATTCACAATTACTATATACGAAGGAGGTGGCGAGTTAGAACAGTAGGTGTTGTTCGGATGGAACTCGGCAGAGAAGTAACTAGTGCAACATTATAACTCGTAGCTCTAATTTGGAGTTAATTAGATAGATGTCGCTCTTGTTCAGGTCATAAACTTAACTAAACTCTTTATATAAAGGGTGTAACAGGCCTAGTCCACAATATTTTATAGGTGAATACCTGACTTCATTATGATTCAAAAATCATCAAGCAATATGTGCAAACTCTGCACCGTTACGGAAAATATTATCGTTTGAAATTTTTACAAAATCATATTATCATGTCTACGTACTTCGGAATAAATATATTATTTGCAAAATGTATATATTATTAATCTTTGCATCAGGTTCTAAATTATATAACAAAATAGTCTAGCCGCTCTAAATTCGATGACCTTTAATTTTTTGTACTCAATATATAATCTAGAATCAATAAAATATTTTAATTAATCGAAATAATCGCATAATTACGACTTTTTTGAAATTCTTATATCTGTGACATAGTTGAGATTACGCACATATTCCTTGAACATTTACGGCTCATAATTTAGTCAGCTATCCACCCATAAAATATTGTGGACTAGGTCTGTTACACTCTATGAAAATTTTCTGCCATGACGTGGCGAGACTTTACGAATTCTTTGATGAAAGCTTGATGATTCGCAGAGCTTCAAAAAAAATCCGTAAATAATCGTAGTAAAATATCAATTTAATATAAAATGTTAGAATTACTTTTATTTCTTTTAAATAATGCAATCCACACTACCCGAAGAATACATGGATCAGTATGTGAAACACTCAACACACTTTATTTGCGAGATTGGCGTGTCAATTGTGTAATGTTGATGGCTATGAATTATTGGGATATAATGTGATTATACTGCAGTTAAATATTTAGAGCATAATGATAGTGTCATTATATTTAATTATATCCGGCCCAAGGTGACCCGTCAAATGCGCCCTGATAAAGCCGCCCCGATAAATGCGCCCCCGACAAATTTGCCCCGACATATGAGTCCGACAAAATATTAATTTTTGAATCGCATGGTGAATTGTATCACAATGAAATAATATTTTTTCTAAACTTCCGTGTACATACATAAAGCACTCGCGAAAGTGTTATTTGAATAATTTCTCACTTGTACAAACCGGCGTCAAAGAAATGTTTTTTTATTTTAAATATGAATTAAATATATTAATTAGAAAGATATACATATAAATTCAATTTTATCGAAAAATATTGTTGTTGCGCCACCGGGATTCGAACCTGGATCTCTTTCCAAACCGGGGAAGGTGCATTATCCAACTATGCTACATCGACGATATTTTTAGATATCACAGACTTATGTTCTGAATAATTACAACTTCACAATAAGAATGTGTTCTAATAATGTTTTTTATTGTTTAACACGTTGAGTTTGTATAACCTTTGCCAAATTAAGTTATCATATTATTAATTATAGAGAGTATAATCTGCAGTTTCGTCTATCTCTTCTCATCTTTTAATTTATTATAATTTTTTAAGACATCGCTGGCGGCGTCGCGTCGTGTAAATTTTTTTTTTTTTAACATTTTAGTCCAGACACATAATTTATTGGAGCGCATATGTCGGGGGCGCATTTGTCCGGGGCGCAATTGTCGGGTAACCCTGGCCTATGTATATTTTTTTTATGACAGTCCACGAACGGCAACCAGTATACCGTGGACCGTAAAATCCTAACCATCTATTTTGGTTAATAATGTTTTGAAGTAATATCTACATATTCAGTTTCTGCTTAATACTAAGCTAGGCTTAGAATTATATGTAATTTGTGCTTTGAAATGAATACCCAAAAACCTCGTTTATTCTTAAACGTGGTGTATTGAGCGAAAACTAAGAAATCTGGGATAAATAATTTCCAGGAACTAAACTAATGTAAAGTTATGTTTTAAAAAAAGAGAGCTTTTAGCTTTTAACCCTTTGTGTCCTAGTAATTCAATGGTGGGAACAATCCATAAAATATTCCTACCGCACAGGTAAGATTCAGATGAAATCACCATAGTAAATCTGCTAATAGGAACATAAAAAATAAATGTCCCTGAATATAAATAACTATGTAATAACTGTATATAATTTCATTACATATTTTATAGGAATGCACCCACACAACGACTTCACAGGCTTAGGAATGATTTTGGTCTTGTAGATATATTCCGATGTTCAATGTTTAAATATAAGAGTGATGTTTTTGATGCTGTTCTGAGTCAAAGGTGTAATTGATTTTGATACTCAACTATACTGTATTAAACCTATTTTTTTTCTGTGTTAAACCTAAATTTTAATTTTTTGCTTAACTTTACATTTTTGTTTATTTTAATTCAATTTTATAAATTTCTGTTTTATATATTTTCCATGCTACTTGTATAGTTGCACATCATTTTGTTATAATTAATTTCGTAAAAGCCCATAATGGCGTGAATACAATATAAATAAAAATAAATTTTAAAATACTCGCAGAAATCCTATAAAAATTGTTAAATGAAAAAAAACATTCCGTTCACAAAGGATATAAATTATCATAGAATATATTTTACCGGAGGCTCCCCTAGAACTTTAGAAATAACGTTAGAAAAATTCCAATCATTTTATGGAAGATTCACAACTGGACTAAAATATAAGACAAAGATACTACAAAGGTACCAACAAGTTAAAAATGTGTAGAATAAACATTATCCTATGCAAGGGTGGTATGATATACGTGTCTGAAACATGTAACGTATATTTTTTTACATATTTGCTTGATTTCTTGACTTAAAATAACTTACATATGCATAGTTACTACGTGGGGATGGGCAGAAAAATAAATTATCTGCCTCAACAGGTCTAGAAACCTGTTATCTCCTCAATATAGCAGTTGTATAAACTGCTTCATAAACATCTATAACAGTTAATAAAAAAATAATTTACAGATATATTTTTACTTAACATTTTTATTTCTGAAGTAATGGTGAGTTATCAAAGTAAAAATCATAATAATATTTTTTATCTCAGATTTTGATGGGGGAAATACAAACACTCTTAAGATCTACAAAAAATACATTTACATATTCATATTATTAATTAATTATTTAAACGACGAAAAAAAGTAAAATAACATAAATATATCAATTGCTAATTATAAAAAAAAAATTATCTACATCAAAGTAATGATTTATTATAAAATACTAAGTTTAATGCATAGTCATTAAAAATAATCACTTGTATCCGAAAATCTAATCTGTATTATATAACTAGATTGAATGGAAATCATAGTGGGACTACACACAACACAATTATACTAATAACAGATAAAAGGAAAAAATTTGTACTCGCAAATTTTTTTTTATCATTATCCTGTATCAGCCATCAATTGTCTAAATTTATATACAAATAGACTAAATATCTGTCCAGGAAAGATATTTTTATTTTAAAATCCATAACCTTTAAAATAATATGCGAGCTGGAAACGGAGAACTTCTAAAAATTAAGTTATATTTTCAGAGCACAAGATGCTTTTTCTATGCAAATTGGATAAATGTTGTTGTGGTTGCAGTTTAAAGACTGGATCTTTAATTCTTGGTATCATTGATTTGGTATGTATTGTTTTCTTGTCCCGATTTTTTATGTATATATATGAAAAGTTTATCTATTTTCTGTATTTTATTTTTAATATAGGGAGAACTGGTATATACTGGCTCATTTTTTTTCAAATCGCCATTAAACTTGTAAAAAGCTAATTTTATTGATTTTTCTTTCTTCTTTCTTCTTTTGAAAGATACTAATGTTCTACATCAAAAGTTTTAATTTGGTTTTTTAAATGAAAGTATTATTTAATTAAAGCCATCGACGGTACATAGTGAGTAATAGAGATGATTATATTACAAAGTTCAATAAAATCACTTTTTGGGTATAGAAAGAAAAAGAATTGGACAACAAATGAAAAGATTTATAATTTGTTAATAAATCACTTAAAAAATAGATAAAATTAAATTGGTCAAAGGTCATATTGGCCAACAAAAGACCGAATTATTATTATTTGTCTCATGAAAAATAGATTTTAGAATGTGATTATTACAACATACTTGGTTGTTATCTTTTCAAACAAGCAAGAATAGATAATTAAAAATAATAAGAACTTATAAGTAAAAATTAACAAAATCAGATTTAAAAAAACTTATTCATCTTAATCTTTTATTATTATGCCACAAGATTCTGTAACACTTTCTACATAAAAACATATCATCGTTAATATTATGTGGTATATTATTGTTTCTTATGGTTTTTCTGAATGCACTCAATATGGAACCGCCCTCCAGTCAAAACAGGTTAATTTATTTTCCACACTTGATTTACATATTAGGCAATGGTAATTTTTTAATCTTGAAAGTTCAATATTACATCAGCCAAAGTAGATTTTTCACTGATTTCATTGATATTCATAGCAATTTTGTCCAATCTTTTTTCATTACATTACATTTTCTTACATTTTTCCTTACATCTTCTTACATTCTGCTTACATTCCCTTACATTTTCTGAAATTCATATTAGCCATATTTTTCTTTATAATTTTAATTTCTGGCAAATTTTTTCTAGTTTCCTCTCAATATGCTGCTTTTCAAGATCATCTTTAATTGGCATAGACCTCCATATTCTGAATGTGGTCTTTTTTCATCCAACACCATTATTTGTACCATAAGCCCATGACCCACTATGTACCATAAGCCATTGACCCACTATATACCATATGACCATTTTGAATTCAAACTGCCACAAAATTTGTTGGTTAATTCGTACCACTTTAAATAATTCACGAATGTCAACCCAGATGAATAAGATATAATATAAAGTTAGGTTTTTAAATAAATGATGCTACAGGTCCACATAGAAAATAAACACCTGTACTGCTTTTTTTTACTTTTGACGCACAAAAACATACAATCAACTGTAATTCAGTTGGTTATAAAAACAATTATGAGTTGCTGATTGGATGGTGCAGATTCTTACCATTATATCATCGAAGAATTGTTTTCAAAAACTTTTGTGAGATGGCTAAAAATTCCCATAACCCACTATGTACCGTGGCCCAGTATATACCAGTTACCCCTATAGGTTATCAACAAGTCCTAGTATGACATTAAAGTATATACAATGTCAAAACACTTAAAAATAATTAATGTTGCGTTACTTTTTACGATTGAGAAATTAAGAACACTGAAAAAATATAAATAAAAGTTATATTACAAATTGACAATTGAGAAGAGTAAACAAGTTATTAAAAACCACTGCACAAGTACAGAAGTGCGTAGGTTCCAAGATCAATAAAGTCTAATCACGCAACACTTCTCAGCGTCCCAAAGTGATTATATGTGTTACACATTCGTATAACTATTAAATGTGTATGTATAATACAATTTCACTTTGAACTATGCATGTATAATAAATAGTACATCAGGTGGGGGCTAAGGTAGCACATCAGGTAGGGGCCGCAAGACTTCCGCAAAATGAAAAAGGTTTTCACCAGTTGTATGAATTTTGTTGATCAGCTGATTGCACTATTACACATTGTCTAGATTGCACCAATTTTTAATTATGAATTCTTGTCATTGTAAAATAATCAACAGCCTTGTTTGGAAAGTTTTGTTGCACTCTCCTTATTCATCAGATCTGTTGAACAATTATTTATTTCAGTGGATGCAACATTTTTTATAAGATACAAAATTCAATTCCATACAGAAAGCAAAACTGGGTCTTAATTAATGAATATTATATTTTAACTCTAAACCAGAACTCTTTTACAATAAATGGATTTATGATTTAGTTGAAAGGTGAAGAAAGGTTATCAAAAACCATGGATTACAATGTTTATATTTCATTTTACATTTATGTGTTGAGGAGGGATTGAAATCATGCAAACTTAAGGCATAACTTATGGCTGCCTGAAAATTTGAACGGGAAAGAAAATAATCTCTTATCAAATTCATGCAATGATCATGACCTAACGTGACAAACAAAATACTTCAATAGACAGATCAAAACGCAAACTTGAGCTTCATTAAAAAATGGCATTAATTCCGGAAAGACCTATATTATATTACATTATAAAATACATATAACATATTTATCATTATCTACTGATTATACACACCCTAATTAAGGCTCCTCGCCTATATTCATTTGCTACCCTAATATCAAAGCAATCTGTGTATTATCTCTTTTCAGATACTTAAATCCATTGTTTTAATAATTACGTTTATAACTATAATGGGTGTTTTATCAGACCCCACCATATCTGATAACACAGCAGACGGCTTAAGCCAGGACACATTAAATATTGTGAGAACTATATACATCACATTATGTGTACTCAGCGGCTTCATGGTAATAATAGATGCGTTACTCCTGATTGGAATTACAAAGGTATTTTTTGCGTAATTTTTAATAATGTTGCAATTATTACTTGTCTTTTAACTAAAATATAGGAATGATATGACCATTTTACGTATCTTACGAACTCCGTTACAAAACAATGCTTCGATGGTCTACTAATAGTGATTGATGTCCCCCTGTGAGATCGTAGGGATTATTTGGAACTTAGCACCGAATCATTGATTGGGATGAACTGTTGAATAGATATTAATAAAATTAATCATTTAGAGTGATTTATGTACGTTAAATAGACATTTTAACACTACTCCATGGCTCCACGGCCCTTTGAGAACCTTTTTCTGATAAACAACTCAGCGCCAACACTCTCCATATGAAGATGAGATGCTTTTGGATCTCCCCTCACATTGTGGCTCCATCTTAATTTGAGTCTAACCAAAAGGTCATCATCCATTTGGGATCCCTCGACGAATACAACTCACAGCACGTTTCATATTCATGGACTACTAATCTTATTATTTCCAATTTTACTATATCAAGATTTTGATCAAGACCCTGAATTGTTCAAAACTCTGAATTATTGTTAATACATTACTAACCTGACTGATTATTTTTCACCAGTCTCACATATTAACAGTCTGAAACAATAACTGAAAGCATTTTAATTTAATCAATTTTTTAATATATCTAAAAATGATGTATCTATGTATAGGCACCCAAGATAATTTTAAAAGATTGGTATTGAAATTTAATTTATAATTATAATTTTTTCAGAGTAGACCGAAATTGATGGTTCCGTGGTTAATTTTAACAATGGTATATACAGTGGCAAATGTAATCTCATCTATCATATATGCTTCTCATTTCTTTGAAAATGGTTTGGTGGGATCTGGAGTATATGGACTTACATATGCTTTCATATTTTTAGGTAAAAAAAACATTTTATCCATTAATGACTTCATCATATTGTTTTGTATTTATATAATACTAATTTATATTATAATTGGAAATTAATGCAAAGTGTAAACAATTTAAATATTCTAATTAACTATGTATTAAAAAGAGAGTCCCTGCGATTCTGTGCTGAATGTGCTATGATACACAATTACCTCGTAAAGCTAAGATTTTTAATTCCATTATTTCTGTGTAATTTGCTGATATAATTTAATATTGCTACAAATTATTGTCTGCTTGATTATAATAACTCCCTATTATCCGACACTGCTGGGACCGGAGGGTAATAAAAATTCCGGATACACTCTTTCAAATACTATAGCACCGTGCAAAACTCCTTAATAATCTGTTAATCTGTGTCCACGGTGATCTCTCAATGAGGCATTGATCTCTGAGCATCAGTTAAGGTATGTGAATGAGTCATTTTAATCAGCGCGTAAAACATATGGGCAGTAATGTAACTATGCCGATGCAGCCAATGCGGTGTATTGGGGCCCACGTTATATAGGAGCCCATAAGATCCGCGCTCTACAATACTTTTGTTATCAATATTTTGCCCAGCCCTAATTAAAACTAATAGTCAAAAAAATCCTCCATAGTAAGAAATGAAAATAAACTTTAAAAATCATTTCTCAAGTGTATTACAAAAACATTATCGATGTATACAGTACTAGTCTGTTAATACATACATTGAATTAGAGATTGCCTTCAAAGCAGTTCAGCAGTTCAGCTCATATAAATGTAACAGTATATTTTTTCATGAAAGTGTGCATATTTTATAAGAGACAAGAGACTAATTTTGTATTTACAATTTAATGGATAAAACTGCGTAGTATTTAATATTCTCATATCCTAGGTACAGGGGGCCCTATTTTTCTTTTCGCATTGGGGACCAATTTTTTTAGTTACTCCGCTGCATATGGGATGAGTAAAAACCATTCTTATATACGTTTTTTTATTCTCATCGGGGAGAAGCCACCGAGAGCAAGAAATGACACAGAATACATGAATGACAGAATGTGAAACGGTACAAGATTAATTGGAGGATAGACTCGGGAAGAGCAGGATGAGCATCCGCGGTCCAGTCAGTTCGGGTACTGGGCGCAAACTGTATCGCAGACTGCCTCATCTGGTGCACGTGTCGGTGCACATGTGTGGTGCACTTGTGTCATGCTCGCATGGCGGCGTAGCTTGGCTTCCCTTGAACGTTCTCACTTTTTTCATGCTGTATACTGAGAATTACAGAAGCGAAGAACATCTGCCACCACAAATCGATTCGTGCTGAACTCTGTACTGTCCTTTATGCACACTTAAGTCGAATCTCAACCATAGATATGGGCCATTAAGATGTGTGTAAATGAATTAAAATTTACCTTGGAGCCTCAGAGATTTGGCGGTAAAGGTTGGTATGCATCAGTCAGTCAATCTGTTCTCCATACAAAATAAAATGAACAGTGAATAATTTAGCATACATAGCACTAATTCTGTACATTCCCAATTGCATATGTGTACGCGTAATCTTTCTGCACATATTTCATTGTTTGTCACAAAACTAATTATTATTTTTTTTATTATTTCAGGAATAAAATTGTACTTTTTATTAGTTGTGTATAATTATTACTCAATTTTGAAATCAGAAATAAATCAAAATAACAGAATAAATTTAACAGCTCATACAAATGAACACACGTCTCATGCAAAAGTCCAACAACTGTATCCAAATGCACAAATCAATTCAAATTTACAACGGCCAGTGGTGACTATTGAAATAAGCAGTTGTTTGTGATATATTTAGATGATGATATCTAAATGAAGTGGGCAGAGACCAAATAGATCAAAATACTTCATGAACAATGAGGTTAAACTTTTTTTGCTGAAGGCGCAATTATACATACCAAATTAATTCTATAATATATTTAAAATATTCATAAAAGCATATGGGGACTACATAAAAAAGAAGGCAAAGGTAGTACCATTTATATGTACTATTTTTAAGCGACTTATCTGGTGCACTGAAGAAAAACAATTAGTGATCTCCAACTAAAGATGATTTTTCACTATCAGAAATTTTTAGGTTTAGGTTTTATGGCAGTTTTTTAAGTATTAAAATTCATTATTTTTATTTGTTTACTTTGTTTTATTAACCACTTATTGTATTGTATTGTACTTTGTTGTATTTAAACTCAATAAGTGGTTGATAAAACAAAATAAACAAATAAAAATAATAAGTTTTTTAAATACCTAGTTTTAAATTGTAGTCCTGCAAAACTGGAAAGAAATGATAATCTGAATGATCAATATCCAAATTAACGAATTTGTTAGACAATGTTTTCTGTATTGTGGGATCTTGACAAGCCCTGTATGATTTTGGTCATGTTTTACATTTGATCTCTCCAATTATTGGTAGTAGACGATTAGTTTGTTGTTTTAAAATCTTAACACAAAAAAATTTACAAAAATCACACCTCGATAGGCACAACATGCATTAATGGCAATACAATATAATAAACAAACCAGCAAGTTTGTCTAAATTTAGCAAAACTATTTTTTCTTATATCTAATAAAATAAAACTATTTCAAAATAATTAGTAATTGTTTATTTTTTTTTAAAATAAGCAAAGTTATCTTTGTGGTTAAGATTCATATTTTTATTATTTATCTTTGTTTAATTAACCACTAAAATGAGTTTAAATACATTTGATACATGATGTATTTAAACTCATTTTAGTGGTTAATTAAACAAAGATAAATAATAAAAATATGTTTATTTTTTTATTAGAATATTTATTTTTACCCACTTACAAATTAATTATTATTTTATCAATTAACTTCAAACTTCTTCATGGCAGCATACTCTGCACTCTTATGTGCCCTTGAAAGAAAGCAGGAAGGAAATGAAAGACATTTCGTCCTACGTTGAAATGAAGGACACATAAAAGTGCTGAGTATTTTGTTTAACTGAAAACATTAAATATATTACATTTTTGTTCTGAAAAATGTAACTTCACAACAAAAAAATGTGTTTTCCTTAATATTACATTATTATCAAAACTTATTATAATTTATTTAACAGTATAACAAAATCTGAGATACTGAACACATATTAAAAAATCATATGAAATTTTCGCAGTCTCGAGTATTTGCTAATCAATGTATAGGGATGGCTCTTTCTTGAGGCACATTTTCACCTCAGTGGGACTGTCAATAAGCAAAATGTCCGCTTTTGAACTGAAAATAACCCCTGAGTTATTCACAGAAGACCGCTACATTCCCCTAAACTAACGGTGTGGTGTGCTATATCACAATTTGGCGTGATAGGCCTATACTTTTTTGAAGAGGACGGTGTGACAAAGGGTGGCTACCCCATTACCCGCGCATTGGCCGTGATGGGTTGCTGCCCAGGCTGAGGACACTCTCTCACTCTTCGCCCGTCCAGAGCTCCGGATCTAAAATATCGGTTCCTGGGGTGCCACCAGTTTGCGGTTGACTTCCGTACAACTGCTTGCCGACCGCTATTTTGCCCTGAGACGAAACTGCAACGTACCTCCTAGAAGGCATCCGAAAACCCCATCTTGGACACGAGGCGAGCGGCGGATATCCCCGCCGCTCACATTAGAGGATCGGAGGCCATGCATCTCGAGATGACCGGACGCGGTCGTGGAGACCACGTGGCATAGGCGCGTGACCCGAAGCTGCAAAGCCCACGCCCATGAACTTGACCAGGGGCGAGCTCCGAACGCAGCTTGTCGTACGCGCCCGCAGCAGGCCACACGTAGCTATGCAGTTGGCCACATTTGTGAAAATGGACACGATAGTTAGTAAATAGTGAGTGGGAAAAACAATTAAAACTATCAGTGCGTCCATATTAAATAAAGTTAGATATAAGTAGTGATAAGAATTTTCCTTTTTTGTGTGTAAATAAATGTGTAATATGTATAGAAAGCTTGTTAAGTTAATTTACCCTCCCGCCATCTCATCCTGACTACCACTAATGTTGATTGCGCAACGACCAAAGTGTCAGCGTTTATATCATATGCTTGAAATTAAAATACCGCAGTTACATATACATAAAAAAATGAATTACGAATGTTCTTAAATTGGCTAATTGTGTGTCTGAGTGCATTTTAAGATTATACAATGGTTATATAATTCTCATATCTCAAGAGCTTCAATATTTTGGTCTGTGATCAACTATAAATATCTATTATCTATGATTATTATTATAATAATTTCGTCATGTTGTGCATAGATAAATGTTGTGGCATTTGACACTTGATTTCGTTTTTAGATATGAATTAAAATGGATATTAAATCCAAATATGATTTTGATCGCATGTGCCGTGTTTGTTTGTCGGAATCTTCGGATATGACAAATTTATTTGACTCTGATCGAAATATTGATGAAATTGTAATGACTTGTTCTGATGTCAAGGTACGTCAGATCTAGAGGTTATAATTCTGATAATTGACGTTCTTACATTTATCATTATCAGAGTCTAACTAGTTTGCACTGTATATTTCAGTTACTGAAGAACGATGGTTTACCGGCGCAGATATGCAAACCTTGCATTCAACAGGCTGATGATGCTCTTAGTTTTAAACAAAAATGTGAACTATCAGATACAAAATTGCGTTATTATATAACAAATTCATTTCATATTTCTTCAGATTTAGATATTAAAGAAGAGCAGAGCTTGTTGGGTATCAGTGATATAAATGATTACTTTAAATATGAAAATCAAACAACTGATTCTATATTTTCGAGGTTTGTATGTTTTTAATATGGGATAACTGTAAAGATTCAAACTTAACAAAAACTAAAAATCCCGTATCCACAGATGAGATTTTTGACTCGAGACTTCTCTAATATGAGATTCCTTAGATACAACTCTCAGTTTTCATCCACGTTTACACGTCATGTCTCAAAGTTTGCTGTCCCGTACCTCATTTCACGCTTATTGTACGTCAAACGTCAGCCCATTGATGTTCCGTACGTCAGTTGGCTGAATTTAAATCTCCCTAACAGCAATTAAAACTAAATAAATGTTAGTAATTTAATGCCTTCTGTCTAACATTTTAGACTAAATAGTTGTAAATATCTATGATTATTGGTGACGTTTAAATGCAGAGTGTCAAGTCGAACATTGCAAATACGGGTTTCAATTTTTGTCTCTTTTGTTATGTATGTATCTACCCTCCGAAGCTACATCCCTATCTTTTAGTTGTCAACCTTAACCTTTCTTGATTTGAGGAGAGTTATGGGTTAGAACCATTATTTTAATAGTTTTGTCTTATCTTATTATTTATACTTTCTGTAAGTGGATGTGTAGTGAAACGATTATTTCATATCATCTAATTTATGACTTTGTTTACCTGGATTTAAATTATCTTCTATATTATTTAATGGGAGAAATATCTCCAGAATTATCTTTATAAACTATAACACAACCCTTCAGAGATCAGATCGTATCTAACATTCAAACGAGAAAGAACTGAAAGTCTATTCGTTTTAATACATCTCTGTAGACACGCTACCTTATACATTTGTGCACCTATAAGATATCAATAAATGAGTTATTTACAAGTACCGAGTCATGATTTTAAGACCTCCCGAGGAAGGAACATAAAACTTTCTACCAATCTCAGTTTATCTCCAGATCAAAATCTCAGCACATGTACATAGAACTATTTGAGCTAAATCTCTGAAGTATAACTCATTGTATTTCACAAATAATAGATATCTTATAGAGATGAAGCTATTTTTTTTATTATATTTTAATGGAAAGATATGGAAGTATGGGTAATTACAAGGTTTACAACCTGTCTTCGGCTGGCTTAAGTGATCTCTTTATATAAATGTAACGTTCGCTATTCTCACCCATTAATCAATCTCCATATCTATCAAATTTTTGAAGTTGTATACATGTTAATATGTGGAAACACTTCGAGCACAACTACACTATCGCCATCTATTGACTAAATTTGATATTAATTTGCCTGAAACAGTATAGATGTCACAATGAGAATCTAATTATTTTTGAAATTATTTGAATATGTCCAAGAACACACAATTACTGAATTTTCACCTACAAAGGCACTGTTATTAAACAAATAATAGATATCTCATTGTATTTCAATTCATGAACACAAGCCATAAGAGCTAGGCTTTAATATTCTAAAATTAAATGTCAAGTTACATTTATAACTCAGAAGTCTCTAAGAGAAGGTAGAAATTAGTATGAAATCTTATTTTCGGGGCAAATTTTTTTGAAAAAAGTGCAAATTCAGTGAAAATACGAAATATAGGGTTAGGAATTAACAGAGTTTTACTGTAAAACATTTAATTCTTATTTGAATCATTTTTAAATCCACCATAGCAAGAAATGTTCAGACTTTTGCTATAAAGCAAAGAAATTATTTTTTTCAGTTGCAAATGCATATAAATGCTTAAAAACTCTGGACCAATTTTGCTATTACTAATATGCATAATATTCACCATATTTTGCATTGGGACCCAATTGTTTTGAATAGATTTGAATTATCATTACATATTAGCATGATTTATTGAAAACATATTTTATTCCAGTTCAAAAGACAATGGCTACATCATGGAAAGTTCATATCTCAAATATGAGTGTGCACTTTGTAAAAATATGTGCGAATCATCCAAAGATCTTGTGGATCACGTTTTAACAAATCATACAGAATCTGTAAAGACGGAAGATGGCAACCATGTATGTGAAATATGTAAAAGGTAATTATGTTATTATGTAAAAGGCATTATGTTTTTAAAGTATTTTGTTTGTGTTTGATTGAAGAAATTATAAATGAATTTATCCATCAATCCTGACATCATTTGTTAATCATTTATTTATTATGATTTTTGCATAAAATCTTCAGATAAATGTAAACTATGGTTCAGAAACAATTTTAAAAATTAATAATACAAATTAAATGAGTCAACTAGAAAGATATACAGAAAAAAATCTATCTATCTAAAAAGTATTTAGTTGCTACCGGGATTCGAACCTGGACCTCTTCTTGTCCGGGTAAGCGCGTTGTCCACTTTCACTATGGCAATCGAATATATTTTGGATAGATATTAAACATATATTCCCAACATTTCCAATTGATTCATTTACTAATCCAATTTTAAAAACAATCCACTTTATATTATGGTGAATCTCGAATACCTTTGAGTAAATTAATTTTATTAAATTTACTACAACTTGTCTACCAAGGAGAACACATTTTTGTTGTGAAGTTGCATTTTTATACTATGTTCTTTAGTATTTTTAATGCAAATTAAATTAATCAACTAGAAAGATATACAGCTACTGGGATTCGAATCTGGACCTCCTCTTCCTATCTGAGGAAGCGCATTCTCAACTTTCGCTATAGTGATTAAATACATTTTTGATAAATTTTGAGCTTATATTATGAACTTGTGTTATGCAGATCTTTCGATTACATGTATGTAATATAATTTACTTATTATTATCTTATTCCGAAATAGTATGTGTACAATAAAAAAATGTGATACGTATTATATTAGTTCTATAAAAAAAGTAATTTAAGAGAAATTACTATTTCCATATATTTTCTTAATAATTTTTAGATTTTTTAAACTAAGCTTAAATTTTTCAGAAAATATTCAGGTGAATTTGAACTGAAGAAGCATCAAGCTACCCACAAAGATTTCACAATTGATGGAAAGAAATTGGTTTGCCCTCTGTGTAGGGATCAATTTTTTAACCATGATAGTATTCTGAGACATTTGTGTAAGTTTTCTTGAAATTTACAAATATTAATTTAGAAAATCACAATTTTATATATTAATTAAATTTTTGTGTGATAATTTTAGTGTAAACTTGTTATATGTTTCAGGCTATCATCTTGAAAGTTCCAATCACGAATGCGACCACTGCAAATGTTTCTTTACATCAAAACTCCATCTCAAAAGACATAACCAGAGGAGGCACAATTTGAGCAGCACAAGCTCGGAAAGTCAAGCAAAGCGAGACACATCATTTGATCCTGATGATATATTAATCAAGTCTGAGATTGATGGTGATATTGATGAAACCAATCTTACATTAGGATCTAACACATGTGAATTAGACAATGACTTGGATTTAGAAACAGATGGTTGGTTACACACAATTTCCATTTGTTACATGTTAATATAACTCAATATTTGTATATTTTTAGATTCTAAAATAATGAAATGTTATTGCCTTAGATTTAAGTTTTTATAAGATAACTCGTATTAGGTGTACAAATTAATTTTCGGCCCCTAAATAAAGTCAACTGTAGCACTTATTTTAATTGAACTTTTTTTGCCGTGTACGACACGGTCAGAGCTTGCTCAAGCACTTGGAATAGCCCAACAAGCAATATCTATTCGCCTACAAAAGCTGTAGAATATTAGAAAACAGATTGTTGGCTTCCTCACTTGACAAAAAAGAGAAACACTATGACACAGCAGTTTCCCTGCTGTCCAGGTACAAAAGGAAGGATTTTTTGTACAAAATGGTAACTGGTAATGGAAAGTGGGTGTTGTGCGACAAAAAGGCGAAAATCGTGGGTTAACTCTGGTGAAACATCGACTGCAAAACCCAATATTCATGGAAATAAAGTATCACTATGCATTTGGTGATACATGAAGGGTGTATTGTATTAAGAGCTGCTTAAATCAGATTAAACTTTCACTGCTGAGCGTTTTCAACGACAACTTAATTGTTTGAGTGATACAATTGAGCGCTAAAGACCATTTACCAGCAATGCGACTAGGCAAGCGATACTGCATGACAATGAAAAATTACACACAGTGAATACCACCAAAGACACTGTGTTCATTGGGTTAGGAAGTTCTCCCTCATTCGGCTTATTCTCCTGACATAGTTTATTCTGATTACTATTTATTCCAATCTTTACAACCACTTGGTTGATTCACATTGTAAAACACCTGAAGTTTTTATAAATACACAATAATTTAAAAAACAAGAAACTGAGAATTAATTTGTGCACGTAATATATTTATTGCCGCTAACAGAGTTAGCTATAATTGCATATAAAAATAGTTTTTATTTGTTTTGTTAGAATTTTTTATACTTTCAATTTGTATACCCTCACACCCACAAATAATTAATGTATGTTTTATCAAATTACCACTACTGTGTATGTATAAATGTTAAGAAACACTTTCCAGGTACCAAATCGGTACAAAAAATTACTAAATTTAAACCATTAAAATAAAATCCTTTAATCTAGACTTCATCGCTAGCATTGGAGATGCAAACTTGAATGAAGACTACATTGGACACACTCTAGCCACCGACTGTACAGATTTGGCAAATTCTGATTATGATGCGGACAATTTACTTTGCGATATAATGGATAAGAAATTAAATAAATTTTCTAAAAGAAAAAAAAGAAATTCAAAAAGAAACCATGACCTCTCAACTGATATTACAATTAAAATTGAATTAGACGACATCAATGAAGATGGCAGATCTGATAAAAAACTTTCAAGGTATTTAATTGCTTCGCTTTTTTTAAATTATGATATAGATAATTTAATTTTACTATTTTTTCTGATAATCCTCTTGTTAAGATTTAATTCTAATCAAATTGATCATTAAAAATACACATTACAAAGTGTGGAACCTGATCTGGTGCCTTGATATATACAAACATGACTCGAATAATAGCTGTTCGTTATTGTAGTCCCCTTTATGCTCTCTTTATTTTTTTGTGTAAATGTAATTATAAAAACCATTTAAATAAATAATAAATATAATTTTTATTATATTATAAGTATCCAGTGATTACAGTGAAATCCCGTTTATTCAAAGTTGAGGGGACTGAAAATCAAGAAAAAAGTTTGAATAACGATTTAGGATAATGAATATAAAAATTTTAAAAATTTATTATTTCTTTACATATTAACTTTTTTCATAGCAACTCGAAATAATTATATACATCTATATCCACACATTTAAAATTAACAAACAAGTTGTCAAAATACAGTGTAAACAAATCACAATATTATTTTTTTCAAAAACACTATTATAATGGACTATCTTTTCGCAACATTTTTAATAACGACATAATAGTCGAACTTGTCAACCTACCAAAAAGTTTCCAGCGCTTTTAAAACATTTGTTTTGTGGTGGTCGCGGGGACATTTGGCACTCGCCTTTCAACGTTAAAGTTCTTTCTGTCGTGTTTAATATTGTCGACGACCTCATTAATGGGGTCGCGTATTTCTCTGTTAATTTTATTTTGGATAATATTTTTTGTCAATCTCTTATATTAAATCGATTTTTAGCAACTGTCGGCGTTTTGTACGAGTTTCGCATTAATGCTATTATCGAGAATATAAAATTATCAGTCAAAATTATAAAAATGTTTTAATTTAAATTTAATGAAATACGGAAAAGTCTAAGGAACGCAAACCACGCATTTGCAAATTTCAAAATGTCTAACACGTAAATATTAGAGAAAAACAAATAATGTTCTTTACATATAAAACAATCGCAATAAAATAATTAACAAGATACGAGAAAATCTGAGAAATGCTAACTACACATTCTTTAAAATGCCTTGACACTAAACTTAAATAGAAAGAGGTCTGTATTAAAATTAATACAAATTAAATCATTTATAAAACACGGAAAAGTTTGAGGAACTCAACCACGTACTAACGTTTGTACAACAAAATATACAAACGCTACGTAAACAAAAATAATGTGGTAATAATATGGAACAGAAGTTTGGCAAGCACTAACATTCCCAGCTAGCAGCTGGAAGAACTAGAGAACTGCGTTACCTAAAGAAAACGAGCGAGAGAAAAAAGCATGCGACCTTAAGTTAAAGCGTCGCGGTAAAAAATAAATATTTCAAATCGAGAACGCACAAGATATATTTGTCATATTTTCTAGTATACTGAGAGTGAGTGAGAAAACAAACAATGAAAATTAACTTTATACGTCGTGAATCGGTATAGGGGCGGAACTACCCATTTTGATGGTCTTGGACTTTGGACAGACACATCACGTAGCGCATGTGTATTTTCCAAATTGCTGACATCTGACAAAAAATATTGAATTAGGTGAAAAATAGATCGACAAATTCATCTGATAGGGTCCAAAAATAGCTTCGAATAACGATATTCGATTTATAAGTACAATTTAGTATGAAAACTTTCCAGAGGGACCACATTCTGCTCTAAAACTTCGACTTGCGGCGAATTTTGAATAAACGTTCTTTGAATAAATGGGGTTTTACTGTAGTATGTTTACCTTATAATAAGGTCTACATACACCATTTTAATACCACCAGTTACTAATGCGTTATTTTATCCGTGTATGATGATTGCAATGCAGTGCATGCAGCGTTAAGTGAAAAAAGAGTGGTGTTTGGAATAGTGAACCCCTTTAATTAATTACCATTGCCAAATAGCTGTTGTTACGAGCCACTCCTGTAAATTATTCTAAAACTGCCTGCTTCTGCATCTGTAATTAAACGTACCTATCTCACAATCGTGACCGAGAATTCCCATAGTTATATTTTTTTATAATTAGCAGTGGCTTGCAGTAAGTACAAACTTTGGTCATGCTGTAACCGACGATACTAAGTATACAATATGTATACTAGGTTTCAAAAAATGGTAGAAAAATTATTCTAATTTTGAAAACAATTCTATCAATTTAAATTTAGAATATAATTGTGAATTTATTACTTTAAAAAGGGCAAGTTCTTTTATTGCTCCGTACTGTACACTGCTTTCAATTTCACTTATAATATTATCTCCAATTTCTTCTTTGGACAACGGATTTAGAATGTTTCATTAACAGCGCTCAAAAATATATAGGTATTTAAATAACTAGCTTTACAAATTACCATAGCCGAAACTCATAACAGAACTTGTTTCAACATTTCATTGAATATTGGTAATAATATCCCAAAAAATGCAAACTCGCTTGCTTGATTTATTATCTGTCAAACACATAGTCTGTTAATCAAATCAAATATGTAGAAGGTGTTATTGTACAAACAGAATTAAGCACAAATTGTTGAAAAATGCAGAAAATTAGTCAATAATAAAGGTGTCAAAGATGTCAACAAAACATTGTTTCAGTAAGTAAGAAAGTACATATTTAGTTTTGTATGATTGTTATGCGGATCAAACAATGTAGATGTGTACATATGTACTGACAGCATTTCCATAACATTGTACACAAGTGATTCGCAATTTCTGTAAATAACCCACGGCTAGACAAAAGTATTAATCTATATCATCTTGCAGAATCAGTATGAAGTTGTCTATATACGATTGTCGCAATTTAAAAGTCTAGCCGTGGGTTACGCTAATCCGGGTAATAACGCTAGCAATTTTATAGGGTCTTTTCATAAGATAAGGATTATTTCATTTATTTTTATTCCCAGAATCTTTAGTAATAATGCACATCTTTTTTGCCTGTATGCAGTGCACGCCCCTGATAATTAGATACCTTTTGTATTGGATCTTATAACAATATTTTGAAAAAAATTACAGAATATCAAAACATTTAAAATCACATAAAAAAGCTGAGAATATTTCTAAAAGAAAATGTTCCCAAGGAAAGATGTTCTCATGTGAGGAATGCCCAAAAAAATTCTTGAGGTAAGTCACCAAACACTTTAACATTATTCAACAATCAGATTACTAGATTTTATACACTATCTTCCTTGCATTCTACATTAGCAACGCTGAAACCAAACGTGATACCATGAAATGGCCATGTATAAAAATGTTTAACATTTGATAGTTATTGTTCATAAAACAAATGTACACGCAAGTAACAAACTATGAATTCGTGCTTTCTCCCTAGTACCTTCATTATTTATCTTTATTTGCTAATATTGATGTTATAAAAATCATCAGTATGGGTGTACTTTGGCTTTCAACTTCGCTAAGGCAAGAACCATGTTCTGAAGTTTTTATGCTCTGTATATTTAAGACTGGTAAACTATAATCTATTTTCTTTTATTTTTTTAATACAGACAGTATTCATTTTACAGAACTCCATTGTTAATCAACATAATAAATTAAACACGATTTTTTTGGATCTATAATAAAAAAAAATTTAAATTAAAAATCGTGATTGATTTATTATGTTGATTATAATCTATATTTTTTATGTTTAAGATTGGAGTATTTAGAAGATCATAAGAAGCGGCATACCGGAGAAAGATCGTATTTGTGCTCTAAATGTGGGAAAGGATATTTTAAACAGAGCCATCTAGACAAGCATATGGAAACACACCAGGTAATAAGATGTTGATTTTGTGATTTCACTGTAATTTTGATTTATGTAAAATATTTAATAAAATTTAAATTGCATAATAATTTCACTCAAATTCATGCATATCAGAATATGCCTACGTTATTACGTTGGTTTTAATAACACACTCGTCTAGTCCAAAGAGAAGTTTCAATCACTACTTGGGCAGTAAACATAATATTTCCACACCACAAGACTTGTATGTCTAGTAAAAAAATAGTCATTGTTCGCAAATAGTAAAGCATTCATAAAAAAAAAATTGTATCATTCGCTTTCAGGTTATTGAAGAAGAAAAAAAACATGTATAGTGTGTATGCACTGTGGTATTGAGAGGAGATGCGATTGTGAAAGAGTGTTTTGTGTGGGTTGATGTTTAAAGTTTATGAGTGTGTACGGCAGATAAATCAGAAGGATATGTCATGGTGTAAATGCTGGGTGCCCCATATTTTCACCCAATACTGGCGTGTTTGATGTGCGGAGATATATTGTATATGTATGCTGTAGCAAGGACAGGTTATGAAACAAAAAATACTACATACAGATAACAAGTTTATTGAGCACAGGTTACAGAATGACGGTGAATAAAATGAAACTCACGAGTGGGTTTTCCTAGATTGCGGGCGCATGTTATTGACGTATGGTGACGTCGATACCGGGCATGTTTTTGTGGCTGTTGGACCCAGTTTCTACACACCGGTAAATGTGAGGTGCGTGCAGGGGTCATCGGCGGTTATAATGGCTGTGGAGGCGATATATCAGTACCATTATTCCTTAAAAAATTTATTATTCAAAAAATAATCATTCAAACATTGTTAAATGTGTCCCATATAAACTTGAAGTTTAACAATGCGCATTGTCCACAGAGAGACCATGCTGAAAAACCTATTTACTCCTGCCCACTGTGTAGCCGGGTGGTAACGCATTCCAACCACCTCCAAGCCCACATGCGGACTCACAAGACCAAAAATGGAGAACCTATCATACCGCAACCAGCTAATTCCAATAAAATTGTAGGTATCTTTATAGAAGTTTAGCGTGATTGTGGTTTGTGTCATAAATTTAACCCCAAGAAGGCACAGGACAACTATCGCCGTCCGAGAAAGGGATAGCGCGATAAACATCAAAATATTTTGCGCTATACCATAGACAAGGAACGTTACACCACATGACAGCGCGCGCAGATGCCGGTAATTTTGTGTTACCAGATTTCTTCTTTATTCAAATGATAGGATTTTCAGTATAATATTTGAATACACACGCCACTCATATCGATGACAAATACATTGCACATGCTAATTACTGACTTCTAAAATACCAGAACTTTCCAAATGGAACATACTTTCAGTTACATTTTGTTTCCAGCTGGAGAGTATTATCAGGATTTATCCTCCAATATACATATATTTACAATTGTACCCTTATTTCGTGATACTTATTTGTTGTAAGTGAGTAATTAAAGTGAATAAGATACTATTTTTTAGTTATTAAGCGCGTTTTACTATAAAAATACAGTTAATGCTTCGTTATAGACCATATTGGCCATTGGCGTGAATAGCATTTCATGCGTGTTAGTGTTAGTGCTATATCATAAGTCCTATGTGTGATGTGACGTGCTAATATTGTATGTATATATTTTTTCGTTTACAGTTATCGAAATTTGAAAACTTTTTTGAATTCTTTTTTTTTTACAAAATGGCGGAGTGGGACTTTTTCGCTAATGGAGATATTGCGAACTTCCTAGAAATTTCCGATATGCTTGTTACTACCGCAGAGTCCGATTACAAATTAATAATAATTTCCTATCCTAAACGTTAAGGCCTGACAACACTATAAACTTTTATTTATTAATTTTTTCATCTCAAAACCGTACGAAATCGCAGTTGATGGTCGCTTATAATGTTTGTTGTTTTTTTTAGTTATACCAACGTTTTCATGTTTTTATCGTAAAAATAAAATTTGGAAAAAGCTAGTAAAATTGTTACCATACTGCAATTGGGAACTCATTCTCCCGGTAAGGGACAGTTCTGGGTTTGAATCCCAGTGGTAACTATATATTTTTTCTGATATCCTTATAAGCGATTCATCTAATTCGTTTTTATTATCAGAGAACTAAGTTTCTAAAATTACAACGTCACAATAAAAATATATTTTCATTTTGAAAACAAATGACAGCATTGTGGTTTAATACTCTTATTTGACAAGCTTTAGAAGAATTGCATTAGTTTTTGAAGTTAAATAATTAAATTAATGCATTATTCCAGACTCATCTATGTTCAACTTGTGGAAGATCATGCAGTTCACGTTCTAATTTGGCTGTTCATATGCGCAGACATTTGGGGACCAAGACGTGCATATGTAAAATCTGTGGTAAAGGTTATCCACGAACTACAGATCTCACACTGCATATGCGGTATGTTATATACATATTACAAGAAAATCATAAATAAAAATTAGGGACAAATGTTAAAAAAAAAACACAAAAATAAACTTTGAAATATATAATTTATTATATTATTATTGATGTAGTGGTTAACCTCTTGGCTGCTAAACAAATGTACTCCAAGGATACCTCCATACGCGGGCCTCTTTTCGAAAGCCATATATTCGGCTGAACACCACTTTTAAAACGACATTTAGACATCCATAAAGGCATCCTGTCTACGATTTATTACTTGATGGGGCTTCACAGATAATGTTGTTAATATAAACAATCACTTGAGATGTTCAAATCCTTAAGATAATGTAAATATTGACTGAACAAAATAATCGATCTCCGAAAAAGCCGCTGTCTTACGAATATTATCACACGGTCACCAATACAATCACATTGTTTATATGATCATAGCAACATCGTTCAACCGGATTGCTGCGCTGATCTTCAATATGAACTTACGCTGTATTTATTTTTAAATTTCTTATGGTTGTTTGAAAATAATGTTTAATCTCATAAGGTCCTTTGGAATACATAAATAAACAAAAGAGCACAGATACAACTAGAATATGTAAACATTAAGTTATCACAACAAGTCAAGTGCCGGCCTCAGAGATGTCCGCTCATGTAATAAATAATACAATAACGTCGGTACTAAACCGCTATAATATTTTTATTCGTTATCGTTTTATAAAGTATTTGAGAGTTTGATAAAATCAAATTAATTATATGGAAAGCCACTTTATTGTTTTCCGTAAGCAATTTAAACTACTCAACATCATATCCACTTTATCCACAGAATTCATACACTTACTATAGCCATTGACATATTTCGGTTTTATAATAGGTTGACTAATGTATTTCGGCTGTCGTTTCTATGGAATCGTCATGCAAAGTTGTTAGAATGTGGACTTCCCTTTTATCGTGCCATTTTAATGCCAAAAAAGGTACATTTATTTGGTATCCATTTTACCTTTTTTTAATTTACAAACTGTGGCCCTACCTTTCCGTGTTTAACTGTACCACATGCATTAGTATTTTTCTTGTGCATAAAATCAAATAAGTGAGGGCTACTATCCCAATTGACGAAAAGAGTAGATTCACTTTAACTAACATCTTCATTAATTATTTCATGTTGTTCATCTTCATTTATTTCTAAATCGGAGTCCACATCTAAAAATGTTTCTAATATTTCTTTCTCCTCAAGTCTACGGCCCGCCATTTTAAAAGGTATACAATTATTAAACTTAAATAATTTTGATAAATATACGTAGTACAATACAAGCTTCTGTTTTCTAAAGAAAAGAATATTGTCAGAAAATACAATCGTTCACCCTCAAAACACAAATGCAGTCAAAACAATATCAACATTTCAAATGTAAACACCATTTTAAATAAGATCACGTAGTAATAATAAATGTATTTTCCGATACAATATATTGATTCAATTGTCCACAAAATACAGATCGCGATGTCAATATTTCGTATCAACGCACAGTTCTGACAAATACTAGTGACCTTAAACACATGGCGAGAGAACGATAATTCAGCGCTGTGAAATTCAAATAACTGGACAGCGTTTCAAGATGTCTTCGTTTTTAAACTGATTTATATAAACAAATAACAATATTTCACTTGACTAACGCAAGATGTCAGCAACAGTACGGATCGAACTAATTTTTGGTATATTTTCCTGCTCGATTTGCCGCGCTGTCACGTAGTACATGACGAAATAAGTCGAAAACATATGATGCGCGCCGCGCTGGGAGAACGGTTACTTCTCGCATCATATGATGCGCATAGCGGGGATCGGGTTAAAACGCTGGCCTAGTGATCTAGTGGTCGGGGGTTCGCGCCTCATTCCAGGACACCATCGAGTTAGTCCTATTTTCATAGTACAGGCGTTTAGCTTAGTTTGAAAATAATAAGAATATTGATGTGACATGTATTCCGTGTACACATCTCCAGTTTAAAAAAAAATTATTCACAATGTGAAAACTCACGAAACATAAAATTATGCATAAATGGACGATAAATCCACAAGGTATAAAAATAAACACTTGAAAAAGCACCAAAAATAAATTAATTATTTACTAATGTCCAGCGATTATTAAGAGACCCTAGACATTTCTGTGATTATTTGAAAAAGTTGATATTAAATAAACCC
Organism: Eubasilissa splendida; assembly: GCA_031772225.1. Classification (NCBI taxonomy): domain Eukaryota; kingdom Metazoa; phylum Arthropoda; class Insecta; order Trichoptera; family Phryganeidae; genus Eubasilissa; species Eubasilissa splendida. Next base: position 16,526,375 of record CM062859.1, on the reverse strand, counting down.
TTTTTTTTATATTTCATCCATATAAATTTGCTATCAAAATTGTACTATCATTTTAAACTAACATGTAGTGGATTAAGGGTGACTGGAATGCATACAGTCTTAGTATGTAGTTCACTACCATCATAATTATTGGCATGACGACCCTGGGTGGACTCTCTGTCTTCTGCCAGTATCATCTAATCCTTTGCAACAGCCACCCGAGCATCCTTCTCACATATGGCTTTGCAAAGAGAGTACCGGTATTCCCTATTTCTCAATGGTTGATAGCAGCTACCAAGTCATACAATAATAATTTGCACTAAGTCAATTTTAATCACTTCTCATAATGTTTGAATTATAAATGCTTCAAAGGCCTCAATTATTTTTAATTTCCATAAATATTTGTGTATGAATTTGATGATTTGCATATAGAAATATTTCAACAGTTTTCAATTATGGTGAGTTTCAAATTAACAGGGTTCTGCAGTACATACATATATCCTTTTCAACATTTCTCATAATTGTGTTTTTAGGTATATTTTCACGAATTTAATAGGTCATAGACAATTGATATTACATTTTTTCTTTTTCAGTCAACACACAGGAGAACGTCCTTTTATTTGCAGTATTTGCAACAGGGCCTTTGCTCGGTCTGACAAACTCGCCATTCATATGAGAACACACACAGGTAAATAATGTTCTTATTTTAATATTGCTTGTGTTAATTAATATTCAATATATTACTTTCCGGCATCAATTGTAGGCACTGTGCCGTAATTAATATTGATCATATTCATTTCATTTATTGAATTAATTGAGATTTTAGATTATTGTATTGTTGATTGATTAAATTCTATCATTGAAAAAATTATTATGGAAAATTTCAGCGCTGTCCAGTAAATTTTTTTTAAAACTAATGTAGAAATTTTAACTATTTGCTGAAGACAAACACTTGCAATGCGGAAGATTAAACAAAGAGCAATTGGTTGCCAAAATAAATGTTAAAACTATAGCTGCAATCTAATAAATATTTATTTTAATTTCTTAACATAATTCAATTCAAAGAAGCAATCTTTTTAGGCTAGATATATGTGGGGGCAGGTGGTGAGAATGAAATGTAAATGTGCGAGTGAAGTCGTTTATTGGTAGAGGATAGAACAGAGAGTACAGAAGGTATGCATATATCTATAAATGAAATATAGAGAAGTGAGAACTGCGAACTGTGTTGGACCCGCCGACTCCCGAGCGCCGTGGCGGGGCAGCGGAACAGAAGATGTATCGTTGGTGAGTGATCAAAACAGACTGTTTGGTGATAGCACTTTGCCACCGGCTAGGAATGGCTATTGAATGCAGATGTCGCTGGTATCGATGCCGGCTGGGACGGCGGTGAATCTGAACCGCTATCCCCTACATATATATATTTATTTTTTTGTATATTTATGATTGAGCCCCTGTGTGGAATAACAGCGTTATATCGAAAAGTCCATTCTGGGATAATAACTGTTGATTGTAGTGAGCAGGACCAACTCAAATAACAAATTTTGGAGTGTAAATAGTGTTGAAAAATGGCATTCTGCCTGTCGTCACTCTCATCTGTAGTTAACATACATAATGCAATTTAAATGCGAACCACGGGAGCTCAATTGTACTAATGTCTCTCCTGTACTTTTGAAAGTAAAATAATTTTTCAACACATACATTTCCTCAAATTAATACACATTTTAATTAATTTCAGGAGAAAAACCGTACAGTTGTTCAGTATGCGGCCGATCATTCGCTCAATCTAACGACCTTTCATCTCACAGAAAGAGAAACACTTGCAGTCAGACATCTACGATCGCGGCCAACTCTGCTCTACCGGGCAACAATGTGACTTCCTGTGCTAACTCTGAAGCTGAAGAACACCTACTTCTTCTGGCGCAAAATACACAACTCGAAATAACACCCGTGGAATTCTCCCTTCCGAAAGGTGTCACCACCGCTAATGACAAAACACAACATAATCAAAACTACTACAAATCAAAACGAAAGAAGAGCATCCAGTATTCGAGAGCAATCAACTTGGCCACTAATTCATCTCAAATATCTAACATTGAAGATGAAAAGCACATGGCGCCTGCCCAACCTAGACCTATGGAACTGGTTGCAGTCCCGAATGATATGGACTCGAATTGTGAAATAGTTGTTAAAAATGTCAGTGATTTAATCAAGCAAAGTTTTATTGTTCCTGATTTAGTTTCTTCACAGCGCGCGTTAGATTTTGCATCTGGAAGTCACAATAACATTTTAGCACACCAAAGGGCAGATTTGACCGATTTTACGACTGCTGCACTTTTACAAATACAGTCGGCACACTTTGGATTAAGATAGTTTAAAAAAATAAAATGTAAAATGATAATACAGGGATTATGTATATTATTTTCATTAAATTATAGCCCTATCACAGTTTGTGACCATTTAATTTTGAAACCGCATTCACACTAAAGACAATTAATATATTTTTCTAATTACATAATACAAAATTAAAATAACTCAAACAAGCAACACATAGCGAGTACTACATACTCCATTGGTTACATAGTAGGGTACAGTGAAACCCCGTTAATTCAAATTTTTCACTTTACAAGAATTGTCAGGACAGAAGAGTGTGGCACTCTATCCTCTCTGCCTACCACCGCAGAAAACAGCATGATGGAAAGTTAATTACTTTTAAACTCAAATTGTCAATTTTAAATTTCATAACTCTAGTAATTTGAAAACTCTTCTAGTTTGTATAATAATATGAAAATTTCTAATAACAAAGTTACAAATAATTTACAAAGCGCTCGATTTTTTGTTTGCACCCACTTGTGTGACATTTATCTATGCTGTGGTATCATCACCACCGTAGGCTAATGTCTGTTGTATGGAGTGTATATTATGTTGCAATACGCTTTCTTCATAGTTTACACCAATTACCCTAACTAATACAGTAAAACTCCGTTAATTCATAACTCACAGGACCGGAATTTTAAAAAAAATCCGAATTATGAATAATGAGAAATGATTTTTTTTAAGGCAACGTTAGAAAGAAATTTTAAAAAATGCGTCATCAGTTTACGTGTCCGCATTTTAGCGCACGCCGCCGCTGTCAACATGGAGATTTCAGCTTGAATTGTTTATCAAATATATTAAAAACAGGCTTCTTCAAATGATTCACCAGTGCTTGACGTAACAAAATTACGGACATTTTAATTTGATTAGCGGACGAACTCGCCTTTTCCATCAAAATTGAGCAAGAAATTGGAATATTAAAAAGTCTGTAAAAAATAATTAAAAACTTTTGAATCTTCATACTTCGTTGAAGCTTATTATTTTTCCACAATTTTTCAAGTTCGAACTAAGAAAGGTATTCGGGATTGAAATTTTCCCATTAATTTCCCGTCAGTTTTTAAAATAAGTTCCATATTTTCAAATGGTCAAGGATTTACACAGATGTTCGTGCCATTTTAGAAAAAGAAACACGAAAAAAAAAAATTATAAAATAGGTTGTGTATTTAAATATAAAGGTTTCAGTTTCTTTATTACATTAAACAAATCGCAACATTTCACAAAATATAAAATCAATAGAACTATTGCACACAATTAAGGGCGAGCTTTCATTTTTTGCGGTCTTATAATGCTTGTCTTAATTATGGCAAATAACATTCAGTTTATTAGATTTATATTAGTGTAAAGGTCCTATCTAAGTAATACTTTTTAAAAAAGTCAAATCTAGTGTATTACTTCCGTATAAATGAATAATAAAAACCCACATTTTCATAAAAAAACACGAAAATGTGAATTATTTTTGAAAGTGCGCCCTTAATATATAGATTACAAAATACAAATTATTTTAATTGGGGGTTATAAGGGTGAGTAGAAATACATAATTTGCAACGCACCGACAATCATTGTCGAAATAACAACTCTTATAAAACGCACGGCAGAATTTGGTATACATGTGGTATCACTCAGTTCGGCTACGGTTTTGCGAGCTCTAAGCGCGCCAATCTACTGCGATAAGGAACAGCGCCGTGATTGGCTAATGGGTGGAGATAGCTACAGATGTGTAACGAAGGGATGATGAATGCGTAGTTGCGTGATTTTGGATTTAGAAACGTGAATATGCAAATTATATGATCAAATTATTTATTTTGGGTATAAAAAATGCATACGAACCAGGAATAATAAGGTTTTACGAATTATCAGTAGAAATTAGTATGAAATGTTATTTTCGAGGCTAAAATTATTGAAAAAAGTGTGAATTACGTGAAGATACGAAATATGACACGAATTAACGAGAGTTTTACTGTATAGTAATGCATACATATTATTATAATATTGTGTAATTATGCATTTTTTATGAATTTTAAAATGTGTTTGCGAAATTCAAATCCATTAATTCGATTAGCTCATTTGATTTTGTGCAAAGAATTTTATTTTCGAATTAAAAGGTTTCACATAATTAAATTAATTTTTTGGCCCCTTATTTATTTCAAATTAATGGGATTTTACTGTACATACTCAATTGTTCTTTACTAAATTAATTTGTATTAATTATCTACATAACATTTACAATTCTTTAAATAGCAGAATCCAGTATATTGTGCCAGGTGCATTGAAGACACTGAATGAGTTAAAATGCCAAATTATATATTTTTTAACAGCAGTCACAATGAGCCATCACTAATACTTGCATACCTTAGAATTGTTCACAAAATGAGCTCAGTATACTTCATTGCATCAATGTTGTATATGGCTGGTCACCTGTGGTCGCGAGTGTGTTTATTTTTCACTTCATGTAAAGTATAAATAATTCTAGAATAATAAAAATATTTATGGTTGAATCGTCTTATATTTCCATGATTTTTTTATAATCCAACATATTTAAAGTAATTTCTAATATACATTGATATTTACAGCAACAAACATTTTAATTACAACCCAAAATATTTATATACCATTTTAATGATACAAAACTATATAAAAAATAACATTTCATTGTCGCTAAAAAGTTTATCAAACTTAAAAATTACCCAATAACATTGGAAAAAAAGATCAAACACAATATTTGTGACATTAATAATGAGATAAACTTCTTGCAACACTATTTCATTTAAAAGAGAAACTTTAAAACACAAAAAAAAAACATCTTATTACCTAATTGTAACAGAAAAATATACCTTAAACTCATGAAAAACTGAAAATAAATATAAAAACCTTTAAAAAATATGATGTTAACATCTCCAATAGACCCAGCTTCATATTTCATGTCTACCCTGTGCCAAATTTGCCCTGCTCAGCAGCAACAATATTCCTCTAGACTAAGGGTCGGGGAACAAAGGTAAATTACCCCAGATGGGGTAAAAATGTAAATTATGGGGAGTAAAGATGTTTTGAATGAAGTTCAGAGTTCTTTAATCTTTTTTTGTGAGAAATTAGCTTGTTTTTGTATATTTTTAAGTCAGGATAAAATGCAACAAATAGATTTTGGGTAACACCTAGAGGTTCTCCAACCCCTGCTCTAGAGCAAGTGACTTGTTCAGGGAAGCATCTTCCAAGTAACATAACAAATTATTACATAAAAAGAATTGCTTGGACGAAACATGAACACATTTTTAACACATGCATGTCAAATTGAGAAAGAAAATATATATACCTAATTAAACTGAAAATATCATAAAAAAAGGTGCTATACTTTTTCAGAAAAATCAGCTTTGCTAAAATAACTATTAATTGTACAACTTTTAAAGAAATATCAGGATCATTAAAATATGTACATGTATTGTCATTTGATTAAGACATTCCTGGTTCCATCCCTCTTTTACCTCGATGTTGCTTACAGGAAAAAAAGAACTTAAATTAAGGGCAAGACTGTTCTGCTGAGTACATTTAATTCTGAAATATTTCCAATTAGCTAAATTATGTTAATTGTTGAAGTCTCTCGATGCACTACTTTCATAGGATACGTCAGATCAATATTTAATTTATTATTAAGGAAAGAAACTAGCATTTTATAAATCTGTAACAATCAAGAATCCATATTAATTAGACCAGGCGATTAGTAATAATTTTTGTTAAACACAAAATATTTATTTATTATTTTTCGTCGACTAATTAGACAATTGCACATCTACATAAAAAAAGGTAGAGTCCCATAGATGCCTAAGGGTGGGATTATATTGTTAATTATCAGAAATGAAAATTATTTTTCAGTCGATTCAATTTTTTTTTTTTTATTTACCTCAGAAATAATAACTTCCTAGAATTAAGCAAGTGAAAATTTAAAAAGAATATGTCACGGGCCTTAAAAAAATTTGAAGTCAATATAATAGTAGCATGAACATAACTGAATCCCAAATGTATGCTGTAGACTGAAAATTAAGAATGTAATTTCTGGAATTTGAGTAAAAACATGCATTGGAACAACACAGAGGCGTACATGTGTGATGATCCAACTATAAATATTTCTCCACCTTCCATGGAATGAAATTTCTACATACTTTTTTCCCTAACTGTAAACATATTTTATATTAAACATTTGGAATCCTTGTAGAATAAGACATTATATTAAAGTGTAATTGTCGTGGCAATTAAAAAATAATACCTCACAAAATTAAAAGCTGTAGTGTTTTTTTAAATTAACGTCCATAGAATGTCGGCATTACGAAATCAACTTAAATTTTCAATTCACATTGGATTACAAATAGTGTAGAGGATTTTGGTATCACCAGCTGGTACATATAGCACTTCACAAATGAATATGTCACAATGACATTAATCATGATGATGGAGCTTAAAATGGATTGCAAAATGTAGGCCAAAGAGATCAGCACATGGCTCGTGCCAGCATTAGATGCTAGGGATTCATCTAGCAAAAAATGTATACTCAATATTAACTATTATTCCAAATGTACAATCATTCAAGAGTATGGGAACATGTCGGTTCTTGTTTTCAGTGCCCATTCAGGATATGTGTAGTTTTTGAGTCAAAATAAATTTCAATTAAAGAAGCACAATTCATTAAATTGTATACATGTGAATAGAACTAAAAGGAATGAGAATTTTAAGAAAGGGAATCCCTGCAGGAAGACATCTATTTGGAAGAGCACAAACAAAATTAGACAAGACACCTGCTGTTATCTTGAACAACTCAAACCCAGGTATATATCATCACACAGAATCCGTAAAGCAAAAGAAAAATATGTTTTTAATCTGTGTAATAAATCAATTAGTTATTTTAAAAAAAGAACAACTATTTAAGTTTAAATTTTATTTCAAATTTTGTACTATTTGCCTGCTGAAAATTAATATTCCAAACAATTTAATTTTAAAACCAAATGGTAAAGGTTTACTACTTTTTTGTAACAAATTTATGAAAATGAAACAAGCCACGTCAATATTTTGTTATACTATTTTCACAATGATGCTGTTTCCACGTGGCTCGCACTAAAGAAATAGGACTAACTTCATGAACATCGATGAGATCGAACATGCCTAAAGGTGATTCTGATATGAAAGCACTTGCAGTGATTTTACATTCACTACAAAGTGACAGAACAACATAACCCCCCCTCCCCCACCCCGTCCACAGAAGTTTTAGTGTACAGTAGAACCTCATTTATCTCGAAATTTGCCATTATTTGAAACATTTCACAATTCAAATTATCAATTTTGTACTAAAGTAACTTTGTTCATTCAAAAACTCTGATAATTTATAATTCAAAATAATGAAAAATTATTCTGAATCCTCATCACAAACCAATATATTTTAATGCCACATAATTGACAAATTTCAAGAAACAATCAAAATTTACATCCGCATCGGTTGCGTCTTGAGGAATATCATTTGTAAAGTGATGCAAGAGATGTACAGCCGTGAAGACCATTGGGCGCCATATAAAAATTCCTATCCGTTAGACAGAAATCAGTGTCTTGCTAGCAAATCTATTCATATAACTGCAGACAAATATGTTGATAAATATAAATGTTTTTTATCGGTCCATTGAATTTCGAATTAATAAGGTTCTACCGTATACTTAGATATTTAACAACAAAAATATTGTAGAAAATACATTTTCCTTAGTTAGATAAATATATTTATTGACTATAACAAAACTATAATTGCAATTTATTTTAATTATTGAGACAGTTTTGAGCCACTTTAAAAGGCACATTATAATCAGAAACACATTATTATCTTTAGCTTTTCTATCAACTATTTCAACCATTCAGGTGAAATTAACATACATATACACAAAAGCAAAGGGCATGCACTCTGTACATTCAAAGAAGCTGTGAATAACTAGAATTTTCGAGAAATAAATCAATATTTAAACGAATTTTTATCCAGAAATTCTAGTAATACACGACTTTTTAATGCATGAAATGCACAACCCTGCACAATAGTATACACGAACCCAACTGAAAAGAAAAGGTACACATAGATAATTAAGAATAACACAAAAACATGAAATACCTCTTCCATTTGCTCAATGATTTTTGAGTACAAAAATATACATTTTTTATCAATGATTTACAGAAAGTCAACTTTTTCTGAATGCTTAACAATAGTAAGTAAATGAGAAAAATATATATTGATAGAATATTATACAACGTTTTATCACTCCAGTACTATTTGCCATCATATTCAGCTATTTATTATTTATAATAATGGATAATTTGTATAGCGCCATTTTCGTAAAAACTGCTATTACATACATATTCAGCTATTTATGAATTAACAAAAAAAATCTATAACAAATTAAAGGCCCCAATGAACATCATTATAACTCAACTAAACAGTTTGGAAGACACAACTTTGTCAGTAAAAATTTTCCTAGGGTTTACAATAATTAACAAGTTAAAGTAGTGGATTTACAAAAACATACCAATTAAACTAATATAAGTTTGTTTATATCCTATCTTTAAATTTTCTAAGATTACTTTTTTATATTAACTCACACAAGGGTTCAGCCCATCCGATCTCAAGGATCGGTCCATGTCAACCGCAGCGTGTTGTGGCGATAAGGAGGTTGTTAAGAAGGAGAAGTCTGTACAGATATTAAAAGTCTCAGACGTAAGGCAAAAATAGGCTAATTGTTTACTTACAGAGATATTATTTTTGGGGGCATTGAAATTATGTTAACAGTGTCAAAAACCGCAGAAATCAACAAGAGTTAAGAAAATCAATCAAGAAAATTCTTAAACACGATGCGTAAAAATACAATAATAATTAGTTACATACAATATTTACAACTCCGTTGCAAAGGAGTATGCTAATAACTTCAGTCCAGAATGTCATTGGTGCCAGATCACCTACCTGACAATATATCTAGAATTATCTATCAGGGTCATCAGCAACCTGTTGATAGTCTATATATGAAAAATAAATATAAAATATATATTTATTTTTTTACAGATTTTTTCACCAGATCAGTACAAGATATTATTGAAATAATGTCGAGAGTACTTTTGTAAACCATAAACATATTAAAAATATTTTAAAAGTTAATATTTAATAAAAAAAATTATGTATGTTTGATTTTAAGATGCACTTTTATCCCGAAATAAACATCTCTAAAAACATGATGTCTTAAAATTGACATATGTCTTTTTTATGCAATTGCAGCTTTTTTTTTAATTTCCCACACTTTGCATACAACATCCCACTTTTTATTTTTATGCAAAAACTCTGCCTCCATGTTTGACCATTATCGCACTCCAGTTCCATTAGAAAAAAAGTGACATAGATGATTTTGAAATGTAAAGCCACCATTATTATTGATCTGCCGTACATATTGACGACTCAGAAGAATCAGTCTGATATTGATTCAGAAGGTAGTGATGAAAGATGTGTGTCTTATAATCGAAAAAATTTGATACTTAAAATGTTGATATTAATATTTGAGTTTGTACACACCAATAACATTACGGACCAGCTAGAAGCATATGATTTGAAAATAATAATTTTACTTATTGCACTAAGCCTGTAATTCCTTAAAGTTTGTATGCACTTGATTGAACAATAACAGTGAATATAATCAGATATCTCAACCTAAATTTACAACAAAGATTATATTCAATTGATTGATTTTTCTTCAACTTTATAACTTACCAAAGAGGTTGATTGAGATCACTTTTTTATGTTCAACAGGGCATGCAATACAGATATCCCCCGAACTATACGACTGGTAGCCGAAAAGTGAGAAATTTGATGTGGAAAAAAAATTTTGACCCCTTACTGATAATAATTCATAATTATCGTTTGATGTATGTAGGGTGCCTCACACATATAATAATAAAGAACTATCTAATAAAGTGTAATAATAATAATAAATTATTGTATGTAATTCTTATCATAAAAGGTAAACACAAAGTCAAGGAACTTTGAACTGCTTGTGATATCAATAATGTTATTTCGCTCTCGCACTAGCGAAGCATATCACGTACACAACTCAAAATTGGATAGAAGGTTCAGACTGCTCCTATTAACGATATTCCTTGCTAGAATGATAGCTGGATGCAGATCCTTAAAAGGGTATAAGTTAAATTAAAGACACCCGCAAGTCAATTGTATTAAAATGTTAACTTTATCGACCTGTAACATTAACTAGCCATGAATAATCAAAAAAATCTTACACCAAATATTTACTTTGATAAAATAAATTTAAAGTTTAATATTTATTCATGCAGTTTTAATCCAAATAATAGTCATACACAGCATGACATAATATTTTGAAGAAATACACATCTGAAACTGGTATAATGGTGCCAAATATCACTCTGTTAAGTTTATTAACTGTTTAAAGAATCATAGATAAATTGACAAGCTAAAACTGCTGAGAATTTTTATATTCAATATTTACATCAGAGAAAATGATTTGCAACATTCAAGAATTACATTACAGTTATACGGAATAGAATTAAATATGCAAAATCAAATGATTTAAATGCGATTAAATCTGATAACATTGTCTTCAAATATGAGAAAGTGCTTAAATTTCCAATTTTGCTGGACGGAAGAAAAGTGCACATTAAAATTCCCTTGTGTATGGTGTACTATAAAAATTCATGATAATTATCTTATACTTATTTTAATTATTTAATTTTATTTGTTATTATTAAAACAGTTCTTCGAAAAAAAAAAATGGAAAGCTAACCCCTGAATGTTCAAATTAATTTAATATGCGTATATAGAAAATTTAAGTACATACACAAATGATAAATAATATTTGATAAAGATCATTTTCTTTTTATTTATGTACAACTATGTAAAATATGTAACATATACAAAGGGGTTCAAAATATACAGCCACACTATAATTACTATGTAAGGTTAATTAAATACAGCAGAGCGACAAGTTAAGTATTTAACACAATTGACCTTCTGCATATTATGACTTTTTCTGTACATAAATAATAAGCAAAAAGTTAATTACTTGATAATGGGTGAAGTTGTGTACATATTATTGCAAATTATAAAACAAATGTGCGCCGAGAGCTATGACACATTGGATTCAGAGTTAGGCACAATACCGTTCTGCGATAGTTGATTACGCAATAATATGTTACTCCGTTTGAGCTCTGTAACCTGCATGGACAGACTCACCACGTCCTTCAGGGAATCCTCTAATCTAGATAACAAACAAAAATGCCAGTATTACAAAATCAGTAAGTTAATAAAACACATTAACAAGCAACCCACCATATACATACACAGAAAGATAAAATAACTAAAATGAAACTAGATAAAATAACCTAAACTGAACTAGACTGACTCGGTGATTAATTGACAAAGAATAATAAATATAATAATAAAAGAACAATAATATCCTTACAGACAGATAATTAAACAAGCATGTCAAAGATTATTTATAGAAAATTACATAAGGATATTAAAAAAATAAGCAAGTAGAAAACATAGTTAAAATAATCCATTACATAACTGCTTTTTTTACACAAGCACTAAAAGCAAATATTATGATATTTAAATTGTATTTTTATTGATTATTTTTAATTATTATTGGGAATTAGAGTTGATATTTTACTGTGACACTGTACTATTTGTTCTTTCATATGATTCTTACAAATTATCTTCAGACTGGTATATTTCGTTGCACCTAAGGGAATGTCACACTGCTTGTACAAGTATCGCATTTTTTTCAGAATTGTTCGCACGGCATACACAAAGCACTCGGCCATCGAATTTTAGTAATAATGTTAAAATTTTAGAAAAAATATATAAAAATAAAAATAATATAATTAAAATACAAATGGTTTGAAAAACAAAAATATGAAACATTTGCATTAAGGGGGCCCTTTCAATACTAATTCTTCTTATTGCGTTTTTAACAAAATTAGAAAATTAAGAAAAAAATAATTTTACACTGCAAAACCACCAAAAAACAAAAAAAAAACAATGTTTGACACATAATGCGGGTAAAGAATTGGAAGAATTAGTTTACTGTTATGGATAAGGCTTGCTGTGGTTGAATTTGCTGCGGGATTAAGGAATTTCTGCATCGCGCTGTTCACGGGGCACGTAATGTCCTTCTCCAGCAATACATTTTGAACGCATCTATTTTACGCTTGTCGCTATTGCGGACATGAAAATTGGAAAGACAAGAATGTGAACCAACATAATTTTAGTTGCTTACTTTATGTCACTATCTTTCCATATTTTTATAAGTTGGTTCATAATAACTTTAGCTAGTTGTATGCGGAATTTCCTGCCCACTGCCAACCAGTCAGTGTACATGATCAGCGCGTCCAAATAAATTGCTTCTTGAACTACAATGCATCCTGCTATTTGGGAAGATTGTTGTGATGCATTACCTTAATTCACAACTAGTATTTCGTTTTAACAAAAAACGAAACACGAGTTTTTAATTTACGAGTTTCATAATTATTTCGCAAAGTAACCCGTATGTATCAAAAAAGAAAGCAATACTGAAACAAGAAGAAATTCACAGCTGCAAACTGCGTACATAGTTGCCCACACGTACAAGTATCACTTTCTCGAAACATGTTGGTTCACGTGATCAATCCGTGAGCAATATGCTACTGTCCGCAATCAATCTATAAGCAGGACGCTATGTGTATGTTGTGTATAAATGTGTGGCTGTGTAATTTTTCAGTGTACAAGGATTCTTATTATTCTGTGAATTCTGATAGTTTGTTTCCCATATTTAATTAGTTTTCATTTTTTGAAAAATATTCTTCCTGGTAGCACTACCGACTAGTGATATCCCTACTTTGTGCGGAGAAAAACTTTGTATGGTAAAAAGATTTTTAGCTAAATTGATACTATTTGGTTGGAAACTGTTTTTATGGGTTCCCATGGATCTCACTACATTCAAATAAAATAATATTTTCATTAAAAAGTACGCGACAAGCGATGTGACTTCACACACAAATCACGGATACCTAAATGCGTCCTTGGCTGTTACGTACTTACCATTTGAAACGCCTTGCTCTTGAGAGGTTAAACAAATCCATCAGTGACCAAGACTTTTTAAACAATTATATCTCTGACATGGTTAAATTAGTTTATGAATAGGAATATGCAGCTTGAACATTTTCCTTAAAATAGTATATTAGATCTGTTAACCTGGCATATTTTGGCTAATTACATTGTACTAATATACTTAATAATTTTTATCACAGCATTAAATACTTTGCAATATGGAATTTCCATTGTACAATACTAAGAATATAGTGCACTTGGAAAATGGCAAATGTCTAATTAACACACACATAACTATAGTTGACAGCAGACTATCAATTTACCTGCGTTGGTTATCCTTGAGTTCAGTGATGTACTCGCAGGCCTTGGCCAGTATCCCTCCCTTACTCTGCACCTCACCGTTGCACTTCTCCCCCGTGTCTATACTCGGAGGCATCAACTTAGCCAGTTTAATGATCCAGTTGTTTATCTTATCTCTGCGCCGCCTCTCAACCTCGTTGTGCGTCATTCTCCGGCGATCATCACGCTGAAATTATTTTCAAATATTGTATATATTATTATAAACATATTTACAAAATCTCGGAAACTGCTAAAAAAATTAATAATATTATAAATACAACGTCCACCGATAATAAATATGTACCAGAATTTGTATATAATATAGCAAATGTTGGGCTTACAGACTCAGTTGATTGGCATTTGGCAGGTTTTACAGTACAAGTATATATGAAGAATATTAATTCAGAGATTTCATTCTAACTTTTCCTCTAACAATTTTAACATTACAATCCGAAATTATGAGCACTATCTATATTATAAAATATATGTAATCATCTAAGAGTATTCCTTAACTTTGCCAGTTTGAAATGTGAGATATTCAGTGTATATTTCATACTCTTACAAGTCGACACTAATATGTACGAGGGCTGTATGATAAGAACCCGTGTTAGGGAAGGAAAAGTATTTTTAAATTTGTATACTTTATTTATTTCTCAACAGTCTCCTTTCAGCTTGATACACTTAGTCCAATAATATTCCAACTTTTTTAAGCCATCCAAAAAATATGATTTGTCAAACTCAGCAAAATAGGCCTCCGTTTTGAAGATGACATCCTCGTTTACGCCAAGCCATTTTTTCTTGTTTGGAAACCAAAAGAAATTGCATATGGCCAAATCTGAAAAACAGGGTGATTAAGGCAGCAATTTGTAGTGTAATTTGACCAGTTTTGCTGTGGCGATTGTGGACGAGTGAGCTGGTACGTTGTCATGGTAAAAAAGCACTTTTTTCTTTGCCAAATGGGGCCTTTTTTCATCAATTCAGCGTCGAATCAGCCTAATAAATCAGCATAGTACTGCCCCATGATTTTCCTTCCCTTCTCCAATAGTCGGTGAAAATGACTTATTAATTAAACTTTATTGACATACATGTTTTTGTTGTAACAGATGTGAATGTAAAACATTATAATATAATATAATATGATAAACATAAGATACAATTATATTGCAATTAAGTATAGTACTCGTAGTTTATTGTATGGGATGGAGTAGATTCCATCTCTGATATATACTAGGCTGCCGTCTGTGTTAAAGTAGCCAGTTTTTTTTCATGATGTTATTTAATTCAAGAAAGATAAAGATTTGACAGGAATAAAAAAAAATAGCGAAAAAATATGTAGTAAATGTTGAAAAATTAGTGATGACTCGCAAATTCCAAAAAAGGTGGCCACGACCTTTCCGGGCGATGGAACCGTTTTTGCCTTCTTTGGAGCAGGCTTGCCAGATGAAGTCCACTATTTTGACCGTTCTTTGATATACAAATTTTGCGTCAGTGGCGCCATAAATTGTTAAACACGGGTACTTATCATACAGCCCTCGTAGTTAATTTACTTTCAACATCATCTAAATACATTATAACTTATTTTGAAAATAAGTACAATAATAATTTACATTGTGGTCAAAATATGCGAGACAATATATATTATGGGTATTTTTCTCTAAAACATAGAGGGATAACAGATTTTACCCCATACTGTGCCCGCTCAAGTCAGTGTTATGAAGCCAAAAAACCAATAAAGATACACATTCATAGAACCGATAAAAACATTATTTACCAGACTGTTTTCTGGCAGACTGAAAATGAATTTAACAGTCGCAGTCTTTCAAATAATGTCTATATTGTCCTAATTATGTATACTAAAATAAGTCAACTCTTTCTGAGCTAGTTCTGCTTTTTTTATTCACTACTTTTACTAATTTTTTTTTTTTTGTATTATCGTTATTTAAAACAATTGTAATAAATAGTACAATTTCTCAAATACTTATTTTATTATAGACCTTTTTCATACTGGGCCCCTTTCCGTGACTTTCTCTGGGAATTATTGGTTTATTTCCACTTCCTCCAAATACTTCAGGATTTCCAATAACATACAACTGTCCTGCAAGCAAAACATGGCAATTCAGGCAAATTATAATGCAAGCCTTGATATATGAAATACATACCATAATTATGAGAGTAAGCAAAATGGTATCAAATTGTATTATGTAATATGGATGATTAGAATATTAATAATTCCTGATTCTCAAACCAGCAAAATTATTGCTGATTCTCATACCAGCAAAATTGATTTTATAATATTTATTGCATAGTAAATAAATTAAAAAATCAATCCCCATCAACTTTAATAGGCCAGTAAATACTACTAAGCCGATTTACCAATAAATGAAGCCAAAATCTTTGAATATATTAACGCATCATTCATTAAATGATGAAACATTTTTAAAGTAAACCAATATTTATGCAAACATTTACCAAATTACCAGTAATTGAGCAAGTCTGCAAATTTCCACTTGCTATACATTTTAAATGTAACATTTTATAAAACAAGTTAATAAAATTACTTTTAAAATATTATAAAAGAATACACTGGACTCTCTTTTTACACGGTTTTGAAATAACACGGTGCTACTTCCCTTGCATGTACTCAGTACTATGCGCAGAGAGGTATGCGGAAGGGGGCTAAGATAAAGCGCGTGAACTATGTGTGTAAGAACGTGTGAACTGACCATATTCGCCCAAACACATTTAGATATCATAACTGTGGCACATGCAATTGGTCGAGAAGGCTTTGAAGGCTTACGATTGAACATATCTCTAAATTGACTGCTAATGAAGTTCTCATCGAGGAAGAAATACTCGAAACTGTTTTAGAGGAGCACACCAGCCCCAAGGAAAGTAGTGACAATGACGAAGGAGGCCCAATAACAGCGTATTCAATCCTTGAAGGCCTGCAACTGGCTAATAAACTTTTATAAATCATTTTATAACAAATGATCACAACGTAGAACAAGCTCTAAAATTTCAACGTGATTTGACCACTTGCATTTTCTCGTTACCGAGAGTTATACAAGGAACTCGCAAAAAAACAATCACAGCGATCGATAACAGAATTTTTGTTTGAACTTAGTAAACCCAAAAATTTGGAAAAAATAATACACAGGCTCTGGAAACTCAAGTGATGAAAGCGATGTTGTACCAAATGTGTGTAAACGGGTTCGTCTATTGTCTGATAGTAATAGTAAATAATCTTTGTTACGATTTCTTTAAAGTAATATTTTTTAATAAAATTAAGATACAATAAACAATAATGAATTTTATTTTTTAACCCCAAGACAACAAACAAGACAAGATAACAAGAAGGCCTAGGACGACTATCACCGTCCGAGAGAGGGATAGCGCGATAAACGTCAAAATATTTTGCGCTATACCATAGACAAAAAATGTTGCACTACGTGACAGCGCGCGGAGATCCCGGTAATTTTGTGTTGCCAGATTTCTTGGTTATTCAAATGACCAGATTTTCAGTATAATATTTAAACACACACGCCACTCGTATCAATGACAAACGCATTGCACATACTAATTACGCAATTCTAAAATACCAGAACTTTCCAAATGGAAAGTACTTGTCAGCTATATTTTGATTCCAGCCGGTGCAGAGTATTATCAGAATTTATCCTGCAATACACATATATTTACAATTGTACCCTTATTTCATGATACTTATTTGTTAGTAAGTGAGTAATTAAATTGAATAAGATATTGTTTTTAGTTATTAAGCGCGTTTTACTATAAAAATACAGTGAGTGCTTCGTTATAGACCATATTGGCCATTAACGCAAACGGTATTTCATGCATGTTAATGCTACATCATAAGTCCGATGTGTGATGTGAAATGCTAATATATATATTTTCATTTACATTTATCGAATTTTTGAAAACTTTTTTTAATTTTTTTTTTTACAAAATGGCGGAGTGGGACATTTTCGCTAATGGAGATATTGCAGACTTCCTAGAAATTTCCGATATGCTTATTACTACCGCAGAGTCCGATGATGAGTTGGATGATGAGAACGATGTCAAGGATGATTATTTATAAAATCTGAAGTCGTCCTTCCAAATAATAAATACAAAATAAATATTAATTTCCTATCCTGGCAACACTATAAACTTTTTTTTTTTTTTTTCCTCTCAAAACCGTACAAAATAGCGATCGATGGACAATTATAATAAAATAGAAGCTCCATGTTTGTTGTTTTTTAGTTATACCAACGTTTTCATGTTTTTTTCGTAAAAATAAAATACGGAATAAGCTAGTCTATGAATTTTGAATTTTGCCGCCAATTGGTGATATTATGCTGTTTCACCTAGGGATTTTTCTGAGCAACTTACAGGTTAATATCCTGAAATGATTTTTATACAAGGAAATCTATCCACCATTATTTTTTATTTTAGTATACTTTTTTTACATGGTATTGCGTGGAACGCATCCACCGTGTAAAAAGAGAGTCCAGTGTACAGGTAATTAGGTCACGTTTTTCCAATCCATCGTGATTTCATTCTGTGAAGAAAGGTGCTTGCTAAGTAGTTTTACAACATAGTTGGTAATCATAGAATATAAAGTGTCCCATTGACATATATGTAGTACAATCTCTATATTCTGACATATCAGACAAGGCAATGTTGGATCATGAGAATTTACGTGAAAAAAGTATCGCAAATCCTAAAGAGTTAAAAAATTCAAATAAGTGAGCTGCAGTTGTCCCAGTTGCATTTATTTATTTATTGACATTTCACTTATTTATTGCATTAAATATACATGAATGTATAATATGTTGTATTTTTCAAAATGTAGAAATTTGGATCGCTGCAGCTCAAAAATAGTCAGATTACAATAGAGTATTAGAGTATTGAAAAACCAGATTACTAATACTACCTATATTGTACATAAGATTAATTATTTTTAAATGGAGAAGCGAATATGTCGCATCAACAATTTCACTATTAAAAACTAATTAATTAATCAAAACAGCCAGTACACATCTAACTTTGTTTACTCTCAATATAGATCTATGAAGAAATTTGTTTTCACCAAACACCATTCGTCAAACATATTTATTTAATCAAATTTTTTTAAATGAAAACTCCACTGAGGGAACTGCACCTTTTTAAACATGAAGTTGTAACGGTGAAAGCCAAAAGACACAGGAAGAACAGGAAAATGTAATGTTTCTTATCCAATCAAAGGAAATTAACATGAATACGAAGCAAAGAATTAAGGCAGGCCTAAAGCTATAAAACTAGAGAAAAAACTCAGAGGTCAACTTACCATTGACAGAGTTGGCAAGTACTGTATGAAGCGATTGAGCATTGCCCCCGTCGGAGCCAGCAGAAGAGGTGCCGTAGTGCGTGGGGGCATTAGACACCCCCCCACCTCCCTCGTCTGCACCCACGTGTACTAACCGATATGTGACTGTGCCGCCAGCTACACCAAAAAACACATTTTAATACAATTTTATAAATATTCTAACTAGGTAATTTAATTATTTTACAAAAAAAACAATAGTATTAACATTATTTAAAGACACTTTTAATGATTTTTAAAGTAGATCTAACAGTACTTTTTTGTCATGTAACAGGATGGAACGGCATTCCGGCACGTTTTTTACAATATTTTTAATGTTTCAAAAGCAATTAGATGAAACAATATTCACGTGTACATAATTACAATCCATATTTACATAATTCACACAAATGATAAAATATTATGTTTTTATGAACCAGATGAAATATGGATAAATTCAAAATTGGCACTTGAATTCCAGCATCTTTTATTTTTAAAAAAAAGCACTGGATCTAAACATCCAGTACTATGAAAATATGGTTCCCGGGTATGAAGATCAAACTGTCGCCCTTTAGAAATGTAGGAACGCACCACTCAGTCACCAAGACGATAAAACCTTGCGCAACCAAGGTTTTTTTTTTGTACGATGACTTTGTTCAATTAAAATTTACCATGATTTTAATATAAATTGGGATTTTTCTCTTTTTTATTGATATCATTATGCAAATGGCGGATATTCATTAAGACAAAATTTGGATCCAAGCAATTCATTATTTTTCTACTACAATAGACAATTTCTAAAAGGTGGTGATTAAAAGGATTTTTCAAATTACATTATATAATACGGGGTATTTATCAATTATGAAAATCTGAAAGAAATTTAAAATTTACTTACCTTGAATGTGTAAATTAAGCTTAAATATATTTTTACAGAATTAGATTACTATCTTTCAATTTTAAAAAAATCATACATCTATTTAATCAGAATGACTATTTAAAAATATTCTTAGGTAGCCATTAAGAATCTTCTATGTACAGTTTTAAAACTATACTATGACTATTTATTTATAATCCATTTATATCTAATATAGTTCTTATCTGGAATAGGAATCTGTGACTATATGGAGTGTAAATGTGTCAAAAGCTTCCATTAACTTTACTACAAATTCATAACCTTTTATTTTTAATATTTTTCAGTCTTGTGTTGAGTCTGACTCAACATCGATTTTATTCACGTCACGTTACATCTTACAATTTAACACATAACTCAAATGTTTGCATGCTTTTGGAAGCCATGTTAGAACACCATTTCGGGATAAATTATTTTAAAGAACGCTTTTTAAGGAGCACTGGAGCCGGAAAATGATGCAACGATATCAAAACAAAAATTGCAACGTGCACTGGTGCGTTTTTGATTTGATTATATGATCTTTCATAATATTTTTTGGTTTAAAAAATTATATTTAGTATCAGTTAATAAAAAATAAATATTTTGTCAAAGACGAGTTCGAAAGCAGTGACGATGATTATATTAAATTGAAAATATTTTAAATGTTCAAATACATATAAAAAAATAATACATAATTTTGGATGTGGTGGCGACGTGCGTGGATGCTAAACGCAATAAATATTACAAATATTTCACATAAAATTTTGTTAATAATATTAATATGCAGTAAGCACAAATTCACGCCAAGGTGATCATTAAGATTTTGTCAACTTGCAGAATATATATATAAGGAAACATTTAAAATGTTAATGCCTAAAGTCAGATTATGGAGAAAAGTAATAAGAGATGACTTATTCACTGGAATTGATAACTTCACTCACATGGATTCTTATAATTATAGGCAACATCATCTTCCCCAGAATCCATAAATTTTGCCATATGATGTTTGTCATCGCCACCACTTCCTGAAAAATAATTGTAATGATTAACCGGACATCACACAAAACTCACTTGTACACTTTGGCGATGACAGTTTCTCTATTTTTGGTACATTGGTTCGAAAACATGTTGGTAGCATAACCAAATGTGCACATTATTAGTAAATGTGCGGTGTTTCAGAGTGCCCCACTCGTCTTGACAGCATTTATGACATGGAGGGTAAATAAAAATATAGATACTGTTATAAATAATAAACCAAAATAAAACTAAGAGTATTCAAACAAACAATAACAACACAGCAAAAGTAAAGAATATTAAAATGAAGCAAAATGTTTCGCAATATAAAAACCTTCACTAAATCAACTTACCAAATGATCCTTCGTCTACCATCCCCAATATCTCGTGATCACCATCCCCACTGAAATTCAGACAATATATTTTACTTTTGGAGTGATACTGTGTGACAGGACGAGAAAGATAAATCACAGCAGCGATGATTCCTCGCCAATATTCGCGTCCATTGAAAAACCTCTGAACTTCATATTTGATGACAACAAACGATTTGGCCGTAATTGCCAAGTTGCACTTAACTATCACAGAGATATGACCTTCACTACTAATAAAATATAGATTATGTAATCATTTTGCACATTTTGATACAATTATTAATGTTACTAAGAATGTACCTGTTATCTAGTGAAGTATCCAGCAAATCTATCTCGATTTTTGCCATTCCGTCAAAAATATTTTTGAATTTTCACGATTTGATCACGGGGACAAATAAACAGGTCATGTGAGCGGCAGAATACAAATGGCCACTCGCCAAATCAGTACCACTTAACTACGGTGCATGTTTAGTGCCATATCTTTGACATTCAATAAAAACACAATAAACACATCTCCGCACTGTACTTAAGTCGTTAGAAAGACCAATTTATGAACACCCGAGAAAAGCGGCAAATTTAAAATATATTCATTTTTAATAAATCACACTTAAAACGTTGAAAACATTTTATTTTATTTACCTTTCTTAAATTACTCCGAAAAATGTTATGTATTTTAAATATTTTATTTATAAATATATATATTACGTATATATTTTTTATGTACAGCTTTTTATGTGTAATCAGAATGGCAATGGATATATTACCCCTGGGATTATACCAAATGGATCTTTTCGGCAATCCAATGAACCACTCCGGTTGGAGAACAAAATTTGATTAGAGTTAGAAAGGTTTAAATGTTAACCATTAATATAAAAATATCTTGCTTCATTTATTATATAAAGAGTTTTCAAAAATTAAGGAATCGTGTTCCATCTCTTGTATTAATGCAAGCGCACACCAACAACTTTCTGTTGTACGACAGTTTGGTCGTGATAGCGAGGGCTATTAGTGTGTATGGCAGTGCGCACACTAACAACTAAATTTTCAAATGATAGAACAGTTGGCGGCGAACTGTTGTATAACTGTTTTGTCCTCAGTGTACGCTCGCTCTTAATATATCCTAAAACACATTTTTAGGTTGAATTTTGAATAGATAGATAATTAAAAAGATTAAACTTAAACTTTAAGTATTCAATAAATATGACTCAAAAATTACAAATACATAAACCGGGTCATATAAATAATATAATTTTACCTAAAGCCATTGATTGAACCAAGGTTTATTTTGCATAGCATATGTATATAGAACAGTTGATAACAGTATAACCAAAGTCTATGCTTACTGCACGCCACTGCTTTGAGAGTGCTTTCATGTATTGGATACAAATAATCTACTTTATCTCAAAACCATATTAGTAATGGTTAAACTGTTATTTAAATAGTTATTATGACTGCGATTGTGTTGTTACAATGATTGATAACTGATTATTCCTAATTCTTTGAGCAATTACTGGCACTTTCAACAATAAAATCTTAGTTACCAATCATTGTTAAATTTCAGTAACCAATCACTGCCACATAATGATTTACTATCACTATTCCATATAAACAACAAACTTTAAGCAATTCAATAAGTTTGAAGCTTTCGCATTATCGAAATGTGTCCTTTTTTGCTAATTAGATTTTTGCATAAATTTATATATTCGCAAAAAAATCAATTCATAAAATTACTAATTTTATTGTTATGTTTGTCTTTTCGAATGTGTGAAAAACATTCATTCTACTTTACCAAAAAAAATTACACCTATTTTTGGAAATATAACTTCATAGATAAAAAAGCATTTTTTAAATGATAAGAATGGTATTTATTTTATGTAAATGAAAATTTTTTCACAGAATCAAAAACTCAATACCTACTTGTTATATTTAGGTAATACAAATGTAATAACATATTATATTTACATAATACATGTATTAAAAAATTTGAGTCAAAATAATTACTTACTAAATACCATTATGAACCAGTTTGGGAGCAAAATGGCATCTGAATTCTTCAAGAAAAAATCAGTCAACTCTACACTATACTTTTCAAAAAGCAGATGATCCTCATCCAGTAACTTCATTGGAAAAATAGAATCTAATAATATTATTAAATTTATTAGTGTACTTCTTTTACACAATTTGAGACATCTTTATTTTATATGTCATTGAATTGTGCATTAATTTCTAAGCTTTAAAGATATATATATATATTATATTAAATAAGTATATCTCTTTAAGAGAGACCAAGAACCAGTATTGTAGTTGAGGGTATACTCTTTGCTACTTTTGCATAAATAGCGTATATTCTCTGGTTAAATCAAAATTACTATCAGACAAAAAAATAATAATTTTAATCTTTATACTTCATTTACCCTTTTCTAATCCACGGTATGGTAAAGTACAATACGGGAATAATATGTTATAGGGTTTAATTTATACCATGTAAATATGAGAATATAGTACAATATCACACAAAGAGTGCATAACATATACTAAATGTGAAGTTTATAACTACAGCACTGCCTAGAACTTAACTCATCGACTTACATTTTGTAATTAGACTAATTTTTTCATGTCAGTTATCATGAAGTAGTTAAATTAAATCAATTATTTAAATAAATCAGGGAATGTGCAAATGGAATCTGTTGCAAAGTTACGTACAAATATATTCTGTCTATTCATAAGCCAAGACAGAAGTAAATAATCCTTCTCTCTCTTCTGCGCAAATCATGCATGCCATTGCGAACATCCGGGTGATTTATGATCTTTTTATGCTACCATATTTGATAATGTAGAATCCTATTGGTTCCCAAGGCACAGAATAGGGTTCTAGAAAGTAAGTCTACACCTCCTTGTCGTCCTGGCACCTGTCGGCACCGCTAAACCAAGTAGATCATTCCCCCAAGTATTGCCCAGTTAAAATGTCCCGAAATATTTCATATTACCACTTTACAATCGATGATTTTATGAAGAAGTTCACAATTAAACATCCACAACTATTCTTATATTACTTGGCCACCACTTGTGAAAGTTTAATAAATATAGAGGTGCTCTCTCATATCTTGGTCTCATGTCAGATGACCCCGGCATATTTCAATCTCTAATGGAGGTGCAGCTATCATCTATATTGCTATACAAAGCATACCCAATGTCATAGTTTTTTCCATATAGAGGCTTTCTTCACTAACTTTTGTGTGATTTAACTACCAATGTCTTTCTCTTCCTCGACAAAATGTACAACTGATTTTATTATTATTGTAAGAAATATGTGGTATAGACGCAAGGAGATTTTGTAACTTACTCCTACTAATCTGTGCTCATTTATACCGTTAAACAAACTTTTTATAATATATGTTTTTATACAATTTCTGTGTTGTTATTTAATGGAAGGTACCTCTGAATTGCTATAAAATATTCCACACACTAACCCCCGAGACTTAGCCACGCTACTGATGAAGTATGTCTCTTAAGTGATCAGTTAAATAAGGTTTTATAGTATAGTGGCATCAGTTTTTTCCTACACTATATGAGAGAATTTTTTCTTTTCTAAATTTCTCTTTGTTCTTTTACACAGTTCATCAGAAACATAACCCCAGAGTAAACCAAGGGCTATCTGTACTATTCTAATACCTTTAAACTATTTGTGTGCATTGCAATTTCAATGTGTCTTAATACTTGTATGCTGGGTGAAATATATCAAATATCTCTAAAATGGTACTATGTCATATGGCCCTTCATTGGCAGAGAACACAATTTAACCATTAAAATGTAAATACATATTATTAAGATTGAGTCTGCTCCAAGCAGTGTCTAAAGTTGAACGTGCTTCACTGCCGATATTGTATAAAACTAAAAGCAGTCATCAATTTAACAATGAGATTGTTTATTATAAGAGAACTATTATTAAGAGTTTTGGATATAAAATAAAACACTGAAATTCATACCTTCAGATAATTTTTATTAATAAGTTTCCATTCCCAAAAATAGTACCATAAAAGTAAGAGAAGAATATACATATGTATATATAATAATTATTAATTCAATAAAATAATTTTTAAAATTAAAACAAAAACAATAAAGATGTAAATAAACAATAAAGATGCATCACGGCTTTAACATAAATAATAATAAATAAAAATAATTAACAATAAGAATATTATTCCAATAATATTTCAAAGTATTTTTTACTGGGTCACAGTATTTATATATCTGAAGATTTTATAATTTGTGTGGGTACATCATATTAGGTTTCGATATTGTAAAAAATTGGTGTTTATATCTTATTATATACAAAAAAAAAGAATGATATAAGTTTGTTTTCAATAAGGCAACACAGTCATATGAAATTATTTCATAAGGGCATGAACTACAGCTTTTGCATTCAGGGCCTTCAAGTCAGTGTACGTCTGTCCGGTTCCCACAAATACGATGGGTTGGCCCGTGATGTATGTCATGGATATGGCAGCGCCCACTTTATCATCAATGGTATCAAACTTTGTTAACACAATTCCGTCAATTATGTGCGGATTAACATTTGAACTATAATCTGCCAAGGCTTGATTGAACTTCACCAGTTGATCGACAGCTTCATTACCAACAAGAGCTTCACCGACAAAGAGTACAAGATCCGGCTCATTTACTTTTATCAGTTTAGCTAAAGCTCTCATGAGGGGTTCATTATCTTGCATCCTTCCCGCTGTATCAATCAGTACCACATCAATCTTAGAATCATTTGCGAATCGTATGGCTTCCATCGCAATACCGGCAGCATCCTTGCCTAAAAATATACAAAGGTATAAAAGTATTAAAATTTTTATCATCCAATGAAAAATTTTTTTGAAAATAGTGTGAATTCCGTGAAAATACGAAATATAAGGTTACGAATTAACAGAATTTTACTGTATTAGCAAAAATTTCACCACCAAACAAAAGTACATTGTTAATACTATTAATATTGAAACTATGTAGAATTGTATTACATTTAATTTACAAATACAAATAATATTATTACCGTAGCCCTTCTCGTATAATTGCACCATTTTTCTTCCGCCGTGTTTGTTATCTGGATGTAAAGCATTAAGATGACGAGTGTGGGTTCTCAACTGTTCCACAGCACCGGCCCTGAACGTGTCACAAGCTGCTATAAGGACCGAAAGCTCGTTTTCAATCAACCAGAAGCATATCTTTGCCAAATTGGTAGACTTGCCAACACCATTAACCTGTAAAAATAAATACAGATTATTTTTTTATAAAAACCTCACTGTTAATAAAAATGCACAGAAAGAACATTAACAAAATGATAAAAATTAAGGATCATTAAAGAATCGTATTTGAGATTTATCTTAAAAATGTCTAATCTGAACATCACTGAAAACAACTTATGAGAGAAAAAGCTGTTATGTACGAGGGGCAAGTAAAAAATAAGGTTCCTACATTTTTTTCAGGTATAAGGTATTTTTTATTGCAATAAATAAGTAAACCATCTGAAAGCTTGTACTTTATTCTATTTTTCTACATAGTCTCCTGATTTTTCTATGCATTTTTCCTGACGAGTTATCCACTTCTGAAAACCCGCTTCGAAGAATTCCGCCGCTAGGCCGCCGATGAACTTGGTGACCGCTTCTTTCACCTCTTCATCTGTATTGAAGCGTTGTCCACCCAAGTGTTGCTTCAATTTCGGAAACAAGTGGAAGTCGCTGGGAGCAAGATCAGGGCTGTAGGGGGCATGGTCAAGCAATTTCCAGCCGAATTTGTCCAGTAGGGCGGTGGTCTGTCGAGAGACATGCGGGCGAGCGTTGTCGTGGTGCAGCCTAACGCCCTTGGTCAGCCTTCCTCTCCGGCGATTTTGGATGGCTCTTTTGAGTTTTGTCAATGTCTCGCAGTACCTGTCCGAATTGATGGTGGTCCCTTTAGGCATAAACTCGGTCAGCAAGACGCCTTTTCGGTCCCAAAACACCGTAGCCATCACTTTCCCTGCGGAAAGCGTCTGCTTAAACTTTTTCGGCCTAGGCGATTCAGGATGGCGCCATTGTTTGGACTGTTCTTTTGTTTCTGGAGTGACGTAGTGACACCACGTTTCATCTCCCGTAATAATGGAGTCCAAGAATTCTTCGGTATTCTCGGCGCATTCTCGAAGAAACCCCTCGGCACACTTGACACGATTGTCTTTGTGGGTTTCTGAAAGCATGTGTGGGACCCACCGCGCGCACACCTTGCGATAACCAAGTTTATCGGTCAAAATGTTGTCGATGGTTTTTTCACAAACCTCAGGAACCTGGACAGCAAGCTCCCGAAGCGTTACTCTCCGATCTTCGAGGAGAATGCGCTCAATCTTCGCCACGACTTCGTCCGACACCGATGGCCTCCCACTCCTTTGCTCGTCGTGGACGTCTGTGCGTCCTTCGGAGAACTCCCTGCACCATTTGCGGACGTGTTGGACGCTGATGCAAGCTGTGCCATAAACTTCTTCCAACTGTCGATGAATTTCAACAGGTTTAAGCTTCTTCGCGTTTAAAAATCGAATCACCGAACGGATTTCACACCTGGCGGTAACGGCGATGGCGGGTTCCATAGCGGATGGCTGTCAGGCCTTTACTGAGCGTCGCAGCGTTTGCTCCCGGTAGTGGGGATGTAGTTAAGGGACCAACAATCAAGGCGGTGTTGCCGGATTTCGCCTAGCATCTCGCGTGGCGAGTGTACAGCGTAAGGAACCTTATTTTTTACTTGGCCCTCGTATATATGTAAGTAAACTATTTTTTGCACAAAATAAAGCATAGATTTATACAGCTTCGCTTACCCCACAGAATGACATCACATATGGTTTCCCCTTTTTCTTGGCTTCCAAGCAATCCCTCAAAATATCTACTCTCCTTTTAGGTGATAGAATCTGCACCAGTGACTCTGTCAATGTATTCCTGACAGTTCTTGCGATGCTCTCAAATGTTCCAAGAACCTATAAGGGATACGTACAAAGAAAAATAAAATACACTTACTAATTCTATTACAGACCTGAAATATATGTGGTATGTATACAAATAATGAATTGCTTTTCATGAGGCGAGTTGCCTCTAAATTATCGGTCAATACTTAGTCGAAATGTTAGAAGAGCGTTCTATCCAGGACGAGAAGCTAGACAATGGAATACTCTAAAACCAATGATGTGAAATTTATCATTTTACTGTTATGAAATCAATGTAAAGTGAACTTAGAAACATTATAAAAAACCTCATTGTTCTAATTGCATGAATTAATTCAGATTTTTCACATACAAGATTTCATAAAACTTAAAAAACATATACAGAAAGATTAACTTTTTTGATGTCACTTTTCTTTGGTGTAAGTAAGTACAAGGTGCGATATATTATTTGTATGAGTGTGAAAACACTAGAAGTTTAACATAAATTTTATTATTTATAAGTGTTAACATGATAATCATAAGTTTAATATAAATACTGATACATTACTTTTCCTTCCAATTTGGCAGAGACCGAATCGCAGAGCTTTTTGGCTATATCAGTAGCCACATTTTTAGAAATGAGATGATCCTGTAATTTATCCAAAGCGGGCTGCATAGTCTCAGAAGTGAGTGCCTTTGCTCCCACTAAACCTATCATCACAAAATGAAAAATGTATAGTATGAGTTTTGAATAAAAAAGATTGAAGGAAGAATGATAGCATAAATTGAAAAGAATGTTATACCTTTGAACATACTAAAAACTCCACCCGCAGATTTTGATTCTTTCTTGACAGTATTATTACTTGGCGTCTCATTTTCATCATCACTGCTGTATTCTTCTTCAGATTCAACTTCCAAATCACGAATAACGCCTTGCATTTGGCCAACAATCTAAAAAATTAAAAATATCTCTTGAACAGCCAAATGACAATCGCTTATGGACAAATTAAATAGTGCATTTCTGTGATGCGATAAGATATGGAAAATGATTTAAGATTTATATACACATATACAGAAAAATATCTTAGAAAATTTTACAGACAAAAACAATGGGATTATTAATTTGACATGGGGTTCATGCATCATTCCGGCGAGTTCAGATAAATATAGAATCTAAATGTAATGATGCTGTCTAAAACATAAAATAACTGGAAAAATCCACGCGCAATTAATTTGTTTTAATTTACAGTTTATGAAAAATATCAGTAAAATGAAATTTCATATTTATATGGAAAAATGAGGTAAATATGAAAATAGTGCACAATATAAATTATAACGTGAATTTCAGACGTATGCACAAGACAGTCACGAAAAAACAAGTGTGTCAAATGTTTACATAGTTTACAAAAAGTTAATTAAAAATTATAATTTTTTTCTATTTTTGGGTAATTTAAAAAAACAAGAAGAACTAAAAGATTAATAATAATAAATTGATGTATAAAAATTGATTACATCAGCTTCTGGGGTAAAGTCTGTTCTGAATACACCATCTTCAGGTTTGTCTTTGGAGCGATCCAATTCCGGCAAGTCTCTGGAGCCTCCTCCTAATTCCCAAACTCGAGGTTTCTTACCGGTTTTATCCACTTGGGGACTCTTCGGAGACTTGGTCCTTCGCAGAAAGAAAGGTAAAAATATGTTAAATGTCATTACTCAAAATAAATATGTAGACATTCAATATTAGAATTGTAATCCATAATAATCTATTATATCCATAATAGTCTATTATCTATGACTTTCTGGATGTGGTGGCTTAGGACGTAGTGTCATGATGGCTGTATAGTGCTTGCTTAAACGGCCAGGTCTGTGTGAGACGCGAGCAGGGCAAAAATGAATGTGTTTTTAATATCGCTAGGTTAAGATTACTTAAATGTTTTCTCTTTTATATGTATATTCAATAACAGTACGTAAATATATATTCAATTTGAAATAAAGTGTACATTGTCTTTATTACGAGTAAGAAAAAACATACATGACATCTGTCATCTTTTTTAATCTATGCTATTGACCTTCCTTATTGAATTTTAAGGTTTCATCTGATTCCATCTGTACTTAAATGCACATTATAATGATAAAATATCATTTTTGTGTTTATTATTGTATATCCGTGATTCTTATACATCATCTAGATATCATTTTTGTTAGTTTTGACAGCTAACTTACAAAGGTGGAATAATTTTAATTACATTGAGTTTTTATTTGTGTGTGGTTTGATTTGGGGAAAGCACTAACATTGAAATATAGATTCTATTGAGACCCTGACCGCACAGCGGTCATCAATGGCCGCGTAGCGGACACTATTGCCCGTGAAGTGGCTAAAATAGCCACCTGCAGAATCTAACAGCAAGCTCAGCGGCCACTATCGGGCGCGAAGAGGCTATAATAGCTGCCCGCAGGGCTTAGCAGTAAACAAACTTACTTATTTGCTAGTAAAAGTACTTAAATAACAGCATTCAATTTTCAATATTGTTATAGTATAGATAATATTTGCATAAATTATAAATAGATATTTTTCATTTGATTTGTTTTATATCTATGTGCTACCAAAAATGTGGCTTTTTAATATTCATTTATATCAAAAGTTATACACTAGATCAGACTTTTTTTTAAAATCAAAACTTAGATAAGACTTTTATGCTAATGTAAAACTTATAAACTGAATTTTATTTGCCATAATTAAGATAACACAGGTATTATAAGAAAGACCGCGGTCATTAACTTTATTTTCAGTGTACTACAAAATTAGACTTAGTTTGGAAATTTTTTATGAATTTTGCAATTTTTTTTGGACATTTGGATTTTAAAGCAACAGAGTTTCGCTCAATTCAATTTTTTCATTTTGGTCTTTTGAATTTTAAACTAACGGGGTTTTGCTGTAATATAATGTAACAGGCACTCAGATAGCAATACAATAGCCAAAATTAATCACTTAATCACATCATTAAATCACACCACATCACGCCATTAGCCTGCCTAATTCTTCTATTTATCAGAATATTATGCCATTGGAGTAATATTTACGATTGAGAAATACTCTTACATCTTATATTGTCTTATTTACCAAAGATTTTACACTCTCATTGAAGTGATATGTATATAAATATGTATGAACTATAAAGCAACTTACACTTTCTCTGGTTTCTTTTTCACAATTAACTTCTGGGCCAATTTTGCTCTATTTGCAGCTATGACATCATCGTCAAGTCCATCATTGATATCTGCTTTTCCGTTTACTTCAACTTTAGGTTTTGCTTCGACTATTTTAACTAGTTAACAAAATATTGTTAAACACATTATTCATAAAATATATGATAAAATCATGCCAAAAATTCATATCAATTGTTAAAATATGGTTCTATACTGAATGCAAAGAAATCTTACCACTTTTTTTTGTTTCTTTTTCATCGCCCTTTCGTTCTATCATGGACGCGACAGTTTTCTTAGATTTTACGGAGTCTTCAAAAGTTCTCATTTGTTTAGGCAGTTTAGCTTGAGCCTTACCTTAAAAACAATTAAAATTTCAAAATCAGTGCTAAATAGCCTTACCTTAAAAACAATCAAAATTTCTAAATCAGGGCTAAATGTACACAAATGAATTTAATTATCGGCAATAAATTCTCATATTTACCCCATTGCTCTGAATCTTGCAAAACCTTGTGAAAAACAGAGCTGAATGAAAATTTTTGAAAGTAGTTCGCATTTTGTAGTTCATTTTTATACTTGTCACGAAACTCTAGGTGGATGTCATTCAAAAACTTGTCTACATAGGACAGTTGTAAGATCTTTTGATATGCTACAACAAAAATTAACTCAAACTCGTTATCGAGTTTGTATTGTAGCGTGAGAGACTTGTGATCGAATGCATTATTTCCCGTCCTTTCCTGGAAAGAGATAATACGTATTTATCAGTAACTCTCAGAACAAATCAGAATACCACGATAAAAAGACTAAATAAATGAAAATTAAGAAAGTATTATGGTTAATGTAACGAATGACGCAGAATTATTATTTACATGTAGTATAATATTATACATATGGTCAGATATAATCAAATTATGAAATACCTGTAGTATGACACTACGAATCAGGGCATTGACAGAAGGAGTGAATATTTCACTTGTACTTTGGAAGTACCAAAGTACAATTCCACCTTTACTAAAAATAGTGAATAAATCTAACATTTTTGAAAATTTACTATAAAAATATTTTAAACATCGACGGACGTCTTCCACACACGTCACTTTTTGTAAGAATAAAGTTTTCCTTATCAGAGAACCAGAGATAATAAATAAATTTTACTCAATTTTAATTGATAAATTTGAACATCTTTTAATTTTGAACGAATGCACAAACAATGCAATAAATATTATATTTTCTATTACTTTCCATTGTGTATTTAACAATAAATATTTTAACATTCTTGTAATAAATTATATTGTTTAAACAATCCCTATTTATATAATATATTGTCATTAGAAATAAATAACATAATAAACCTATCAAATAAACTAAAATCTCAAAACTAATCTTCACAGAATCATAATAATGATATCTTCATTCATGTACATACATTTAAAAAATGTCTTCTCTATATATACATACTCACATTCATTTTTCATTATTTTTTTAAAATATTTATAACAATTTATAATGTCTGTATACGGAAAAATGGTCAAACATAATCTATTCACTCTTTTAAATAAGGCATTTGTATTATTATATGTTGAATATATAATGATATTACAGTGCATGTTTTGCATCTTACTACTTGTGGATAACTTCTTTTTCTTAAGAGTATCAAAGAAATCAAAGTATAATACTGCCCGACACATATTTTGATGCTTGAAACGTTTGATTTATTCCTGAACTCAATCAGGCCACTGATTTAAAAAGTAGAATTAGATTGTTTCCATCAGCTGTAGTTTTGGAAATTTACCACATCCAGCTTTTTAATTTTTTACTCACACTCATGTGATTTTATTAATACGATGTAGAAAATGATTTTTACTTTATTTTATATTTTAAAAAGAAAAACAATCTTCGTAAGTTTAAAATTTTATATCTGAATCCAATTGTCAATCGAGTATACTACATGAATAGTGAATATGCTATAATATCTCAAAAACTAGAGCTGATACAGAAAATCTGATACCATTTTTGAAATCAGTAATTCAAATGCATAGTCAGATCTAATTTCCGCGACACCAAAAAACTTTTTTTTTTGTCAGGGAGTGTAATTGATTTCAAATTATTTATATAAAAATGATATAAAAGCGTACTCTCTAAGCAGCATCAGCACAACATTCGGCTATTAGCTATGAAACGTGACGGGAAAGTGTCACGTTACCACCGGAAAGGTACATTGCGTATTTAAATAATTTCTACTTTGTCCTTAATATACTTATTTATTGTCATTGTAGA
The DNA here is from genome assembly GCA_031772225.1 of Eubasilissa splendida. Classification (NCBI taxonomy): domain Eukaryota; kingdom Metazoa; phylum Arthropoda; class Insecta; order Trichoptera; family Phryganeidae; genus Eubasilissa; species Eubasilissa splendida. Next base: position 16,492,538 of record CM062859.1, on the reverse strand, counting down.
ATTTTACAACTTGTTTTTTAAAACTTGTTAGATACTAGATTTTTTAATTAAATCTCTGCCGTAATAAATACGACATACGACCCATATTTATGAAAAATATTCGAAATTATTTTATTAATTCTACCCGACGTCATTATTTTCATGAAAACATAATATGTTTTAAATGCATGTAATGTTTTTACACGGGATTGCAGAAAGTAACGTTGAAATACACATTTTTGCCAAAGTATTCTTTTATGATTTTTCTAATTGTTTAAAAATAAATCAAATTAAGTGTGCCCACGGTCAATCCAAAGTCGATTTAAAATCCCTAGCCTTTTTTGGTATCTACTAGGTTGTTGAACCAAATAAGTACCATGTTTCTCTTTTATAATTTTTATTTTCGAGTGATATCATTTTAGTGACGTCAAATGTGTCAAGCGAACGCGAACGCCTGACGTTTGTTTGAAATGTTTTCCTATGCGCAATGATTTGTGTAGGTTCGTTTGCTTGCGTCTGCCAGTGATATTTTCTTTCAATATGTTTCTTTTATTCGTGTAATATCTTTTGAGATATTGTTTTAAATTGGTTAACAATCTTTTTACGCATTTTATAATTGTGTACCAAGTTCGGTTTTAAGGAAACTCGATATTTTTTCATTCCATATTTCTTAGATGGATTCGTGTTCCAGCGATATAGAAGATGGTATTAATAATTTTGATGGAAAACATGTGTGGGAAGGTGAAAGATGTGAACCCTTGGGGGCTGCGAAAGATACTAGTGATGAGTTGGAGTCAGAAGATTATGACAGAGGTGATATTTGCGAGATCCAACGCTTACATGCCTTGGAAGAAGAACAAGAAATCCTCTCTTCTTCCTTGTTTTCTTTGACTTCGCATCTTGCACAAGTACAATTTAGATTGCGTCAAATAGTGGAAGCTCCATCTGATGACAAAGAAAAAATGTTAAGATCCTTGGAGGAGTTTACATTCCGTGGTGTTCCTGATTTAGGTTCTATTATTGGAACTGGAAATACCTCTCTTGATGTTCCGGAACACTCGGCGAGCTGTCCAGAGTGTCAGAAACTCGATGAAAAACTAAAAGAACAAAGAATAAAACAACTGCATTTCATAGAGCAACTGAAGTCGCAACTAAAAGAACTTGACGCCTTTTCAAATGAGAGTGTATCTGCAAATACAAGTAAACTGGAATTTCTGGATCATCGTAATGTCATTATAAATGATTTGAAGCATAACATAAATAAATCTTTGAATGAAGGTTGGCAACAACCATTGACCGCCGAAGAGCTCAGACATCAGGCAGCATGTGCTGCCCGGACCGGTAATCCTGATAACCAGGACCTTATCACACAGCTCCAAGGACAGGTGGAAGACATGCAAAGATTTATTAATTTCCTTAAAAACGGATCCATCAAAGTGCAGCCGGAGTCTGAGGTGGCCCAAGTGCAGAAAAAGGGTAATAAACCAAATATTGAGTGTAAAAAGTCAAAAATTAATTCTGCCTCTAATAAAAATGACGAGCTTCGGGCTGAAACTGTAAATTTAATGAAAAAAATTGTGGCTCTTTTGCAAATGTTTGCAGTCGCCCAGTTTGGTTGTTCTTCGGATATTTTTCATAAAAATGATCTCAAAAGGACAAATATAATAAATCACTGGGGAGATTTACGAGCCAGACTAGAAATGTCCATAGATGCTGTTCTGAATCTACTGAAACATAATAATTCGCGGCCGAGTTCGGTAATGGGTAATTACGATAGTGACTCCGAAGAGAACTCTGTCATTTTGCATAATGTACCTTTAACAACAGCCGTGAGAAAACACTTGGCCATCAACATCCGTGATCTAATGCAGCATGGACTGTTACCATTCGGAGACATGAACAGTGTTGTTCCATTCATCGGTTGTTTTCCAATGCGACGAAATTCTCATTCTAAATGTATGCACGCCTGGGAATTGATTCTTAAGTATTATCAGATAAACAATGGGGAGAGTTACAATTCCACTCCGGCCCGCAAATTGTCTCAGAGCTTCAACCTGGATATTGTAGGCGGCACGGCTATTTCTAACAAACAAAGTATGTTGAGTGCTATTGGGGCCATTATAGCCTCACACAGGCCATACAAAAGAAGCTTCGACTCACACTTCAAGGCTTTCGTGTGTGCCGGTCTCAATTCCAAGAAATTGGTGTCATGGTTGAATCTTTTGTTTAAAAATAAAAATTTGATGCAAATATGTTACTCTTCTACAAGTTATGTTACAAACACTGGTTTTCAGGATAGTCTTCAGAGCTTGGATCGATTGACTTCTTATAAATTTAACTTACCTGTGGATTTAGCCGTTCGGCAATTTCAAAATATTAAAGATGTTTTTATGTAGTAAAAATACAATGTATCCCGTACATTCTATATCAATATTATGTATTATTAACATTATTTATATTATTTGTGAAATTTACATTCTGCAAATGCATTCCAATGTACACATGCATTTTTTATTTGTGATATGATATTTTATAATTAGAATTCCAAAGATTTATTATATTCTGCCTATAATATTTTTATTAGTTTATAAGTATCTTAAAGTAGATGATTGAGGTTGGAATAAAACTGCAAACTTTTTCAACATGTAACACCTAATTGCATATGTTTTAAAACATTGTCGTGGGACTAGCATGATGATATTAGTGTTTGCGGTTCTACTTGGTGAAGTGTGAGCCTCTGGATTGTTTTCTGTGTATTTCCAGCTGAGTTACATGTAAATATAATACTAGACGATGGTTTATCATATAAAATCGGCTCTTTCATTAGCAAATACGTGTAATATTATGTTTAATGACGAGATAATTATGTTTGATTTAAGTTTGCAGTTTTAATTGCACGTCAACTTAATAATATTTTGTAATAACCAAAGAACATTCTTTTTAAGTTCCTAGTCAAAACATAATTTAGTAAAACAATGTCAGTTTTGTCAAATGTTAACTAATTAAAATCTTATGCATTCTATTTATAATATTAATTATGTATTTGATGAAACAATATTGCTGACACCTAAATAACCTAAATTTAAGTAACAAAAACATGAATATGTTCTTGTATAAGCAGGACTGTAATGTATGTAGGATGAAAGGAGAGTTCATGAATTGGAGGAAACATTTTGATGTCCATTTTGAAACATATTTCGTACTGAATTTTCATTAAGTGTCGGGTATGTTACATCGCAATGTTAGTGAAAATGAAAAAAGGAGTTCATTGGTTTTACAATTGATGCTATTAATTTTTTTGTTGGTAAAGTTGTGATTCTTCAAAACATGATTGTTTCTTTTGAAGTTTTTCAGTGACATATTTACTTTTGTTAAATCATCAAGGAATGATACATTCTGAATAATCAATAGCAACTTCATCAATAAAATATGAATTTAATTGTTAATTGGAGGTTCTGGTACCATTTGCCAGGTTTGATTCAAAATTTAATCTGAGAAATATTGCATTTATATTGGTTGGTAGCTTTCTACTGGAAAAAATAGATCTATCACTAAAGTATGACGTAGAGTAAATATTTGACAGTGATTACCATAGCTGACACAACTCAGTTGTGTAGAGCAGTCTACTGGTAATAGAAAATTCCCGGTGACAATCCAGTTTTTTTTTTAGAAGAAAGATTTGTCCTTTGCATTTTTTCTGTGACTGTGTTTACTTTGGTTTTTCTTTTCTTTTCGGAGACTGGAATGTAGAAGGCTGAATCAAAAATGGAGATAACACTTAAAAAATAGTTATAGGTCATGACGGGAGTAGTGACATGAAACCGTACACTTATTTTATCATAACTATACTCACAATTTTACAGTACTATTATGTACACTTATATTGTATTTGGATGGATGGAAGATTTTAAAAATATTTTCTCACAAGTATTTATTGAAATTATCTTGAATCTTATTGAATGTATAATTATAAAAAGCACCTAGAAGATGTACATTGAGGTTAATTTATGCTTGACATAAACAATACTTTGCCAGTAAAATGTTTAATTAGGTTTTTAATGTAGTATTTTCAACAATTATACCAATTATGTATCAAAAAGCTGTCACAATAATTATTGTTATTTCTTACAGTGATATTGTACTTTCAAAGACCTTAGGATGTGAAAAATATGACTTGTTGCCATATTATAAATAAGTTGTTTTATTTTGACTTCCCCACCTTTAAATCTATGCCAATGCATCATATTTATCTGAATTAAATTATTACGTGATACTATCTGTGAATTTCACCTCTGATGGTTAATGAATATGTGTATACTCAAAAATTAGATCAATAGTATTTTTATGTAAACTATTCCTTTCAGATATGCAAATTGAAGGATATTTCTTGTTTTACTTAATTTTTTCATAAATAGTTTTGGATATACATACAGGAAGAATAGATCAATAAAATAAGCATACACATATTTTTTCATCATTCATATTAACAAGGAATACTAAATAAGCTCATTTTTTTAAAATAAAAAGCAACTTTATAAAAACAAAATTATTCTAAAATATATTCTCTGTCAATAGATGCAACCTTCCTCCATCATTAAAGAAAGTTTTTAATTCCTTGTTTATAAAAACTCTAGGGGAGTGGGAGGGGGGGGAGGGTGGTAGGAGAGGGGGGAGTGGGAGGTTTTGATGGAAAATATTTGTTAATGTGTTTTTTTTTCTTCACTAACATTAAATTTTCTTCATATGAGAATGAACATTGCATTTTGCATCTTTTGTTATCATATAGTATTCACTTATCATCCTTAGTTACTGTATGATGTAAAAAAGGTGAATTTGTTTCCTGCATTACCAAAGTGACACTTTCATAGGCGTGCTGCTTTGCTGTCTTTGCTTAATTCTCGCATGGTACTCGTATCTCCTGTTTCCAAATCTTTCCGATTTTTTAAATGGAAACTGACCATGAGATTTTAGTCTTGTTAGCTAATCCTTGAATGACATCTTTGGATTGGTCTTATGTTAGTGTCAAGGAAAAAACAACCTTTTTTTGGGTACCCCTATTAAAATATGTACAACCACAAATATACATATTAATGCAAAATCAACTAGTGCTAACAAATGAAATTTATTATCAGGTTAACTCCTACATAAACATATGAAGTGGAAGGGAAATAAATAAATAATAAAATGGTTAATTGTATCTCTTTAGATATCCATTAGATCTTATATTTAAAGAGTACAATGCCCCAGACATAAGATAAATCTTTATGTTGAGACTCATCCAATTTTTCCATGCTAACAACTCAAACCAAGCAATAAATCATGGACACAACATTAGACAAACAATGAACATCTACACGCCAGTTCCGAGAGCAACAACAACATTTTATCGAAGATTCTATGTATTCTTAGCTCCGAAACTGTACAACACATTCAGTACCAACTGGAAATCATTCAACTCCAATAAGATTACACAAATATGGACCCAATATATGATCCTATTGGGTAGAGAGCAATCAGAAGCATGGCTATCCAACATTCTAACAATCATTATACAGTGCCTACATTAATAATTCACTAGTTCTACAACACTCCCACTACATTTTTATTTAAAAATTTAGTTTTTTTTCCTTTTTTTTTATCTCTATTTTAAATAATACCAAAACAGCACGAAAAAAACTGGCTACTTTAACACAGACTTCAGTTTTAGCAAAGTAGCCAGGGCAATGCTGTATACATCAGAGGTGGAGTCTACTCCATCCCACACAATAAATTACAAGTATTTAATTGCAATATAATTGTATCTTATGTTTATCATGTTATATTACATATAATATATTCACCTCTGTTACAACAAAAATATGTATGTCAATAAAGTCTAAATAAATACATACAAAACAATTACCTTGGTACATATTATGATTACAGTAGCATTGATAGCTGCTTCCTGTTGAATGTATGTCAGTATGTATGTAAGATAATAAGAGGATGTAATTTTAACATAAAATGAAACATTTGGTAACTAATGTATTCAATTCAGTCCTTTTAAATAATAGAGTGAATGTTAATGTGTTAGTTATGATACAGTAGGTGGATTTAAATTAAGGCTTTATATCGACTGCTACATAAAGGATTGCAAGTAAGAAATTGGTCATTTTTAGTCATTCTAATATTTTGCATATATTTAATACGTATTTTAAGTGGCAGTAATTTTTAAATATATTCTATATTTTTAAAAACACATTATTATTGTAAAGTTAGTTTTTTCAGAACATAGTTCTGTAGTATTTTAATACAAATTAAATGTATTAATTAAAAAGATATACAGAAAAAATATTTTGGTTGCTACCGGGATTCGAACCAGGATCTTTTCCTATCCGGGGAAGTGCGTTACCATTAAGCCACATCAACCGTGTAAATTGAGGACAAATTTTCGAATCCCGGTAGCAACCAAAATCTTTTCTTGATAAATAGATTTTTTCTGTATATCTTTCTAATTGATACATTTAATTAGTATTATTATATTCCATTGAACACAATCTGTATATTCAAAAAAATTTCCGTCACTTAAAAATGTATCAAATAGATGTGAAAAATTAGAATTACTCAAAATCTATATTTCGGGGTCCATATACATATTAGGGTGAACCAAAAAAATTGCTTTTATTTTTTTAAAGAACATTATTCTAAAATATATTCTCAGTTGTTAGATGTGACCTGATCTTCCTTCATCGTTCAAGCAAGTTTTTTTAATTTATAAAAACTCATCGACTTTGACACAAAATAATCTGTTAGGGCCATTTTTACTTCACTGAAATTATTAAATCTTCCATCTAAAAAAGGCTGCATAGATCTAAACAAATGACAATCAGATGGTGCCAATCGAGGCTATATGGAGGGTGAGCATTATCATGTTGCAAAAATATCATGTTTTGATTTACTAAAGCAGACTTTTTTATTTTCAAAGATTGATGTAATTGATCCAACTACTCACAGTACTTTTCTACTGTTACCGTTTCGCTTGGATTGAATAATTCAAAATTAGTGATGGTAAACTGTTATTGTATTCGATTGTAACAATGAGTGATAAGATTTAACTGTTGGAGCTTTAGATTCTAGTGCACCAGTGATTGCGCAAATAATTATGAATAATCAGTTACTAATCATTGTTACAACTGGTTTAATCATCACTATTCAAAGCAAATTATCCCATGAATGTTCCACCAAATAGACAATATTATATATTCACACACAATACAATATATTCATTGTCAATTTTAAATGTTCCACTTCGAAGTTTGTCTTCAGTACTAAATTCTTCCGATTTAAATTTAATAAATCATTTTTGACATTAAGAACGTATTAATACGTCACAGTAAACTGCACAAATGTTTCTGTTTGTTGTGGCTGCTGAATTTTTTTGGTGAAACTCATATACAATAGCGTAAAAATTTTTTTAGGAAAAAAATCCCTTCATTGTACATGCTCTTTTTTTTTGTAAAGTTTTACGCGTGGAATATGTTCTGAGAGAATGACAACTGAAACAAGTCACAACTGACTGACAAAGTTAGTCATGTAAAAAAAACCCCTTTTGTTTGGGTACCTTTAATATGATGATGAAAATATGATAATTATTTTTGGAATAAAAAATATTATGACTCTGCAAAGATTAAATTATCATTATTAAAAAACATGAATTATGCAATGGCAATTTTGAAAAAAAAAATACAATTTCTTCATCCAAAATGTAGATGCACCCGACGCAATTTAATCCAATTAAATTTATAAAAGTTATGGTTGTTTGATCTAGCTTTAGCTCTAGCGGTGAAATACCCATCTAGTGATCAAGTGGTTGGGGTTTTAACACTCGTTCAGCCACCACCACGCTTGTGACAAAATTCTATTCCATACTATTTTATTAAAAACATATTTGCGATGAAATTAGTAATATTATATCAGTCCAAGATTACTTTAAGGTAACAAAAAATAAACAATATTTTCTGGATAAGATAACACAGTTTTGTATTGTTTAAATAATTTATTGTTTATTTATATCAATTTATATATAAACTTATTCATATTAAATACATATTTTTTCATTTTACTTGGGACCCAACATATCTTCTGGGCGCACCCATTTATCGAATTCTTCAGATGATAGATATCCTAGTTTTAAAGCAGCTTCCTTCAGTGTTGATCCGTCTTTGTGAGCAGTTTTGGCTATCTTAGCAGACTGAAAGAAAAATATAATAAACAGTATGTATACATATATATACAGAAAATCTAATTTATTTGAAATTCGACGCAAATCGAAGTTTTGAAGCAGAATTTGGTCCCTCCAGAAAGTTTTCATACTAAATTGTACTTATAAATCGTTATTCAAAGATGTTTTTGGACCCTATCAAATGAGTTTGTCAATCTATTTTTCGCCTAATTCAATTTCTTTTTGTCAAATAATAAATGTCCACAATCTGGAAAATACGCTTCATAGCTGGCTGATAAAAATACACATGCGCCGGCGTGCCTGTTCAAAGTCCATACAAATGGGTAGTACCCACCCTTATACCGATTCACGACGCACAATGTTAATTTAAATTGTTTATTTTCTCACTCATTTTCAGTATACTAAAAGAAGATAACAAACGTACCTTGTGTCCTCAATTTTTAAATCTTTCTCTTCCTTACCATGACACAAGAGATTAGTTTACATGTTTTTTTCTCTCGGTCGCTTTCTTTACATTAGAAAAAGATAACAAATATTATCTTCGCTTATCGGCAAGATAATTTTTCAGGGTTTGTAAATGTCAGTGGTTGCCCATCTGTTCCATATTACAGTATTATGTATAATTTTTTTGTTATTATACAAACACTAGTTCGCAGTTGAGTTCTTCAGACTTTTCCATATTTTATAAATTAATAATTTAAAAAATTTTAATACATATTCCTTTCTATTTCATTTTGAAATTAATATAAAATAATATCTAAAACAAAATTAGCAGAAAAATATATGATCCATTATTGACATTGTCGACAATATTAAACATGCGATAGAGAATAAAATATCGCAGGCGAGTGCGTAATGCTGCTGCGACTACCACAGATCAAAGTTTTAAAAGCGCTGGAAACTTTTATTGCTAACTTCGCAAATATAGCGGAGAATGGCGTACAATGAACAATATGAAGTTTGTGGATTTGTCATAATTTTGTTATTTAGTTTTTTTTTAAATAATTTCTTTGTTTAAATTTGTAATCATGATGATGAAGGGACCATTTAACTTTTATTTTAATATGGACTACACGAAAACATTCCATGTGACCAAGTGAAAATAATTTGCGGTATTTTTTTTATTTTGATTGATTTGTTTATGTTGTATTTTGACAACTTTTTTGTTAATTTAAAATACATATGTGGAAATTGTTGTACATACTACGAGTCGTAATTAAAAAAGTTAGTATGTAAAAAAAAAATGTATTTTTAAAATTTTCATATTCAATATTGTAAGTCGTTACTAGATCTTTTTTCTTGATTCTCAGTCCCCTCAATTTTGAATTAAAGGGATTTTACTATATATATTGGGTTTATTTGGAGTTTCTCAAATAAGTTAATCAAATTTATTTATTTTATCAATAAAAAGCAGTTACCTTATCATATCCAATATGGGGGTTAAGGGCGGTGACCAACATAAGAGATTCATGCATAATTTTGGCAATATTTGTTTCATTCGCAACAATGCCATCTACACAGTTCGTAGTAAATGCATTGCAGCTGTCACCTGAAAACACAACATGAAAGATAAATGAAAAAACATCAGATCAGTGTTCATAAAATTTATACACAGCAATCAATTATCACATCTAGATACATGCAGTAGCTTAGTATGTACTAGGTGTAGGTTTTCATTTATTATTTTTTCTACATCAACCTCAATAACGGCCACTGAATGTGGCCTGAAATTTCGGTCATGATTAAGACTGACCCACAACAGAATAAGATAGAAAAAATGTATAATCATTTGTTACGAGAGTGAATAGTAATTATCCGAGAATTCATGTACATTGTGCGTATACCTACAAATTAATTACCACACGATGCACCACGCACAAACTATATATTATGTGATGCATTTTTAACAGCTAAAAGAACATGTGCACGGTCTAGTGCTATGCACTCGCGACCGAAGTTCAACGTTATACCGTACCTAAGAACAGGTGTACTGTGTATTACTGTGTGCCTATTTATGTCACGTCCACCACAAGAGTAAATATCATGTAAGCCGTGGATCTGCCTATATAAAGACATGGTGAATATTTTGGGAGCAATTCTTTGGAATAAATCTAATGTATAACTATTTTTATTGACAGAGTACATCCTGAAATCTCAATATGTCACTTTAACACATCTCTCTATAATCATTATTAGTCAATTAAAATCATATGAAGATGGAAAAAACTAGCGCCTGAAAAGATAATGATAATACGGAAATACAGTCTTTGTTCTGTACATAACAATGATGTTTAGCTACACATTAGCTTGAAAATAATAAATAAGCAATGTTATATTTAAGATGTGCGCATGCACACGATTTGGTATCATAGCGTATGCACACAATTTTTAACAAGACTTCTATGCCATGTGTCCTATCGAAGGTTGGCGAACATGTTTATATATTTTGGACATTGAATCACTTTCTGAGGTTACACAGCCAAGATAATCTTCCCCTGTATAATGAGTTATAAAATATCATATTTCTCATTGCGGAGAATGTATCAGAAGTATGCAGCTTTCCTTAATTATTTAATTCGTTATTATTAGTTCTCTTAACTTATATGCATCTTAACACATCTTCATTAGTAATGTGGTCAACCCAGGCCCAACTAGTACTATTATACTGGTATAGTAATGTTTTTCTAATTTTCTCTTCCAGTGCACAAATAATAGCATTGGTCCTTAAAATTGCACAAAAGATTTTTTTATCCAAACATTGATAGTAAAGTGAAAAAAATATCACCATAATAATTTTTTATAGAATCAAAATAATTAACTTTTAACAAAATTTATAACTTTTTGAAAAAATGAATTAATTATTAAAATAAAACACAATACTATTTACTTCACACAATACTTTAATTTAAAAAAACAGCTAAAGTATATAAAACACAATCAAAATTGTGTTTTATACATGTCTCACTTGAAAAAATTTGGAATGAAAAACATAAAATTTATTATTTACCTAGCAATCTGATTGACCGCAAAACATTAGCGACCATCATGGGCTTGAAGACGTTCAGTTCAAAGTGGCCATTGGACCCGCCAACTGTACACGCTACATGGTTTCCCATAACCTGGGCGGCCACCATTGTTATTGCTTCGCACTGTGTTGGGTTCACCTTGCCTGGAATAAATTAAGATAAAAATCATCAAATTACATTAAAATAAACAATTAAGTTCAACCAGCGTGCGCGTACACTTGATACACGGAATAAGCAAACGCACACACTATTTAGGAAAATCCATAGATTGAACACGTTTTTCTTAATACATATTAGGTCAGTCCGTAAATTTGTGCCCATTTGCTTCATGTGGATGTTTCGCTATGGCTCATTTCGTTGAACAGCACACTTGTAAACAAGTTGTATCCTGTATTGACTTGTACACTCAAGTGTCCATTTTGTCATTGGTTTTTGTGAAGATCAGACATATAAAGAGCCCCTAGAGAATGAATATCGATAAATAATACAATCGACATATTGTATACATTTAATTTTTAAGTGATGAAAGTGCAAGTGAAAATTGACAAATTTTCATAGTGCTTATTAATGTAAGGACTGCTCAGAAATGGTTAGAAATGGTTAGGAAGACTTAATCCATCTCATGGAACAGTATTACATCATCTAAAGGAGATAGGAAAGACATCCAAGTTTGGAAAATGGGTACTACATGAGCTATTGGAAGTCAATTGCCAGCGGCAAATAAACATCTGTACTTCTCGCTTAACATGCTTCGAACGAGATCCGTTTCTTGACCGCAATGTAACAAGTGATGAAAAGTGGATACTGTATCATAATATCACAAGAAAATGAAAATTGACAAATAAGGATAAGAATCCATTACCAATAGCAAAGAAAGAATTACACCCAAAAAATATAGTCTTGTCTAGATGGTGGGATATGTACGGTGTAATACACTTTGATCTGTTAGAACCAAATCAAACAATTAATGCAGATGTACATTGTCAATTATCATATTTAAACTCAGCATTGATTAAAAAATGCCCACGATTAATATCAAAAAATGATAATGCTAGATCACATGCAGCATAGAAAACACTATAAAAAATCAGAAACTTTAATAGAGGGAGTTTCTGCCTCATCTCCCTTACTCGCCAGATATTGCCCCTAGTGATTTTAATATATTTCTAGCTCTTCACAATTTTTTATGGGAAATTTTTTTAATTAGAAATATTTTATGCATCTAAACCAGTGTCCTACACAAATGGAATTAAAAAATTACCTACAGGATGGAAACAAATTTTATAAGGGAAAGTATATTATCGATTAAAAAAAAAAATTTGTTTTATTTTCATTGTTTCAAAATTTCTCAAAAATATCCACAAATTTATGGACTAATCTAATGTATACAGAGATTGCTTATGTCAGTAACAAGGTTCTACTAATGTAACATCCAACATTGTTTCAGTAAACCTTGTCTACCAAAGAATCAGGCATTCATTCATAACTTCGCAACTAACCAAGTAAATTCTATTTTTTATAGCACAATAATATTTACACTAGATCACTAGACCAGCGTCTTAATCACTACACCAACAAGCTACTCAATTACTAATTATGTTGAAATATGAATTAAGTCACGTTGTCTCTCAAATTGTCACATTCTATACATTACTGATGTGAGTCACATGGGTATGAGAAGTATCTTTGGAATATTAATACTCATATGATGTGGATGTAAAAAAAATGTACATTTATTTTATAAACAAAACTGAAGTTTTCTTTACATATTATGTAAAAGAAAAGTCAGTGAATTAGTAACTGACCTGGCATAATAGAAGATCCTGGTTCATTTTCTGGTAAGCTCAACTCTCCGAGGCCACACCTCGGTCCAGATGCCAGGAATCTGATGTCATTTGCAATCTTCATAACGGAACAAGCCAAAACATTCAAAGCTCCGTGTACTTCCACCATGGCGTCATGACATGCCAAAGCCTCAAATTTGTTGGGCGCAGTTATAAAAGGAATTCCTGTATAAAAATTAAAGGGGTATACATATATAATATACATAATATTATATCATGTAACTAGTTTTATATTGTACTAGGTAACGAAAGGGTTTGATTCATATCCTGATGTTATCATCATTACCTGTTATTTTTTAAAATTCAACAAATTTACGTTAGTTCAGTTGCCTCCTCAAATGATCTTCCGAGTTATGAATAAGATAAAGGACATCTGGAATATTTGATACATGTATTTTGTGGTAAATTCCTGCTATGTTACAAAATAAGTGATACGAGCAGAAAGATACATGTATGTTTTATTATTTTTTACTGTTAAACCAAACAAACTAATATGTATATAACAAAGCAATTTCATTTAGTAATTGTATTAATTTATAATTTAATTGTGATATTCAATACTGAATAAATTGCTATTTTTTGTCAGAATTATTGTGAAGTTGCAGTTTTGTTTTTAGAACACAGTTCTGTGGTATTTTATTTTTGGTTGTTGGCGTGGTGTAATTGGTAAATGCATTTCCCCGGATAGGAAAAGATCCAGATTAAGATCCCAGTAGCAACAAAAATATTTTGTCGATAAATTGAATTATATCTTTCAAATTAATACATTTAATTTGTATAAATATATTTAGTGCATTTCCACTACAAAAAAGGGTTAATTTAAAAATATTTCATTATTATGAAATCATTTTTACAACAAATTTATACATTAACGATAAATTGGCAATGTTAAATAAATAAAGATAAACATAGAAAAGTTTGCATTAATAAGATTGCATACCTTTAGTAATTCTTATAATTTCCTCTTAGCCCTAATGACTTTCATTATGCACATTAATGCACATGAAACAATTGGATAACCATTTTATGCACACCACAATTATGGGTACAACCACTGGATAAATATTGTACTTCAACAAGTAGGATCCCATCCCCAGTGTAGCAGCTCAATAGCACAATTTATAAATCTTTAGATAAACAATATTTCACCTGTCAATTCAGATATTTTTTTAGCGCATTTCTCTGCAAATCCTATTCTGGTATTAAGGCCGGTTCCCACCGCGGTACCACCGAGAGCTAGTTGGTAAAGACGGGGTAGAGTCGCATTCACCCTTTCTATCCCCAGCTCTATCTGCCTGGTGTATCCACTGAACTCTTGCCCAAGTGTGAGTGGGACAGCGTCTTGTGTGTGTGTTCTGTGAATTAAATATAGTAATGAAATGCGATTAACAATAAAAATGTATCTATGCAATATATTAAATATTTCAGAAAGTTCTTTCATATTTAAAATAAAAAATATTTCATTTTAAATATGATAGACCACAGTACATTTACATGAGGGTACTAGTTGTAATCTCAGCAACCTCCATATATTTTTATTTGGAGAAAAACATGAAAAGATCACACTGTTTCACCGTTGGGGTAGCTTGGCATTCTTTTCTGATATATGAGGAAAGAATGGTTAGAAAGATATGTGACGTTGAAGTGTTGATGGCACCAGAATTAGAGGACGTCCGCAGAAGACTTGGTATGACCAGGTAAACGAAATACTGGAATATGGTCCTGTTAGAAGCCTCAACAATCGACGAGCTTATAAGAGAAGATGTATGAATGTGGATGAGGCGAGAATTGTGTGTCAGGACAGAAGAATGTGGCGCTTTATCTTCTCTGTATATATATTGTGTTATATATATGCATATATATATGCATTTCTGACAATTGCTATAATCTGATTTAAAACACAATATAAATGTGACATCTTCTTTCAAAAACAAAGACTGCTATCCATCAAATATTAATATATATGGCAGTGGGCAAAAGCAAGTGACTTTGCAGCTAATACTAATTTTGAATGTCCAATTCACATTTAAAATAAACTAGTTTGATTGTTAGTGAAATAACACAGTGTATTTATAAAAGCTATTTGAGAAGAAAACTGCATTAAAGGATAGAAAACATAAAAAAATGGAAGTTGCTGACTTTGCAACTAGTGCCCTCTCATATCAGTCTCCAATGTTAGTAACAACCCTCTCCCATCTTGCTGGTAGCCTGTCAATGTCTCCACTGTAAAACTTCAGCTGCTTTAATAATACCATCATCGTTATTAAACATTTTTCAAATATTACTAGATATTTTATAATGAATGTGAGTTAAGTACAACTTATTTCAAAGTACTGAATGCCGCTATACACGCCGCTGGTGGATATCTTACAATGTAGGTAACACAAACAAATCGGTGCGAGGCACGAAAATCTAAATAATCTGATCTGATCTAATAAAAGGCTAATATTGAGAATATGGTGTTTTCTCGTATTTTTACAAAAAATATATTTTCCTGTAGAATTGTGGGTGCTAATTTCATTTTTTTTTTATCAAATGACAAAAATTATTATGGTGAAATTTCTAAATTTCAAAGATTAAATACTTGTGACCGTATACATTTTTTTTTCATTTTTGAAATCAAGGCACTCAATTCTGCAGGAAAATACATATCTACCATATTCTTGATACATATATGCCTAAATTAATTTAAAATATATGTTTGAGCTCTCATAAAAAAACACAATTTTAATCCGGTATCCTTAATATGTAATATATTCTGATAACTGGGTACACTGAGTTATGCTCTTGCCATATAAACAATAGGAGTGTTGAAATATTTAAATACTCTTTTACCTGCCAATCTTGATGATTTTGCTAAACTCTTTTGATTTTTTGTCCAGGGCATCGTGAAGGGTCTTCAGAGCTGGAAGTAGCCTTTGGTTGACCTCCATGGCCACAGCGATGTGCATCGCTGTTGGGAAGGTATCATTGGAACTCTGCGATTTATTCACATGGTCATTTGGATGGACAGGTGTCTTGGAACCTAACACACCACCGAGTGATTCGATGGCCCGATTAGCTATAACCTAAAAAAAATTTATGAGTGTAACATAGTAAATGGTATACATTGCAAGTAGAGGTAGTCAAATTAATTGAAAGTAAACAATGCTAAAATTCATTTTTGAAATTCCTGATCAAGGGCGAATCAATTCATGATTAAGGGCGGAGAACAGTACGAAGAGGATTAAAAGTACAGTCATAAAGCGAACAATATCTGTTATACTGTGCAAAAAGGTACCCAATGGTAGTCAAGTGGGATATAACAATTCTCGATGAGGGGTTTTCGAGAATTATTATAAAAACCTCTATATAATGACTTAAATACATATATACATGTACATGTATCTTAATTAAACAAATATGTAACATTTTTTACCTAGAATTACTCATAGCAATACAAGAAATTTTGCATTCTTTCAAACCAAAAACATATTTAATTGAATAACTCCAATGTAAATATTTTATGATGCACAAAATTTATTATCCTATCTAATTCTTCCGTGTCCTTTTCTTGAATTACATTGTTTTGTCAGATTTCTTTTAATCATTGTTTTTATTATTAATTTATTGGAAATACTACTGTTAGGAACCATTTCACCACTCCCAGTCGAGTTCTGATTAGCACTACTGATGGATAAAATTAATAATGCATTTCACAACTGTTTGAATAAATCTGTCCTAAAAATGACCTAATTTCACAAATAAACAAGATATTTGAAAAACTATTTAAAAAAAAAAAACATGATTGAATACTGATAAGAGAATTAATTGTCAGTTTATCTAGAGAAGTGAAAGTGAAGTTTATCTAGAGAAGGTGAAATAGCTTTTAATACAAATTAAATGTATCAATAGAAAGATATAGAGATAAAATCAATTTATTGAAAAAACATTTAATTTGTATTAAAATATCACAGAACTTTAATCTGAAAAACTGCAACTTTACAATAATAATGAAACAGTTTTTCACTGCATTTTTACCGTCATTTCAATATTTTATATCAAAAAATAATAATAATTTTAATTGTGTTTAGTTTGTAAAACTTTATGAATATAGAATGAAATTTAAAAAATTAAATTTTAATAAATATTATTAAGTTTTGCAGTTTTAAAATGGCCTTAACCGCCAAAATAGCTGTAAGATTTAAATAATGCTTTAAGAAAACTAGCAGAACTCAATAATAATAATAATATTGATTAAAATTAGATATTTTAAATTTCATAAAAAATAAATGTACAACAGATTTAATAAATTTAAAAAACACTGGAGTTGGTTTAATGTAAAATGAAATCGACATAGCTTGTATAAAAACAGAAAAACTGGAAAGAACCAAGTATTTATGGAAAAATGTTTCTTAAAACAAAATAAAATAACCTCGTTTGTGTTCATATTGGTCTGAGTACCAGATCCAGTTTGCCAGATGACCAACGGGAAGTGATCTTCATACAGCTTTCCAGAAATAACGTCATCCGCTGCTTTTGAGATAGCACGTGCTGAAATTTTTATATAAATAATATATATATGAAGAAATTTGATTTCAAATACTATTTGACAAATCAACATACTAAGATCGTAGCTAGTTCCTTATATGACAATAAACAGTTTTTAATTGTAATGATATTACATTAATTTTTATTAAATATAGGGGTGGATTGGAAGTATTAAATGAATATAAATTTATTTATAGATTATGTAACTTTTGACCTTTAGATGCAAAGCATAAATGTGCTTGAAATTTTTATACTAATTAACTACAATTTGTAATGCATTATTGACATAATTACAATGATAAATCAATATTGTTAATCAATGTTCCCTCGAAGGTGTACGGAAGTGCGCGCGCACACACAACAAAATATAGCGCGCACATAAGTTTTAACAAGAGTTCTTCATGTGTTGCCTTCAATCGAAGGTTGGCAAACCATGTTGCAATATGATAATTGATTACCTACATTTTGAACATTGAATCACATTCTGAGGTTACTCCGCTATGATAATCTCTTTCTACGAACACCTTTGCTACCTTTTATCTTCCACTGTATAATGTATTATAAAAGATTATATTTTTCTTTGCCGAGAATGTGTCCTTGGTATGCGGCTTTCCTTGATAGTTGTTATTAGTTCTGTTGACATATTGATGCGTCTTAATACATCTCCATTAGTATTGTTGTCAACCCAGGCGCTACCAGTAGCCTTATACTGGTATGGTATTGTTTTTCTTATTTTCTCTCCCAGCGCACAAATAATAACATCGGTCCGTAAAATTGCACAAAAGAAATTTATATTTTCACACAACGTGATCCAAACTTAGAGGGAATGTTGTTGGTAATGTAATAATAAATTGAATGAAATACATAATTACATATGTGAACAATCTTTAAGCTAATTAAATTCTACAATACAATCACGACTTTTCCAGTACCCATCATCCCAAAATTTACCTAATTTAATTTACACCTACATAATTCATTTAAACCACACCATATGTGTATGTAGGCGGCTACCCTACCATTACACAAATAAATATAATTGTTTAGTTTCATTCACTGCATAGTGTACAAGGTCAAATCACATAAAATAAAAAATCAATTCCAGTTTAGAATTGTTCAAAATTCCAAACCGTATTTATTAAGTATTCAGATTGTTAAAAATGTAATGAAACTGATTTGAGTAATATGTTTTTTACATCAACCATTACAATAAAACAGTGAGCAAATAGTAAGAGGTATTTTAAAATATATTAAACACACCTATCTTTTCGTCCAAGCCAAACTCAATGTTGACTTCTGCGGCTGCTTTTTTCAATATACCCATGGCAACGATCACAGGGTACTGAAATAAAAATGTACAGAAAACATTTAGAAACGTTACAAATATAAAAAAATACACCAATGTTAAAAAAAATCATAAATGCTTACAGGCATTCGTTCCGTATTACCGCCAATAGGGAAGTTCATAACCGATCTGAGAGTTTGCGCTCCATAATATTTGTCGGCCTCTACTTCTAACTCTCCAAACGTATCCGATTCTTTTCTGATTCCAGTTTTTCCAGGCGCCTGCAAAAAATAAAATAACATTAATAAGTCTCCAGCTTTCAAAATATAATACATTAACCATTACAGGTTTCAGGAAGCCTATCCTAAAATTTTCTTCATCTCTACAAATCTGCTGGATCAGCAAATAAAAACAGTTTAACAACCGACTGTTAGTTTATCAGAAAATTATTTTTTAAAACTATTTATAATTTCTCAAACTTGAAAGAGAACAGAGTATTTGGTGATATTTTAGAGCATTATATGTTTTTTACATAAATGGAAGAAAATAAATAATGTGTTTTAATCTTCAGCAGTAGAAGATTGAAAAGCATGCTAAAATGATGTCAGAATTTTTATCCATCATCACTACTTTTCCTTCAGTAAGTTTATCAATGATAGCTAAGTGATTTGTTTGATTATCTGGAGTTTGAAATGAAGTGAGTTTTTTTATTAAGAATTTTATAAATATCCAATTTTAAAATTATAGACATCGAATTACTGACAAAAGTATTTTTGAATAAAATGAGACTATAAAATTATTTACCTACATTAATTGTAGACAAACATTTGGAAGAGATCATAATGCAGAATGTTGATTTTAGGATAAACCAAAATAATTATTTGTAGTGCTGATGATAAATCAAAATGTCACATAGAAAAATGTTTAATCTACTGAATTTGTTTGTTTCATGAAAATTCCAATATAATTCAAAAATGGTACCTAATAAACATAAAGTTAAAAGTTTTTTTTCTCTTTATTGCGGTCTTCGCAAATTAGGCGTAATTATGTTAAAAGTTAATAATTTATTTAAAAAAAATCGATTTTTAAATTATTAAATTAAAATTTAGAACTCGAATGGCAGATTTAGTATATACATGATCAGGGCTGAGTTCCAATAACAGCCAATTAGTGAGAGTAATATGTTGAAAAAAGCAAAATAATATATAAAATTCCTCTCAATGTTTCCACTTTTATGAAAATAAATGTGGATGTAGGAAAAAAAACAAATTAACTTAACGGTTCCATCTGCATCAAACTTATCCCTGATGCGAGTAATGGTGAATCTCATAGGTGGATCTGTCTGAAACTCCTTTCTAAACACTTTAAAATAAATTTTCGTTTTACAAAATTTAGTCTAATATCAGACATTATTTTAGATCAGTTGTGTCTAAAAAGCAAAGAAAATGTAAAAAAATTAAGGTGTTTAAGTATGTAGGTATATATTTTTTTGGGACACCCTGTATTAATACAGAAATAGGTTGACTTTCGATATTAGATAAATTATGAATCACCAGTACATACTCAATCTATATTAAATACCAAATTTGAGAAAGCATTATTCCCTTATAAATTCATAAAACATTTTTTGAAAATATTGTAATATATTTAGGAATTCCAACAATCGGACTTGATAAGGAAATAATTAATCACGTAGAGAAAATATCATATTTTAACATTGTTTGGGTTTCAATTATAAGATATTTTCTAAAAACTTTTTCAAAAAATTTGATCGAGGAAATATTTGGACTTAAATAAGTTATTATTCTCCCATAATCAATTAGATAAGATAAAACTATATTCACATTTTACGGAAAAAAAAAATTAGTGCTCTTTAATGTTTCATCTTACTACAATTTGATTGCGCTCTTATCCTGTCAGATTGCAATAACGTTTGTACATAACTAACTACCAGTAATTTAGAATATAAAATCGTTAAAAAATAAAATTGTGCACGGATATTATTTAGATGGGAAATTCTCGATACATTTTCAAAACAAATCAAAACTTTCCATTCTAAATCAACATTTTGACCTGCGTTATTATCCGACAACGGCCGTAACACACAGTTCCGCAAAATTACCCGTCAATAGAAATTTCGCCGCTGCAACGCTTTTGAGCCACTGAGCGTCACCAGTCGCTGTCACCAGTCGCCCAGTCGGTCTTGACCGTGAAATTCATTAAAATACGTAAAATCATATTAGTATTTTATTTAGAGTACAGCAGTACTTATTTGAGTTAATTGATTACGTTAGGTCTGCGGTTAACCACTATCCATTGTTTGATAATATTTATATTATATTACATCGAAAAACAGGGTTTGTTCATTATTAAATTCATTATATATATATATATTATGTAATAAATATAATACATTTAATATTATTTTTCATTAGACTTTGCATAAATAATTATGAACACAATATAAACACTATAGCAAGGCTTAGAAATAAATTTCTGATACAAAGTATAAAACAAATTTTACGTAATTTCAAGCTTTTAAAGAAAGTATAAAAATATCACGAAATGACCGTTGCAGAGGAAAGTGTGTACAAAGTCATATATGTATATGTGAAAGCATTATCTCTATATAAGTACATTAGTACTATATATCGGATTAGGGACCAGACTATCAACCGTAAAGGGAAAATCGCCTTAAATCAAGTATTTTTAAAATTCCAAGTGCATATTAATTCTTTGCAAAGTGTCAAAATAAATCACGCAGTACATACTAATATTTGTATATCTTATATACAGGGGCGTGCAGTGCATACAAACTAAAAAGCTGTGCATTACTAAAAATTCTGGGAAACAAATATAAATGAAATAATTTGATTAACATAAATGAAAACATTATTTTACAATTATCACCATCTGTGTACCGGTAGAGACTTTAATTGCTTAGTTCTAAAAACTATCACGACAACTCACCGCTGTACCCATGGCGCTCTTTTGTATTCGCCGCAACGAGCTATTTACATTACTCTGTTCTGTCTTTAAGCTAGTGAATTGCCCGACTCATATAATTGGTTATTTACTGAATTGAAAATTTCTTTCGGTTGATCCGTTTTGTATTGAGTACCTATGCTGTTTTTTTTAACAGAATAACATTAGAAAGCCTTACAACTGCGTGCAAATCATTGAAATGTCTACTTCCTCTTTTATTAATTCGCGAATTTCACTATCTTACTGTTTTTAACGTGTTGATTTCACGATTGTTCTTTAAATTTGGTGCATGGATTGGTTTTTGATTTGGGAAAAACATAAAACAATTGGCAGAACTATTTCCTACGTTAACCTTTAATAAAAATAATTATTTCCTTTAGTTATTACGTGAAGGATTTTCAAACAATAAATTAATCATGTTCAGTCGTCGAAAGTGTTCTTAAAAACGTTCATACGTTTTTATATGCATAAGAAGGTATTATTTTACGTTAAAACTTAAACATTAAAAACACTATTAATAGTACTCTAAAATTACAAATATATACATAGTAGGGTCGTATAAACGATGGATTTATTTTGTCAAAAGACGTTGGTTAAACGATAGTACATATATATTGTATTACATATATTATATGTGATTATATAATGTCATTGGTAACAGTATAACCTAAATCTATACCTAATGCACGTCACTGCTTATACATCATATACAATACTGATTTAGGGGGCCCTTTTTTCCATTCTGCATTGGGACTCGATTTTTGTAGTTACGCCACTGAATAGGACTATCATTATAATAGGTACTACTAATACATAATTGCGATAAGTTGCGTTGAGAACGATGTTTGTAAGATGAATCAGAGATGTAATCAGGCACAGCGAAAAGGGGCGGATGGTGAGGAAGGTTAACACGAAAAAAAGTCAGACAGCCATTGCAAAAAAAAAAACGAATCGGCGAAACTGAAGAAGGATACATGACGTGTTCTTTAATAAAAAACTTGTGTATTGCGCAAAAAATAAATTCATTTGGTTTGAGAATAAATTTTATAAACGATCTGTAAATCGTAAACAACGCAAAGCAATAAAACTCGGACGCGAAAAATTATAAACGAAGAATAATTATCAAGTTAACAAAGTTTGTTACTATGTAAGTAGAAATTTTTAACGATAAAAAATTATATGAAGAAGAATTTATGGCGTATATCTATAATACTTATTAATGATATTGTATTCAGTGGCGTAACAACGCCAATGTAACCAATGCAGTGCATTAAGGCCCATGTTAGGTAGGGACCAAAAGTTCATATATTCTGTATCGATACTTTTCTTAAATACAAATTAAATGTATTAATTAGAAAGATATACATATAAAATCAATTTTATCGAAAAATATTGTTGTTGTTACCGGAATTAGAACCTGGATCTCTTCCTATACGGGGAACGTGCATTAACCGATTATGCTACACCAACACAGTGCATTGACGACAAATTTTCGAACTTATATGTTACACTTTTCAAATTGATACATCTATCGTTCCATTATTTGAAAGCCGTCTTCTTTATTTTTACGGAATCTCAAATACCTTTGAGTAATTCGATAGGAGACGCCAGAATTAATAATACATTTTTATTAAATTTGGACACATCGATACAACTTATATATTATTAAGGAGAACACATTCTTATTGTGAAGTTGTAAGTATTGTAAGATATTTTTAAAAATACAAATTAAATGTATTAGTTAGAAAGATATACATGTGAAATCAATTTTATCGAAAAATATTGTTGTTGCCACCGGGATTCGATCGAACCTTGACCTCTTCCTATCCGGGAAACGTGCATTAATGGAATTAATTAAACAAAAGAACGATAGATGTATCAATTTGAAAAGTGTAACATATAAGTTCGAAAATTTGTCGTCAATTTACTGTGTTGGTATAGCATAATCGGTTAAGTATGGTTAGTATCCCTGCGTATCCCGTGAAAGATCGGGGTTTGGTTCTCCGCCAGATTTTATTTTTTTTAATTTAATTTACTGATTTTATGAATATTTATTCGAATCAGAAAAACATTATATGCAGGGATATAATGAAACGTATATTTGGGACATGTGACGCGTTTTTCAATACAAAATTACATAAGTGATGAAGCAATAACCGAATACTTAATATATCTGTATGAAGAATTTTTGGTGGTAGATATGATTATGGAATAAATTATCAATATGCACATGGCTTCGGGTGCCTGTAGGTACACGCCCAATGTGTCAGTAGGCTTATCGTGACTCAGCGGATCTGAAATATTATAATGTCCAAAACATATCCAAAAGATACTTCTGATATTATGAAAGCTCGCAAAAATCGGCGAAATTGCCAACTGCAATGCGTCGCGTGAAAATTGGCGCCCTAGGGCAGACATTCAGTTGGCGTCCATACCCTTGCTAAACATTCTCGACTCAAAATAGTAAACACGTTTTTAATATATTTTTGATGTCTGTAGCATTAACTTTGTGATTGGACATAATCACGTATTAATCCATAAAATAAAATATGCGAAGAAATAAATTGCCGGGCGGGGGCGTGGTCCCCTTCGCAATGGGAGTAAATGATATTAAAATGGGGAATATTTTAAATAACGGGTTATTCGTTAAGTTTCATTGGTTGTTAATTATATTAGATTTAGAATGAAATATTTTAAGTCTGTATTGTTTATATGCAAAATATCGCTGCCGTTTTCTTTTTTAAAAGCGTGGCCCGTTCTTTAAAATTGAACTCAAATCTTTTTGTCTCTAAACTCGAACAATTTTTATGATGCAATACTGTAATGTCATGGGTGAAAAATTATATAGTTAACTACAAAATAATCTATACTTTAATTTTCAGACATTGGCGTTCCCGCCGTCGGGTCTGTACAAATACATAGTAAATCGGGTCAATTCTCATACGTTAACGGTAACAAAACAATAAAGCCTTTATCGTTATTATATAGCATTGTTCACATCGTTAATTTTGACGGCATTTGTGTTTGAGAGACTTGGAGCCAAAGTATCAATTTCAACGATTGATTTTACAGAACGATTGTCTATGATTGTACGTTTTTGTTTATGGTTTAGGAATAACATGACTTTTACACAATTTTTGATGATTCAATTATGTTATTTAATATTTCTGATTTAGGTTGACATTAATTGTTTCATGTTTCATATATTGTTTAGATCTCTCTGCTAGGTATAACGGGTGAGTCTGTCTCTTTTAGCACAAATATAACAATTCGGTCTACAATAGCTAAGGAGACAATGAACATCTCTAACATTATTATATATATATATATACATATCTGTATCAGAAAATTAAAAAAAAAAAAAAAGTAAATGATACAAAAGTTAAGTGATATAAAAACAAATTTGACGTTACATCATCTACGCGCATAAAAATGTAACTATTCAGGTTTTCTATCGCTTCAATAAAATTTGAATTTATAACTAACTAACTAACTAACTTACCATGTTTCCCGCGGGGGTAGTCAGAGTCACACTCTTCTGTTCTGACATACAATTCTCGCTTCATCCGCATTCGTACATCTTCCCATACAAGCTCGCTGATTAATGTGGACCATCCTTCAGTATCTGATTTACCTAATCATGCCAAGTCTTACGCGGACGTCCTCTATTTCTGGTGCCATCAACACTTCCCTTATATATCTTTCTTACCATTCTCTCCTCACCCATCGGTTCCTTATGACCAAACCACCTAAATTATCGTTTCTTAATATTATTTTCATCATCATATAATCATCTTATAATATGATATATCACAACATCAGCTTCACATTATTTCCTTATTTTTTCACTCTTTACTCTCGTCATAAATGGATCAGCCGCATATACGCCTAAGTGATCTCATTTCCACTGCATTCAGTCTACTTTCGTTCCTCGTTTGCCAGCTCCAGGCCTCACTTCCATACATCAGTGTCGGTGCCAGGACTGCATTGTGTGCCGCTGGTCTTGCCTCGGTTGACAAATTTCATTTTTCCGTATCCATTCCATAATTCCATTCAATTTTGTTCCCCGCAGTCACCCTTTCGATATATTTCTCAGCCTTCCCGTTTCTATCAAACATATTTCCCAAATACACAAATTCATCTTCTTGTTCCGTACATCATTACTAACAAGTATTTTGCACGTTGTCTTGTTTTCCTCCACTTAAAATATCATCACTTTCAACTTGTTGACATTCATAATAAGATCCATTTTGTAATAATAATAATAATACAAATTAGCATTGTAATCTTTACTAATTAAATTCTGACAACCGAATAAAAGAAGAGAAGTGACTCGTCAAGTGAATAAATCTCCGCTTATCTCTAACGAGTTCATGGTTTGCACTTTGCACCAAAAACCCTTACGTTTCAAAAATTTTAATTCACAGATGTGGTAGCTATTTTTAAATAGTTTAGTTGGCTCGTTTAAACCATAATTAAGATAAAGAAGATTGCTCAGCAATTACGGAAAAATGAATATGAAAATATTTTGCTATGGACAGTTTTACAATGGATTCCATAAAGCCGTAAGATTTATGAAATTTAGCGAATGCGAAATATTCGATCGGGAGGAAGGGGTTAGTACCCGCGCAACGCCGGGCTCCACCTAAGTTTTAAGTAAGTACCGTTGCCGAATATTCTCGATGTAGCGCTGCGGTTGCGATGTTGCGCATGCGAAATGGTTTCCTTCATCTGTTGACTAGCCACATGCAACGTTAGAGACATTCACATAGTGTGGCCATTTTGTAGTGAGTGGTTGAAATGTTCGAGATAATAGATACGGTCCGTGATTTGTTTCTCGAATGCACGAAACATGAAACCAGCTGACATTCATCGCCAAGTGTGTCCGGTATTGTCCTGATTTGGCGCCAAGTGATTTCCATCTTTTCCTTCATCTGAAGTGGTTTACTCGGTGATGAGCGTTTTTATGAGTACAGATATGGTTTTCATCCCAGGCGGCGTCGTTTTATGATGAAGGTATACGAAAATTGATGCGTTAAGGGCGCGATTTCAAAAATAATTCAAATTTACGTTTTTTACGAAAATGTGGGTTGTTATTATTCATTAATATCAGAAATTATAGACTATATTTGACTTTTTTAGTCGAATCTATTGTATAACTTCTAATAGAAATTAATAATAAAAATCCATATTTTCATAAAAAAATGCGGAAAAACTAATTATTTTTAAAAGGTAAGCCTTAATAATGGTGGCGACTATGTTGTGAAGTAGTTTAAGGTGTGTAGCGACCGAAAAAAGTAAAGTGTTAAAAAAAAAAATCTGGTACTTACTTAAAAAACACGCCTCGTAGATTATCTTAATATTATATATTGATAAATATTCAAAATTATGTTGCTATTGCATTTCCGTAGATTTAAAAAAAAATTAAGGTTATTAAAACTATTATATTAGCGTCATTATTTTATTTCTAATACTTTATAATATGCAGATAAGTGCGGAGAATTTAACTTTTCAGCAATACAAAATGGTATGAAATAATTTTAATGTCTGAATTATCGCAATATTGAAAAGTACACAATGAAAACATAAAGTGGACCGGTTCTAGAGGTTATTCAAGATAAAATAATATCGTAAAAATATTAACAAGACATATACACAAAGACCGTGCCGATACACCCGTATTTTGGAATATTTGCATTTAAAACTAAGCACTAAGAATCATCGATACCATAAATACCTGGCGAACAGGGAACAACAACAGGTAACTGTGTTTTATATAACCTTAAATAATATGTTGTCAGATAGAGATAAGATTACATTGCATAACACTTTCATAAACTGACACTCCTCGTGAGTTATTTCATGTTGTGTTATTAAGAACAATCAGAAATATCCCGATATAAATTGATTACCCTAACGATGTCGGCCATAGTGGAGAAGAGGTTGATGTATGTATGCACAACACGAAACACTGAAGTTATCTCAAATCGGGAATAATCTCAATCGCCCAACCGACGGCAGATCGGTGATATGAAGGGTGAAGAGTATCAGAAAGCAGAGTACACGACCGTCGACTACGAAGTTTGATAACTAAATCTGGTGACCGAAGATGCCAAGACGGCGCGGCACGGCAGTGAACAGTACCGGCCGGGTAATAATTTGATCACGGTTGTCTGTAACCGGTCGGCGGGTCGGGTCGTTCATTCCACGAACAGATTTAATTAAAATCATATATGTAATAACTAATTTAGGCAGTGGTGCGTGGATGCACATCGCTTCACGAACAGAGAGCGGAAAATGTTTCGAAGACAAAAATATCGCCGAAAAAAAGGTTCGAAAGATGAGGCAAGTTCCCATGTGTGAAATGATTATTTTAGTCGAAACATCCTAGGGAGTACCAGAATGAGTGAAGGGCATCGAAAACCAACGTAATCTTACATTACTCGTCTCAACAATCGCACTAAACGTATGTATACATTGCAGCCACGGTACAGCGGTATATGCCAGTGCGCGTTTATCGATCACGCCGATCGCACGTTTGTTCGACTGAGTGACTGCGAGTGTAACGGCCAAACGCATCATCAATAATAACTTCGCTGTTTGTGGTTCGATTTGGATAAAATAAACTGCACTTAACTCGTCTAACGAAACTCTACGAGATACGATTTTTTTTCCTCCTTTCAGTATCACTGACGAGTCAATGATCCCGTTTTAACATCTCATACGACATTGTCCTACGCAGGGCTTTTTTGTCATGTTACGCGGTGGAACGGCGTTCCGGCACCTTTAATGTTTCGAAACCAATTAGATGAAACAATGTTCGCACGTATATAATTACAATCTATATTTATATAATTCGCACAAATGATAAATATGTTTTATGAACCGGATGAAATATGGATGGATTCGAAATTGGCGCTCTCATGATTCGTACAGTTGAGTGCTCTAATTCAAAAAATTAAAGAAAAATTGTACGAAATCGCGGACGATGGACGCTTATGATGAAATAGTACATATGCAGTTTTTTTTTATACTGACGTTTTCATGGTTTTTTAGTAAAAATAAAATTCGAAAAAGCTAACCTGTGAATTTTGGCGCCAATATGATGGTATGATGCTGTTTCATCTAGGATTTTTTTGGGCAGCTAACAGGTTAAAAGTAGAAGAAATTAGTCAGTCGGATAGTTGCCAGTATTTTACTCAAATCTAACGAGACTATCGTGATAAATAATTTTGGTTGTGTTATTATATAATAAAATATCAATGTACAAGGCACACATTGAAGAACTGCCTGTTAATAGTTAAACGTATTTGTTAAATAATTTGCAATTTTATTATCCACTCAAATATCATGTTGTGGCCTTGTGACATTATTCGGTCGGTTCAATCGGTCCTTAGTACTTTCTGTTTCTTAGTTTAATGTGCTAGTTCACAAACCAGATTGAATGAAATTTGGGAACTATATCTCTAGTTCAGTGCAAGTGACCCGTTCATTCGCAACTACATATTCACTTCCAGTAGCCATGTATGTCAAATAGGCTTTTTCTTCTTTTAAATAGGCAATCCACCCTTCAAGAGTGATTTGTGCCATTAATCAATATGAATTAAATATATTAATTAGAAAGATATACATATAAAATAAATTTTATCGAAAAATATTATTGTTGCGCCACCGGGATTCGAGCCTGAATCTCTTTCCTAACCGGGGAAGGTGCATTATCCAACTATGCTACAGCGACAATATTTTTAGTGACAAATTTTTGAACCTTACCTGAATGTTACCTTTTTATAGAAAAAAGTACAATAATATTATAGAATAGGAATATTACAAGTCAATACCATTGTCGTTCAACAAAATTTCTATTATATAGATTAAATATGGCGAGTTGAGGGAAAGAAAATGATACAAATTAACCGGGAGTTGAAAATTACTATTGATGAGATTACTGTAAAAAAACCTGTGATCTGCAATAATAATAATAATGTATTTATTCCAGCGTGATCAGGTTTTTTTTTTAACACGATTCGCCATAGAGATAATACATATTATGTTATACATTAAAGTTATGTAATAAATATAATGCTATGAAAAAGAAAAAAAAAGCAAGGAAAATATGAATATATAAATAAAAACTAAAAAGTTCACACAAAATATAAATATTACATATATAACTACTTAAGTCACAGCCATTGTTGAATATGTAGCTATTTTGTAGGCATTGCCATTCTCTGGTCAGGGAACTAGCTTTCCAAGAGAGCGCCGCTTGCACTAGAGAGTAGGTGCAATCTTTACGTCCACAACTCGATGTCTCAGAAGCGGAACGAATCCATGTATACAGCCATCGGTAAACATTGTAGATGTGCTGCAATAACGCGCCAATCCAAACAGTATTCTGTATGAGTTGTCATACTAAATTTGGAGACGGTTATACGTCACTTGCTTGTATTTCGACCAGAGCTCGCAGGTGATGCTGTATGCTGGTGAAGAACGATTTAAACAGGACGCTCTTCACCTCCTTACTGCAATGGACAGGCAAAAAAGATGTGGTCAAAGATTTCCCCATCAGCACCACACTCACACATTGGGGAATCTATTATGTTCAATCTGAATAAATGTGAGGCTACCTGGCAATGCCCAATTCTCATTCTACAGATATTTGATATTATTCTTTTGGAGAACCGGGGGGTGCGGGGAATAGATCTTTGAATTATTTTAAGCCGATTACCATTATGATTATTTGGATCTATCCATTGTGCAGTCCAGATAGAATTTTTACATTTTTTTACCATATTAAGTCTGTCATACATCAGGATATAGAATTGATGAGGGAAAACTCCGGAGAGCTTGGCTAGTTTATCAGCACATTCATTTCCGTGAATTCCCTTATGTGCAGGAATCCAAACAAATAACATCTGTTTATTGTTGCTGTTCAAATTAAATAGACATCTTCTGATGGAACAGATTATTTCATTGTCTAGCCAAACATTCATATTAGCAGAGAGGGATTCAAGAGCTGCTTGGGAGTCGGAAAATATAACAGCCTATCGACGTTCCGGATTACGTAGATGTCCAAGACCTCTTTAATTGAAAAACATTCTGCTGAGAAAACCGATGAATCTGAAGGAAGCTTCTTCCTTAGCTTCACATTTATTTCTAATTGAGGCATGGAGACTGCAGCACCGCAATAGCCCTCTGGGCAAAGTTTAGAACTGTCAGTATAGATGTTGAGATAATTAAACCATTTCGAATCAAGTACACTATTAAACAACTTGTTTACACGATTTTCATTTAGCTGGGTTGAATCGGAATATTTTGTTTTTAAGTAGGAAAGCTATTGCATAAATTTGGGTGAGATTTATTTGATAAGTATCTCCGTTAGTCTATCAGAGAAGTGAGAGCGGAAGATTAGAGATAGTGGCTGGGAAATGAAATTGAACCTTTTTAGAAAGAATTTAACTGAAAAATATTATCGCCTAATGAGGAGAGGCATCTCTACGGATTCCACTTGGAGATGAATTCATAACTCTCAAACATTTGGACTGGATTCTGTCAAGCTTGGATTGAAGGTAAGCTGGTAGAGGATCTAACAAAAAACTAGCGTAGTCTAAATGGCTTCGTACCAAGGCTTGATACATGAGTTTCAAGGTCAATGGATGAGAGCCCCACCATTGTCCACAAACCGATTTTCGAATATTAATAATTTTTTTCACATTTAGCTAGAACCATATCTATGTGGGAATTCCAGGAAAGTTTTTTGTCCAAATTCGTGCCTAAAAATTTAAAAAAAAAAGGATTTTGACTGGATTACTTACGTTATTAATGATCATTGACATGGAAGGGACTTTGTGTTTTCTCGTAAAGACAACAATAAGGGATTTCAAAGGTGATAGGTCTAAACCATTACACTTCAACCATTTGTTTCAAATAGGCTTAAATACACTATTAACAATAAGAAAGGTTGTAGAAAAATTAATCATTAGTTAGTTTATTATTTTGATTTTAAAAATTTAAAAAAAAATTGTTTACTAGTTAAAACATAGTTCAATTTCCTAATATTTCATAATGCATTGATTCATTTTTTAACAATCTCCCCATCACAATTAGAAAAATTATAGACTACTATAAATTTGTATCTTAAGTAAAAGAATATGTACACGGACCAACTGAAACATAAACTCTTGTATATACTCCTCTATACACGAGTCTTATTCTCATAGAGAAGAAATAAATATTAAAAGAAATATATATGTATATATATCACTGATTATTCTAAAAAAAAATTTACTTTGTTTTTAACCACTGTGCCATTAATGAATTATTTATTAAAATGAATAACCAAAACTAATGTTTGATATTTTATTTTAATACATATTAAATGCATCAATTAGAAAGTTATGCATACAGATAAACTCAATTTATCGAAAAAATATTTTAGCTGCTACTGGGATTTGAACCAGGATCTCTTCCTTTCCGGGGAAGTGCAAAATCCAATTACACTATGTCAGCCTTGTAAATAATTGACAAATTTTCGAACTACATGTTGCAGTTATTTCAAATTGATACATCTTATGTTCCATTTATTTGAAAGCTATCGCCTTTATATTGCGAATACCTACTATGAGAAATAATCGCTAAGAGACGCCAGAGATTTGTTAATTTCATTTTATAAAATTTTTGGATGTACTTTAATACAACTTATATAAATTTTAAAGATAACACATTATATATCCTGGAACTATGTTCTGAAAAAATAACTACTTCACAAATAATAATTTTTACTTTGAAATTAAAATATCTATATGTTCACGTACGAAATCTACTTTTCCACAAATTGAGAGATTCTTCTTCTTTTTCAGTAGACTTGTTTGCAAATCAAGGGTTCAATAGCGTAGGAAGGACGGTGCGGTGGGTGCGGGCCACCCCGAGTGTCATCACTGAGGTGGGTGACAAAATGGTAAAAGTATGTGCATTTAAAATTAAAAAAAATTCTGGGCTCACAACACTTTATTTGAAAAAATAATATTATTTAAAACAAGTTTAATAACTTCATCTGATAATTAATTAACCTCAACAAATCAACATAATACATACCGTAACTTTAAAATTAGATAGTATTAACGTAATCCGATGCAGGCGCAGTTTAGCCACCCATTTCACTTATATTTATTATATTATTGTTTTTAGAGTGTATGGTAAGCTCACTATATAAGTTAATAGAAAGATATACCAAAATACATTAAGTATTTGCTTATTACAGATGTGAACCCGGTATTTCATGATGGTTTAGTGCTTTATTGTAGATAAAAGGTGCCGGAACCAATATTGTACTAAGCTTTTGTTTAAAAAAATTTGAAAAATAGTCACCAAACTAGGTTAGATGTTAAAAAATCTGAAAATGCAAGAAAGTGTATGAAAACTTCACTTCAGTTTTGTTCAGTTCTCATCTGACAAATTGTCTCGACTCTTTTCCTCGCCATAAGTGTCTATGGCTGAATACATTTTGTTATTTGAGTAACCATAGATAAACATATCTTGAAGATTCAAAGCGTGTCAAAGGTGGGTCAAACTAATTTGATGAAAAAAAAAAGCATTGAAACTGTTTTAGTCGACAACACAGCTCTTGGTGTGATGTCAGATTCAATTGAATTTTCATGTAGATGAAATATGATTTCATCCTTTACCAATATTAGTTATCATATCAGGTGCTGAAGAAAAAAAATACTAAAATTACTAAATACAGAAATTTTAACATCAACTTCAAACAAAAATATTGTTAAAGCTCAAAAGGTAAAAAATGATGGAACCAAATTGTTCGCTCTGTTGACTAAACAAAAAGATGGATCGCCGACCTCAAAATTTTCGCCATTGACTAAGTCGAATGATAAAAAAAAAAAAACATTGCTCACGGTGTGGAGAGACATTTGAAGATGATTGAGTACGGTTCAGATTTTACTTCAATAGGTGGCATGACCTATGTTTTAAGGTAAGGCATGTCTCGGACTTCTCACACAATAGCTGCTGAATTTCTTAGTTGCACAAACTTACTCTCTAATGCGTCCAAATTCTTCACCTTTTTTTAAAATTGATTTAGCAGGGTAATTATTTTTTTATGTTCAATTTATAAAATATACCTTCTATATTCTTCAATTTGTAAAACATCAATAAAATATACTGTAAAATATATGTTTAATTTATAAGCAACTGGCTCCGTTCGAAGAATTGTGAAATGAAAATAAATGTGTATCAAATTTGCAAAACATTATTTACCTTATTATAAATTGGAAAACTCCCACCTACTAAAGTGAAGTTATTGTATAAAGCAAATCATAGAAAGTTGGTGCATAAATTTTCGTCATACGAAAATCTTAAAATTATTTCTGCTAAGTATTCATTGAAATTTTCTTGTGTGTATTGTAAGTATTATCAATAGGTAGTATTAAAATAAATATAATATAAACACGCACCAAAATAGTGCTGCTAGTGGGCCATGTAAGACTCTCAAATATCATTGCATCCACATATTATTACCACTATTATTTAATACGAAATTGCTGTAGAAAAACATCCATAAAGAAAATAATTAATGAAAACAATACCCAAGAAAATAATAAGTTAATAAGACATAAAGACCAAAAGATCACTGAAATTCATAAATGTACATCCCTAATGCACAATAGCTTGAATTCATAAATCTACAATTATAAATTTTCAGAGGTTTATTATTATTGAAAACTTGTCTTAGATTATGCAATAAATTTTTCCTACCTTTTCCAAAATATTGGTGGTAGTGATGCATCGAGCCTTTGACACCCGAAGGTTTTTGTTAGCTGCTCTCAATAAAAGTGCAGCACAGCCGCGTGAAAGCCGGAAAATAGGTAAAGTCATCGTTTTTATTTAAAATATATTAAAAGCCCAGCGAAGATAGCCAAACAGCTGAACAAAATATCTTTTTCTCTGACAAATAAGACATTTAAAATCAAAAGTTGCCAACGTGAAATAAAGTACAATCCGTACCTACTCACTAGTAACTAAATGAACACCGTTAAAATTCAATTGAGAATGTAATAATTTAAATTGTTGTACGGTTTTATTTAAATAATTTAATCTATAAAATTATAAAGGAACTAACTACCTCTGAATTTTTGGCGAATACGGTAACTTCTCGGAATTAGGGCATTCAATTTAACAAAAAAACATGCATTTATCCATATATAAAGCATGTCAAATCTATTATGGTAAAAATTCGAACTTTCAAGTGTAATAATTTTTTAAATATTTGCGACCAAACTATTTTATTTTTATTTTTGAAATCAGAAAAATCAATTTTAACGGAGAATATATGTTTTTTATAAAAATCTGTGAAATGACATACCGTATTCGCCAATAATGCCAAAGTAAATAAATAAAAATCAAGCATATATAAACGTATAAAGAAATTTAAAAATTCAGCTGTAACCAATTTAAAATTTTTTTAACCATCATAAAAGGGTAGAGAATATTGAATTAAATTAGAATTTGATAATGCAAGAAATAACAGCACAAATTCCGAACCAGTATGAAACATTTATTAAAGTTAAATAATAGTATGGAGAGACATAACTTGACCTGAAATTAAAATAAATTTACTCTTATTTCACTTTTCTTCAGTTCATTCTTAACTGGCCATAATATAATTATAATAAAACTATGTATTTATAACAAATCGTCATATTTAAAAGTATTATATTGTTTACAAATCAAATCTACAAGCGGAGTACTAATAAAATAATAACTCAGTAATTAAAAAAATTATGTGGAAATTTGTTATTTCCAAACAGATTTGTTTTAATAATAAATAAATATTTGTTAATAAAATAACTCAATCAAACAAATCTATGTGAAGATATGAATATTATTTGTAATTTAATATTGATTTTCGGTAAGTAAACTTGTGTTTTCATTGTATAAGGCAGACGTTGAAAGATACCTCTATCGGCCTGGCCACTAACTAGGACATCGGCAATGTTCGGTTCTCGGTCCAAATCAAAATCATCTCAACAAAGCGTTCAAAGTAACATAGTATTTTAAAAAATGACGCTAAAGAATCAAAGTAAAATAAGTAGGTACTTATAAAACAGCGTCACTTGAACTATGACACTTACCAATAAAGATAAACGACACTAAGGAGTTATTTTTAATCCGCCTATAAACGATATATGCAGTGGCGGATTTATAGTCGCGCAAGTCGTAATTACGAGGGCGTCAGCCAGTGGCGTAACTAGGCCAATGCAGCCAATACGTTGCATTAGGGCCCACATTAGATAGGGGATCAAAAGGTTCGCGCCCGACTTTACTTTCGGTATCGATACTTTTGTGAGTATTAATACTTCCAGCTAT
The DNA here is from genome assembly GCA_031772225.1 of Eubasilissa splendida. Taxonomy (NCBI): domain Eukaryota; kingdom Metazoa; phylum Arthropoda; class Insecta; order Trichoptera; family Phryganeidae; genus Eubasilissa; species Eubasilissa splendida. Next base: position 16,456,292 of record CM062859.1, on the reverse strand, counting down.
TTGTGAGTATTAATACAGATATTTTTTTAAAACCGATATATCAAAAAAATGTGAATAAAATTTTAGAAACCATTTCTCACGTGTATTATGAATAGGTATACGCGAAAATATTATTTATGTATATAGTAGTACTCTGCTAATATATCGGCTAGGGACCAGACCATCGCCGAAAAAAATTTCAGTTGCAAGTGCGTATACCTAAAAATTTTTTCGATTCATGACGAGACGAGACCAATTTTGTTTTTATTATTAAAAACCGCATAGTAACCTAATATTCTAATACAGGGTGTAACAGACCTAGTACACAATATTTTATGGGTGGATTCCTGACTAAATTACGAGTCGAAAAACCACGTCAGAGATATAAGCATTTCAAAACAATCGTAATTACGCGATTATTTCGATAAATTGAAATATTTAATTGATTCCAAACTATATAATGAATCCCTCTCCAAGCACAAGAGCTAGTCTAGAATTTGCACATATTTCTTGAACATTTTCTACTCGTAATTTAGCCAGGTATCCACCCATAAAATATTGTGAACTAGGTCTGTTACATTCTGTATACAATTCATATGTAGAAAGCCCTTTTTTCCATTTTGTATTGGGGCCCACGTTAGATAGGGACTCGAGAGGGTCGCGCCCATAAATTTTATAGACAAAAAAGATGCCTTTAAGCTCAAAATTACTCTGCAATGCTTCTTTTCTGTGTTTTGAAAGGTATATAAATGAAAAACATATAAAATATAGTGATTTTTGTTTAAAAACTCAAATTCCGCACTTTTTGTAAGAAAAAATATTAAATAATTTTGGTAAGATTTTTATACTATATACTTTTTATAATAAAAACTATATTAAATACTCGTATAATATATATATAATAAGAGCCTAGCTCTGTCATGTTACGCTGTATACCTGGACATAATTTTCCCAAAATAGACCGATTTAACAGATTTCAAAAATTGAAGAAAACGAGGGTTTAAAAAGGGATTTTTTTTATACATACTTGGGAATGCGTTTCATTAATATAAACAAAACAATGAAAAATGTTATCATATTTTCATGGCCATTAGTTGTAGAGTTTATGAGTAGATGCCATCAATGACAACAGCCCTGATAACTGACCCTGAATGGGATTCAAAACGTCGGTCAACTCTAAAAATAAAAGTAATTAAGATACTGAAAATGTATCTTTTAATGTTGAAATATTTTCTAAGTTTTGTAAGGTATGTATGTCTGTCATGTGACGCTATATACGGGGAAAACTTAAGAGGTATTTCATTACACTCATATACATATCATTTTACTGTCTATGTTTATGCTTTTCTCTGTGAGATGAAGTGCTTTTTCTGTTTTAAAAAATTCTGATGATAAATAAAATTCTGCTGCATCTTCTTCTGTCACATCTGTTGTTTTACGCACACATACCCTACTGAGTGATTTTTTACCTGGCAAATAATGGCGGGTTAGAGTTAGACTTGGTTTTTTTTCTATAAAGGTCTATACTATTTTGAGATGTTTTTCATAACTAACCCAATTCTGAAATTTTTCATTGGATCACTTTTCTATTAACGGGGTGATATGATCTCATTTTATGAAAATATCTGAAGAAAGCATTTTCGTAATATGATTATCAAAATACATTTTTAACAGTTCAAATGGAAATACGGCTGCCAAAAATTTAAAATCACTATATTGCTACACAATAAAATTACGACGTTATTATCGGATTGATTATATTAGATTGGTCTTATAAAAAATCATGTTGCGAGCCTGGTGAGCTATAGAAACTTTCATTTTGTGTAGCGTTCATTAAAATAAACTGTTCCTCGCTAGAAATCATTGTTAATCTTCATTTTTGCACCCTAAAATGAAAACGAAGCACAGTTAATTATTAATTTATTTATGATCTTAATTATCAAGAGTTTCCCATATTTCATTTTCTTGATATATTTTAATACGGCATAAAAGTAGTCTCTCTCGCAGAGACTATATTGATTGTTCATTTTTGATTCCATAACCATATAAATAATATATAGTCAAATGAATTAGTTAACGGTTTACAACTTTTACATTTCACTAGGAATGAAATTACAAACATACATTATATATGGTGCTAGCATGAAGAGACCTTAATTGTTTATTAGATCTTTTTAAATTTAAATTATAGTGAACTGGTGAAATAATACTGTACAATATATTTATGAATGAACCATCTCTAATGTGTGTCATTCCTAAGCTTTCAATGTTTTTATAAAATTACTAGCGAAGATATGTGAATCTAGTTTTAGAAGCTAAAATTAATGAATATAAGTGTGTGAGAGTTCAAAGTGCACGATATTAAGTGAATAAATAATTGTAAAATCTCAGCCTTATTTCACATATGGCTTTAGTGAGATTGTTGTAGGTATACTGAGTGTTAAGTATTGTTTTGTTTATGTCGAGTATTGCTTACAAGTCGATTTTTTGGTCATGGAACTTGAAGAATGTGTTGTGTACCGATACATGTCAATATGTGTGTGAATGCTATCTAAGCAAGAAAGAGACAAAGTTATAAGACCGCTTCACACTAGACAGTAATGTAACAACGCACTTGATGCATAATATCAGTTGTGTACGCAGTGTGTTGCGCCTTTAATATATACAGAATAAAAGTAAATTTAACACATTGATAATAAATATTATTAAACCATTTTTAAAACTTGAAGGTGGTTATACATTATATTGTAGTAATATAATAAAATATACAGTTCACTTTTAACCAACATTTATTTTCTTCACCTACTATGTAATTTCAGCTGATGAAGGGCATCGACAGTCAATATTATTATTATTTCATTCCCTATACACAAAATAATTAAACATTTAACAGTACAGAAGATAGTGGAGCATGAAATATGAAGATTGAGCGGAGCGAGTTTGTGGTCTCAGTCTCGCCTGAGCCTGGATGTAGATGTCGCTTGTGTCGTCAGTCAGCTGGGGACGGCGGCAGTGAATTTGAATCGCCGTCCCCACAAGTCCACACTTGTTTGCATCTTTACAGCGCTTTTAACAATTTGACATAATTTATTATAAGCAATTTAAAATTTTTGTTCATCGGTTTAAATCTTGGGTCTAAAATTGTGGATATAAGTCACGAATTTATATATCTTTAAGCAACTCAATCAATTGGGATTTAAGTTTTTTTTGCCATTTGTATTATTTCTTTCGGTAGTAAATTAGTAGTCATCTTATTTAAATATTTTATCTATGTGTCCTCTATACCCATACTCCCATCTCGATAACACCACGAATCAGGAAATTTACTTAGAATGATAAATCAGACAGTAACTTTTTCTGATAGAATAGCGTAGTTTGGCATCCGATCACCAAAACTAATGACTGCCGCAACTTTTTGAATATGTTTTATTTTCTGAAAACAGCTTAAATTATATTTTCAAAAGAAAAATTTTTTTCTATAGATAATAATGATTTTCAATTATTACAAATAATTTTACTATTATCGATGCAAAAATAATTAAAAATCGAGAATAATATGTAATAAAACTATTTTTATTGCTAAAAGTCAGAATTATCTTTTACAATTAAAAGATGTATGCTTGATTTAAAATATTTATTATATAAAATCTGCCAATTCTAGAATGGCAAAGAAAACTGACAACAGCTTACAATAGGTATATAAATTATAAAATAGGATACAAATTTGTAAACACTTCAAACACAATAAATATTTGCAAAATAATTCTTCATTTATTATTGATTGTCAAATAAATTACAATACATTTACAATAAACTATATATAGTAATTTTGTAATAATTATTTTATATGTATTAAAAATTGAAAAGGGAAATAATTGAATAAAGAAGTTGTAGAACTAATTGTTTATTTCATTTTATCCTTTAACTTTTTAGGCATCTTGCGAGAAGGAAAGGTAGCTTGGAGAAGCTTGTTGTGGTGGGCTACGTTGAAGGACGAAGAGGAAGAGGAAGATCCCTCACCTGTTGGACTGACCAAATGTAAAGGGCAACAGGCACTTCCCTGGTGACAGTCATAAGATCTACAGGATGCCAAGAAAAGTGGAGGAGTATAATCAAGAGTGCGGGAGTTCACGGAGATCATGATCCTGTCATGAGGGACCTACTTGAACATATATATAAAGAAAAATAATGATTATATCACATTTGTACTGATTATAAAAAAAAAACATTAGAATGCTTTGGTGTGATAGTATTAGGTTGATGCATAATTATCCTATATTCAAAAAAAAAATTATAATGTACAATTATCAAGCGTAGTTATCGTAATCGTGTCCCAGTGGTGCCACTTTCGTCCTCTTCCACAACTGCCAGAAGGGTCTGGTCATCAAAATCTGAAGATCGACCCTATCCTGACTTGTCTAAGCTGGTATCACCAGCTTTGAAACGAACAAACCACTCTCGGCATGCCCTTTCACTAATCGCTCCTTTGCTGAAAAGATCGATGAGATCACGAAATGACTCAGCAGCTTTTCACCGTTTCTCGAAGTGGTTTTCGATGTGCATTTTAATACAAATATCAATTAAACATCAAATTCAAAAAACAAAACAGTGCAAAAAAAACGGCGGATAATTATGAATCAACATAATATTACAGTAATAGTGGATAGTACTAGTATGGTAGAATTTTCATTGAATTATTATGTGATAAAGACATTAAATTATAAAATAATGTATTATATTTGAATACAGGTGTCCAAAAGACAGACAGTAGTCTAAACAAAGCCTAGAGCTAGGGGAAATCACTAGGAACCTAATAAGCATGATGAAATTTGGCACACATATGTTGTGATTATGTAGCTACTAATGAGCTAGCAGATTTTTGTTTAGGACTAATTTAAAAATACTGTCGCTGTAGCATAGTTGGTAATGCACCTTCTCCGGATTGGAAAAGAGATCCAGGTTCGAATCCCGGTAGCGCAACAACAATATTTTTCATAGGCTCCATTTGGACTATCATATGGTGTAGCTTCGAAGTATTTATTTCAAAGGAATGAATTAAAAATGATAAAACATTTATATAATGAGTAAAGGCATTGCAGCACATTCATACTCAAATGTGTCATATAATTTAACTGGTCAAAGATTAGAAACTAAAAAAGCTGTGTAAATATTTAAATAGTATAATACAACACAATTATTACACTGCACGTAATTCAATATTATTTGTAATATGTTATCATTACATTCCTGATTGACAATATTACTTAACTAGTGAAAAATAGTACTACAAAGTTTGGGATAAAATAATAGTTTAAACTTCATAGATTATCTGGGACATATACATATAAAACATTCAAAATATAAAAAGGGTCAATTTTTAATTGCAAAGTATGTCTGCACAATTTAAGTATAACAACATTATTGGAAAATGTAGTTGTGCCATAAAAAATAATACGTTAGAATTTATTTCATTTTAAAAACAATATGAACTTAAATTGCTCAATTAGATTTTTATTTTTAAGAAAAAAATTGAGAGCTAGTTTTTTAAATGGATATGAATTAGAACTTACCTAACCGGCCACTTAAAATCTGATTGACTTCTTTCTAACACATAAAAATGAACATTTTTAAAGATAAATTCAAAATATTATTTATTGAATCTCTATGATCAATATACTTAAGAAATGAGGGATCATTTTCAATTAAAACAAGTCATTTAACATGAGCAGCAATATTACATTTATAACATACTAGTGGTCCTTACCCAGCGTTGCGTGGTATTTAGATTGGTTATAATTTAAAATAGAGGATTAGAGGGAGAGGGAAGCAGGGTGCTTTTGTGACATAATACACAAAATTTGGTCTAGCCAGGGGAAGGGTGAATGGGAATGATGCAATTACGTTTTTCTCATGATCCTCGAGTGGCAGGAGGGTGGAGTGGGGGGAGGGGGGAAGAGGGAGAGGACGTCCATGTTAAAATTTGGGTTAGATCAGTCAGAGTGTACGATTGTATAAGAGAACAGACATATATATTATATATACAAGCTGTAACAGACCTAGTCTACAATATTTTATGGGTGGATACTGGAGTCGAAAATTATAGCGATCATATTATATTTAAGGACCATAATATACTTTTATATTATACTCATACGAGAATGTGCAAAATACTTGTAGGTAGTGAATGTTTGGAACAAGTAGATGAGTTTGTGTATTTGGGATGTATGTTTGATAGAAACGGAAAGACTGAGAAAGATATCGAAAGGAGGGTGACTGCAGGGAATAAAATGAACAGCGCTTTGAATGGAATTATAACTAATGGGAACTTGTCAACCGAGGCAAGATTAGCGGTTCACAATGGAGTCCTGGTACCGACACTGATGTATGGAAGTGAGGTCTGTAGCTGGCAGAAGATGAATGAAAGTAGACTGAATGCAGTGGAAATGAGATCACTTAGGTGTATATCATTGTGGTAAATGCAATAGGCTGTATATCAAAAATACCAAACTTTTCAGGAAACAAAATACATTTGTGTACGCATTTTATATTTTTAGTATAGTTAATTTTACACCGTTTAAAAGTTATAAGGATTTTACTGAAAAACTGTATTTTTGTAATAATACACCGGTCATACCTTTATAAACAGGGACAGGGGTAAACCTACCTTTGGACACAAATTTATTTATAAATATAATATTATGTAAGAGTAAGATTTAAGCTACAAATATACGTTGATTGTTTTTAAAAACGTTTAATATATTTTTTACAATTTTATGAATAACATGGAATAACAGTAATTAAACAGGGCTATCAAAATAACAATATAAGATGTTATCAAAAGATATAGCGAGAGAGCTTGATAAAAAATATGATGTAACTAAACTTATAATTATGTTTGGTTTTTAAATAAATATTGTACAGCTCTTCTGAATCCACAGAATTATTTGTATCGGATTCTTGTGACAGAATAAAACAATTATGGCATATGAAATTATCGCCGTCCTCTGCAACTGGAATATTTTCATTATGCCATTTCGGTATGCAACCTACATGAAAATTATTCTTGCATATGTCATGGGTGAGTGAATTTGCTTTATTGACCAATCGCTTGCATATATAACATGTTAGAATTTTATCCATAAGAATCTTCATTTTTGTAACTTTCTATTTTTCATTCTTTGTAAAATTTCCCATAATCTGGATTTGGATCACTTCTTTAACAGCTTCATTCAAGTCTTCAATATTAACATTCTCTCTTACGTCCCAATTTACTTTTCGGCACTATTAAAAAAAAAGTTTTATTAGCCACAAACCTCTTGGAAAATACACTCTACTACGCGTCCAAAGGTACGAATGTAGAGCTGTCCAAAGGTACAATAAGCGCACAAAATTATCGTAGAAATTTGCGGTTAGAAATATACAAAAGTAACAATTGAATCAGATAGGCTTATTCTCGGTTTACTAATATACAATTAAATAATATAAGACAATATGTAAATAGTCATTAAAAATACTTCATCAAAATAGGTGAAAAATTTACTTATCGTACAATTTTTTTTCCAATTTGTAAAAGAAAAACACTATTAACAAAATAACAGCTTTGACACAATAGTGTTGCTAGCTGACGAAAATAGAATACCCGTATATTTTTAGGGAATTTTTATCTTGAATATTGCCAGAGATATTAATGTTGTCCAAAAGTAGGGAACTCACCCCTACAGGTTAATTTTTTGGTCATGGCACTTCAAGATTGTGTTGTGTACCGATACACGTTAATGTGTGACGCATAATACGCAGTGTGTTGCACCTTTAATATATACAGAATAAAAGTAAATTTAACACATTGATAATAACTTTTTACTTTTAACCAAAATTTATTTTCTTCACCCACTGGTTTCAGCTGATGAAGGGCATTGGGTCATTATTATTATTAAGATGTGATTAATATTATTTCATTCCCTATCCATAAAATAATTAAATATTAAACAAATCTATGTACTATTATATTGTAATAATAAAAAAAATTACACTAGCAACAGATTCATCAGCGGCCGACTGTATAGTGCCATGAGTAAAACATCAACCTGTATGAGCATATATTTAGTATTGGTGTAATTTTTATTTGTGTGCAGTATTTTCTACGCCAACATTTGTATAATGGAAACTTACATGCCAGCATTTATACAAGTAAAAATTTATAGACCCAGCACTTGTATATAGTAAGATAGTAATTAACATAGACACTTTGCTAATTTTATTTTTGGTACTTGTAAAATAAGAAATTAAAATGTTCTTAAAACAATTTTTATTTACAATATTTAAGAAAAGATAAGGAAAGAAACAGGTATAAATATAAATGTTTGTTAACCAAACAAACTAATAAGTATATAAATGTGAATTAATATGAATCTACAGTGGAACTTGGTTATAAACAAGCAAGATGAGATTGACTAAATTCACTCATCATAAGTATATCACTCATTATATGAGAAGTAGGTAAATTGTATCTTATTTATAATAATAATGATTATTATCAATATGATCACCATGGTATGGATTGAAGTTTTAGAGATTTCCAATTACAAACATTTTTTTATTAGTTACCCTAGAACAAACTAATTTTTAATTTTTTCTACAAAAGCTTTGAATTCAAATGTCATTTCTATTTCACATTGACACTTCCTCCTCTTCCAAAGTACTGATTTCCAGCTTTTCCTGCATTATGAGATCCAAGATCTGATACTCCTCTGGATGTCTCATTTTGTGTCCAGTACATAGTATTCGAATTTTTATTACATTAAATTCTACTTTATTTCTATTCATAAACCATAACGTCTTCATTATTAACTCTCCATCCAGCTGATTTTGAGCAATCTTCTGTAGATTCACATAAAATAATACTAAGAATATATAGCATCTGAGCATTCACTTTTGTAATTTAACCTTTTGCACTCTGTTGGCGACAATAAGTCGCCATAGTAAATTCCTTTATAACTTCATTGGCGACTAAATGTCGCCGCAAACAATAGATGTATTTTTTTCTCAAAAAAGGGTCCTAGTACCTATTAGCGTAGGTATAAACACATTACATTAGTTCTACACAGTTACTGCTGTTATTCAGACATATACATTGTCAAATCTATCTAATTTGAATGTATTAATTATAAATATATATATTAATTGTAATTATTTAGAACATACGTCTGTGATGTTTTAAATACTAATTTTAATGTATTTATTATAAATATATACATATAAAATCTATTTTGTCAAAAAATATTATTTTATCCCGGTAGCGCAAAAACAATATTTTTCAACAAAATTGATATATTTATAATTAATACATTAAAATTAGTATTTAAAACATCACAGACCTATGTTCTGAATAATTACAACTTCACAATAAGAATGTGTTCTCCTTAATAAAAATATTTATCATTTAAATGTTCATTTATTTGCTACCTCTACATTATTAAAAATATATTATAATTATGTAAATGTCTTGTAGTGTATTACACCACATATGTTCATATTATTATACTTATTTAGTTTAATTGCAATTTGTTTGTAACATAGTTTGAATACTCCATATTCCGCATTGAAAATATAATAATTTATCCTTAATTTGTAACTAATATCTTTGGTTCATGGAGAGTTCTAATCTCTTAATTTTTAGCATGTAGGATGATTAACCCTAGAATGAAATCTCCTCCTTTGTCCGGACACGAGACTGGCATCAGTTTAGGTAAAGTAATTTCCCATTGGAGGAGTTAGGCAGTTCTCACCTAAATCTTTGAATTTTCAGAGGTAAAATTCTATTACAAGTGCACAATTTTTATTCTAGTAATTTATGAAAAATATCAAAATGCATAAATATTGCAAATATCAAAAAATTTATTTAAATACATCTGTAGAACTGCCAATAAAAGGTGCAAGAATGCCGTCCCGGTACGTTTTGTCACAAAAAAAAAGGAACTATTGGATTGTATTTACAATTCTGTCTTCTAGGGTACTCAAATGAAATAACAGAAAAGGTGTATTATTTTGTTATTTTATAACTTACCGAAAATACTGTATCCTGGTGGTTAATTGGGAGCACTGTACTAGAAATATACTTTTTTCTAATGTTCCTTATTGTTCGTTTCATGGAGTCTATATTTGGCAATTGTGCACTTACAGCATTATTAATGTTCAATGATGCATTGGTCACAATATAGTGAGCAGAATCCCGTGTATTTTTTGCATCTTCTCTTACTTTTTCTAAGATTTTTTCAGCGGTAACTTTAGCAGAATCAGCACCATGATTATGTTCACCTAACTGCTTTTCAACTATATTGTTTATTGTTGTCACTCGACTCTTGCAGTGAGTTGCAATGAAATTCTTGCATCTCCAAAAAGTTTTCTCCTTTGCTTGTTTATCTTTCACAAATAAAAAACCGTTCAAACACAATTTCCTTTTATTTTTAGAACTCAAAACAAACTGCACTTCCATATTATGGGTTAAGAATTGTATCTGTTACGACAAAACTTTTAGCAACTGTGCAAAATTGTTAACTCACTACACTCGATGACCAAAATAGCATCCACAAAATATTATTTACAATTACCCTTTTATGTAATATAAAACTTCCACCTATCGAAGTGAAGTATTATCGTTTAAAGTATACTATTGTACAAATGCTTGGCGTATAAAGTGCTGGGCGTATAAATTTCCACTCATACGAATTTCTGTCCTATAAAATTCCAAGAATTATTTCTTAATATTAGAAAGTTTCCTGTATATATTATAGCATTAAACATTAACGTCACCCATAATAATGTTTGCCATGTAAAATTCTCAAACGACCATGCAGCCACATATTATTATTACCACCATTGTTAATATGAAATTGCTGTGATACACATTATGTAGAAAAATCTCCAGAAAATATAATGAATGAGAACAGTAGCTAAGAGAATAAGTCAATGAGACATAAAGACTATTAAAAGTCATGAATGTACATCCCTAATGCACAATAGCTTGAATTCAAACTCATTATTGAAAACTTGCTTTTCAGATTATGCAAAACAATATTTTCCTACCTTTTCCAAAATATTAGTGGTAGTGATGCATGAGCCTTTGATAACCGAAGATTTTTGGTAGCCGCTCTCGATAAAAGTGCAGAAAAGCCGCGAGAAAGTCGGAAAATAGGTAAAGTCATTGTTTTATTTATTTAATACTAAGAAAATTTAAAAGCCCAGCGAAGATCGCCAAATAGCTGCACAAACAATAAACAATACAAATTAGACAGATAAAATCAAAAGTTGCCAACAAGAAATAGTTTACAATACGTACCTACTCCGTAATAACTTGACAGTAATAAATTACATTCGTAATGATTCTCTTGAGAATGTAACGTCAGGGCCGGCCCGAGGGAAGGAGGCGAGCTCGGGTTTCGCCTGAGGGCGCCGAGCAAGTTGGGGCGCCGAAGGCAATGCAATTTTTAAAATATTATATTTATATAGAATTGACATGTTCTAATTATTAGGCGTCAAAGGCGCGTTTCAACTTACTATGCGCATATTTTTTTAATCTTATGTTTATATATTATAGACTTAACCTACTTTACTCCCCGGACTCAAAAAGCGAACTAACTCACTTGGTGCTGGTATATATATAATAGATATTCTTTACGCGCTGGATGCAGATGGCGCCCTCCTTTCACATGATACTTATACCGAATTTACATATTTTGTCAATTTAAAAAGTGTCTGCTATTCAAAGATAGAATTACACTAGAATGCATGGGACAGCGCTCCCTTTCGTGAAAGAAGCAACTAATACCACGCACTCTCCTAAAGAAATAAAATTTTCTGATTAAAATGTATGTCTAGCATAAACTAGTCTTTGACGGCAAGTAAAATTGCATTCAATTACAACTCCGTTCACTATTATAATACTATATTTTTTGCAAGTGGGGTCGTTCAGGCGGCACATAAAAATTATATTTTCATGTTATCTTCAGTGAGGTTTAAATGGTAACCTTTAGTTTTATGACCAGCTAAAATTCCAAATCATGATTTGAAGTTGATCGTTGTTGCATTCGAATGTATCTGGTGAGTCTTCGTCAGTGGAAAGACTTTATTTTTTTTCTTTCCTAAGACTCACTGTTGCCTTACGTCCAGAAACCAACATTGGAGACCTGCCTGTGACGCGCCATTATTTATTGCGCCTGCGATGCAATGCTAGAAGTGTGCACGGTTTTTACTTCCGATTTTTGTGTTTTGTTTTTCTACTTTCTGATAAGATTTTTATATTTTCATTCCAATCTCGCGGCTTCACGATTATTATTTTCATCTGTAGATTAGGTTTTTTTTTTATGGCAAAGCTTTTTTATTTTAACATGTTTGTAAATATATATTTTTAAATGCGATTATTTTCATTTATAAATTAGGTTTTGTTTCACGCCAAAGCTTTATTTAAAAAACTAATTTATAATTTTAATACGTTTTCTGATTTTTTTCTCAACATCACGGTTGATCTCAAGATCCTTCACGTGGCCTCGTGATTTTCGTTTTCATCTGTAGTTAGTTTTTTTAAATACAATGAATTTGAATTGTGACAACATTAACACATTTTTGTAATAGTTGATTGCGTCTTTTTGTAATTTAAAAAATATATTTTATTCAGCGTTAATGTTCGAGAAAAATTCGAATGTTAAAGATGAGTCATCTGGTATGAATATAAAAAAACGAAAAGCGGAGATAGAGCTATAGTTTGAACAAAATAAAAAGTTAATGAGCATTAAAAAATACATAATACAAAAAATGCAAGACGAGCATTATAATAGATAGTGTGAAATGAGTTTAGAAAGATTAAAAAGATTAGGATATTGGAATATTTTGCCCACGTGAAGCGAAACTTGAGAGATATATGAAATACAACACTTTCCACCTTATCATCAGTGTAAGATTGAATCTCGGAAAAGATGGTCAGGTCGAAGGAAGACGTTGTAGCTTCGGAATCTGAGATAATGCTTTAACAGATACACCGTTTTAAAAAAAATTTCGCCCGAGGGCGCCACAGAGACTAGGGCCGGTACTGCGTAACGTATATTGTTCTATGGTTTTACATTATTATATTTATTACACTTAACTGTACTCTTATTTAAAGGTAATAATATACAATAGCATCTTTATACTAATGATATATCTATTATAGGAAGTTAGCGCGAGTAAAAAAATATTGAAGGTATATTATAAAATCTTATTTAAACTTATAAAATGTACTTTTATTAAAAAATATTTAATAAGGAAATAATTAAAATATTGCATAGAAAAAAATATCAGTTGAGTTTCGAACCATTAAGAAACAGATTTGGAGAAAAATATTTACGTAAGATGGCAGTGTACATCGTACTTTCGGAAAATGTAAAGCTTTTATTAAAATTTAATAATTGTATATAAAGAGATAAAATTTTCTTGACCTAAAATTAAAATAACTTTTTTACTCTTAAATCGGTTTTCTACAAAATCTTTTCTTGACCTGACATAATTCAATTTGTAACTAAACATTTTTAAAAGTATAATATTGTTTATAAATAAAATCGCTAAGCAGAGTGCTAATTAAATAAAATATTAACTCAATGAAACAAATTTATATATACATATGTATGTTATTTGAAGTTTTTATTATAATTTTCGAAAACTTGTCTTTTCGTTTTACAGGCAGTTGCTGCAAAGTAAAATGCCCCTACCGGCCAACTCACGAACTACGACATCGGCAATGTTCGGTTAAGTCACGCCTATATAAATATATGAGCTCATTTACGAAAATGCCCGAAGTGGTCTAACAAAAATCTCCTGTTGTGAGCCGTGCTGTGCGTGTCGTTCCTAAGCTCTGGGTGTTTTTATCAAATTACTAGTGAAGATATGTGAATTTAGCTTTTAGTGTTGTTTTAGAAGCTAAAGTTAATAGATATAAGTGTGTGGGAGTTGAAAGTGCTCGATTTTAAGTGAATATATAAGTGTAAAACCTCAGCCTTGTTTCGCATGAATGGCTATAGCGAGATGTATAGCTTCCAGTGAAAGCATGAAATCTTACACAGGGTGAGGCTTACTCGACTTTTTCCTATGCTTTTGCTAAAATTCGATTATTCATCAACGAACGTTACACCAGCGTGAATTAAATTAATAAATTTTCGTAAAATTCGACAATCAGAGACGGCTTTAAAACATATGCGCCCTTTCGGTAAATGGCTGGCGGCTCGCGTGCCTATCGCGGCTACCTCAGTTAAAATATGTCCGCTGTCGTTCGATGGTGACTTATCGAATCTATTTTTTTCGCGTTACTTATATTGTGTTTGCTCTTAGCTCGATTTATTAATATTATAGAAAATGTATTTTGACAAATAATGCCGGTCTAATCAGCAAGTTTGTTTTTCTACTAGAGCATTACCTGCATAAACATGTACAAACGTGTATCGATTTCTCAGAATTAAACAGAGCATTCGAGTAAAGAATAGTTTTTGCAATTTCAGACTTGGAATCTGGGATTGAATAACGAAATCCTGAGACGAATGCGCAATCTATCGATTATCGAGGCAAGTTATCGAGTAGGAAGTAAGTTGGCAGCTCTGCGATCACGCTCGGCAGGCGAAGTGACACATGGTAGGGAAGATCTTACTAGGGAACCGTGAGAGAAGAGAGCTGAACAGGTGACGGAGCGCCGGCGCCGACAGGCTAGAGGGCCGCATGCACGAGTGGTCTGCTCCCGGCACTCGCGAGCTCGGGATATGGCACCAGGGTAAGTTTTCATCATCACCTCACCGTACCATCACCATCACCTTCACCTTCACGTCACCCTCCATTCAGCCCCACTTTGTTTTCCGCAACTTTGCCACTATATACTTAGTTACTGCATGCGTAAACTAAACTCTCCATCTTTTTGTGTGAATTGAGTCAATAATGCAAAGGCTTTCATCGCCACTCGATGAATATTGAGCGCGTTTAGGATGTTATGCCGTGTCTTGCGGAGTTGTCAATTTTTCAGTAATGACAGATCTTGAATTAATTTAGCCGATCTAGAACCGATTCATAACATCCAGAAGTGAAGTTGAATAAACGCACAATATTTACGTGTGCGGAAAAGCTGTCCGTAATGAATGTTTCTGTCCATCAGCCGACAGTATGAAAGTTTCTCAGTGTGCTCAATCACAATTGCAGATGGCCGAGAAGATTTAAGGATCGCAAGCGGGCCGGAGTGTAGAGCCAAGAGAATTGAGACCCGGCCCGAAGTAGATGTGATCTCCACATGGTGGATAAGGAAGCTGGCGGAGGTGTGCGGCAGTATGCAGCGGCTGGGGCCGGGGGCTATTCGGGGCGGGCTGCTCCTGCTGCTCGCTCTGCTGCTTCCGCTCTGCTCCCCCAGCCCCGCCACCACCCCGCACCCTCGAGCGGACATCGTGCGCTCCTTCACCGACAGCGAGGGCACGTCGCTCTACAACCATCTTGTAGTGGACAAGAACACCGGCCGGATCTTCATCGGAGCTGTCAATAGACTCTATCAGTTGTCACCTGACTTGGATCTCGCCGTGACCGTGAACACCGGTCCCAAGCACGACTCGCCCGAGTGTTCGGTCATCGATTGTCCCGCAAGTGCTGTGAGAAAACTGACTGACAATGTGAACAAGGCGCTCGTCATCGATTATACTACAACAAGACTTATATCGTGCGGTTCAGTGTTTCAAGGTGTATGTTCAGTTCGAAATTTGCATAATATATCGGATGTAAAGGATGTGCGGGAACCGGTAGTCGCTAACAATGCTACGGCATCTACGGTGGCCTTCATCGCTCCGGGGCCACCCAATCCACCCGTATCTCAGGTGATGTACGTGGGAGTCACCTACACGGGTAACTCTCCTTACCGTTCAGAAGTTCCCGCAGTCAGCAGCCGTTCTCTAGATGAAGATAAAATGTTCATGATGGCTCACACGGCTGTGACGACTGGAACTCGAATGTTTGTCAACTCTCTCTCTAGGGAGCGCTATCCTATTATTTATATTTATGGCTTTAGTTCTGAAGGTTTTAGTTATTTCTTGACAACTCAATTGAAAAGTATTGGAACTAATTCTTATTATAGTAAATTAGTGAGGGTCTGCCAGGACGATGAAAACTATTATTCATATACTGAAATTCCAATGGCTTGTACGGGTGAGGGGGGAAAGAATTTCGGTTACAATCTTGTTCAGGCGGCTTATGTCGGTAAAGCTGGTTCCATTTTGGCCGGTGAACTCGGGATTACCGCTCAAGATGATGTACTAT
The DNA here is from genome assembly GCA_031772225.1 of Eubasilissa splendida. Classification (NCBI taxonomy): domain Eukaryota; kingdom Metazoa; phylum Arthropoda; class Insecta; order Trichoptera; family Phryganeidae; genus Eubasilissa; species Eubasilissa splendida. Next base: position 16,440,011 of record CM062859.1, on the reverse strand, counting down.
TTGCGGTGTTCAGTCAAAGTGAAGCGATGCACACTAACACTCCATCCGAGCTCTCCGGTCTTTGCGTTTATTCCTTAAAATCCATACGTAGAAAATTTATGCAAAACATCAAAACTTGTTTCAGTGGAATTGGAAATAGAGGTCTGGATTTTGTTTCCCCGAGTCATAATTGTATTAGTACAAAATTACAAACTATCGGAGAGGATTTCTGCGGTTTGGATGTTAACACTCCACTCGGTGGCGAACAACCCATTGAAGCTGTTCCCGTTTTACTTTTTTCAACACAACTCACAGCTGTCGCTGCTACATCCACGGGAGACTATACAGTGGTATTTGTTGGAACCTCTCAAGGACACTTAAAGAAAGTTGTTGTTGAAAGCTCAACTTCTGCATTTGAATATGGTGACATCACAGTTGATGAAGGTTCTCCAGTCAATAAAGATTTACACTTTGACTCTCAACTTATGCATTTATACGTTATGACAGAAAGGAAAGTTTCAAAAGTTAAAGTACAGGAATGCAGCGTATACACAACATGTTTGACTTGTCTCGGTGCTAAAGATCCATATTGTGGATGGTGTTCTTTGGAAAATAAATGCAGTCTTCGTTCCAACTGCCAAGATGCTGCCAAAGATCCTTTGTATTGGATATCATATAGAAGCGGTCGTTGTACCACTATAACGCAGGTGAATCCAAATCAATTACAACGAACAACTGCCAGAACATTGGAATTGGTTATAGAAAATTTACCAACACTTTCAGGCCAATTTTTGTGTGCATTTACAGCATTGGATAAAACATTACTTTCACCAGCGATAAGAAAACCTTATGGAGTTAACTGCACAACACCAAGAACTGATCAGTTGCCACCGATACCGGCTGGGCAACATCACTTCACTGCCAAACTTTCTGTTAGAATGACTTCAGGACCAGATTTTGTTGCCACTAATTTTACATTTTTTGACTGCAATACTTACAGCTCATGTACTCAATGTGTAAGCTCCTTGTTCCCATGTGACTGGTGTGTGGATGGTCACCGATGTACTCATGATACTGCTGAAAACTGTAGAAATGATATTCTTGTTACTGGCATTAGTAGAATTGGACCAAGTTACCGTTCTGGACCTGGCTTCTGTCCCACAATCAATGCAACCGGGGGTGGTTCAGATGAAATATTAGTTCCTTGCGGAGAAAGAAAATCTATTCGAGTGAAAGTACACATTATTGGCCAGTTTATTGTTCAAACTAGATTTGTATGCCAATTTAATATTGAAGGTCGTGTGACCAGTGTGAATGCACAATTGCTTGGAGATATTATTTATTGTGAATCAATGGAATTTACTTACACTTCAAAGGCCCCCAATATTACAGCTTCTTTCGCAGTTATCTGGGGAGGATCCAAACCGTTGGATAATCCTGATAACATCCACGTTCTTATATTCCGTTGTAATGAAATGGCTGATAACTGTGGAATATGTTTAGCCTTACCTGAAAAGTATGGCTGCGGTTGGTGTCAAAGCTCTGACAGATGTGAAGTGAAAGATCAATGCGACAAAGGAAAGGGTGTCTGGCTGAACAGGACACACACGTGTCCTAATCCTGAAATTCATTCCTTCAGACCTCAACTGGGCCCTTGGGAGGGAGGAACTAATATAACTATCGAAGGTATCAACTTGGGCCGCAACATCAGTGATATCTATACCGGTGTAACGATAGCGGGCATAAGCTGTCAACCCATAGAAATGCTGTATGTAAAAACAAAACAAATTGTGTGCACTGTGGATGGGCCCGGAACTCAAGAGCCTAGAGAAGGACCGGTGGTGGTGCGCGTTGAGGATTACAGAGGCGAATCTAAGCACCACTTTGCTTTTGTCGACCCTTACATAGAATCCATCAGCCCTAAGTACGGACCCAAGTCTGGAGGTACTCAGCTCAGAATTACCGGAAAATATTTGAATGCCGGCAGCAATATTCAAGCTTTCATCGATGAAATGCCGTGTGTGATACTCAGTACCGACAGTAACGAAGCGGTTTGTAGGACGAGTCATTCCAACGACCTGACTCCGCGAATGAGTAAACTTCGGATGAAATTTGATAGAGGCGATAGAGCGTTCGAAAGAGAAGAATTTGAATACGTAGAAGACCCTGTCATAGAACACGCTAGCTCCGGACCGTTGGGTCAGACTAGAGTTGCCAGAGGAATACCGTCCGGTGGAATAAAAATTGAAATTATCGGTAAAAACTTGGGCTCTGTTCAATTCCCTCAAATGTATGTCTATCACGATAATCAGATATTTATCGGGCGTTGCACAATTATTTCAAATACTCACATGGATTGCGACTCTCCCGCCATCGACACGGACGGGCGAGATTTGGATTCAGAGAAGCCTTTAAAGTTGGAATATGGATTTTACATGGACGACGTCCTGAGTGTGAGGAATCTCTCTTCGAAGAAAAATTACGGCCCGTTTTTACTTTACCCAGATCCTATCTATGAGAAGTTTGATGAGGAGGTGAAGTATTACAAATCGGAATATCTAACAATCAACGGGCAGAATTTGGACAGGGCTTCCAAGGAATCCGACGTGGAAGTGATGATCGGCACCAGTTACTGTAATGTGACATCTCTATCTCGCCACCAATTGACGTGTCGTCCTCCCACAGAGAATGAGCTGGGCGTGGCAGATCAGCATCTGCCCGAGGTCGTCGTCAAAGTCGGCCATTCTCTACGGTTCACCATAGGAAAACTGTCCTACTCCTCGCCGGCAGCGTTGCACGGAACCCTGAGCAAACACGTCATCACGGGAGTGATCACCGGCATCGTGGCGCTCGTGGTGATCTTTATCGTGTTCCTAATTATGTACAGACGGAAATCTACCGAGAGCATAAGGGTCCTCAAGAACATGCAAGAACAAATGGACATTTTGGAATTACGCGTGGCCGCCGAGTGCAAAGAGGCCTTCGCCGAACTGCAAACAGAAATGACAGATCTCACCGGAGACGTCACCGGAGGCATTCCATTCTTAGATTATCGCACCTACGCGATGAAAATTCTCTTTCCTAACATCGATGATCACGTGGTGCTGTCGTGGGACCGGCCCGAACTCTTGCGGAAAGAAAAGGGACTGCGAATGTTTGGCCAGCTCATAATGAACAAAACGTTCTTGCTTTTGTTCATCAGAACTTTGGAGAGCAACCGATATTTCTCCATGAGAGACAGAGTGAACGTCGCCTCGCTCATCATGGTCACTCTTCAGAGCAAAATGGAATATTGCACCGACGTGTTGAAAACGTTACTCGCCGAGTTGATAGAAAAGTGCATGGAAGGGAAGAGTCACCCCAAACTGCTGCTGCGTAGGACGGAGAGCGTCGCTGAGAAAATGCTGAGCGCGTGGTTTACATTTTTACTGTACAAGTTCTTGAGAGAGTGCGCCGGGGAGCCGCTGTACATGCTCTTCCGGTCTATGAAAGGTCAAGTGGACAAGGGTCCTGTCGACGCGATCACCTCCGAAGCCAGATATTCCTTGAGCGAAGAGAAGTTGATCCGGCAGTCTATAGATTTTAAGCCCATGTCAGTCTTCGTTTCCATTTCGCAACAGACCGTCTTCGTTAGCGGTTTGGAATCGAACACCGAAAACGTTCAAGTGAAAGTTCTGGACTGCGACACGATAAGTCAAGTGAAAGAAAAGTGTCTCGACACGATTTACAGAGCTACTCCCAATTCGCAGAGGCCGAATAAAGACGACTTGGACCTCGAGTGGAGAACCGGAGCCAGCGGGAGATTATTACTCTACGACGAAGATACGACTACTAAATCGGAAGGAGAGTGGAAGAAGTTGAACACTCTCAACCACTACAGAGTTCCGGACGGCGGCTGCCTCAATCTGGTCTCGAAGCAGAGTTCCATATATAACATCGCCATGCTCACGGAGAAAAACGACAAGTCGCACATGTACGAAACGCTGAACCGCAGCAAGTTCAGCTCGGCGAGCCCGCCCGCCAGCCCGCTCAAGTACGAGCACAACAGCGGGTTCAAGTTCTGGCATCTGGTGAAGCACCACGACAACGACGCGCACAAGGAGGGCGAGCGCGGAAACAAGATGGTGTCCGAGATTTATCTCACGCGCCTGCTGGCCACCAAGGGTACGCTGCAGAAGTTTGTGGACGATCTGTTCGAGACTATATTTAGTACCGCGCATCGCGGCTCGGCGCTCCCGCTCGCCATCAAGTACATGTTCGACTTCCTCGACGATCAGGCTCTGCAGCACGCCATCTCGGACCCCGAGGTCGTGCACACGTGGAAGAGCAATAGCCTTCCGTTGCGGTTTTGGGTGAACCTGATCAAGAATCCAAACTTCGTGTTCGACATCCACAAATCCAACACGGTGGACTCTTGCCTGTCCGTGATCGCGCAGACGTTCATGGATTCGTGCTCCACGTCGGATCACATCCTGGGCAAGGACTCGCCCAGCTCCAAGCTGCTGTACGCCAAGGACATCCCCGTGTACAAGGAGTGGGTGGAGCGCTATTACTCGGACATCAAGCTCATGCCGGCCATCTCGGACCAGGACATGAACGCAATGCTGGCCGAGGAGTCCCGCCTGCACACTAAGGAGTTCAACACGAACTGCGCGCTGCACGAGCTGTACTCGTACGCCGTCAAGTACTCGGAGCAGCTGATGGTGACTCTCGAGGAGGACGAGTTCTCGCAGAAGCAGCGCCTGGCTTACAAGCTGGAGCAAGTGCACAACTTCATGGCGCCCGACTATGTCATGTAAGCGACTGATAACTGAACCTCTTCTCCCCTCTTGCCGCCATTTCCGGACGTCCGCAGCAATTTTGATCGATTCCATTATGAATTTAACATTTGCGACTAAAATTGCAATAATTAATTTTAATCTGTCTGGGAGGCGTTCGATGAGGATTCTGACTTAGCGTTAACTCGATGTAGGATATATATGTGTATATATTTATATGATAAATGTGTCGATAGATGTCCCGGTTGGGCTGGGCGCTGTGTGTTAAGATAACTGTCTGTTGTGAAGCGGCATATTCGCGGGGGGGGCGTGTTCCCGGTCCCCCGAGTGCGGGATATTTTATCAGGGTATGTAATCATTTAGACGAGTATTGATAGATAGACAATTGAATTTCCCCGATTCCGAAAAGTGTCGCCGGAAGACGCCCCGCCGCGAATGTGTCCTACCATGTACCTTTAGCTTACTGCCAATTAATCAAACATATCTGGCCGAAATGTTGTATATACTAGATAGTGTACAGTCCTAAATAATTTATCGAGTCGCGTCGGTCCGATAATGATGTTTACAACAAACAAACAAACAAACAAACTTACATACATACAATATACTCTTCCGTATTTTACTCATTCTGTTGGGAGTATATTTCTATATGTACGCTTTAAGAGTGAAAGATATTTTAGTGTTAACGGTTAAATGTCGTGAATTTATACTATGAACTTGTATACTTTTATCTAATTCGTTTTTCTATATATTTTTGCCTGTGTACAATTTTTTTTTGTATATCGGGATTTTAAAGAAAATGTATTATTATTTTTTTTACAATTGAATCTCAACACGAATTTGATGTTTTTATCAGAATAAATGTTTACAATAAATAATTGAATGTAATTGTGTGTGCAAGTAAAATAAAATACATTGGAAGATTCGATGTGGCCTCAACCGCTCACGCTCGCATACGGAATTCCTGTGCCGCTACCGTATCACACCCTACTCAGTACCGAGACAACTTGTATAATTCCATTAATAAATATTGTCAATTGTATAATGGCCGTCTTTCATTGCCCGCCACCCGCCACTCGCCACCCGGCGCGCCACGCACCGCTCCGAGCGCCACCGCGCGCCACCGCGCGCCACGCACCGCCACCGAGCGCCACCGCGCACCACCGCGCACCACCGCCATCACCATCGTCGCCGTAGCCTTCGCCATCGAGTACATTGAAAGCCTTCGCATTACTGAACACTCCTTTACTCCTCTCGCCGAGAAGTAGTTAGCGCCACACTTGTATCAGCTCCATTCCGAGATTCCTAATCGATCTCGGCTGTTGTTTGAGGGTTTTGATTGATTTAGTTCCTGAATTGTTGTGAACACTATCATACATGTGTAGCTCTGACCGACTTTAATGTAAGGCTTTCATGGCTTTAGCTCGATGCTTGATTGGCGGGAGGACTGCGATCCGATAGACGGTCATCAAATGTACTTCAATTAAACTCAACATAGTCAATCACATCTGTAATGGTAGAATGTCCAAATCATTTTGATCACCTCATACAATATGTCGAGCGAGTGATCAGTTCGGAGAGATTCCGAACGTGTTACCATCATTCAAGTATCCAATCGCGAATGAGAGCGGTCACCTCGAACGTCGTTTGAACCATAATTTCTCGCTTCGCCGACAACTGAACTCTGACCGGCTTCTTCCGTGCAGCTTTCCGCAGAGAAGCGGCTCAAAACTACATCATCACTGATGATTTTTGAACCTCTTCTATGCGCGAAGGCTTTCAATTGTTTTTTTTTTCTTATTTTTGTTTCGGTTTGATCTCCGGCGCGTGCGAAAATTTGGTTCAATGTTCGACCTTGAGCTCGGTTTCGATGATTCTCACAATCATGGAATATCGGGTGTTTTTTTTCAAACCGTATTCTCGTGGGATGATATATCGCGGCACGTGATGGTTTCTTGCAGCGAATGTATGGGGCGGTGGTGTAGGGTGATCGCCCGAGTGGTGTTTGTGGTGACCAACAACTTGTACTGCATCCCCGCCTACGTGGTGTGGATGATGGCGCTGCGCCCCCTCAAGACTTGGCTGCCCGCCCTGTACTGGAAGCTGGAGGGGTTGCTGTTCCACTGGCTGTTGGCCATGGTGGCGCTGTGGAGCTGGTCCGCCGGATATGACAGTAAGTCAACCACAAATACAATATTTATTATTGTCAACTCGTTCTACAACTAAACTACCTACCGGCCTGATTATCGCATTACATATCTATTAAAAGGAAAACCTGTAGAATGCCAGGCTGCATGTCATTCTTGTTTTTTTATTAACAATTATTATTTGTATTTTCACTCAATCATTAGCTTGATTGATTTAATTTCAGTAAAACGTATTTTTTCGCTAATAAGATATCGTTTTTTAATAAAAAATAATAATTAAACATTTTCGTGAAAGTGGTCACGTGACTAATCTTAAAATTATAAAAAGTATTATGTTAAATTATATAATAAATTATGCATACCGTCTTCCGCGTCAGAATCTAAGTCCAACAGTATTATATTTCGTGATTCGGTCGAAAGTCCATCGGATGAGTGCACAGTAGCGTCTCGTGTGCGCGTACTCTTACAAACAGTAATGATCATATTAAAATTCACATCCATAATTATCATATTATAAATATTTAAGAGAGGTATAATTAATTTCAGCAAATAAAATTGAACTAAAGTCTTATGCATTCGAAATGGCCATTGTTTTTTTTTAAAAATAATTTATGAGATTGACATATAACATTTTCATTGTAGTTTTTATAAAATTATTGAGCAGTTCTACATTGTTTGTACTGGGTGGCTCATGGATCAAAATAATATTCTTTCTAGTAGGTAATTTATTACCGATAATACGATAATGTTATAACTGAGTGGATTTTGATTTATGAAAGCGTTTCTTTCCGATCTAGGTTGCAGTTATCTAAAAGCTCGAGTCGCTAATGAAAATAAATTTACAACCTCAGGTCATCCCGTAAATCTAAAATCACAATATAAAAACAAATCTATAATATTATCATTCGATTTATATTTTGTTTTTCTAGTGCGTATTATGATGAATATTTATGTAATAAAGAAGAATTTAAAAAAACCTTTTAAATATTGTAATATAGGAATAAGTAAGTCCATATTTTGTGAGTGAGTGGATTGAATTTCTAGCCGAAGATATTCATGCTGTATCTGAAAATTACATAACGTACGGATACAGTAGAGATTCAAATTTTGATTACAATATTCGAATAATGTAGATAAATCTTGTTTAAGATACATCTTTTAAGTAAAACATAATTAAATTATATTATAAATAAAGTGCAAGTTACTGGATAATCCCAATTTTAATTCGGATAATATTATTTTAGTCTTACTAAAAACAACCGGCATTTGATGGTTAGGGCCCCTCCTCAACGTCTCTGCTACTACATGTATTATATATAATTCAAAATCGAATAATGTTTTTAAATCAATCAAAATTCTTGAATATCCACCACGACTTCAATAAAAGATTTCCGCGATGTTTAGTTTCCACACATACAGCTTGAATATTTTTGGCCCAAATCTGAATAGGTGTCCGCTCCTGAAACATAGTTGGTATTTGTGGAAATGAACACAATAATATGACCACTATTTAGGCTTACAAAATTCTATCACAATGATGCAAGATTACGTTTGAAATTTATTTGTAAGCTTGTTTGCTAATTGGAAATTATAATTTTGTATTTTATTCAAATCATATACGATTACATTATAAAAATATCCTAATTTTAAAAAGAACTGTGAAATACGTATACTATTATGTTATAAGAATATAATAGTATAGCACGTGCACATAGTCTTAAAATAATGTAATATATAGGTAGATACAGTGACTACGGAAGTCAACAAATTAATATAATATAAATTATTTATAAATTTGTTTTTAACCACTTTTATGAGTTGAATTGAATACACCAACCGGTTTCGGAAAATACAATTTCCTTCATTAGGATGTCAAACGAACTGACTAAAACCATATGTCAAATTATTTTAAAATTTTATTTTTAAAATAATAAGGATTTAAAAAATAAATCTAGCACCTAACTTAAATTGTTATGACGTTGAAAAATATGGAAATTGACTTAATGCTACGAAATTATTAGAATTTTTTTTTAGGAACAATTTAACTTAACTTTAAAAGTGGTTGCAAACAAAGTTATAAATATTTATATTAAAATGAATAAAAACCATAATATAAAATTTGCAATAAATATCAAAAATTAATATATGTAAACGAAAATGAATCCGTGGTTATCTAAAAATACCTACAACAGTGTAAGGTTTGTATATATAAATGGATGTCTGGAAGCTGGGTGAGAAGAATCCAATGATTTTTAAATTATAAAAAAATTTAAGATATTTAAAAAATTCTAAAATTGTGTAAATCTGTAGGTAAAAGACAAAGTCGATAGCTATCAAAATGATCTCATGTTGCTATATTAATTTCTAAATATTGTTATGTGTTATCAAGAAAAAATGTTTTATGTGCTCGGTTCCTTTATGTACAGCCCTCCATTCAGCTGACATCGACACTGACGTAAGGTAAGGCCCATTGAAGCAGGAGCTGATGATTTGAAATCACTGTATTAATATTATTATGTTTATTTAAGAAATGTATTATATATGGATGTGATGGAGGTTTCACTTTACAGATAGATAATAAAATGAGAACACGGAGTATCATATTTTTAAATATTTATTGCTATAAACTACAAATGAAAGTAAGAAAATGCTATTTTAGCTTAGGATTAAATATGTATGATGTACGTAAAGGTATGAGGTAAAAATAGAATTTTACGCGATATATTATTCGTGTATAAATACATAACTCTGGTTGGCGCTTTCCACCTCGCTGAACCTATCCTAATATGTATATTGTTGTTTCCTTTTGCCGGTCGCGGCCGTGAGCACGAATTTAAATCATGCGTGTTGAATGTGAGATCTCTGGTTCGTACCGTCTAATATTTATCCTCAGTCAGTGCGTACTATGGCAGTTTTGTAGGGTCACTTCCTCCGAGTACCGGAATGAACGAAATCATTCCCTACAGTGTAGAGTGAATATATCCGCGTTTCCTCAGGTGAAGCGGTCTACATTGTAGCTATATTAATTTGTAGTTAATGTGTCGTAATATGTTTTATCTTACCCTGACACGAGTAACGTCAACTCTCGTGAGTTAGAATAAAAACTCACAAATATTTGATTTTCAATGTGTGATTTAATAATAATAATAAAATTATAAATCGATAAACCAACATTCATCGTCTAACCTACTGGTGGTGCATAAAATAATTTCTTAATTAATGTACATCATTCACGTTCATCTTATTAAAATTATATAGATTTTTGTCGGTCCACAAGTTCACTTGCTTTTAAAGATCGGCCGCCGGTAACCATTAACTTTGTTCAGTAGGTACTTTACCTACCTAACGTTTTCAGAATGGTGCAGGGGCTCGCATCTGCGCGGAGTGGGGTGTCTCGGCATTTCAATACCAAATTATGATAAATGCAGTTATACATTTTGTAACACCCTTCTGAATCACACGCTTCCCCCCCACTTGGCCGCGAATGTCATCGGCACACGCATTGTTGCGTAGTTTTTACGGCTCGGAAAAATATTTAAAAATGCATGTTGCATTTTTAGTTGGATTGGGGGAGCACGAATAGACTATTCGCAGGGGATGAAGATTGTATCAACCCTTAGATAAAATCGTTCGTTTAAATCACACGCATTTTTCAACCTTTATTGGTTCATATTTTTAAATCAGAAATTTATATATCTTTTATTACTGTATACGTTTACAATTCTGTTTAAATTAAACGTGTTAATTAACTTTTATATATATATCTATATCACGAGAGAGATTCCGTTCGAAAAATCGTGCACTTTACACGTATTATTAGTTACCCATGATGACACGGACAATATCTAATTTATATGGATTATAAAGTAATAAGAAGGCTTCTCGTATATTGCCAACCTATAATTATTTAAAATGTTTGACATATAATGAACCCTTTAATATTTCTAACTCGAGAATATCTGTAAAAGTTCGGGGTTCTTCAACAAAATAACTCTGTTGGGTTTACGTAATACTACATCATAATTTCCATCGATCGCATTCTACAGCTTCCTACGCGCATCGCATGTCTGGCCGTCGTTTCGAGAATATGTATTGATACTATTTTTATTATAGTTGATCATAAAGTTGTTTCTTCTTCTTTTACATTGGCAATCAACCCTTCAAGAGTGATTTGTGCCATTAGTCAAGTTTAAACTTTATTTTATAGAAAAAAGTACAATAATATTAGAGAATAGGTAAAATTATATCACAAGTCAATACCATTATCGTTCAAAAAATTTGCTATTATATAGATTAAATGTGGCGAGTTAAGGGAAAGAAGATGACACAAGTTAACTTGGAGTTGAAATTTACCATTGACGAGATGACTGTAAAAAAAACCTGTGATCCGTAATGGACAATCAAAAAATATATGGTCCAGGATCTCCTCCTCGGCACCACACTCGCACATCGGGCTACCTGGCCCAATTCTCATTCTAGAGATATTTGATATTGTACTCTTGGAGACCTTCCCTTTAAAGAACCAGAGAGTGCGGGAAATAGGTCTTTGAATGATTTTAAGCCGATTACCCTTATGATTATTTGGATCCATCCATTGTGCAGTCCAGATAGAATTCGTACGTTTTTTACCATATTAAGTTTGTCATACATCGGAACGTGGAATTGATGAGGGAAAACTCAGGAAAGAGCAGCACGTTCATTTCCTTGAATTTCTTTATGTGCAGGAATCCAAACGAAGGACACCTGTTAGAACTTGTTTCATATTATATTGTATTGAATTTATCGAAAATCGTTGTATCATAATATGAATTATTGTTGTGATAATACTAGATTCCTAGGTGTATTCCCTTATTTGTTCGGCATAGATGATTTGCGCACAAATTCACCTCGATGTTAACCAATAAATGGATATTTTCCAGAACCGGCAGACCTTCTATAATTGATATGTAATCCACCGTATTTGATTTATTTTACCCCTCGTCTAATCAAGCCCTTTGGAATTAAGCTCTCGCCTTGATTAGACTTTGAATGACACGACCCTCATACGCCCCTTCTCTTGATTGCCAACATTTTCTAAGCTTTGCCCATAAAATATTTACATATTTGTTTCATTGGCCTACTCGGTCCGCGCGTTTCGGAAATTCTGCCGACGCGAAAATATAATTTATTTAACAATATGATTATACATTTTGTAATGATCCGTGCGCGGCCCGTTAGGCTAAAAAAACTGTATTGGGCCATATCATTGAAAAAAAAAGTGTCGTTAAATATAGCTACAGCCTTCTAATGCACAATTTTATTAGGTGCATTATTATTAACTTTAATGTGCCGAGTGCATATTGTTTTGGTTTAATTCAAATTTCATATAAATTGGTATATTATTATAAGTTTGTTGTCAAGTTCGTTGATTGTTGAAGTATCTAAGTAATCTTAATAATAAGTTAGCTTCCAGTATCTGCGTTATCTGGTCATATCAAGTCTTCCGCGGACGTCCTTTATTTATGATGCCATCAACATTCGCGCCACATATATCTTTCTTACCATTGTCACCTCATTCGTTTCGTTCAACATGACCAAACTACCCAAAGAGATCCTTTTTTTTAGTCCTATTCACTATTCTATGATCAAATTTACATTCTCTCATAATTTTTTCATTTTTTACTCTCAGTTATACTGTTTCTTCTTCTTTCATTCTTCATGTCATTATTGACATAGATTCAGCTCGTAATAATAATTATAATAATAATAATGTGTTTATTCCAGCGTGATCGGGTTTTATTATATGAATACTCGATTCGCCATAAAGATAATACATATTATATAATACATTTAAGTTACGAAATATTATATAATAGAAAACTAAATAAAAATAAAAACAAATAAAAAGTTCACATATATTTATATACTTATATAAAAATATAAACAAAATATAAATACTTCAGTCACGGGCATTATTGTATCTGTCTCTATTCTGTATTCGTTGCCGTTCTCTGGTCAGGGAGCCAGCTTTCCACGAGAGCGCCGCTTGCACCAGAGAGTTGGTGCTGTGCTCCAGCCGCAGCTTTACGCCCGCAACTCGATGTTTCAGAAGTGGAACGAATCCATATATACGCGTCGTGTATAATAACGCGCCAATCCGAACCTCCGCGAGTCCAGGTCCCGGGTCGCCATCACAGCCGAATTCAGCATTTCTCCAGACAGATGCAACGTATCTATCTATCGTTGTGGCACTCTTCCAAGTCTCCGGCCCGAGGTTGTGTCCAGGACAATCTCATTTTTTAGGCTGTGGCCAAAGAATTGGAAGAATCTTTTTTCTACTATATAATTTTGATCTACCGCTATTGAAACATTACAAACCAAAGGTGATGTGTAGGTAGGCACCTACATTTAACATTAGATTATTTCAACGCAATTAGCAGGCCACGCTAGAGTCCTGACCTTAAAAACGTCAGCAACTCTGTTTCAGAGTAGGAATGTGTTACTTTGGCTGTGTTATAATATGTTACGAATGGGCGATAAACAATCTTGATATTCTTCCAACATTCAGCAGGCTGATCTTCGCTCGCGGCCTCCGGCACCTTTGCGGGCATCGCGGGCCAAGACGGCCCGTTAGTTTTCTGGAAGGATCCGAGCGGCGGCTTGACGAGGGTTGTCTCCCCTCATCAACGTCCTCGCTGTCCGTGCGCCCGTCACGGACCGTGAGGATCGACGGGTCCATATTGGCTATCGAAATCAAACCTAAAGCTTACGATTTAAATATTCTATTCCGAGCTTATCCCGGGGCCAAATTACGAAGAACACGAATGCTTACGTTCGAAAAACAAATTTTTGATTGCGATTAGTCCGCGGGTCGAACTCTGAAAGGAATCCAATGGAGACCGTCCATAATTGCGATACCAACTCTACACGTCGATTGTGTAAATACGTGTTGAGCACTGTCACATGTCATATCAACTAACCGTACGAAGCAAGTAACTGTAATACTGCCAACACACATGTTTTGCTAAACCGATGAGTATGAAAATCACACATATTTTACGCGAATTTACATTGTCTCGATCATTCAGTTAGGTGATTAGGTACTTGTTTGAAAAAAACTTCATATCATTCTTATGTATAAAACTTCAATGTCTTTTTGTTTGTTATACCTTAAATTTCAGTGGAGGAAGTGTCAATTTCCTTTGAAATATGTATGTGACTTTTTTTGTTTTGAATGTATATTTTTCAAAATAGTACATAAACAAGTCTATAGTGTCAGAAATTTGAAAATTGACACGTCTGATGGTAGTACAGTACTGTAGGTATTTTGTAGGAATTATCTAAGTTAACAATAATATTTTTAATACAAATACAGGTAGTTAATTGTTATTTTATAACTATCGTTTATCAAAGTTATTTTATCGTGACGTTTCAAGACATTGGTTATTAAAAAGTATGGAAGAAGATCGATTTCATAAAATCGACGCTTAAACAACGTCCTAGAACTGGTTTTAAACACTAATTTAAGTAATTATTCTTACTTCGTCAACATCGTAAATCGAGTATACTCTTAATATAAAAAGATACATAAAACGTTGTCGTTATCGCTTATCGAAATCCGCTGCGAATCGTTTAGCTAATATGTGAACCAGATGTGCGCGGTACAGTAATTTAGAAAAATATGAAAGAAATGTGTATATTTTATTTTTAAATAAGTGCAAGATCAATTTGTTTTATTTTGAATACGTGAATGTTTGCTGCGGTCAGTAGTTTACATGTTCGTGAGTTGGTCAATTCAGAGAACATTTCCCCTTTACTGGAATGCGACCGTACATTATATTTTGTAAAGCACTCAAGGTAAGGTCCTGGAAATGTGTTCTGCGGTTAGGTGGCATTAAAACTGAGTCTTTATAGCAATGTGCTTTATCCATTTTTTTTTAAGCAAAAGTTTTGGTCGAGTTGAGCACTTTCAGTAATTTAAACCGGACGCTCACTTTTTACACTTGGGTACATTAAATCTTTTCTATAACTTTTGATAACGTTTGTAATTAGTGTGCATTTTCAAAAACTTCTGGCTACAGAGGGGAAAAAATCACTCATAAAATTTATTCAAATTTAAGACACGACTAATATTTTATGTGTATATACATACAGAGTGAAACAGATCTATATAGTTCACAATATTTCGCAGGTGGATGGATACCATGCCTACATTATGAGTCGAAAATGGTTAAAACACCTTTAAAAATATATCAACAGTTATGGAGATAAGTTACTGCGTATTTTTTGTAAAACTTTGGATAATCATTGATGTAATTTACATTGCTTTAATAAAATTGTAGATAATTTTTGGTTCATTTTATTGCATCGAAAGGGTTAGATTGCTACTTACTACGTAGGCGCATAGAGAAAGTCCTGAAAATATTTTAGAATGTCCGTATGTTTGTTCATATCGCACGCGATCAGGAGGGCGCCTATCAGGATACACGGAATATTAAGTTCTTTCGTATTTATGAACTGCATTCTTGTTGAATAGTTGATTAGATAGAACATACTTTTGCGGTATATATATATACTTATTAATTTTTGTTTTGCACAAATGGTGTTACTTTTTGATTGTTCCATTTTTAATTAATTATTCACATTGATGGTATTTAGATTGAAGGTTTTATTTTTGTATTGTTTCGAAAGTAGCTTGTATCATATTTTTACACTGAACACTTTTTTTGTTCAACCCTGACATTGCATAATATGTTAGTATTATTTTAGGTTGTATTCTTATTTTGTTAGTTTTCTTAATCAAGAAAATGGATATTACAAGATTGTATTTTAAAATAAATATCTGCCTGATTTTTTTTTAAAAAAAAAACAATACTTTCTGGATGTTATGCATTAGTTTTTTTTATTTTAAACTTAGATATCACAAACACAAACATATTTATACAGATTACATGCTTACACAGCGGGCGCCGCTAATCTATCTGGGTTGGGCGGCGTCCCTTTCAATTACATAAAAATGAATGTGAATTTATTTCAACGCAATACGCACCTCTCAAGTGCGTCAATAAATAATGTGCGATAACATCAGTATTCTAGTGATAAACTTTTCTTAAAACCATATCGAAAATACTGGTCTATGAATCTATTCTGTAATGCTATTGTTAATGATTATTATTTATCAACAAAACCCGGTGGAATTGTAATGAACATTGTCTAGAGAACTTCGTACCCACGTTATATACTATATATTTAATTAAAAAATAAACTACTGCATTTCTCGGCGTGGTTATTGATTTATTGTACACCGTGCTAAATGCTGTCACTGAATTGATTTAACAGCCAGTAGCGCAGCAAATCAAACATTTTTTTTATTGATTTTTATTTCACGGAAGGAGAGCAAAAAACCACGAAGTTAACTTTTTTTTTTTTACAGAAAACTGCATTGTATTACGTAATTTAAGAAAGTGTATACACGTTGTATGTACATTCATAAATTAAATAATTATCTTTTCAGAACTTTGTAGAACTGGTCACTCCAAAAATCATGATTCGTAATATTTGCAATGTTGTGTATTAACATAATATGTAAATATTGCATATTAGTGATCAATTCGAAAATATTACGTTTCCCCATCTATTTTCATCTATTTCTACGGCTTTCTGGATGTCTAGTATTAATAATTGTAATAAAATATTGTTTAGAGAGGAAAGGTTTCAAAATTTTTTTATTTTTTTTATTAATATTAAAAATATAATACAATTTCAATAATCAGTGGATATATATATATTAACATTTGTTTCTTCTCTATGAGAGTAAGACTCGTGTATAGAGAAGGAGTATATTCGAGTTAATTTATGTTTCAGTTAGTCTGTGTATTTTTTTAACTTCAGTTACAAATTTATGATAGTCCGTAATTTTTCTAATTGTGATGGGGAGATTGTTTAAAAAATTTGATATCAATTAAATATATAATTTAAACGTAAATAATAGTTTTTTTTTATGTGGTATCTTGCTTTCGATTTTAACGTGAACACATAGTACACACGTTTTCTCAAATTTTACAGGTAATTTAATATGCGAATATAAAATCACGCACTTGTATGGTTCCTTTATAAATAGTACGGAAACGGTATGTGACTGCACAAAATTAATTTTTACGGTATCACGAACACGACTAGTATGTTATTATATTTATTATATTATATCGCATTTGATGATGCACCTTAATTTTTTTTTTAAAATAGGAAAATTACTTTAAGCTGTCTCTGTTATCATCCGCCTACGGCCTGAAATGAACATTTATCGCTGATTAATTTAAAAATGATTATTTAAAACGTAATATCTGCGTATTTAATATGATGATTTGTGTAAACATATTTTATTAATATTTTTAAATATTGAATATACTCGAGAAACTAAATCGCCACGTTATTTTCATTATTCGTTAATGCGCTTTACGTCTCGCGCATATTGAAATATTTCCTACTTTACGCGTTCTTTTCCAAAATGTTGTGTCGTCATTCTTCGACATATTTTTGAACCTTTAAAACTGTATATCCTATATTTATTTATTGAATTCATTATTATGATAGAAACGGCCCTAGTATATGAAGTTTGTAGAATAATGTTTTTTTCGTTCCTCTAAAATAGTCACTTATGAATTTTAAATTACTAGTCAGTTTTTGCGCTGGGTTCAAATATTAAAAATTCGATTTACGATACAAGGCTTATAACTCGAGAACACCTTTTTCTTACACGATTTTTTCCGCTTTTTCTTTAAGGTAAAAAAATAATGTGACGATTCTGAGAATATTCAAACCTTGGCGATGATGAAACTGCTGATAAATTTTCTTCACCAATATTTTTCGATACCCATTTATCATTCTGGTTTAAATCTCATGAATAAACTATCGCGATCTATTACAAATGTTCTCTGTTGGAATCATCTATTAACATTGTATTAACAATGTATCGACTCACGTCACCGCTAATTGGGACACTTTAATAATATAGGTATATATAATACTTTAATTATTCAGAGTATAGTTTCAGTTTTAAGTTTTATCTTATATTTATTTTATATCTCACGTTAGTATCATTGCCACGATATTATTCGGTCACTACTCGATTTCTAAGTATGTAATTATCAAAGCGAAACGTTGCCGCCTTCCAGCTGAACGGCGTGCATTTCTTTTCGTTTAATTTGGATGATTCAGATAGCAAAAATAATACTCGGAAAAAAAATTACGAATAAAAATAGATTAGTGAGCGTGCGTTTGATAAAAATGTTTTACTGCGAAGTGCTTAACAAAACGCGATATCATTTTAATTCATGACAATTTTAATATCGAATAAACACCAGCTTCACTCGTTTCGTATTTATCATGACTAAGCTTTGTAAACCATGGCGTTGCTCACGTGTAAGCGGTGGCGTCTACATTAGACAAGGGCCCGAAAGGTCCCGTCCTACAGTACTTTTGGTATCGACACTTTTTTCAGCGCTAATGTGGATTCATCATTTTTAAAATCCACCAACAAAAAGGAATTATACGACCTGACCATCGCTGCAAAAGAAAGGATGGATTTTTTTGTCACTTGCGAGTGCATAAAAATACATTAAAACGCGCTTTTTTCTTCTGTAAATATGAATATTATTGGAGATATTTTTGTTAGTAATATTTAATTGATAAATCCGCGTGTTATTTAATATTTTTACATCTTATATAGAATAAATATACAGGGGGCCCCCTCTTTCTTTTGCGTTACCCAATTTTTGTAATTATGCCACTGTATGTAGCTTGGTAACTTCTTTGAATGTTATTTTCAAAGGTTAGGGATTTGATTTCGCTAGTGCCCATCTATAGTTAATCTTCTTTTATAGCACAAGCGTTTTAAAATTCGCGTAAAGGAAGCAATCGGAAATGAACAAATTCGCGTAAAGGAAGCAATCGGAAATGAACAAATTCGCGTAAAGGAAGCAATCGGAAATGAACAAATTCGCGTAAAGGAAGCAATCGGAAATGAACAAATTCGCGTAAAGGAAGCAATCGGAAATGAACAAATTCGCGTAAAGGAACAATGATTAATTTATTTATGCACTGCAATTAATGGTTTTTTATTTTAATTTTGAGAATTAAATTGTTTTTAAAAATTTTGTGTGAAAAGTTAAAAAAATAGGGAGGTATAAAAAAGCATTTCACTGCCCACTCCCGCGGACTCTAGTTATTATTAGGTTGTACTTATTTGGATTAGCGGTAAGACACTCGCCTAGTGACCAAGTGGCCGGGAGTTCGTGTTTCGTCCCATTTGTTTTTGCTCGTTTGAAAATATAAACTAGTTAATGATGAATTATTAATATCCAAGTTTGGTTTCGTCATTCTTCACGTTTGAAATAAACGTATTAAATTATTACTGCTGAATTGATATTTATTATTAATTAATTAATTAAATTATGCCACTTAAACGTGGTAACCCTCAATCGTACCGCTTGATTATATATTAAAATGATGTAATTATGATGATGTGATAAATGAAGAATTTCCTTATCAGTATTTCCCTCGTCAGGTGCAGTTTTTTTATTTCCAGTGTAAATGTACTTTGCCCTTAGAATGATTACGTTACGTGCGTTGCTTGTACACATTATATTATGTATAAAAGAAAATACTACTTCATTTTAATGTAAACCAAATCAAGGTGATTTAAAAAAATACACGTGTAAAAATGATACCTACATATTCTCGAGAATAATTTAATTGTAAAATTTATCTCTTGAATTGTTTTTTTAATATCTGTATGTTTTAATAATTATTAATGCTATTCGATTGTGATATATTGTTGACTTCGTCGAAAACGTCCACTTTTCACCATATCAGTTCTGGCGCCATTATGTCGTATATGCATGATATAAAATTGTCGATATATTAAATAAACTGTCTCGACGTTAGATTTAATATTTTGCCAATTAACTAATTGTGAAATGATCATGATATACAACAGTTCTCAATTAATACATAAGAAATGTACTTTTTCGGTATTTTAAATCAGTTCTGTTATAGAGTGATCAATTTTACTGGATCTTTAAATTAAGATATATTATGTATCTTAATGATAATTAATGTTCGCCACTCCATTTCTAACGTAATCTATTTTCGTGTTATAAAGATCAGCTGTCAAATACTTGCCAGATAGTTGATTTTATTTGGTTAGATAACTAATCAAACGACACGTTTATTTCCCATTGCATTCGAGTGATTTTTAGTGGAATGTGACGTCATAATTATTTCACCTACCCAAAATAATAAATTATACCACCAACGAAAATTACATTAATTAGATTTTAGTGAAATAAAAAAAAATAATGTTTTTCTAAAATTGGCAAAATTAACTTTGTGGTTAAAATAATAATGTTTTTCAATTGCTAATGCCTAACTTATTCGCTTCCATTTTCAGGAGTAATTTTAGGATCTAATTTATAATTGTTCAAATTGGTGCTGTACAACTTTAATTGTATCAAATTTGTACATTTGACATCTGGTTACAGGCGGAGACTGAGACGTTCTGTTAAACCTTTTGTGCTATGGGGTGAGGGGGAAATCAATGACTAATATCGTAATTTTGTGTCATTAAATAAGTATAAATGAAATATTTTACAAAATAGTGTCCGCTCTATAGTGAAAATACTTTATTGAGATTGCACGCTGGAGTTGTACTTGAGTTGTACCAGTATCATCGCGCGCTACTCGATGTATTAAATGTGTCTTGATATATCCGATAGGTATAATGCAAGGCCACACTGAGTCATCGATCATACGATATCGGAATATCAAGCCATCAACTGCTATCGATGTCGCGCCAAAGACTACATACATATTTGAAATGCAACCGTTGACTCTGCACAAATAACACATGTTTACATAGTTGTGTCCTTATGGACGGTATGTACATAATTCTGCATGGAAGTGGGCGATTGGTCTTGTTCACGCGACGCACACTTGACAACATCCGTATGAGACTGATTTTGACCGCTCTAAAGACATTCCGCTGTTGATCACTTCTAGTTCACACAGCATCTGCTTGAATAATTAATTATGGTTTTATGTCTCACATATAATATGTTAGCTACATCAAAATACTCGAATAATCTAGGTGCATATGTATATTCTAGCAAATCATGACAATGAATGAGTTTAATCAAGGCGACGTTTACCGTCATTCATTTTTCGCATTTATGTTTGTTTAACTTTAATTAATTATTAGTGATGAGACAAACTAACGTGTGATTGGTGTTCGATTGTAGTGATAATTTATTTATTTATTCTTTCTATAGTACATACAAAAGTATATTTATACATGCTCTAATATAAACACGATCAAAATATTCCTTTTCATTTCATTGGAACTGTTATTTAAAGGTAATGACACTTATACACATACGAGACTCTTCTCGTAAAGGACATTACCGTGTTGAGCACGGAGCGAGCTATGACTCCATTGCTAATAGTATTTTGTACGCAGAGTAGTACCTACCTTTACCGACAAATCTCCGAGACGAGAGATGAAAGTCTCATCTGTATAGACGCGCTATAGAGGTTTAGATTCAAGCATACTGGTGGTTGCTCTCCGAATTATGAAAAATCAGTATGCCAATATGATAATAAAACATTGCTAGATTAGCACGAAAAAAATAATATATTTATCTATATGCCAGTATTTTGCTTTCGTTTGCAACCCTTGTGCACATATTATTTTGTGCAAATAAAGTTACGAAGGTTATACTATTTGTAGATTTATTATGAATAAACAATTTTTTTAAATAATACATATTGCTTTCTTCTTTCACCATCGACTAAAATTCATTGAGTTAATTCACGTGTGTACATTATGTCCCATATGATTACAGTTTGCTAACTTATTCGAAAAATTAATATATAATAGCAAGCGGTGGAGGAGGGACAAGTCATACTGAGATGGCAACATGATAAGACCTACCATAAGGTGTGTTTAATCGACAAGATGAAGGAAGGGTTGTTTGAACTTCGAATACAGGCGCATATCTGCAGTACGACAACTTTAATGGAAGAAATTTGTAGCTGGCTGCCTATCCATATGATGATAGACCACGTTAATAAACCCCTTATTTTTCTGACTACGTTTGTGTTTATCATCTGTCATCTGACGAGTGACGTTGCCGCGTGACGAGAAAAGTTTACAATATTCGAAATAATTTAATGGTTTAATATATTTAAGAAATTGCAATACGACTCGGCAATTGCAAAAAGTAAGAATATATGAGACCCTCCCTGCAACAACACTATATATCGATTTTTACAAATGTTGATTTATTGACGGAGCGTCGGCCATCTTGAATGATATACATTTTTTTGGCCGTAAGTTCACTTAGAAATAGTGTTTTTGTTTATTTTGCATAATTGTTTAATATACTATATTCGATGCCCAAGATGATATACAACGTTGTGACATTCATAACTCAGATCTGCCCAAAACCGATGTGCAGTGTTGTTACAGGGGTGATCTCATGTGTTCGTTTAAATTTAAAAAATAAAGTTCGTGTTACCCGACACAGTGACATCGAAACCTGTCGACGTTAAATTAATCAAAGTCTGTAATTTTTTAAAGTTGATAATTATGTCTGACCACAAATACCATGATACGATAATAATTTTGATGTAAAATACATAATATATATAACTGTATAAATATGGTAAATCCAACAATTATACGCGGTGGTTGTAACGTGAAGCTATTTAAACTCTGTTGCACAGTAAAGCGTTTAGTTCTGATTAGGAATGTTCTCCATATTAATCCACCTTGTTTTTTTTAATACCCACGCCTAATACCATTGCCTCTATCACGCATTTCCCTCTTTACATTCAGCATTATACTTTGAATATTTTCTTTTCTAAAAATAAAGCAAGGCTATTAACAGACGGTATTTAATGACAATTGTAGCACAGTTGGGGATCGCGAGGTCAAATTACGAGAACGTGTTCGGGAAAATTTGGGCACATTTTCAATACTTGAGTAAAATAGGGTTTTGAACATTTTGTGTGATAATTTATCCGTAAAATGAAAATATCTTTCAGGTTTTTTAAGTTTTACATTTTTGTGTATGAGTTGGCTTTAGTGCAACCTTACCCGATAACTTACAATATTTGAAGTAGGTTCTGAATTTCATCCCATGCCTTTTAGTTTTTAGTGTAATAATATTGAATTAAAAATAAGTACAATTTATTTTAAAAAATGTTTCTTTTGCACTGATTTAATACATTTCCAGAACAAATACAATGAACGATTGTGGCTTAATTGACAAGTATATTAGACCATTAAATGCTCTGTTTTCTACATCTTTTTAATAACTATTTTTAGACAGTGAAAATGATGTATCGGAATAAAAATGATGTTGCACAATTTTGTGTCATTCTTACCTCTATCTTTCTTTTAATTTACATCTCCACTGATAATACACTTTCTAGTGTTATCTCCTCAATTGGAATAAATAAATAAAAAAATTTTTTTTTGTTTAAAACACCCTGTTTGTCTCAACTAAACGAGGAATTTTTATGTTTACAGGGGAAATTTAAAAATTGTTCCATCAGCTGAAACGTAACAGCGTATGTTGCTTTCAACTTTTGTACCGCAGCCGCGTTGATTACGTAATTATAATTAGCATTCAATTGTAGGTACAATGTTCGTGACATCACGAAGAAGAAATTATTTTTTTTCAAAAAAATGTACATGAAGGTACAGAAGGTGGTAAATTTATTAGATGTGAAGATTAAAAAAGAAAAATTAAAAGATTTGAAAAAGTGCACATGTTTTAATTTCCTCTTTCCTTTCATCATCTATACATTGACACAACACTAGTACAAAATATTACCCTTTGGACGTTGGTATCACATCTTAATGTTTATTTTATAAGATTAGACTTTTAAAATCGTCCACAGACTTATTAAAAATGTTATGTTTATGTACACTGTTACTGAAAAATGTCCATTAATTATAATATAAATAAATTTTTCTAAATTTTTCGCCATTTCATTTATTCTTATTTTTTTTGTTTACCCAAATTATAAATATTATTGGAAAATAAACGACCTCAACTGACATAAAAGGCAATGATGGGTGATGAGTGCACCCATCTCTTAAAATATGCCACATAATAATTTTTCATCTAAAACGCGTACGTAAGAACAAAAAATTCTTCCATATTATGTGCTTCATCAGTTGAGAGTACTCCTTTATTTTTTATTAGTAAAATGGATTAAACATTGTACCATGAGATATTCTACTAATTTACACACTGGTAAAATGTGTTTGTTTTTTAAAGAATTGTATAATTTATTCACCTGTGATAAAATAACCTTTTTTTTTAAGATTTAAAGTTAGACTAAAATCACTTTCTAATAAGAAAGGTCTTATAATATACTCCAGATGCCATGTAGGATTTAGATTCACAAACCATATGGGGTAGGACATCGTGTATAATTAAAAAATTTGGAAATTTATAATTCCCGTTTGAAATTCAATGGCCACCCAACGTGTTTCATTAAAGAGGAGGTGTTGCTATCCTAAATAACGCGCGTTTCCTTGCTACACGTGTTTGTATATTTAATTAAACAACAGTTAGTTAAACATTGTCAGAGTATTTCGACTCGTGCATAATTTTGCTAATGCCTGTTTAAAATTACTGGAAAGTTGTGTTTTGGATTCGTTTGTTCAGAGGTTCCCGCCTAAACTCTCGTGTATATGTCACGCACTGTGCGATTTATATTAATTGAATAAAATATTTCAACGGCGTACAGTTTAACATTTTTAAATGGCAAACAATTAGCATAATAATGTATGACAATATTTGACATTTGTAGATGTTTGATTAAAGTACGTCATTAAAATATTTGTGATTTTTTAAAATTAATTTTTGTGATGACTTGTATTAAATATTTGTTTCGTCAATATTTTAATTAACAGAATAAATTGAAATACTTGATTATTATCAATTATTGTTATCATTAATGTAAAGGCAGATTCAGAATCCAATGTCGACATTCAAGTAAATATGTTAGAATTGCAGTCCACTTTGTGTGCCGTGTTGAAGGTTGGCGACCAACTTGAAGTACGTTTATCTATCCTGTAGGCATAAGATTACAGACATTTTGGACTTTGAGCCACTTTCTAAGGCTACGCACTCGAGATAACCTCTTTCTATCTACATCTCTGCTGTCTTCTGTCGTCCCCTGCATGATGGGTTTGGTAGAGATCATGTTTCTCGTTGCAGAGAGTTTAGCATTTCTTCGTATCATATGATAATTATTTTTAATTCACGAGTCTCTGGGCCCCTTTATTAATAATGTTGTGTGAAACATTGAACATTTCAAATGGGTAACAAAGTATATTTTTGTCATTTTATAATTTAATTCTCTTAAGTATACCCTTAATAAACAATATATATATTTTATGAATATATTGTTTATGAAGAGTTATAATTTATCAAAGTTTATCGAAATTTAATAAAATGGATTGATTTAATTCTGACGTCACCTAGCGTATATTTCTCAAAAGATTTTTGGGATTCATTGCAATATAAAATGAATGCCTTTGAAAATGGAATAAAACATGAATCATTAATAAATAAAATACTAAATAATACAATTTTCAAATTTGTCTAAAATTTAACCGGTTGATATGGCAAAATGGTAACGCGTTTTACCGGAAAGGAAAAGTTCCAGGTTCGTATCCTGGTAGCAACTAAATATTTGTTCGATATTTAAATTTTTTCTGTATATCTTTGTAATGGATTATTTTAATTTGTTTTTTAACAGTATTCGTGAGTGTTAAAAACATTTTAATTATTGAAAATGTAGGAAGAGTGCAACAGACAGACAATATTGAAGTAGATTTTAAAATAAATAAATAAATAAATCTTTTTTTTTATTCTTCGTTTTCAATGTTATAGCATCGTTTCTTGCTTTGTATACCTACATATATAATTTTGATTGAATCATTTGAATTTTAAACGGTCTTTTATCGTACACGTTCCCACGATAGCGATCCTTCCTAAAAAATAACTATCAAACTCGTATTTTATTTATGAACGTTTTTTTATGACCTCTATAAACGCGCTTTTCTTTCATGAATGAATAAGTATAACAACATAATAAATTTAGCAAAACACTGTTCGCGCTTCATTCATTATTCTACCCTCGGGACGACACCAAAAACTTTGCGAGCACATCCCGAAATGGACTTGAATGTTTTGAATACTATTTAAGCCTTGTGAAAAGTTCGTACACGTAGTTCTGACCAGAGCCCCCTCCCCCCCCCCCCCCACACACACAGCGTAATTTTAAATTGGTGTTTGCCCGAGTTACAGCTATATTCCTAAAATCCTTTTAAAACAAGTTTTGCGGTTTCCAACCGCTCTGTTGTGGCTGTTTACAGGTGTGGTAGATAAAAATTAAGATGAGCTTTCCCAAAGTTGTGAACAGTAACTTCTATTTTGCGGTCGTCTAAATACTTCTTAGTCATTTAACTGATTCAGATCACATCTTGGAACTTACTGCCCGTGCAAAGGTATTGGTCAGTGGCGTAAATAAAAAAAAATGGATAACCAACGCAAAATTAAAGATAGGCTCCAATTCGAAATGGAAGGCCCTCCTGTATATAAGTATAATCAGTTTACGCAGTTTTATGTATTAAATAGTAAGAATAAAATATCTTATCTCTTATAATATCCACACTTTCGGGATTTTCTACCTATGGTCTGGTCCCTAACTATACCATACTAGCGTGGTACTTTTGCTCATATCGATAATGTTCTCACAACTTTTCGTAATACACATGAGAAATGATTTTATAAAAAAATAATTACATATTTATTATTTTAAATATTAGCAAAATCAACTGTGTGATTTAACGTTCAGTATAAAACAAAGTTAACTATTGTAATAAATATTTATTATTCCATTTATTGGTGTGGTTATTATTAGTCCACATTAGCACTGGAAAAAGTGTCGATAGATACCAAAATTATTAGACCTTTTCGGCGCGTATTTAACGTGAGGCCCGGTGCACCGAATTGGTAGCATTGGCGCAGTTATGCCGCTGATTCTAATCACCTAAATTAAAATCTTCTCAATTTTACGTAATAGGGACTTAAATCCGTATATGGGTCCATTTCTTATTCTGCCGGTCAACATTGTTCCTACTGTTCTCAAGAATTTCATCCCCATGCCGCATGTCCATGTCCATATTTGAGGCTTGGACAAGATACATATTTGAATATGCTAAGTGAATATCCTGAGCTTCCTTTTGGACTACCGGTTTAAACAAGGGGCGGGGTATTCAACGACAAATATTTTGTCAACTCACTTTCTTACCAACTACACGTATTCTATTCCGTAATATCAAAAATTGTGAACTTGTACCAGTTGTACCACAGACCACCAGATATTTAGACATGAACTAACGCAGATTTCTTGTCCCAATATTTTCATTTTGGTGTCACCCGCGTGATCACTTTGGTACCACTTACGCAATAAAGTGACGCGACTGAAAAATATGACTTCATTGAAACGAAAGTTTAACGCTGACAATATAATATGCATTTATGTAAAAAATACGTCTTGTTTACACAAAGATTTAATTTTCGAAGAGTAAATACTTTTACTGTTACATATGATTTATGTTTCCACGAAGAATGTGGGTCGAGTGCCCCTCATCCGGCAACTAATGTTCCAAACCTCTCTCCTATTTGTACATTTTATTTCATGTATATTCATTTGTTGTCTGTGGTTTCTACCTTCTACGATTTTACAAAATGTTTTTTTCAATTTTTACTCCTTTCCTTGTTTCAATATTGAAGTAAGATGACGGATCAGGCTGGCTAACAAATTTGCCCGACATATTTATAAAGTTAATTTTTCAGTGATGTTTAATATAAATTTGATATGTGAACTACGGGGAGTCGTCGTGTCTACGAAATCCGTTATATCCCTTATTTAATTATTAGATAAAGTTTTTAGTCGAAGGTATAATATTGAAGTTGGGTCATGAGGAGACCTTCTGCAATAGGTAGTCGTTATTCGTTGTATATATCTCGATGTCTACCTAATCATTTTGTCATTAGAAAAGGATGACCCGTAAGCGAATGTGTCACGAACATTACATCACTGCGGTATAATTCTCAGACGTCAACGATTGATAGTGAAAGTTCATCGAACTTACTGATGAAGTACTCACTTTCTTACTTTTTAATGATAAATTAACTAAGAAATAAAACTTCTGATTAGATTTACCCGCAAGTCTGAGTCAGAACCGCGTAACGGCGTCGCTCGACATGTTTTTAACACTTTTTTTGACGCGATTTGTAATAATTTGTCGACTCGTGCGTAAACAAAATAGGGGGTAATTATTATTGTCGGCATAATTAAACCTTTACATAAATACGACCACGCTGATAATTGTGTTCGTCTGGAGGGGGCGAGACTTGCGCAAGAGTCGGAATGTTGAGCGGCGCACGTTCGAGTCGAATGTAAGTCTGGCCTTATAAATGAGTGACGAGAATCCCATCATCGCAAGTGCGTCCGGTACAAACACGTATTATTGTCATGTCGCTCTATGTATAATATTATTTAGTATCTATTATCACATGCCAACGGAAAATACAACCGATGAATCACTAATATTTTTTATGTTGTATATAAATTCCGAAGAAAATTCACGAATAAGTTTGGTAAAACTAACATCGTGATATGTTTTCATTTCTGTGTAGGTGTAGAAAAGATATACACTTTCTTTGTTATCGTGTAATAATAATGTAATGTAAACATTGTGTATTATTTTATAAAAAATAAAGCCGAGTAAAGTAGAGGGACAAAACACGGAACACGGAACACAAACGAAAATTGTATTTCTCAATAAAAAGAGCCATGTTTTGTAAAAAATGAACAGTTCTGAAAAAAGTCTGTCCGGGGACAGTGTTTTTAGTAAACAAAATACTTTACCATCTCGAGTCGGTGCATCGAAGAAAAACAAGTTTAGTCTGTTTTTTTTTTGAACACGCGAATTTTTGTTATCTGCGACACATTTGTACTCCACTCTTTATCTGAATGTGATTTTTATCAAGAGTTTGTCCCGGTAATTTGTATTTTTCTTGGCGATTTTAGGCCGTACCAGATTAATTAACAATTCAAAATCAGTACCTATTTGACATTCTGGTATAATTGTGGAAGGAAGATCTCAATTCTCCATTCAACCCATTTATATTCGACCAATAAATAAAACCAATCACAGCTAATTATAAACAAATCACTGTAGGTGAAGAACGATTGCGAGATTAAATAAAGTGGGACAACGAGACAACAACAAAGTTTTTGGAACAGTCTCGCAGAACTGTAAAAGACAACAAAACAAGTTGTTTTATTTTTTGAACAGTCTGTAACATTTTTTTTAGTGTGATTCATATAAGGAGATTAATTTTCCCAGAAATTTGGACCATTTGCGAAACAATTGTCGAGTATTCTGTGCTGTATATATGCAGTATAATGAACTTATATTGCTGCCTGGTGCAGGCATCGAATTCGCGAGACGTTAGATCCAATGATCCCTTTAAGTTTGGATCAAATTGTGCGCATAGAAAATCTTTTGTGCTATTTTAAGGACTAATGCTATTATTTGTGCGCTAGGAGGGAGACTAAGAAAACATTACCATACCATTATAAGGTTACCGGTAGGGCATGACTTGACCTTATTACTTATGCTGATGTGTTAAGACATCAATGAGTCGAGGGAATTAATAACAACTATCAAACGAAGGAAAGCTGCATGCAATGAACTCCAAGAAGTGATTCAGTGTCCAAAATGTTGGTGATCTCGTATACGATAAATCCACATACTGCAACATGTCACCGAGCTAGAAAGCGGCAGATGAAGAAGTCTTGTTAAAAATTGTGTGCACGCTATATATTTTTTTGTGTGCTATGATGCATACCTGGCCATTAAATACATTTTTTGTAA
This sequence comes from Eubasilissa splendida, assembly GCA_031772225.1. Taxonomy (NCBI): domain Eukaryota; kingdom Metazoa; phylum Arthropoda; class Insecta; order Trichoptera; family Phryganeidae; genus Eubasilissa; species Eubasilissa splendida. Next base: position 16,410,093 of record CM062859.1, on the reverse strand, counting down.
ATCAAAAAATAAGGGAGCAGAAGTCACTCCGAGAAACGAGAGATTTATTTTGACGTCGGTTTGGAAGGGTTAATTGATTCAGTGCTGTTAAAAATTAACGACTTTAATTACGTAGATGGAAGTAGGACAATTTCAGCCAGGTGGTAAAAGGACGCGTTAAGTGGATTGGCCTAAATCGGCCTTGCTTTTCCCTTTGCATCAATTGTTAATTTATCTTGTGAAAATGCTGAACGTGGGTGTTTAGTGTCAATAAAACTGCAGTAAATATTTACTTTGTTTAGTTTTCGTTTGTCTCCATTTCTACCGTATTTTTAATCATGGCAGAGAATATATTTTTATTTTAATATTAGAAAATATAATACATTTTAGAATTATCAGTAGGATATGTATATATATTTCATTTAACATTCATTTCTTCTCTATGAGAGTAGGATTCGTATATAGAGGAGTATATACGAGATATATTATGTTTCAGTTAGTCTGTGTATATATTTTTTTACTTCAGATCCAAATTGATAATAGTCTGTAATTGTTCTAATTGTGATGGGAAGATTGTTAAAAAATTTGATGCCTTGATAAATATAGTGATTTTGGGTTGCTGTATATTTTAGTTTTGCAATTTCAATTTGGGCTCTAAATCTTGTTGATCAGAATTCGCTTCTAAAGTTAATAGAGTTCTAAATAGATTTTTAATTTTGAAAATTTGAATTATTGATATTTTTTGTATGTCGATTATTTTTGGTACTTTGAAATCTGTGAAAAGTTGTATACTTGGATGGTCTTTTTGTTTAGAATAATTTTTTTGAGTGATTTATAATTGTGACATTGAAGTTTTATATGCTCTTCCGCTATTTAGCTTGTACACTTCTTCATATATCATATCACATCACTGAAATATACATATTATCCCACGATTTACTCATAAATTTGACAAAATATTTAAAGCACGCGATATAAAGTTAATATATGTAATAAAGTGTAGAACGCCAATAACGATTGAAATAGATTTTTAAAAGGAAATCGGAGCAAACCACCTTACAACACTTTATGCATCAGAAGTTTAGAAATAACGAAGGAATAGTGAGAGCAGATTGAATGTTGTGAAAATATGTTTTTAGGTGTATGTGATTAAACTTATAACGGGTTAGAGTATCAAAGATTATAAATGTAAGAAAATATGGTTAAAATTTATATTCGTGGTTTTAATAACACCCGACTCAAATTTCAATTTATTTATATGAAAAAATATGTCTGAGTTGGGTAATATTGAATTCTTTCGTTTTTACGTGAATTACGAATATAAAATTTTTTCGTAAGATACTTATAAATAAAATAATAAATGAAATGTTTAAAAATATATATTATGTAATACAGCCAGTCCTCACTTAACGACCTGGTTTCATTCCACCGACGCAGTCGTAAAGTAAAGTAGATACGGTAGACGCGCTACGTCTAAATCACGTGCCGTCGCCTTTACTTTTTTTCGAGCATCATAGTCGTTGATAATCTTCATTTTCATCTTGAGATCTAAATCTTTCCTTTGCTACTTGATGTTTCCTTCAGGTAAAATCGTGTCTTTTATGCTATGGAGTATCAACACAATTTTATTTTGTTTTAATGAAAGATGTAAAGTTTTATAACTTGTGCATAGCGTGCGATCGATCGATGCAATGACCATTTACTGATTGAATATAGGCAACGGTGTATTGCAAATTATGGGAGAGGGTAGTAGGTGTATTCGACGGCCGCTCACTTGGCGCTAGAGGCAGACAACGCGACACATCTTACAACATTAAGAGTCTCTTGACGCAGATATTTGACGATCCTCATAAAGAGTTAGTAGGTGTATGATAATGGTCGTAATTGTGAGCGATCGTTAAAAAAGGTAAACCTTAAGGCTGTGTTATTAGTTGATTATTTTTTTCGTAATTGTTGATAGATCTGATAGACTGCCGATAGTGTTAAAAAAACTTTAAAAATTCTGATATTTATCGTTTGAAAGTGTAAACACCAAACCGCAGTCACGACATTACACATCAATAATTCCGTTCTAGGCTTCTGGCTGTAATTAAGTTGAACGTGTGTTACAAGCGCGGTACCTGGTATTGTCACACCGACTGGTGGCCGGTGGCCGGTGGTCGGCTGGCTCTCCGCTCTGATAGCTCCGCCGCGGCCAGGTTAAACTCCATCCGGGTGAACCGCCGTAAAAACCAACCAATTCGCCCGTTGCACCAGAGAAAGTTATTTGTCGACTTCTGTAAATGAGGCGAACTCATTATTTTAAATGTTAGTGGAGTAATTTTCACTTTCAACAGCTGTGTTCCTCGCTTTTTTTTTGCTGTTGTTTTTGTTTGGAATAACATCATAGTGAGTAACATGACATTAATCGAAATTTATGTTGTGCACGCTCGACTTTCTTTTTTTTTAAATTTGCAAAACACACGGCTGTGCGCAGTAGTTATTTGTATTTTTTTTTTTATCAAATGCTTCGATGTTATCTAAGTGTTTTAATTAAAATGGTGCAAAACGAATATTTTCTAGATTTACCAGTATGTGTATAAAATTTGTTATACGTTTCGCGTACGTGCACATATTTGAAAACATGAGTTGAGAATGTCGAGATTTCAATATCTATGTTTGCACAATATTGGCATAATTAAGTAATACGCGAAATAACTGATCGCTTAGAAATTGTTTTTATTTTCACAAAATTGAGACGCGTATACGTAAAGTGTGTCACATCAATATTTTCATTATTGAGGATCAACCGCTAGGACGAGGTTCGAACCTCCGTCCGATTTGTTACTAGGCAAGTTTCTTATGACTAAATTAAAGCATTGAAGTCAATATGTATATTTTTAATTAAGCTATAACTACTTACTTTAATACTGTATCTTTTACGGTTTACATACATATATACTCACAATTATCCCGGAATGGTGGAGAAAAAAATTGACCTGGATTTCATCAAAAGTAAAACATTGAATCTAAGCGCGCCCAAATAATAATTTGCAATTTCGCCAATTAAGTTTTCTGTTACATTTTGTGTAGTCGAATGAAACATTATTTTTTATTTTAAATAATATTACGAAAAGTGATAAAAAAATAAAAATTTGCTGTCCCAGTTGTTCCACAACACGGTTGATAGGACTCCGAATAATCTACTGTACATGGTTTTTTTGAATAACGAACACGGTCACAGACCAGTAAATGAATAAACATGAAATAAAGTGGATATATAGGAGAGAAGTTTGGAACATTAGTTGCGGGACGAGGGGCATTCTACACACATTCTTGGTCGAAATATAAATCCGATAGTTTATGACACATTTATTTAGACTTTATTAACATAACATATTTTTGTTGTAACAGAGGTGAATATATTATAATATAACATGATAAACATAAGATACAATTATATTGCAATTAAATACTCGTAGTTTATTGCGTGGGATGGAGTAGATTCCACCTCTGATATATACAGCGTTGTCCTGGCTACTTTGCTAGACTGAAGTATGTGTTAAAGTAGCCAGTTTTTTTCGTTTTGTTTTTGTGTTATTTAAGATAAAGATTCGATAGAAATAAAAATAGAGATAAAAAAAAGGAAAAAAAAACTAAATTTTTAAATAAAAATGTAGCGGGAGCGTTGTAGAACTAGTGAATTATTAGTGTAGGCACTGTATAATGATTATGTTAGAATGTTGGGCAGCCATGCTTCTGATTGCTCTCTACCCGATTGGATCATATATTGGGTCCATATTTGTGTAATTTTATTGGTACTGAGTGTGTTGTTCAGTTTCGGAGCTAAGAACATGTAGAATACAACAGTAAAAGTTTTCACTCTTCCAAAATTAAATCTTTGTGTAAATAAGACATATTTTTTACATGAATGCATATTATATTGTCAGCGCTTAAATTTTCATTCCAATCGAGTCATATATTTAAAAAAAGTCGTTGGATTTTTGATCGCGTAAGTGGTACCAAATTGAAAATATTGAAACAAAGAATTAGCGTTAGTTCATGTGTATATATTTGGTAGTCCGCGATCACGGCGGGTAACAAAAACCTACGGCTGTGTTGAGATGTCTCTGTCGCGATTTTCCACGACGATCATTACGCTTCAAGAAACTCGTTTTCTTATTTCAACAGAACGACCTGAAAAATGTTAACTCGGTACGGTGTAGGTACATAACACATAATGAACACACATTTTTTACAGCCTATTTTTAGTCTGGAGAAATGTCGGTTCAACTCCGGGGTTAACTTTGTTTACCCTCGGAGCGAGTAATCATTAATTACCATCACCGTTAACTTCTGATGTTTATCTTTCAACAAATTGTAATTTGTTTTATTTTTCGAACGTCAGGTCGACGTCACGGTTTCTGGTTTCTCGTGATGTGCCAGCGCCTGTTAGACGTTTCTACGAGTCTAATTGAAATACAGATCCCATTTATGGTTCTATGCGAGGGCTTTCTAATGAGAGGATTTAAACATTGACTCTTAAGTAGAGCACGAGAGTGATGGTGAATAAGGTGAGATAACTGCAATTTACTATTTTGCGCCGTATTTGAAAATATTAATCCTTTTTTTATATTATAATTTTTTTTACATGTGCTCCACCTAAGAGTGGCTCGTTGGTTTAGTGGTTGAGACGCTGGCTTAGTGATCTAGTGGTTGGGGGTTCGTGCCTCGTTCCAGGAGACCAGCAAGTTAATCCTATTTTCATAATTTAGAGTTGTAAATTACACGTATTTCATTATTAAATATTTATTTTAAGTTACATTAAACAATACTTCAGAAAGATATTTATTTTTCCATTTATTTATATATACACATCTCAAGTTTGAACCATCTGGACGACCCTTCTGTATTTAACTCATTTTTTATATTCTCATTTTATTTAGTGTTCGCATCCCGAATAACAACGCAAATTCTTCAGGTAGATAAAATTAAATAGATAAAGAATTTGGTTAGTGTAACTTAAATTCAGAAGTAATTTGGTTAGTGTAACTTAAATTCAGGAGTAATTTGCGTAATTGTTGTTCGCGTTAACATATATTTTGAATAAAGTTTATTTTAAACGAAACAATGTATTAGCTATGTGGATATAATTATTATACCTTTGAGAATATCAGTTTTATTCGTGATTTATTAGATCCTTTGTATTGTATGGATTGAGATATTAAAAATTAAAAATATATATATATTTTTAAGTTGAACACATTTTTGTTGTGAAGTTGCATTTTCAGAACGTAGTACTGTGGTATTTTTAATACAAATTAATTGAATCAACTACAAAGTTATACAGAAAAAATCTATTTATCAAAAAAATATTAATATGCTTCCGTAATTAGAACCTGTACTTCTTCCTATCCGGGGAAATATTGTCGCTGTAGCATAGTTGTATAATGCACCTTCCCCGGTTAGGAAAGAGATCCAGGTTCGAATCCCGGTGGCGCAACAACAATATTTTTTCGATAAAATTGATTTTATATGTATATCTTTCTAATTAATATATTTAATTCATATTTAAAATATCACAGACCTGTTCTGAATAATTGCAACTTCACAATAAGAATGTGTTCTCCTAAAATAGTAAATTTTTGACTTATATCATTAACATGTATCTATTCCTAAAATATTGCTCACTGGGTGTGTCATACCCGGTATTTAAGCATTATTTTTGATTTACGTTCTAGTTTTGTACTTAAATTGATTTAGGTACTTTTTAAATTCTCTATTTAAATTGATTTTTGAAAAATTAATTAATATAAAACCAATTACCTTATTGTGCTCATTCATGTATTTCGTTGCGGCAACACCTATTTCCGTTCATAATTCATATCGAAAAACAATGAGTCGCGATCATTGAAGTAGTCAGATATTACTTCCCGCTTTAGTAACGTCGATTAATTTTAATCGTTCACATTCGTCCATTTCCGAGTCAGTGAGTAATGCGTGTCTGTAAAATATTTTCGCTCCTAAAATTGTTTTTTTTTTTTTAACTTTGCTACGATTTATTAAAAATGGCTATTATGGATACTATTTTGTGAACAAATAAATAATTAAGTAACATTTAAAAAAAAATGTTTACCTATTATTCACTTAAATGTTCCCATAATTATCCAACATTGTATATAATTTCCTTAATTTCTTTTTTAATCTCAGATAAGTGAGATACGGCGAACTGGCGTTTTGGAGGTCGGCGGGGAGTAGAGTCGTGTTAGAGTTTGACAAATAATGTTTATCAGAACAATATTGGATGAAATGCATTTTCTTCTAATAATAACTTTACAAGAGTCACCAATGAAGTCACTGATGAACAAATCAACTTACGCTAATCCGATGATATATTTATTTGTCACCGCTCGGGAGACAAATCACCGCTCAGATTTACACATTGTTGTATAACTAACTTAATTAATCAATTAACCTTTTAAATGCATTCCTGGGTTTCAAGGCCGCTCGTAGTGTTTTTTTTTTTTTTTGGATATTCTGCCTTGTGCACCTGACCTTTGTGTCGATGTTTCGGGGCCATCATTAGACGTAATGTTACTATTATGTTTTTAATTGTTCGAATTAGTCTACACAAGGGATTAAGGAAGGTAGTTTTTTTTTGATTTTTTGATTTTAAGAAAAAAGTACAATAGAATCCATTTTTTTTTTAATATTGTGATATATCAGATCTGATTAATAAAACATATATGTTATTATTTGATTGATTTGTAATTTTTTTTTATATATTATTGGAAAATTGAATTCAGATTATTTTTTGATCAAATTTAAAATCTTTTTTCTTGACGAAGAAGACGAATTATAACAAACCGCATATATATTTATTTAATGTTTAAACAACCATCCTAGGACGGACTCCTAGCTAGTTATTAAATAGATAAATAAATAAAATAACACGAAGACGAATGAACGGAATAACAGTAGGTATATAAAAAATCATAAAATAACATTTAAAAAATATTATTATGATAAATGGTAGGTACAAAAAATGTTATAAATTGCAACCACGCAGTGTCTACCATTCGAAGAAAATAATAATTGTACGAGACGATAATTAGCTTTTGTTTTGTTCAGGCCCAACACTTGATTAATCTGATCTTTTCAATGACTCCCACTCCAATCAAATATTCCGCTCGGAGTGATCGGAGTGAGGGAGAGAGAAAACAACAAACGTTGATTGAGTTATGTGTTTTTCGTTTCTTGTGAAGAAAATATCGAAAAATATTTACGTGTACACATTTCGGATGTCAAATTTGGAGCCATCAACATAATTTAATTCGCGTGCTTTTTACTACATCAAAGAATACAGTTCCCTTTGAGTTTCGTTTTATTTACTTATTTTGCAAGTTAATTACATATGGTAAGATTTTTAATGTCAGCGTCTACGGTGTTTGCCCGTGTCAAGGTGAACATTTTATACTTTTATACATGTATGTATTCATGATATAAAAATGTATTTATGTGATAATTTTACTTTTGAAAAAAAAACGCAAACTTTCCTTCATTATGTGTAGCGCGTAATATTTTGGAACAAAATATAATAATAAGAATACAAATAACTTCACAAAATATAGTGAAAAATCTTCATGTTTAAAAGCCAAATTGTATTATGCTTCTTTGATATGCTTTGACATGCTTGCCATGTAGCCAAGTTTGCACCACTGTGCGAACGCAATGCCGCGCGTTGTGTTTTGATATCCTCCATGCGCTTTGCGTTGCAATAATTATATTTAATGTATATTTTTTCAGTTACACAACGTATGTATATTTATTTGTGTTTCAAATTGCTTTTTTTTTTGTCGTTTTACCTCATATTGGATCTATTATGCCAATAGTTTGATTTTTATATTAGTTTTTTTTGTTCTTACTTTATGGTATCTATAAGCGTCATTAAGGGACTTGTTAATAATATGCTCCGTTAAAATAAAAATAAATACCTTTTTATCAACAAAAATAATAATTTATCCAACTGTTACTGGACTAAGATTGGAAAAATAAACAAGTGAAAAGGTAAAATTAAGATCTATATATGTATTTATGTTTTCATAGGTACAGGTAAGTATGTAATAGTGTTGAATCATTAAATATGATTATTGGATACGAAGCCTTTACCAATTTTGTTTACGTTGTACATGATTGGTCATACATCACTGATATGATATTTTTGATTTAAAATTAACCCATATTATGAAACGGATTTTGATTACAATTTATTTGTTTACAGACTACTTATTCATTTATATATATATTTTTAATTTCAACTCTCCTTTCTGAAAAATGAATCCGCGCAGGCTCAATGAATCGATCATCAATAAATAATAAAAGTCGTCATCAAATAATAAAAGAATATGAAGTGCCAAGGATATGAAAAAACGAAAATGAGCTTTAACTAGAAAAAGGATGGCATTTAATTTTTCGATGTCGGTTCACCGTGATAAGAGATACAGCACTGGCGACCATAATGTGCAATACGTTCAGTCGCTACCACCCGGGACAATCACCGCCCAGATTAGTATGCGGGTGGGAGCAGAGCCAACGGCAATTTTGAATGACGTAATAACTTCCGTGACGCATTTTTGTCTTCATGATGAATTTTGTAAGTCCCGGCAGAGAAGTGTCTCTTGAATAATAGGAACTTAATGATATGGTTGATGAGAAAAAAATTACTCCGCGTCGGATTACTCTATATATAAAATTGAATATATAACAATCTTACACTCTTTGACCGATCTAAACCAAATTTTTCGTAGCCCAGGGCAAAACATAGGCACTCTTCCCTTTGCCATCAGCTCTTCTAGATGTAAATGTGTATTTTATTGAATGACATTCATTTAAAATTTTGCTCAGTTGCACTCTAGGATCCAAAAGAAAGTATACTCATCCCATCCCCTAGGACATTCACCGTTCTGGACCAAATTTTGCGTACCTCGTTATTACTCTTTATGGCGCAAAACAATAGCACACCCCGTCCCTCTACTTTAAATCATAATAATAATAATAAATAATAATATTGGATCATTTTTATAGCACCATTTTCGTAAAACAATTTTACAATTGTCAAACTGTTTACAGTCCTACACCATCTTTGTATTTAAAATAAAAAATAAAATGAAACTAGGTGTATTGTTAGTTTCTTTTTAAATAAGGTCTCTGATGTACTGTTGTTGTTGATCCACGCTTTTGGGCCTGCTACCGCAAATGTCCGCAAAATGAGAGAAAAAAATACCAATGTGCAATACAATATGTAAAACAATGTAAGCACATATAAGGCAAAAGAAAATATGCAAGATCAAAAAACACAAAATGCAGTTATAAGAATTATTTTAAAATATAAAACAGTTTACTCTCAGTATCTGCTCTACCTAATTTCAACAAGCAATTTGAAATATTTCTTTTAAAACCATGATGTCATTTAAAGTTCTAATATTATTTTCAATTTGATTATTAATGTGTAAATTATAAATTATATAGTATATTGTAGTAAAATCTGGGAGTTTGAAAGGTGAATAACATTCTTGGAACGATTTTAAGATTATTTGCTCTTGCGGGATAATATGTTTCAGTCCTCACAGATGGAGCGCTAATTTTCTTACGAAAGCTAGTTAGTATATTCGGAACATATAATTCTATAATGCTGTTACAATAGTCATAACTATGTTCGATTCCCGGGCAACGTCGGGCAATGCCTACCGGCGTAATATAATTGTGCTTCTGTATGGTTAAGGAACACTCGTACTGTCGTAGTTTAAATGATGAATGCCCCCTCAAAACCCGATGTTTTAATTGGCTGAGTCAATGAATTAAACGCAGTCACTAACCAACGCAACGCTGGATCCATTGTAGTATCCTATTCGGAGACTTCTGGCATTGTTTATTATCGTCAACTGCATCCTCCTATTGAAGTACGGGATGTATCACAGCCCACAAGTGACTGTTCAATAAGCATAACAGGAAACATTTTGTGTATTTGAAAACAAACTAACGCATATTAAGTTTGTTTTCTGTCTGCTCGCTTATCAATCGCATTCGGCCGACCGTCGCGGTGAATCTTCATAAAGACTGCATCAATATTAGTATTTATATAAAAATGTCAATTATAGCAGCCTTGTTGGTTCAGCGAGAGTATGCCCGACGGACAAAATCGCAAATCACACTATTATTTGTAAACATAATGGTCTGTGATTATTGTTATTATTATTACGAAGATGTCGTTTATCTCACAATGTTTATTATCCAACGTCGGTCAACTAAAATGTCATGCATCTCGTTTACTGACCTTCAATATTGAACCTTGGTACCAGTGTTTATCTTAAACGACCGGTTGCCTTTATTGTGTTAAATAAACTCTAGAGCTTTGTGTAGTTTTCTAAATTATATGTTGATGTGATAAGCAATAGTAATAATTTTGTTTCTGCTTGGACGGTAGTTTAATATGTTTTGGTTGCAGATACATTTAATGCACAAAATGGTTTACTACTATTATATTAGTATATAGATAAGTCTTCCGAGACAGGCGTAGTACAATTTATAAATATTTATGCGAGAATTTTTTTCCCAGTCGCATAATGTCAAAAAGTGGTGATATCGACTAGCCTCCTCGATCACCTGATTTGACGGCTCCCGATTATTTTCTGTGGGGGGTACTTGAAAGGAAAAGTCTACGCTAATAGGCCAACAACGATTCCGATACTACATGATAATATTCTAAATGAAATTGCTGAAATATGATGAAAAATATGGTTAAAAGAGCACGCGTCTGAGCCGCTGCCGAAGGCAGCCATTTGGGCGATGTAATATTCTATACATAATTGCAATAAACCAAATAATCGATAAATAAAAACCACTTCTTCAATATTTGCAAAATTACTTTGTGGCCTCATTTTATATTAATAATTAAACAAAATATTTTGTTTAAACCACTATTTATTAATTATTCTACATGTTTCGATACCTATGGTATCTTCTTCAGGAAACAATGTATACTGAAATTAAAAAATACAAGCATAAATAAAATCAAAACTATAAAATGGTGAATAAATAAGAACTAATTTGTAAAAGTCTTTATATTACAAATAACCAAATCCTCTTTGCAAATAATCACCCTTTAAATTTGTTTTCATATTAGTTCTTACTTATTACCTATTTTTAGTTTTGTTTTTATCTATGTTTTTGTATTTTTTAATTTCAGTATACATTGTTTCATAAAGAAGATACCATGGGTATCGTAACATGTAGAATAATTAATAAATAGTGGTTAAAACAAGGTATTTTGTATGATTATTTAAAAAAAAAAAAAATTTAAACATTGTTTCATTTCCTAGTTATTCAAAAACAACATCGGCCTGAAACATAATATTCATCCTGTATGTGATACATTTTCAGCATTTACAAAATTTTCTGTACAATTGGTAAATTGGTTTCTTGAACATAATTGGTTTAATTAGCCTTCCTTAGTTCTCAATTTATAAATATTAAGATCTTCGATGGCCAGAACGACAGCTACATTGTGCGATTAATTACATTGTCCAGGCAGTATGTAGCATTATGCATAATGCCCGGTCATGATCTATCAGAATGATAGATTAAACAAATTAAGTAATTCTAACTGACTTCTCTGGGCATTATAAGTAATGCCATATCATATATAGTGATTCCGAGTCTGATTTTATCATTGATTCAGTCAAGAAACAATAAATAATATTTCATTTGATGTACATGTTCGATTATTAGCAGAAAATTACAAGCAAAAATGAAATTTAAATAAGAAACGATACAATTTAAATATGACGTATCTACCTACGTAATGATTGCATAATTTGTTATGACATTACAAGTTTATCATATATACTCGTATTTATATTAATTGTGGTGATATTCAGTTAAACCTACGAGAAAGCTATGTAATTTAATTTAATAAACATTATAGCATTAGAGAAGTTATACAAAAATATTTTCGACTCACGCGAATGTGTAGTTAATAGAAAATGTAATCTATTCGACAATTCTAAGCAGAATAGGTTTGACACGTGCTAAAATAAATCGTTAACAGTATTGTTGAATTAAAAATTTCATTCACAAAGATTGTATGTATACATTTATAGGTCTACACTTACTATTGTCAATATATTTATACAGTTTGTTTTGTGTCATTGAGTATCACCAGTGATAATATTATTTTGTATGCGGTACAATCAGGTCGTTCATGCAAATAATGAATACAAGAGGCATTCCTCTAGCTAATAAACAAAGCTATCATTATAGCTTTGTTTAATTGTGTGTGAAGTGCTTTCACTGATTCTGTTCTAAAACAATGAGTTAATCGAGCTCGTGTTACATACTCAATTTTTCAGTTGAGTTAGTGATATACGATAATATGAAAATATTATATTATATAATATTTAAACAATTTATCATAGAATATGTCTTGTCAGAGGCTCGGCTCACCAATGAAATTTGTCACGAAAGCTGCGTTAAAAAAATTCGCAACATTTTTACTTTCACTTATACCGCTCCGGCGGTAATACGATACACGTGCGCCACATTTCATGGCTAAAGACCGACTGCAGGCACTCCCTAGCGATAGAGAATTTTATTTTATTATTATTAGACTTTTTGGCATTTGTTTGTCTCTCATATAACTTTATGTTAGGAGGGTCCGTTTTCCCGAGATAACCCAAACGGGTTCGATCCTATTAATGAACGTTATTCTGTCATCCGTTTTTCGAGGGGCCAACGCTGATCCGGGTTCCGGTGATCACACACTCCCGTGGGCGGCTCCCGCGGCCGGGAAGGAAAATATAATTAATCGATGTGCATTCAGGTTTATGAAGGTTTGTCACGATAAGGAGCTACATAATAGGGTTTTTGATGCTGACGTAACGCCCCGCAGGACCTTCGTCACTCCTGACCGCTTTTTGTGTGGTGACGTCCTCCATTTTAATTATTATTTTATAATTGTGTAAACTGAGAGCGAACATCCCCAAACTTCAACCCTACGGAATTAGTTGTGTGTACCGTGGTCGAAATACATTATTTTCAAGATTGTCATATTATTGACTAATAGTTAATTACGTTTTCTTTACATCCGAAATGTGGCCGCTGAAAACGGGTGATCGAATAAAATTAACAATGAGATTAAAAAAAGTGAATTATCTAAATATATTAAATAATCTCAGTGCAAGATATTTTCAGACTGAAACGAAACTTGATGTATTTTATTATTGCTTCCCTTTGATTAAAGATTACTTTTGAACATAAAAGCTATTGCCTCTGTGCTAAATGTTTTTTTTTATGTCCTATACACGTGTATCATATCACCTCTATATGTAATATGTTTTCCTAGTTCGCCCCGTCCCAAATCGTATACAGATCATTGTATTTTGTTTTGGTCTTTTCAAAGATCGCCCGAATATTATTTCATGTACAGGTGGTATTTTATATTTTGTAAAATTTTTATGTGTTATACATTTTATTCATTGCATATTACTCTTTAAAATGTTACACTTTTATAACACAGTTTTACGACACATTTTACTAGAGAAGCTTCCGAAAAAACATAATCTATTAAAATTATCAAACGACAAAAATAATAATTTTTGTATTATTTTATAGATTTCTTAAATAATGGAAATAAGAAAGTTATTAAAAGAAAAATGGAACCAGATATAAAATAGATATGCGATAAACAGAATGCCGAAATTATATTATGTCATTAAGTATTTCACATAAAAAGAGCGGACGCATTGATAATTCAAAAATATATATTTTTTTAAGGAAAATACATTTTTGTTGTAATGTTGCAGTTTCAGAACATAGTTCTGTAGTTTTTTTAAATATAAATTTAATGCTCCCGGTAGCAACTATTATATTTTTTCTGTATATCATTCTAGTTGATTAATTTAATTTGTATTATAATATTTTTGACTAATGGCTATGGATGTTTTCAAGAGCTCATTTTTAAAACAAATACCGGTCGTAATAAAAAACAAATAATTTCAATTTTTTATTTCAATCTTTGGGAGTCTTTTAGTTTGAGCTACGTCCTGTATATTTCTGACCTCAGGAAGTAGCCTGCGGTGCGTAAATTAATTGATTTTAAATAAAGCTAGTTATGTGAATGTCAGCAACATTCATACGTATTAATTTTTTAATTTTAAAAAGTGGAGACTTATTATGTAATTTAAAAACTTGTTATAATTTGTCTGGAGCTCAAATAATCATGCGATAATTAGGCAGAATAGGATGCTGATAAATCTGCCTTATCGTTGTCCGGCACGGAAAACCCCGTATGCAACAATTTGGAATGGGATTTACAGTTTACAGCTGACAAACTGGATTTTAATGTCACGTTTTGCTTTTTTTTTTGCATATCTGAATAATGTTTTATAATCGTTGCGTATTTCAGAAATCATGCTTTAATAAGGTTAAATAATGATTTTACTCTACTATCATACATTTGAATTATTTATTTGAACAAGGTCACACATTTCGACTGAACATCCATTACCCAACAACTAGATTTAGCATTACCGTTTGCTTACACGAATGCTTATTTGTACACGGGGTACGGCTTAGGAATCGATCATTTTGAAATAGATTGTTTCTGGAATTTGACAAGTATGGACGAGTACATTGATTGAGCTTATAAGGGGCATATCAAATTAAATGGATAACCATTTACGAAGACACAGTCCCGGGATTGTATCCTTCAATGTGATTTATTACCCCATTGTTTTGTTGGAGTTTCGCATCAATTTATTACGTTGGATATAATAATTTGTTTTTGCGCAGGTGTGAAGCTCGGAGTATGATTTTAAATTCATTTACAATGCTAAAAATTGCAGATGATACTTAAATATTTTTTTATAAATAGATTTTGATTTATGAGCGCCAATTTGTGGCAATAATGACACTCTAATTGACCACTGGGTAACGTGATTTTATATTTGTTTCCCAGCACAATCGTTCAAGTACGTATTGTATTGCATAGTTGTTACTTTACCTCTCTCTTTCTACTCTTGTTAAATCCAAATAAATTCTCTTACTTTATAAGAAGTATCGTAAATAAGAGCGAGACAATAAATGAAATCTTGAATATAAATTCGATCTTATGCACACGATACGAATTAGTATTTTTTTGTTATTTTGAAATTGCACGTTTTGTATTAAAATAGCTGTAACCTGTCAAAGATGATACGAACATTTTTGGAAAAAAATGTTATTAACTGCAGTATTTTGGTTTCATAGTTATGCACCTGCGTAAATAAACAAAAACTTTTAACATAAGAACCAATGCCGAGTAAAATATATGTATCTTCGTCGGTATGGGTTTTATCTTTGAATTTGCCAACGCCATATCAATTTTGAAGTACGGCTTATTTTGGTATTTCTTTAATATTTAAATGTCATTGCTGGTAATCTGGAACTATCATCATAATCAAATAATGATATTTAATATATTCAAATAATATTATTTTTTGCCGTAAGCCATGTTAATTTCTTCCACAGTCGACATTGTGCATATCCGAGCGTCGGATTTGTGTCAGCTACCCAGGACAGCCGTGCTCCGGTGATTTCAGTACTTCCTTGATGGATTGGAATCTCGTCACCCCGTTGTCGCACTGCATACTTCCAAGTGTATCACGTTTCCGTATATGATACTCTAACGGTGACTATCATCTGAGGTTCTCTCATGAATGACCGATTTCAGTCGTGATTAAAACGACCACAAACGTCAAATTTTTAAACAAATTGTAAGTATCATATATGTTATTTTATGTGAAATTACTATACTTTTCATTTATTTTATTGTTTATCGTTTTCTTTCTCTCTGCACCAAATATAGAAATAAAACCTTTTTAATTTTGAATTAATTTTTAATATTTTCTTTTTGCATTTTTTACGTTTTATTTTTCGATTTATAATTAATATTTCATTTTTATTTTTCATTAAAACTATGTTAAATTAAATGTACATTAATAGTTTTGTTATTTTTTATTATTATTAAAACATTATTTTATTAACTACATACTCACTATATCACAAATCAGTAAAATATTAAAAATCATATACACCGACAGAAATCCTTGCACATGCCGATATGAACGTTGAATTATTATGTATACCAAAAAAAGTATGATTAAACTATGTATAATAAAAAAAACATCATAAATTAAAAGACTATTCTAAACGTTGTTGCACTAAGATAACAAGTTTTTGATTTAAAAAATGTATCCTTGGTGCATAAGTCAATTTTCTTTGACAATATCGAAGTGGCTGCCATGTGTGGTCATAAATACTGTACAACTTTTTATTTTTCATATTGTTATTGAATTTCTTCTCGCGTCACGAGGTTTTCGGAAGAGTAATATAAAATATAATAAAACATATTTTACATACCTTGCTTTATATATGATATTGCAAGCCGGTACCTAACATACCACAAATACTAACACATCACATCAGCGACATCATCTCTGATGATGGATCCTGCGATGGCATCTGAAACGCGCGGCAGAATAACAATTAAATATACTTATCGTAATGATTTCTGAATATTGAATCAGTTTTTTTTTTTTAGTTTTAGTCCATTAATTAGTTATAACGTTAATGTACATTATTTAAAATATTTGATGATGTTCCAATACTTAATTAATATGATGGTATGTAAAATATAATACAAGGTAACGATTATAATTTACATATTAGTACTAACAATATTTTTTATCATTTACAACCGTTCGAAAATGATTATTATTAGGTATAAATATATACGTTGAAGAATTTAGCTGTAATTTTTTAACTTGTACTTATACTTTACTCATTTTACCAAGGTATTTTGATATTATACTTGCCGGCATTATCTTTTTATTATATTTTGTGTATTATTTATTCTAGTAGTGTCTTAAAAAAAACTTAAAATAATTTCAAAGAGCATAAACATCTCAAGGCGCCAACTTTCATTAATAAATGCAAATTGGGAATCCTCTTATCATATTACAAAAAAATGTATAAAACGAGCCCACTACACCGTCGAGTGCCACTGAGTAAAGTGCCGTCTAACATATAAAATTGTAATTACACAGGTATTTCAGAAAATTCTCAGGAAATCATAGCAATAATAATATTATCTATTACATACATACGTACAATATATGACTCGATTCAACCGACATGGCATATCGAAACGTTTTATGACCGATAATGAAAAAGTTTAGCAGGCGCCGTCGTTCAATACCAGTTCTTAACGGTCCACTTTTCAGTGTTTTTAATTAATTTACTTCTTGATAGTTTTTACATTCCTATTAAACGCAATATTTATTGTTTACAGCAGATGGTATTTGCATTTTATTTGAATGTTTTCCTTTTTTGGATGCCTGGTGTCTCTGTGACGGGGCGTTGTGATTCGAGCGAAATGCAAATTAATTCGAATGTTTATGCACATTTTCTTAGAATGCAACTCACACCGTCTGCTAGTTTTTTTTATAATTATCCTTGATTTCTGTAATCTAATGTACAATTTTAAGTTGTTTTGTTGTTTTCTTCTCAATGCTGTGTTTCTCTTTATTTTAATTCATTTATAATACATATCGTTTGGTTCGATCAGTAATTAATAATCTACATTTTTTATTTTGACGTCAATCTTGATAATATTCTTTTAATGTCAATTCTTTATTTATGTCAGAAATATCGCTGCACGATTCACGGTGTGACAAATCTAGTCCACAAGATTTTATGGGTCGAAAATGTTCAAGGTACGTAAGTCTACGTACTTCGAAATAAATATTTGCGTTATTGTTCCATTATTAATCTATATCTTTACTTCAGGCCCTAAATCATCTAACAAAAAATAGTCTAGCCTCTCGAAATTCGATGAATTAAATTTTTTTATATTTAATATATAATTTGAGAATCAGTAATATATTCAAATTAATCGAAATAATCACATAATTACGATTTTTTTTAAATGCTTATATCTCTGACATGGTTGAGATTAGGTATATATCCCTTGAACATTTTCAATTCGTTATTTAGTCAGGTATTCACCCATAAAATATTGTGGACTAAGTTTGTTACACCCTGTATTGTATATTGAGGTATTTGCTGGTCTAGTGGTTTGTCAATCGCTTAGTGATCAAGTGCTCGAGAGTTCGAGCCTTATCCCAGATCAGAATGTTAGTCCTATTTTCATTGCAGCTATGCTTTCAAACTGATCTATGTGTCTACACTTAGCTCAGTTTGAAAATATTAAGAATATTGTTGTGACACGTATTCCGTGGACGCATCCTTCTTTTTTAAATGGAAAATAATGCAACTACAATCAATATTACAATACTAATTTTGGATCGCGTTGTGCCATAATTTTTTTTTTGTGTAATAGTAAGTACCAATGCTGTCATTTGTGCGCTGGGGGAGAAAATGAGAAAAACATTACCTTATCAGTATAGGTTGACCACATTACTATTGATTAATACACGTAATAATAAGTCAAGAGACCTAATAACAAATATTAAGAAAAGCCGCATACGAGTATTACATTCATACTCCCCGCAATGAAAAATATGATATTTTGTTATCCATTATGCTGTGTAACCACAGAAAGTGGTTCAATGTCCAAAATGTTGATGATTTAATACAGGATAAATAAATATTGTCGATAGAAAAGCGGCACATGAAGAAGTCTTGTTAAAAATTGTGTGCGCGTTATATTTTTTTGTGTGCTCTATCCCGCACACCTCAGAGGGAATATTAACAACAATATACGTAAATTCTAACCCTAGTTCCGTGGTTTAATCGGTGTCGAAAATCATGTTAATTATAATTTAGTGATTTCTGACATATATATTCAATGTCTCATGATACAATTTGGCGTTTTTATTTGGTGTTTTTCTATATAATCGAGATGACAATCGACGTTTCCTGTGCCGTATGATCAATAGTGAAAATAAAAAATTGTATTCAACAATATCGGCATCATTAGTGATAGTTTGCTTTACCATCATTTTTTTAAGGGACATTTTTTAAGGATATGTGACTTGTCGCGCGCACTCTAGTGTTATAGTATAGTAGTCGTAGTCCAGTAATATGAATATATTCTAGTTTATATTTTGTGCTAGTATTTTATAAATGAACGGTGTTTATCCTCTTTATATAATGTATGCATATTATTTGAATGATGTAGTATAACGTCAACTGCTATTCCGCGATGAATCATATAAATGTGACATCATTTATTATTGATGTTATAAAACTTAGATTCTAGGAATGATGTTTTACTCATTTAGCTTCAACAGCTTTAAATGTTAATTTATTGATTGTTATGTATAATCAAAATTTTAGTAATTTTTTAAAAATATTGTTCGCATTCCCCGTAATATTGCGTATTACACTTTTTTGAGTGTTTAATTTAAATCGACATCCTGTTTGTTCGGTTAATATTTTTCTGTACGTAGTGATAATAAATACAACATCCTGATTCGATATGGTTTATTTATCATATGGACTGTCTTGCTTATATAAAGTTATATTTAAATTGACTTCAATCCGTGATAACTTATTATTATAATTATTATATAACAATAATTAATTCAAATATTTATAAACTTTGATTTCTTATCTCGATAAAACTAGAGAATTATAATTTTAATAAAACGACCGAAATTTTATTCTAACAAAATTTTATCGAAACTTTTTATACTGTAAAACTCTATTTTTGACCAATTTTTAAATTCATCAATAATAATGAATGTTAATAATATAATATATTGGTCTAAATAAGAAATATATATAATTGAAAATTGATTTTTAGGCGTATTCTAGTATAATATGTTAATCATTTGTTATATATACAGATAAAGGATATAGCTTCCATAGTTTCTAATAAAACTCATTAGTGACATCTATTCTGTTTCAGGGAAATGAATATTAAATTTTAGTCCGATGGCGATAGCGACGTCGTAGTTAAAATACTCGAAGTGTTTCTACGTGATAACATATATATAACTTCTAAAAAAAATAATTTAATAGTGTTGGAGATTTATTGTTTGGAATGGTGAACGTTACATAGTATAAAATGATCACTTATGCCAGCCGAAAACAGGTCGTAATACCCATACTTCCATACTTCTCATATAATATAATAGCTTCGTCTCTATGAGATATCTATAATTTGTCTTAATAAAGAATGTCGTTGTTTACATAATGACTAAAATATTATAACAATTTCGACACTCACCAGCCTCTTGATGTTTTGTCAGCTATAAATAAGCTGCTCACTGTACTTGACTTTCTCCATATTCTCAAGCATTATTGTACGACAATACGCGGTGGTGATTAAACTATCAGTTTAATTTAATACTCTTATCAACTACTACTGTGTGTGTGCGCTAACTTATAAATATTTTTTTAACTAACAAGTTAAAGTTGAGTTTCAGCTTTAGATCTTTTTACAATTAAATATCTGAAAATATACTTGGCTGCTAATTGCCAACAAAGATCTGGTGTTAGTGGTTGTGAAGAGTTGCGATATAGATATTAATTGTTCTCTATTTTGTGTAAGATAAAAACAAGACAATAGATTGCATTTTATTGTTTTTAAATATTTTCTGGGTTACTCGGTGAAGTCCACAAAGTCACTCCCGACTTTTTGAAGTAGATGAAATATATCGGATAGAAGCCATGCAAGATAAAAAATATTCTTTCTTCAGATTAATCTTCGTCATCATCTCTTTTAATAATGTAAATCAATTATTTCCAGTTATTTATTTACACATACAAACACATATATATCTATGATTAAATAATAGAATGTTTAGTTTTAAACAACTTTATTATGTACATACACTAAAGTCAACTAGTTTCAGTTGGACCCAACCTTCTTCAGGATAATATAGTATAGGGTATGTACATAATAACGTGGTTTAAAACTAAACATTATATTATTTAATTATAATGTCAAGCCACAACGTGTTGGCTTTCTTTAAAAATATATATCTATGCCCTTATGGGCTTTTACATCGTGAATATCTACACACGTAGCTTCTACACAAAAATAAATTCTATATACAATAGGTACAGTATGAGTATATACTATTTAGTCTTCTTCTTCTTCTTTTGAACAGGCAATCCACCCTTCAAGAGTGATTTGTGCCATTAATCAAGTTAAAACATTATTTTATAGAAAGAAGTACAACAATATTATAGAATAGGGAATATTATATTACGAGTTAATTCCATTGTCGTTCAAGAAATTTGCTATTATATAGATCAAATGTGGCGAGTTAAGGGAAAGAAGATGACACAAGTTAACCGGGAGTTGAAAATTACCATTGACAAGATTACTGTAAAAAAAACCTGTGATCCGCAATGGACAGGCAAAAAAGGTATGGTCAAGGGTTCCCACCTCGGCACCACACTCACATATTGGGGAATCTATTATGTTCAATCTGAATAAATGTGAGGCTACCTGGCAATGCCCAATTCTAATTCTAGAGATATCTGATATTGTTCTTTTGGAGACTTCCCTGTTGGAGAACCAAGGGGTGCAGGGAATAGATCTTTGGATTATTTTAAGCCGATTACTCTTGTGATTATTTGGATCCATCCATTGTGCAGACCAGATAGAATTCGTACGTTTTTTTACCATATTAAGTCTGTCATACATCGGGATATGGAATTGATGAGGGAAAACTCTGGAAAGAGTAGCCTTCTTGGCCAGTTTATCAGCAGGTTCATTTCCTTGAATTTCTTTATGTGCAGGAATCCAAACGAATGACACCTGTTTATTGTTGCTGTACAAATTAAATAGATATCTTCTGATGGAACAGATTATCTCATTGTCTAGCCAAACTTTCATATTAGCAGAGAGGGATTCAAGAGCTGCTTGCGAGTCGGAGAATTTAACAGCCTTATCGACGTTCCGAAGTACGCAGATGTCCAAGACCTCTTTGATTGCCCAATATTCTTACTATTTACTCACTGAGAAGAGAAAAATAAAAATATTTAAAAATTGACAATAGAATTAAGCAAAATATATTAATTATACCACTGTTTCAATACAGCATCAAAAACATCACACTTATATTTAAGCATTGAACATTTGAATCTATGAACAAGATTAAAATCGTTGCTAAACCGTGAAGTCTCTGTTTATTTATCCAGAATACAGAAAATATTGTTTTTACCCTATTCTATATGCATATCTGTAGAAAGCAAAACAAATAATTACCATATTGTCACATTAAAGCTTAATGTCTTTAACATGTTATATTATTTTAATCAATGCAAATAAGTAAGTTTATAGTTTTACGACTCGAAGCTTTGCAATAAGAATATTTTTATTTTTTATTTGTGTCTTTGACATTAATGCCCTCCAGTTCATCAGTGAAGTGGCCGCTGTAACAACATTTAACACCTCTCCTCACGACTGGCTAGAAACACCGCCAGGTCTCACGATCACCAGAAATAACCTTCATTGCACAATTTTGTTGACACTAAAACTAGCAAAATGATTATGATGTACTTAAACTATGTTTTTATTTACATTAGCTATAAATATGAAAAATTCCACGCACGGTGTACTGATGTCAATTTTTTATTTTTGTTTGTACGTAATGACACTATAAAGATTATAAATTAGTACATTTTTGTCTTGTTGGGTGCGTACAAACAATTATTATTATTGTTCAAACAATTAATGAAGGCTAGATATTTTTATTTATTTAAAAGCAAATATTTTTGGTTTTTGTTTTCTTTTAAAATATATTAATCTTCTTCATTATAAATAAATTTTTTTGTCACATATGCGAAAATAAAACAACTATTTTTTGATTCTATTCGTTTAATTTACTTGAGACGCGTTTCGCCTTGCAAGGGCATTATCAATCTATCTAACAATTTGTATGTAATTTGTAACTATAATGGGGGACGGCTATACAATTTATTTACATGAGATGAAAAGGGACATTATTCATTAGATTTCTGAAGATTTCCATACATTTTGGTCATATTTTAATGTCATGGATAATTTGTAGAAAAGGACAGCTATTATTAATTTTCTGGAATTTATATTAAACATGACATTAAAATACCATTAGTGTTACTGAAGAGTTACTTAGACTAATTACAAGCATTTAAAATGTATGTATGCATGTAGACACTCTTTTACATGTAATTTTATAGTAGCATAGTTGGATAATGCACCTTCCCGGTTTAGAAAGAGATCTAGGTTCGAATTCAGGTGGTGCAACAACAATATTTTTCGATAAAATTGATTTTATATGTATATCTTTCTAATTAATATATTTAATTCATATTTAAAATATCACAGACCTATGTTCTGAATAATTACAATTTCACAATAAGAATGTGTTCTCCTAATAATTTTATATTCTATCTCCCTCTTTATGTATATATAAGTGCACTCTTTTTGTATTTATGATTAGTATTATTTATACGTCCTGATGAAGCTTGAGATAAGCGAAACCGGTTGACGTATAATAAATTTCGTGTTTTCATACAGAGTGATTGTATTTTATTTAATCTAATACGCCAAACCACAAAGTGATTGCTTTCTACGAAAATATAAGTAGTATCATTTTATTTTTAATCATGTTCATGATATATTTTACATTATAAATGTAAACCGAGTCAGATAATTAGGTCCGAAGGGGGTTAATTTCTCTCTCCATATAATACAGTGTATTTTGCGGGCGTGAATTTTATTGTTTGTCATTGTGCTACTGAATTAGTGTATTATCGATTATGATTTAAACAAAAGTAAATATATCAATAAAAAAAACATATTGTGACTTATTTAATTTCCGATTATGTGTTCTGAAGAATGGCAACATTACAAATAAAATCATACCTAGCGAGTGTTGAGCGTCTTAAATTATTGTTTATTATATTTTCTATGCGGAGCATAAATGACCAACTACTTCAATACGTGCCAATCATTGCCGCTAAATATCTACGTGACGCGAGAGCATAGTTTCATCATTATGCACAGATGAGATTTTCGATTCGAAACAATCCGATACTCGGTAACAGAGATATTACTCCCTTGAGATACTTTCTTGATAACACTAGGGTTTCGTAGTCTACCGTGTATACACCGAGTCTCAGAGATTCGCCATTTCGTGCCTCACTTCACGCTTGATGTACGTCAAATGTCAGTCCATTGACCACTGTTGTTCCGTCAGTCCATTGGGTGAATTTAAATCTCTCCAACAGCAATTAAAACAGTAAACGTTTGTAATTTAAAACCTTTTGTAGATATTTATAGTTCTTGACATTTTTAACTGCACATGTAGAATCGAACGTCGCGTACTCAACAAATCGAACTTAAACTTTTGTTTTCTAAAGTCTTCTTCTACCAATCTCAAGCTGATTTCTGAATTTTATCTCCAGAACAAAATTTTAACACGTGTACATAGTAGACATTTATCTCAGCTAAATCTCAAAAGATTTATCTCTTTGTGTCTCATCATTCCGTGGACAGAGGCCGTTAGAGTTAAATTAATAGAGAAAGGTTTTTATTAATAGTTGTAATAAGATACATTTCCTGGCAGTTATTTTCTATATGATTTTAATTATTTAATTGCCATCTAGATAATAATATATACTAACTATTTCAATTTTTTATATGAGGCTGCAACTGGGTGAACGCCATTGTCCCTCTGCATGTCATTGTCCTCTATTTACCCCTACCTAGAATACTATATAAAAAAATGTTACCAAGTTTCTGAATAAATTGTGTCACACGTAAATCGGTTCAAAGATTAAGACATTATTTGTTGACCCGATTCAACATAAAATAAGCTTTACGTTACGTGTACCTAATGCTTATGTTCGCGCGAAAGTCCGCGGTGCTTCCAGCCGCTCGTTCTCCTGTTTAAGCAATAAGGTGAGATAGGTCCCTTTTAATTTATGTCTCAACTCAGCAGGGCAATAAATACAGCTCGCTTAACGATTAAATCTCTAAATTCTTTATACGAAACATTACATCCACGACCCGGCTCCTACGAGTAAGCAGTGTTTAATGGTTAATTTAACTCGAGATGAAGGTGCCTAAGTCGCGATAAAGCGGGTTGTATGTCTTTCGTGTATTTGATTATGTATGTTGGAGTTTCGTACAAGCTTTTACTCTATTTATGTATTTTTTATTTTAAATAATCTAATTGGTAGGTATATTACAATATATATATATATACCTGTTAAAAATAGGATATTTAATTTTACTTTTATTATTAAAATTAAAAAAGAATAATTCAAAATATTAGGTATATTTGTTTTATGTTTTATGCAAAAAAAATCCTTCCGGTACTGGTCACAAGAATCAGGTAGCTATCGTCAGAGTGTAATAATATTTTCCATTTTTCTATTTTTTTTCTAAGGCGCATAAGACTGGCTATACTTACACATATATACGTGTGTATACACGTATATATATACCATACACGTATACCATATACATATATATATATATTTTTAACGGAGAGAAGTTTCGGGGGTCATGATCGAAGAAAATGCATTGAAATTTTCCAAAATTGCGTTTTGTAATATGAAAAAACTTCTTAAATACGGAATGCTTTTTTAAAAAATATTTTTGCTTTATTTTGTACATATATGATACTTATTAATATGGTTAATTACAATGTTATTTTTAAAAAATCTTTGTGCATCGTGTACACATAAATAATATTATAAATAAACAATTATGTATTATTTTTATTTTTTTTCGTTTTACTATGTTTTTATTAATTGAGAGAAGAGAAAATGGGGTGTACAGAATTAATCTGGTCATTAAACATAACATAGCCATTTCAAGTAATATTTTGATATTGAATTATGGATGGATATGTAGTTCTTCAATTCGCACCCAGCACACCAGATTGCTCAAATGTTAAATTCGGCGCCGTATGCGCTCAGCCATCGTTTGAAACGCACTAGACACCCAATAAAGCCCAACTTTAAATATAATTTATAATTGTATTATTAATCAACAACACTACGTACCGCAACAATAAATACAACATTATTATTAATTAATCGTGTTAATAAATCGAATATAATAAAAGTTGCATAAAATAAAATAATTATTATCATACAACGGGCGCGCCAACCGCGTGACCAAATCTGTTGTCCAAGTATGACAAATCCATTATTATTATTTCATAACGCTGAACAATACAATTTGATTACACTTACTTAATAATAGGGTCTAATCAAGTGCCTACGTGAATAATTAATTATACAGTCGCATTGACAAGTTTGCGTTATGCAGGCAGTACAAAATACATATGTATTATGTATCAGTCGAGTGGTATTACTTTCCACTATTTTACGTGTAGTCTTCACAAAAACTCTCCGATCGGTGTCGATGTTTATAAAATATAACTATAAGTTCTGACACTGACAATGTAAAAAAGTATCGTTTTATTGTGTGTTAATAATATATTTTAAAGTATAAATAAATAAAAATCATATAAACAATTAGGTATAAAGTTAGGGGGTTAATTTTGCTCCCCGTGTAATGTACCTATTTAACTACCATACAGTGGATTTTGCGCGCGTGAATTTTTTCATTTTGTCATTGTTTCGATAAATTAGTATATTTTAGATTATAATTTAAACGAATGTAAATATGTCACCGAAAAAAATATTGTGATTAATACAAATTAAATGTATTAATTAGAAAGATATCAGCGCGTATAAAATCAATTTATCGAAAAAATATTTTTGTTGCTACCGGAATTCGAACCTGGATCTCTTTCTATTCGGCATTTACATCAACATAGTAAGTTGACAAATTTTCGAACTTATATGTTGCATTTTCAAATTGATACATCTGTTGTTCCATTATTTGAAAGCCATCATGGACCTATGTTCTGAAAAATTGCAACTTCACAATAAGAACGTGTTCTCCTTAAAAATATTATGATTATTTATTTTTGTTCAATTGTTAAGAGACCTGTTCTGAAAAATGGCAACATTACAAATAAAATCATACGTAGCGAGGATACTGAGCGTCCTAAATTATTGTCTATTGTATTTTATACGCAGAGCAACATGACCCAACTTTGCTGGTACATGACGAACATTGTCGCCACATTTGATAGACGAAAGAGTACTACACATACCCTTGTGTATGAGGTTTTTGACTAGAGAATATGGAATTTTACTCCTATGAAATTCTTTGGAGACGACACTTGGCTTTCATAGTCCATCGTATATACTCGTACATCAACTCTCAGAGATTAGCCGTCACGTACCTTACTTCAATTTGCAGATGGTTTTGGATATATCATTCTTCCTGTACACGTGCTGTAGAAAATACAAAAATGTAAAAAAATACAAGAGGTGTAGCTAATCTGAATTTAACAATTCCCAAAATCACCAATAGGTATGGATCGAGGACAATAGAAATTGTTATTTTTCATAATAAAAAATAAACTACCTGGGTTTTTACAAAAGAGTATACTTTCTCTCAATTTGTAAGAAATTATAAAAAAATAGTTTATCTATAATAACTTGTCTTACCTGTAATAATGAAATGAATTGTTTGAATGAAATGATTTGTTGTTATGTTTTTGATTATATTAAATGTAACAAAATGGTTATAAATGTACCTGCAGACAAACGTCTGGCAAAACGTTTTGTGGATCTAGTTCTAATTAAAAAAAAAAAAAATGTTTATATAACCTCTTGACACCGAATTCCGAGACATTCGAGATTTTTCAAATTGGTCCGCGAAAATACTGTTTAATGTTATGAGAGAGAGAGAGCGGATGTTTTTTGATTTTATGGAGGGTTTCTGTGAAGGTACGGCTATTAGAAGAGTATATTATATCGAAGTGCATTTCAAGACACCAAAATAAAAAATCCCCATATTGTTGTACGTTTTCCATTTTGCACTAGAGGTTCGCTAAACTAAAGTTGTTTTCCTTTATTTATTAGTGATAATCGTTATACCAATATTTGAATCTTTTTTAAAATTAATCTTTAATAGTAACAGGAAGATTAATTTTAAAATGTGAATCAAGTTTTCTAGTTATTTGAAATAGTTAACATACGCACCCTGCCATTCGCATATTTTCAAAACATGATACGTACATATTTACAAGCAAGAGTACATCATAAGTCAACCCATCAGAAGTCAAACTGACCAAGTTCACTTTTTGAAAATTTCTCAATTTTACTAAATGTGAGTTTTTCACCTAATTCTAGTTTGTACTCTTTTTTTAATATTCTTCTTTTCTCTGGTGTCCCATTAGAATCGGGGGTCCATTGCTTGTACAGAGTTCTTGTGTTCCTGTCCTATGCAATAATAGTAACTTGCGTCTTCTGCAGCTTTCATTTTTCTTAGTATACATCATATTAGTTGTAACGGGAATATTGAGAGGAGAGGAGATGAGTTAAAAAATGTAATATTGTTTAACAAATTAATACCCGAGTTTGAATTTCTTTTTATTAGAGTAACTCCGCCCCCTTCCCCTCCATCTGTCAGTACTCAATTACTTGTATGTCTTCCACCTAAGTCTTGTCTCCTATATTTAAGTTACTGTTTCTCTCGAAACTCGAGTAGTGCTAATAAACTCAGGTAGAGTAATAACATTGTTTCATTTTTATCCATCCACGACATAATTTTAATTGTTTGCTTTATGTCGCTGCTTTCCATATTCTCGTACGTTGGTTCATAGCGACTTCCTCCCCACTGTCACCAGTGTTCGTGATCAGCGCTCCCAAATATATTACTTCCTGAACTACTCCATCATGATGCATTAGCAAAGTATTATTAATAAAATCTTAGCATGGTAATGGTGTTGTGCATATTGGTCGCAGCCGATACAGAGCGCTCCGTTACCTAAATGCGTCACTGTTTGTACCGCGAATGGTTAGTTCAACGTCGGGCGGTCGCTCTCGGTACCGCCCCCCCATCTCGTCGGCTGTCGTCACACACGGAGCCTATACAATCGGCTCTTAATAAAACAATGTAAAAATTTGCATGTTTCCGAGGTTTTAATTGATCGTAAAAGCTTTTTTTCTTTCTAATTAGGTTCCGTAATAACAAAAGAAGTTTTATATAATCCTGACCAGCATTATTTATTCTTGTTATCGTGTCGATTTCTTAATCTCATTAATTCATTGTCGTGAAAAAAGATTATCTTTTGCAGATAATTTTTAAACGCCGCCTTTTTTAGGTACGTTATGTTACCCGTCATTGTATTATTTTGACGGGATTTAAATGTTAAATATTTGCGATATTTTGTATTGGTCTGTAGATTGCCAGTTTGGCCCAAGGAGAAAGCAAAACTAACGTATGTAATTTATTGTTATCTACACTAAATTAAAATATTTCTTACAGTTAATAATGATGACAGCTTAATTATTATAAGAAGAAAATAATTAATTCCAATATTATTACGTTGTTGGACTGCTTGTTAGCACGGTAGTTGCTGAACGTATCACTAGATATAAGAAATGATAGCAATTAAGCTGTTAAGACTATCGACTGCAATTTTTTGAAACCCTATTTAGAAGTCCTATTAACTATTAATTTTTCTTAGATTTAACCGGTTTTTGAAAAATAGCCTTTCGTTCATCAGGATAAAGGATATAAAAAATAACGCAGTGGTTTATAAAATAAAACAACGTTAATAAACTATTAATTATTAAAAATTAACCACAATGTAATTGCTTCAAATGTTAAAAATATGTATATTTTAATATTAAACGTATTATATATTATGTTTGTAAGTATTTACACTAATAGATACCTAACTTAATATACATCAGGTGAGTCAAGCTGTCCTCCTTATCCCGTAAGCCATCCTGGCCCGCTATCGAAGGATCCTCTTACCCTCATCCCATCCTCCATCATTTACAATTCCCTAATCCGTTCGTCAACTATCTATTCACTCGTTTCCTCTTCCCGTTCCGTCCTTTCTGATTCCATCATCACCACTACTTGTGATCGGCGATTTTCTTCGGCCTCAGTGTGTTTTAGATACAGTTTGAATAGGCTGACATATTTTAACTTTTAATCACACAACGTACGGAAAAATATTAATTATCTAATATGCCTTTATAAACTTATGCATAATCATTGACTCTTCTACATACCTACAGAAGATTAATTTTATTCCAATTCACACACTGAGGAATTTTCTTACTTTCCATCTACCAGTCTACAATACAAACGTAACATTTTATAAACCTCTGTCTAGGATGTGTCGTAACCTTAATGAACATAATTAAAATACATGAATATTTTCTTACTGAGTTTGTCATCTTTTAAATATGCAGTCATTGAACCTAGTTTAATTTATTTTCACCATTATTAGTAATAATAAATAAATAAAACATTTTCTCTAAGAAAAAAATTATAATTTGCGTGCACTTTTGTATTTTTGTTGAAACGTTTAAGTGGGTAATAAACAATTTTATTTATTTTTAATTTTGCTACGTATCATTTAATCATTTATTTGCTGGCCAAATAAGATAAATAAATAAATAATAGAAACACAGATTCAGAACGATTCCAGCGTAAGGTAAGGTCGATGAGTAATGTTACCGTAGGTATTCGTAACTTATCGTAATATCAATGTTGCGTGGAAACCAAAGGAAATCATTCCGTCTGACTGAAGTTATCGATAATGTATAAGAACGATTCCGATTTTTCTACAGGGTGACCTGTACTCGTTACAAACTTTTAATAGAGATGATAAAAGTAACATATACAAGAAAAATAACTGGTCTATTTTGAAAATAACAATATTGTTAAGGATGTGATTGTTATCCGAACACTTGATAATAAATTTAGGACGTAGATCTTTATATTTTAATATTTTGAAAGAAACCATCATCTGTCAAATGTCAATATTTCTATCGTTATGGCGACACAATTGGTTCCAACATTATTACATCTGAGTGAGTACGTCTTTACATAAATTGACGAAAAGTATAATGTTTTATAATAGTAATCAAAACATAATTATGAAAATACTGAAAATGGTTGGCGGTATTCAAGAATAGGCCCGATATGGAGATATCAGCAGTAAATAACGCACTTAATGTATTATACATTACATATTTGCTTATCGCCACTGGAACAACGAATCACGTTCTACATTTGCAAACTGTGATAAATTATTAACCTCGCCACGTCCAAAACTGTATGTGCAATCGCTTCATTATCTCAATATTCCTGCATGAATATCTAATTTAGTACCATCTCCTTAATGGTTGATAGTCCACTTTTATTTTATTTTTTCAACATGGTTATTAATATTTAGTAAAAAAGTACCGGTCACCTTGTATATTGTGTACCGTTCGATACATGTATGTAGAAAAAAGTCCAGCAGCTTTATTTCGAGCATAAAGAGAGCAATCCAAACGTCACGTATATAACACAACAATGGATACCGTGCTTGGACTGCTCACGTTAACGATGTGCATCGTTTGCGCGAAATCTAAAATAAGTCTGCAGATTAAAAATGAAAAATACGCGTTTTATAAAAATATTTTTTATTAAAATAATCCACAATTTATATTTGCTTTAGCTCAAACAATATTATGACTATAATGAAAAAAGGTTTTTTTTTAAATATATTGTGAGTAGGTTCGTGATTTTTAGTTTTTAGTAGTTTTTTTTATATTTAAGTTAGATATAGACATTTAACCAGCCTCAGGGCACAGATGCGAGTCAATCAAAAATACATCTTATGTATTGTTTTCATTTTTGTTACATTTTTTTACGAGTACAGCTTTCTTTCTTTTGTTTTATTGAATTTTATCCTTTATTATATGCGTTCATATTTGAAATTGTATTTTTATTATAATTATATATATTTTTATGGTTTTCTCTTTGGCAGCGGACAATAATTTGGCAGATTTCTTTCACAGTGGACAGTGGTTGGTTAATTTTAGTTTATTTTTTATTAACTACTAAACATGTTTTTGAGTTTATTTATTTATAATTTATTTTTAAATAAAACTGAGGACTCAACTGCCACAGCGTAATACTACGTAGTTTAAATAACTACGTTATTTAAAAGTAATACTATAAGTATATATTATATATACTTAAAGTAACGTAGTTATTTAAACGTAATACTACGTAGTTTAAATAACTACGTTATCTGTTTTTTTTCTTGTTTCCTGGCGCACTGGTTCTTTTTTATTAATTTATTTATTATTTTCTCGTTCACTGATTCTTTTTTATTAACTACTAAACATGTTTTGAGTTTATTTATTTATTATTTATTTTTAAATAAAACTGAGGACTCAACTGCCGCAGCGTAATACTACGTAGTTTAAATAACTACGTTATTAGTATATAATTTTAATTGAAACAACTGTTTAGACACCTTTAACACAATCACACGTATATTATATTATGTGAAAACACTGATTTGTTTGAGTGCGTTAAATACTCATTCCTAGCTTAGTGCATGTCAGTTGAATTCATGAAATAAGACCCGTAAATTGTCTATATTTTTTCTCGTTCCCTGGCGCACTCTTATAAGCTGTCGCCAAAAAAAGCCTAAGTTCATTTTTATGTCCAGAAGCTTTTTAAAGTACTTTAAATCGTATGCACTGAAATTTTTTATCCGATGAAAACTGTTCATGATTTGATATCTTTCGAAAACTTTCTCGTAATTCGTTATTTTTGAGATTTTGTTTATTTTTACACTTGTGTAAGGTGTATTATTTGCTAATAGTATATCTGAATCGAGGAATCGTGCAGATGACAACTGCATTACTCTAGACTCGTGTAACAGCCTCCCGAGCTCGCCAATTATTTACCGATAGGTTTTTTTCGTCTCACGATCGGTAAAGACGTTCCCGAGGCTACGCCGATGCATTCCTAAACTTCACTTTTCCCTGGTCCAGTTGCTGAATTGCTGTATTTATTTTATAAAATATTGATATCGTGGACAAATAAAATTACAAATAATTATAATCCTACTTTTTTTACACCAACTTTGTTTAGGGGAGCGTGGGGAAATTGGAGCCTACTAAGGAGAATATTGAAAAAAACTAACAAGTTCTAATCATTTATTATTATGACTTTAAATGAGCTCTTTGGTTATACAGCTATAATATTATACGTAAGTTACAAAAAAAAGTTTTCTAAAAAACACATTTGGCTCCAATTACCCCCATGTAATGCGAGCCATGTGTAATGAACGCCATCCCTCTTATTTTAAACGTCTTACAATTACTTTGGTTTTATTATTACAATAAAATAGTAAATATGTAGACACTAAAGAAACGAATATTTAAATAAACAAAAATAATGTTCTATCACTAAATTATTGAAAAACATAAATAAAATCTTTTGGGTCGTCACAACCCAAACATTCAAAACGAGCCCAGTTAGCAAAGCCTCTGTAATGATATTTTTTTCTTGTGTTAATGTCTTAATTGGTGCGAAGAGCAAAGGGAGAGTGGAGAGAGCCACCTTGGCGTCAATTACTTCAAAGTAAAGTAAACAGACTCTTTTATACTTCGATCTATAAACTTGTACCCAAAAATACGTACATCTGGCTATGGAATGGACAGAAAATACAATAAAATAAGTCAAATTTAACTACTTACCTTGGATGCCGAGCGCAAAACACACTTCCACTCGTCACGCGCATACGCAAGCCGCTAAGCAGCAATCGACTAACTTGGTCTAACGAAGACGTTTGGGTTGTTTTTCATTGATTTGATTGACAGTAAGTACATTTTTTGTTGTGGCTTCCATTACCCCTCGCTCCCCCACATTTATTAAGATAAACATGAGTTTTATTTTTAAATATTGTGGTTCTATTAATATTTGGCAGTGTATTATTTTAGTATTGATTCAATTCGCGATGGAGCGGTCGCTGTGTCCAACCACATGTAGGTACAACCACAACGTTACTTAGAAATATCCTTTTTAAGTAAGTACAAGTGGGCCCAAAGTTACTTGAATTATTTACATGATATTCTACACAGCACAGACGTAAAATTTCAATTAAATTTTGAAGCACTAATTAATGACTGATTTTAATACAACTACCGTTTTGTGCAATGTAATGTTTAATTTCTAATTTATTATTGTCTACGATCACATGAATTAGAATTAGCTTTTTTTATATTTTATAAATTTTATTTTTATATTTTCGTATGTTGATTTTTAATTTTTAATGGGTCTGATGTACCGATTGAGATGCTTATTTGTAACGGCTTTGTTTTTTTAAAATTGTTTGATTATCCACTCGCGTATCTAAGTGATCTGATCTGCTGATCTATTGTGCTGATTCTGTACTAACATTACTCCGAAACCGTTCTCAATAAAATATAAAATCCCAGTAGGTAAAGACAAAATTATTTATAGTTTTAGTTAAACATTTTAAAGGTTTTATTAATACTTTTAATGCTGGCCAAGAACTTTGGTGAAGCGAGTACGGTAGGGATGGAAGATATCGATTGAAGAATGGCCGCTGTTAATTTGAAAAAATATAGCAAATTTATAGCAGTGAAAAAATAAACTTTAAAAATTTTTGAGGCAAGATGTAGCAGCATAATGGTAGACTAAAGAAATAAAAAAATAAAATAAAAAAAAAGAAAGTTATAAATAAAATGAGTGTCCTCGGTACAATTTATTTCAGAATGACCACATAGAATTTGACGTGAGAAAATAATACAAATAAGAATCAAATTATTTGTATGAATCGGTGGAATATAACATTCTTTACTCTCTATCTATTTTTTCGTGAGTCGTGAGGAATGTAACATTCTTTACTCTCTATCTATTTATTCATGACTCACGAGGAATGTAACATTCTTTACTCTCTATCTATTTATTCATGACTCACGAGGAATGTAACACTCTTTACTCTCTATCTATTTATTCATGACTCACGAGGAAAGTAACATTCTTTACTCTCTATCTATTTATTCATGACTCATGAGGAAAGTAACATTCTTTACTCTCTATCTATTTATTCATGACTCACGAGGAATGTAACACTCTTTACTCTCTATCTATTTATTCATGACTCACGAGGAAAGTAACATTCTTTACTCTCTATCTATTTATTCATGACTCACGAGGAATGTAACACTCTTTACTTTCTATCTATTTATTCATGACTCACGAGGAATGTAATATTCTTTACTCTCTATCTATTTATTCATGACTCACGAGGAAAGTAACATTCTTTACTCTCTATCTATTTATTCATGACTCATGAGGAAAGTAACATTCTTTACTCTCTATCTATTTATTCATGACTCACGAGGAATGTAACACTCTTTACTCTCTATCTATTTATTCATGACTCACGAGGAAAGTAACATTCTTTACTCTCTATCTATTTATTCATGACTCATGAGGAAAGTAACATTCTTTACTCTCTATCTATTTATTCATGACTCACGAGGAATGTAACACTCTTTACTTTCTATCTATTTATTCATGACTCACGAGGAATGTAATATTCTTTACTCTCTATCTATTTATTCATGACTCACGAGGAATGTAACATTCTTCACTATTCTATTTTTTCGAGACGACGGGATATTTATTGATGTATATAATTTTAAACGGTCTGCCCTGGTCCCCGTACAAAATTTCTTGGACCTTGAATTCTTTAACGGTTTATGTATTAGTAACAAATGTAATGGCTATTAAATTCGCTTCGAGGGGCGGACGACCATAGGTCCTCCCACCGTCCACGCTACCAATCCATTATCCCGTTAAACAAGCTGCCCAGATGACTGAAGCCCACATTGATTTTCTCAGTTGTGTGCTGTTAGTCAACGGATTTTTTGTGTAGCAGTTACACGAATAAAGCATTTATACATTCGAGAGAAGTATTCATTCGTTATATTTAGAACGACACATTAAAATGAAGTTTGGTATATTGTTCGAAAGCGGTTTCACCCTAAAATCTTTTATTGCTGTTCGGCAATGCTCGCAAATAATAATTATTGTCCTACGGATCCCTATCGGATAATTTTATCGTAAATTGTTTGTTAGATCGATGTCAAGAACTGGTAGCATTTATTTTAAAATTCAATGAGAAATTTTTCATGAAAGAACGCCTAATGATTTACATATCGTGACCTAAAATTGACTTTTTTATATCAAAATTCTGACAATAGTTTTCTTTTTAAAACTGTGTTAAAACATGTCAAATTTTCTAGTAGTTTAGATGACAAGAACATGAAGTTATATTTTAGTTGCACTTTTAGTATGTAGTAATATTTTTCTGTTGATTTGAATACAAATATAATGTTATATTACATGACATGAAGAATCAGTTTACTTTATACACTAATTTATGTAGCGACATTTTTGCAAAAATGTCACCTTAAGGGCGATGAAGCAAACTCTGCCGAAGAAATTGAAAAATAAATATTCAAAATTTGAAAGCTCAATTTTTATATAAATGTCAGGTTTTCCAAGACCACGATATAAATACCTATATTTTACAGGTTATAAACTCAGTTAAATTTTACTATTTTAGACTTTATAATATTGTAATTTGAAAAAATAAAATTTCATGAATTTTATATGGATATTTTCTTATTAAGGAGAACATATTCTTATGGTGAAGTTAAATTATTCATATATTACTTCCGTCTTTGTTTATTAATTAAACTACTTTCGCTAAATGAATTGAATTTTGAAAAAAAATGGTAGGTATATTATGGGATATCTACTTCTTTTTTAACATAAGTGTCCGCGGTATGAACGTTTTATCTTAAGAGAATCTCTAAAACAATAATTTTGATTAACTTATCCTCTCCGATGATGTAAACTGAGTTGACATTGCCTCTAATTATGTGAATATCTCTGTAAATATACTAAATACATAGTTTTTATTTTAGGTATTCCTCTGTAATATATTTATGTATTGGATAAAATAATTACAATATATAAGTATTTACCACACGAAACAATAAAAAATGTTTTCTCGAAGAACATGACGTGAATTTGTCAATACGTGTATTTGTAGAAAGCGCAGTGAGCGGGGCGCCATGTGCCGATCGTCACTTTAGTGGCAGAGCGTGCGCTGGCCGAGTTAGACGTATTTTATGCATCTCTTGATTCATTGATATATTCACTTATATAAATGCCGGATATTATTTTCATATTTAATATAAGTGATAAATGTAAAATATTAATATTTATCCGACTAAAAAATCGAAAAAGTCTACATGTACACTAAGTTTACAGCACTGGAAAGGGAAAGGTTAGTCCGTATACACGGATAAAACTTTGCTTTTGGATGAACAACGCGTATTGCGTACTCCGTGTGACTTTGATGAAACTTTGGTCAAAGCTGGCGTAGAGAACTGTACAGAGTTGGTATGGAGCTTGCTTTGTTCATTCATTGTCTGTTGTATTTTGTATGCAGAACAGAATTACAAACTCGAGAGCAAAGATTTATCCGTGTACATGCACACGCGTGCTAAAAGTGGGGCGCTTCCGGATTACACACCTGTATACTATTATATAACATTAGATAATTTTGAGGATTTTACATTTAGGAGAACATTCGGTATAAACTTTTGTCCACTTGTCAGCAATGACGAAATATTGTAGAAATAGTTTTTATATTTAAATACTTTTTTCTATTTATAAATGAAATAACTCTCTGCAATGCAGAAATATGACTAAGAGCTATATACAGGTAGGATTCTTGTTTGTTATTAAATAAAGATGTATAAACAAATGAATGATAAATTCTATTACAATAAATAGTTTTTATTTTTATTTCCAAAAAATCTGTATAATTCACTAACACGTTTGAAATAAATTCGTGCGAAAAGGCAGCTTTCAAAATAAAATTAATATAACTTCTTCAATATTAGCAACATTATTTGGTAATTTGGTGCAAATAGTCACCTTTTAAATATGTTTTCATATTAGTTTTTACTTATTCACCACTTTATAGTTTTGTTTTTATCTATGCTTGTATTTTTTTAATTTCAGTATACATTGTTTCCTGAAGATGATACCATAGATATCGAAACATGTAGAATAATCAATAAATAGTGGTTTAAACAAAGTATTTTGTCAAATTATTTATATAAAATGAATATAATTATAATTTTATGTTAACATTTTCAGTTTCCACTAGCTAACAATGTTGTTATATAATATTTTCTCCTAGCAATACGGCAGAATGACTATAGATGCCCCGGAGACGCATTGATATACAGACAACTTCTCTTGAATGTTTAATTCATTAATGATGGATGTATCCATGCGTCCAGGGAATTCTGAGCATTCTCCTCCAGTACCACATTTCAAAGGCATCTATTATCTGTTTGTATCGAAACAAAAATTTAACATAGTTATCATATTTGTCAGTTACCCAACTGCGGTGGACCGTTGTCATCGTGATGTGAAATTACTATTGGCTTACAGGCTTGAATGATCAATGGACACAACTATAAGGTTTGTCTCGTCCCATCAACTTTTGATTCTTAGCTTACGCATCCTAGGTTTATTCGCCGAGGCAAAATGTCAGAATTGCCAGTAGCGGGATATGTAGATATAAGTCATATCTCGCTACATTATTATTTATTACATAACATTTAAAAGAAGCTTTACCTTTACATTTCCACGCATTAATGTCAAAGTACGTGCTTCTTGAGAAAGTTCAATGGGGCGCATCCCCTGATATTTTTCAAAAAGGACGCGAACCCCCCCATAATTGCCTTCTCTGTTGTCTATTTAAATTTCCACTAACTGAATATTCACGTTAAACACAGATAGCAATCGCTATTTTTTGAGTATTGTAGATGATGATGACAATAAAAATAAATATCAGATAATTTGTATAGCGCCATTTTCGTAAAAACTTTCACCTCAAGGGCGCTTTAGGCATAAACTGTTTATAGTTCTATATTATCATTGTTTCATTAAAAATTGTTATTTAAACTTATGAAAATAATTATGAAATTTGAGCTTTTAATTTTATAATGAATTTTTTTTTCGTAATAAGTGGCAATCTTGCAGCAAATTTGGGGTTTAAAAAAAAGCAATATTTACCATATTATTGAATATTGTGATAGATTTTATTTTTATTATGTGAACAATATTCTCATATGTTAATTCCAATGTCTGATAAGCATAGGGATATTTTAAAGGAAACTAATACTTTACATTGGAGTGAAGTGTCGATTTTTTTTGGTTCATTTTGCTCTAAAGGTACATTTTTCGAATAGACGAGTCCATTCCAGTTGAGTTGAGATTTGTTGTTGAAATTTGAAAAACCGATTTTTTCAAATACATACAAACCGACTTGTGTATGTCTTTCGAGTCCATCCTAGGATGGATTTTAAAACCTAGTATGCTGATACTTTGTCTACGAATTTCACCACACAAATATTTCATATTGATTTATTTTTCAGAAATTTTAGTCAGGTTTAGGTTAGATTGTAAAATATGCGAAAAGTCGTCAAAACATTTGATTCCAAGAATATTCATATTATTTTGTATTTGGTTTAAATGTGTAGGTATACATATATATATATATTTTTTTAAAGTATTAATGATCGATATACTATTTTGGTTCTTTGACCAATTTTAAGCCATGCGCCGACAAATAACAAATAGATTGACAATTAATATTTTATTATATCTTAACTATGATATACTGGATTTAACATATCTAGTGCACAATATTTCAAGGGTAGATACAGGGCCGACTCTAGCATGGAGCCAAGTGGGCCTCGGCTAAGGGTGCCATGGTAAAAGACGCGTCACGGGGCACCCAATTATTAAGCAATATATTTAAAAAAAACCGTGACCCAAAATGGCCTTAGGGCGTCACATACCCTCAAGCCGACCCTGGTAGATACTACATATAAAAACACGAGTCGAAAATGCTCAAGCTGCATGTCAACAACATAAGAGATAGAACAGTAATCTCAATCATGTCAGAGATATAAACATTTTAAATATGTCGTAGTTATGCGATTATTTCGATTGATTATATTCGATATTTATATATTCCAATTTTTTTTTTAAATGTTCGTAAACTTAAAGCTTTGGCATGATTTTATAAAAATCATGTACAATAATATTTTCCCTAACGGAATATAATTTGTACATACTCTTTGAACATTTTCACTCTTAATTTAATCAGGTAAAATCTTATGATTGTTCCATAAAATATTGTGGACTAGGTCTTTTACTTCCATATCTTTGGTGATATGCACGGATAATTTCATTTTTTCGAAGCTATATCTGGCATCTCCGGGACTCTTAACCCCGCCCATTGTTAGACAATGGGACAGATTTGTCTAAAAAAAATAACTATGCATTACGTCGGACGACTTATAACATTGGGGCAGAATGGTTGTCTCTATTTACAAACCTCCCGATTTGAGGGATCCAACTAATTACTCCGATAGAAGATCGTGATTGGAAAAAATTCGGCCGCCACTCGGATCGCGTCCGTTCGCACGAGCATTGTTACAGCGGCCGTCACGACTGCCCCAAATAGTTGCTAAGGTTTCTAATCTGCCGACGAACTCACGAAGCGGACACTGAAGGTATTCGAATTCTTGGAGATGGTTCAATCTTACTAGCGTTATGTCTAAGGATCTCTAGGTTATCTGGAGTAAAATAATACCTACTATTCATCATTATTTGTTTAGAAAAACGTCTTCTTTTTATATATATAATATTTACACGGAATCATTCTTTCGTCAGTTTTTTTAACATAGTAAAGAGCATAATTATTTAATATATAATATAGTCATTTCACAACTATTCATAAATATAAATGAAAATAAATACGAATGCAGAATTGACCGAGAGAGAAAATATTGTATTTATAAAGAAAAAATGTGTATCGATCTTTAAATTAAGATTAAAAAAGGCACTTACATTTGTGGCGATTAGAATTTATATTCACCGCCATCTCAGTCGGCATCGACGCTAGCGACAGCGCTGCCGGCTGCTGCTACAAGTCTGGCTCAAGAATTCACCGCCAAAGAGTCTCTCCAGTTTCATCGTTTCACAACGGCGGTCTTGCCGGCCCGCGCGCGCCGATCGAGACCGCCGACTCGCTTCACTTCGAATTTCTACATCTGCACTCATCCATTATATTCATTCTCATCTGTCTTCATTGTCATATCCATCACAATAAACACCTCAACACGCCAATCAAATTTCTTTCATTTAACCACCGTCCTAACCCCCAAACATTGTTTGAATTTTCGATGAATATTCCACGCCTTGAATTAAGCAATTTTTTTATGGTTTACGATACCATAAATGACCCATATTTCATGATTCGTCACAACGCGATCCAGAAACAGTGTTTTTTTAGTTGATTTAACAGACACATGTAGAGATGCTGAAGATAGCGCCCTGAAACTTGATGCGGCACCCATATGCCAGTATAATTCGCTTTTCTAATATTTTTCAAATGTTCGAAGATGTTCAAATGGTGCTGAATGGGGTGTATTTAATTTTTGTGCCTTAAATTGCTCTTGAATTAAAATTTTTTCGGTATTAATTTTGTTGGCTGTCCGAAACGTTTATCATCGGAAAGCTAAAATTGCCACTACGAACATAATGTTTCTTGTCGCATTCTTTGCTTTTCGTTTCATTTGAAATTAATAACGTATGTAATGGCGAATATGCTCTTCGCTTTCTTTTAATTTTCCCTCATTAAAAAATATTTAATAATAATATTTTAGTATTATGTTAATGAATGGATCGCGAATGAAATTCTAAATAAACAAAAAAAAAAGATTTTTTAATTTTGTGTATAAGTAAAATTACATAAAACAATAATTTAATGAATTTATAATGAAAAAAAAATCTTTAGTATTATTAAATTGAAATATTTTACATATTTATAGAATCGTGGACCGCAATTTTTTTTTTTTTAATCTGCTTAGACACTGGTCTATCTTTCTGAACGCGTTTGTGTATTTCTTTATTGCATACCTACTTGTCTTCCATTTTATTACTATTGGCGCATATGTTACTTCTGTAAAAAATTAATACATTGTTCGCATATAAAATTTAAATGACAGAGGTTTTTTTCCCACATATTATACATATTTACGTATTAATATTGCAACCGTCGTCGGCGTCAAAAGTAATTTTCCATTTGCGCGTAATTTGATGTAAATTCGGGTGAAATTTTTCTGACGATGATTTCGTTTGGGAAACGCCATCCCGTTGTAAAATTTGCATTAAAATATGTGCAAGCGCGTAATGGCGGCGCGATGTGTGCGTTTTATTTTCAGCCTGGCGGAAATTGGCATCAAATTGTCATTGTCTGTTGGACGTGCATAATAAATGTTTTGTTCAAAAACTCGTGTTGTCCCTTTGTTAATTAGTGTTGCGAGAGCGAGACATTGTTCGGTCAAAGTTGCAAACTCATTGCATTTTCAGACAATCAGCTCGTGTCCGACAGCTGTCCCGCTTGATCTTACACGTTATTTGAGAGGCGCAAAATTACACTTATTATGATACTATACTTTTAAAATCTGCAATGTTATCTTTGTGGTTAAGATTCATATTTTTATTTTTTATCTTTGTTTTATTAACCACTAAAATGAGTTTAAATACATCTACCGGTTTCGAAAAATACCATTTTCTTCTTCAGGATGTCATAACTAACCATTCTAAAATTTTTTCCCAAAAATTATTCGAGTAAATTTGTATTAAGTAATGATGTGAGTTAGGTACTGAAAAAAAAAATATTTTTTTTTTAAAATAGATTTTTTAAAAATAGATTCTGTCAAAGAAACAATATATGTTTTAGTTAGTTATGACATCCTGAAGAAGAAAATGGTATTTTTCGAAACCGGTAGATGTATTTAAACTCATTTTAGTGGTTAATAAAATAAAGATAAAAAATAAAAATATTATGATACTAGATGTAATGAATGATGAACCTTAATTTATATAAAAAATTAAAAAATTAACGGAAAATACCGCTATTAAATTAAATAATAATAATTATTATTATAACTATTAAATAGTCTATTTTTTTATTTCAAATCATTTGTGTGCTGTTGTGTAATTTCGACTCCCACGGATTTATGAACGCAGATGCACGTAAAATTATTTATTTATTATATTTGTCGGATATGATAATATTAATTCTTAATATACATATTGAACCGATCATATTCAATAATATGTTTCGGTAATGACCGTTATCAATACATGTGTTATTTTTTTATCAATCGTTAAAAATGTTAGCCGATGAATTCTGTTAGAATACTTATTTTTTAAATATATGTATATATATTTTATTATTTTCATAATTACGTCATATGTATCATACATGCACGGTGCTTTTGTATATAAACTTTTGTTGTAAAAGCCCTCAGGGGCGTGAAAATCGATAAATTATATTAAGGGCCGGTAGTAAATTTAGATGGAAACAGTACAAATATATTATTAGTTTCGTTTGATGTGTTTTTATAAATATATTCAAGATAATGGAGTAGCCCGTCACACGCGTGTTCATTTGTGTGTGGGAGGATGGTATGTGGGCTGTGGAGTCGGATTCACCGTTCTTAGTGAATGAATTTTAATATTTACGAATTGTAAAGAGGAGGTATGCTGAAGTATGTACCTACAACGATTCACATGTGAATAAATTCATGTGATTGATATAAATAATGTATGAATGCTAGATGTGTGTATTTTTTTTATGGGCCACAAAATTAACTGTTTAATACTAGTTTTGGAAATGTCTTAAGGGCGTATATTGACTTCCCGCAACAAGTGACGAACCGCTAATTTCCCGTACATTAGAATGGTCAACGAATGCTCCCTGTGTACGTATAAACATCGTTTTGAATCCATATAACGACTTATGATACTGCGGCTTGCCGCATGTGGCTGACAGCGGTGACCCAGTGTGTCACGGTTCATTAATGTTATCGGTGACTGAGTTTGTCGCTAGTTCCGTATACCATAGCTTTTTGCAATTTATGGATTTCTTCAAAGTTCGCAAAGTTTATTATTTATTAATTTAAATTGCTTAATTTAAATAAATAATAATAAATAATTACTTAAACCATAGCACGAGTACGTCAAATCAACTTCAACAAAAAAATTAAATTTAATATCATTTAGATTTCAAGTCTAAATGATATTAAATTAGGCAGTTATGAGTTACGCTATGACAATCGAGAACTCTAGGAGTCATCTTCAAGTTCTAGGAACTTCGGCCGGACTCGACCACTGGACCCCTCAATTATGAAATGATCAGTTACAGGGTAGAACGATGTAGATTGATTGTAGGTATCGGATATGAGATATTTGTCTCGAGACAGGGATGTTTGGAGAATTTTTGTGCAGCCTTGAACCTGAATGGACAAATAATGGAGATGATGATGGTGATAATATCTAATAGGAACTTGTCAATCGATGCAAGACTGACGTCATAAAATGGAGTCCTGGTACCGAGACTGATGTATGGAAGTGAGGCCTGAAGCTGGCAGAGAGGAACGAAAAGGATTGAGATAATTTAGGTGTGTATGTGGCAAATTAGGAAAGAATATAATACTGTTCTTGGCATAGTAAACAAGATTAAAAAAATGATCGCTTAGGCGGTTTGGTCTGGATATGGAATGGATGAATGAGGAGAGAATAGTAAGACATGTATACACGACGCAAGTGTTGATGGCACCAGAAATAGAGGACGCCCGCGGAAGACTTGGCACGACCAGGTAAATCAGATACTGGAAAATGATCCTGTTAGAAGCTTTAACAATCGACGAGCTTGTGATATGGACGAGGCGAGATCGTGTCAAGACAGAAGAGTTTGGTGTTCTATCCTCTATGCCTACCCACGCGGAGAAACGGCGTGA
This sequence comes from Eubasilissa splendida, assembly GCA_031772225.1. Classification (NCBI taxonomy): domain Eukaryota; kingdom Metazoa; phylum Arthropoda; class Insecta; order Trichoptera; family Phryganeidae; genus Eubasilissa; species Eubasilissa splendida. The sequence goes on along the minus strand of CM062859.1, from coordinate 16,365,228 downwards.
TCTTGACTTAGTTACTTAAATGGTTATGATGAATATTGCTAATTGTAAATATTTATTTGCCCTTAAATTGTTTATGAGTATCATTAGATCGATCTTTTTCATTCATGAATGAAAATTTGTGACCAGTTGTTATTCGATTATTGGGAAATTCTTTAAAGCCATGATAATCAGAAAGGGATTGTTTCATCACTTTGAAATAAATTGTCAAATAAATTTATCCGACGGTTAAGTCTATTCGAACGCTCTACTTTTGTTTTTTTATATTTTGGATTTTAAATCATGATAAAATAATCATCATTTTGAATCACGGGGTAGTAGGTACTATTCGGCGATCGTAAAAACGCATTAGCAATTTATCCGTCGAGTTGCGCTATTTAGAAATAAACCAGATGTGATGAAACATCTCCATAAATATCCTTAGAGTCTAAATATTAAATGGCTTCAAAATCAGATGCTAAATGTCGCAGATTTTTAAAAAGATGATTGTGTTTGTATGGTGCGGTACTGTCGCCTGATGAATGGCCCTCTTTGCAAAGTGGCCCGTCAACTGGCGGCAATGTACGTGGGAGGAAGTGCAATGGACCGTGAGTTGTGCAGATGACACGTCGATTTTCTGGAACAAAACATATTATAGAGGAAACGATAACACAATGGAAAGTGATATTAAAATGTGCACAGCAACATTACATTGTTATACCTTTGTAAGAAGTTGAAGAAGAGATTGAATTTCGGTTAATTGGAGCGATTTCCCACGCTCTTGCGTAATACAAACCGTCTATCGATATTGTTCTCACAATTTAACGTGATGGATATTCCAAAGGCCTAAGTGCCTAATATTATTATTTAAAAAAATATAGAATATGTTTATTCAACGAGAGACTTGTAAAATTTATCACAAAAACTGCGTTAGAAATAGCGTAAAAGTTTAGATTTTTTTATTCTTTCACTTTCATCATCTTTTATTTTTATCGTTACCAGTACCGGGATCGATCCCTGGGGTTATCAATTTCACATAGTAAGCGAGTGCTCTACCATATTGGTATTCCCCAACTTGATTGCGGTGTCAAATTGTTATAATACTGATTTTATTGTTTTAGAATATAGTACACTATAGTAAGCTAGCACTAATAAAGATCTTAAGATTAAGGTATTTTCACATCTTATTTGATAAGTATGCCCTCCCCGCCTGTCACGCGGGAAATCAAGGTTCAGTTCTTCAAGATTTTTCTTTAATTTATTTAACTTAATTTATGAATATATTTTTTTGAACTATACAAACATAACTACATATATCATACCACTCATACCTAGTATGGGTGGTATGCTATATGTAACGTATTTTTAATAAAATTTACATTTGATTTTTTTCTCATAAAGGATATATTATATCAAATGAAATGAGATAGTAATATTAAACTTCAAGAGCTGTGCATCTCAGACAACTTGAATGGTAGGCGTCTAATTCTAAGATTTGCCTCTAGACTTGTAGAATTCATTAACCATTGTTAAATTACCAAGTTTAGTAGACGTGCTTTTTTTAGAAGGCTTATAAACTTGGATATTTGCCTTAAGCTTAAAGAAATATAATAGTATTATAATTTTAAATGGTTAACTTTGTTTTATTTACCACTGAATGAATTAAAAATACATCTACCAGTTTCGAAAAATATAATTTTCTTCTTCAGGATGTCATTAACTAATCAAAAAAACATATTGTTGCTTTCTGGAATGCAAACCAAAATTTGTTTTACAAATTAAATATAAGAGATAGCGTCGGTCATCTTCGTACGTATTTATTTGATTTAACACCCGAGATATGTTATTTTTGTAACTTTAGTTATCATTCTCACAGTTTACTCCGCCCACGTTTACAATAATCCCCCGCGCCATATGAACGCGTGCATATTGTAAAGAAAGAGATTCGAATGTGTTTCTTGAATGTAATATTAATATGTCCGGTAACAATGACATTAATCATTGCATGTCATATTTATAATCTGTGATCTCGCGTGGGTTTTCGGTGTCTGAAATGTACTTTTGAGATATTAAGCACCACTATCGTCGATGGTACCTATTCGCTACTTATTGGTTATATAATAATACTTTTTTGAAGTATTATTGCTTTATGTCGGTACTTATTAGTATTACCTACAGTAATTTACTCGTCACGATAAATCATTGTGCTAAAATACTTCCTAATATATATATATATTTTTTATTAGGTTGTGTATTTAAAATAAAATATACCAGTGGGTGTTGCATATTTGTTACATCAAATGACTATACAATATGAGTGAAAGTATGTTATTTCACACGTATGTCATTTTTGGCTACTTTAATTAAATTAATTTAAAATGCATACGAATCAAAATTTAGGTTAATGTGTATACAACCAATTGCTCTTGATGAGTGTGATGTCCAAATTTAGCAAATTAAACCTGGTTGCAGGTCTTCGAAAATAAAGTCTCGCTTAACATTTCGCCTCGATACGTGATAATGGTAGCGAGGGTAATGAGTTCCACAATACGTACAACATCCTCCTACGTAAGCGATGGTGAACCTTTTGGGCTCAGAGTGTCAAAAATTCGGAAAATTTAACTTAACTCTGCTAGCGTGTCATCCCCCTCCCAACACATACACAATGTTGGTTTTAAATGGAATAATTTAGAATCATTAGAAATAAGTTAACCAAAATATTATGAATAAGCAACTACATTTAACCACTCAGAAGAGATTGATACATTTGTAATATTGTGATAAGTTTTAACGTTGTTGTCGGGTTGTTGTCTGGTGGCGAGACACGTGTTTTTTGGTAACTCTGATGTTAATGAATGTTGGAGTGTCGCTTAAAACGCTGTGGCGTGCCACTTTTGACACGCGTGTTGTAGGTTCACCATCACTGATCTAGACCTAGGGGAAGAACGAGATGTACATATACAGAAGAATAATGCAAGAGAGGCGATTGCCCAGCGTACATAATATGGCGTTTTACATTAACTACGGTCATGGACTTTCAAATCCCATGAAGCTGCAAAAGAAGAAGAAGAAATATATAATTTTGGGGTTGCATGACACTTGATTACGCAAACGTTAGACCCTAATTGCGTGCGGGTAAAAGCGCTTGCTTCTTGCAGCCCTTGCTGGTCGTGTTCTCTTTCTCTCATATTTCGTAATAGTATTTTTGTTGGTACATCTATTACTGTTCTTCGTCGCATCTGATAGTTCCTGGTAATAAGCCACACTAGAATTTCTCGTTATTTGCTAAATGAACTTGTCTCTTGGCTTTCCTCTCTCGTGTTCCTTCAAATCTTTCATCTATGGCTGTTATGCCTCGTAACGCATCCGACACATTTTGCTCTTTTGTTTGTCTTTCTTTACGATTTCTCGCGTCAAAATAAACAAGCATACCAGTGTTAACATTTGTTAATGTTGTTTGTTATGTTTGATATCTTACATAAGCAGCTGACAGATAGTGTTGAGATAAGTTGTTGAATTTTCAGTAATATTTATACAGCGCATTCAGTTATGCCATAATATTACTCGCCCCGACAAATGAGTGTTATTGTAATAATATAATGAATGTCTAAATCAATACGATTCGGTCATGTGACCGCCTCACTACATTGTTCACTCGACGGCGGTTGAAAGAATCTAGAGAAAGTTTTTATGATTCATTAATTTTAAATTAAATATACGCTCTGAGGACATCAATTATCGTTATCTCCATAACCGTCTGAAATTGTCAAAATTATCAGTGAGACGTGCGATGAGCGACCTTATATTTCTTTATAGGATCATCAATTGTATGATAGACTGCTCCCAAATTGTTGGTCTGCTTAACTTTCACGCACCATTGAGATCATCGAGACACAATTCATTGTTATATTACAGGGGTAATGTCAGAACACATGCATTAGCTAACTCCGCAGTCCCCAGATTGCATTCTTTGGGGAATTAATACACGGAGGTAGTCGACATTTTGGCTGTAAATTTAACTCTTTATAGAACTACATTATTTCTTTTTTTGTGTCTCTACTCAATGGTGGCAGATAAATAGCTTTACTTCTCATTTTATATTTATTTTTTTCTTTGTGTATTGCACTTCTGATGAAATTTTCTATTATTTTACAAATTATGTTAATGCTCAAAATTGGGCGTGTATAATAATAATAATAATAAATACATATTCACTGTACAGATCCAAATGATTTCATGGTTTTTTTGCAATTTCTCCCCTTGGTTGTTTTTTTTGATATTTGATTGTATTTCTTTTTTAATTTAAATCTTAACAGCCGGGAGACGTTCTGATTTTTAAAGTATATTTTGTTCATAGTTAAATTGTATATAAAATATATTTCCTTAGAGAAACTATGTACAGTTTTTATTTTATTAATATATTAATTGATATTTTCCAAAGTTAATGCGTTTGTTTTATACGTTAAAATAATAATGAAAAACTTTTTTTCAATTTTATAATTAAATATTGCCAGGGTAATAACTTTACAAACTACACATTTAAAAAATATTGTTGTTAATAATAGTAATATTATAACACACTCATTTTAGTATGTATGTATGTAGATTCGGTTGTATTATATCTGTGAAATTTATTTCGTTATCAGGTCGTGGCACAATATAAGTTCAAAAACCTTAGATGTATGTTGGGGAGACATTATCTCCACGAGATAAACGTCTCAGACCGCTGCAGAATTTGGACAAACGAAACAGTGGGCATTGTTGTAGTCGACCTTCAATGCGTCTTAATGTTATATTTATATTTAAGCCGTGGTTGAATGACCTCCAATAATAATGCTAGACAGTCTATACCAGACATTGTCTCCACGGCATTAATCTCTCAAAACTGCTGCATAAATAAAATGTCCTAATATTATTTGTATAATTACGACATTGGTGTTACGAGAAGTAAGCCCGTATATATTAACTTGTCACTTTTGTTGAACTATTCGTAATTGTAATATTATAAAAAAAAAAAAGTTATCGATACTTGATCCCTTTGCAATTTCTAGTACACATCTATAATATTATAATTATTATACACAAAGAAACGTCTCAGTAAAGGTGGATAGCGAAAGTAACGCAATAATAGGAAGTAAAGTGTCGTTGTTATTTTTTGTGTACGATCCATTCACAAAGCATTGTGAAATCTATCAAATGTTACATAAAAATAAAAGAGTTTCACGATTTTTTACATTTTGGATTATTGATTTGATTGAATCAAATCATTAATAATAATCAATTTTTAAAACAATTTTAATTTTTTAGATCTAAGCGCGATTTTTGTGTTTAAAATGTTGTAAGTTTATTTAAGTTGTATATATAAATGAGTTGTTTGGAAAATGCAAATTTATCAAAACAGTTGTTGAATAATTTATTAATTATTTCAAAACAGACACCACTATAGGTAATTACATTACATTTTCAGATTGATACCAAAAACTTTGAAATACCGTGCGTTATCTATCTACAAGCTAGAAAAGTAACTAAGCATTGTAAGTAAAACTGTGCCTAAGGAACAGGAAATTGGATTATGTAGCGGATTTTGTAATTAAATAATTTATAACACTAATAAAAAGGTGCACAACGATTATACATTAGTAAAATATCTAAATTCATTTAGCTCTTTTTCTTAACATTGGCGTAGCAACAAATTACCGGACCTGTGGGCAAGCATTTATACCAGACCCCTACCCTCCCCCCGTGAACACAATTAATTATTATCGTTTTAGCTTCATTCACTATATCACTGTAATTGCTAATTATTAGATTTATATTTTAAATAAAACTATATATCTCCGTGTATTTACATCTTACTACAAGCACACTGTTAATTTGCATTTTTTTTTTCAGAACAAATAATAAATCGTTCAAGTATGTGGTATTATTGGTTTGGAATTTTTAGCGAAAATAACATAAATTCGTTCTATGTATTCATTTCAATTTTAGATATTCAAGATAGAGATGATAATAAATTAACACGGAGATTTTTCAAACAAAAATGAAGAGTTGACGTATTTCGATTTCGAATGTCACTCTTTGGTACTTTATCAAGAATTATGCTTAAAATTATGAAAGTTGGATATTTTTTATTTTTAGTTTAGCTTATTTCAACGATTCTAGTCCCCCGGGCGATCGCGCAGGCTACCCAGGTGGTAGCTACGCCACTGTATGCCGATGTGGTTCATAATAAATTAACATTTTTACTACTGTGACATGTACAGGACTATGCTTAGTTAATGTAACTGAACGACTGACTCAGCCGAAGATTTGGCAATCGAACTGCTGTTGCATACATGTGGAACATGTGCATAGGTCTTTGTATTATGCACTTATAAAGAATGCTGAATATTTAATAATTATACATATGAATATTTAATATTACATATTATGTGTTGTTGGTATATTTTAAATGTGGCAAGACAGCATTCCATGGCAACTAATGTCGCGTTCCATATTTATAATTTTACCACCCACTTTACGTGATTGATTTAGTCTAGTGATAATCTCCGCGCTTCTCTCCTCTCCTCCTTGTCATTTGAATTTCTAGTCCCGAGACTTGCGACGGAACATTAAAACGTTATCACGTGACCATGCTCACTGTTCAGAATATTGTACGCCTTTGTGTTTTTAATTTTTTTGTTGTAAAATTGAAGTCTCGCAGAAGTCATCCGATATTGATAATGTCATTTAAATGTTGAATAAACTGTTAGGTCTAACAAATAACCCTTATTATATATATATATATTCATCATTTCGATGTCTTAACCTCACACTCCCACCATCCCTGTTTTATGGATCAGATAGTGCGCGTCCGTCCGGTATCGAAACCGGTCAACGTCAAATGAATCAATGTGATATGTACAAAGTTTGTATTCTTGTAAAATAATTATTTATAAATATGAATTAAATATATTAATTATAAAGATATACATATACAATCAATTTTATCGAAAAATATTGTTGTTGCGCCACCGGGATTCGAACCTGGATCTCTTTCCTAACCGGGGGAGGTGCTTTATCCAACTAAGCTACAGCGACATTATTTTTAGCGACAATTTTCGACCCTATATGTTACCTTTTTGATATTAATACATTTAATCGTTCCATCATTTGACAGAGCCATCTACCTTATTTTTACAGAATCTCAAATACCTTTGAGTAAACTGATAGCAGACGCCAGAATTATCAATTCATTTTTATTAAATTTTGGACACATTGATACAACTTTATTATTTTAGGAGAACACATTCTTATTGTGAAGTTGTAATTATTCGGAACATAGGTCTGTGATATTTTAAATATGAATTAAATATATTAATTATAATGATATACATATAAAATCAATTTTATCGAAAAATATTGTTGTTGCGCCACCGGGATTCGAAAAAAAAAAAGAAGATTATTTATATCTAAACATAAAGGTAACGTTATAAATATACATATAATATCATTTACATTGCTGATGATGTTGATTTCGAGTGCTATTTAACTCTTCCGCACGCTCATTCGTACTAACCTTTCGCACACACACGCATTCATCAACCATAGATACGTCACAATAAAAAAGAAGTTATATAATATTTTCGAGTATGGTGAACGATATTATTGCACCTCTCGATATTAAAATTTAAAATTCTACGTTTCCGCCCTCTCTGAATCAGTAATTTGTGTTTATAATGTTTGACTATTTATTATCGATTCGCTCTAGTTACTCACATTCTTCCATATCCAAACACTCTGTCTGTTCTGTTGCAATTTTTTTTTTATATCTTCGCCGGCCATAGAGCTGCACCTATGTATAATACAACGTACATCTAACAAATTGTACGTTTGCCGCCTTTCGTCAACGGCACTTAATTATACCCATTTTCACAGCATTAGAGTCCATCATATTAAACTATAATAACGAAGGGCGGCGCGTGCGTGGGCAGCATTTACCGGAAACTGAGAAACTTTGAGGCTTAAAACTCCGTACGCACAGGTACTAAAGAGACTTTGAGGATGTGCACTTCTGGAGCGTAAATTTTATTTCGCGTGTGCGGGGCGCGGTGCCATGAAACTTATACGTTGATGCCGTAAAACTGGAAGGTGTGAAGAAGGTACTATCTTCCTTGAAACTTGAGATTTGCAGTTTTGCAGCTTTAGTTGGGTCGAAAGATTTTATACACATATATCACGTAGTACGCCCACAGGGACTGGAGACAGGACGTACAGAGTACCGCGCATGCGTCTCATGACAATTCTTATTCCTTTACCACATTTATATACCTCTCTCTGCACCCTTGTCGTTTCCTGACATTGTTCATTTGATGTATCTTGTATGGTCACCTTCTTGTTCGTTATGTGCACATATACCTAAGTATCTATATATACTTAATAACAAATTAAAATAATCACTTGAAAATATGTGATAAAAAATTTATTCAATATTTGCAAAATTACTTTGTGGCAACATATTATTTAAATATTAAGAAAAACACTTTGTTTAAACCACTAGATATAGATTTTGACGATGTTTTAAGACCAATGGTCTCTTCATCAGGAAAATGTTATTAAATTTATCTTGATAAATCAATATATAGTCTTTTTCTTATATTATTTAAAAAATATTTAGTTACTATTACAACATGATAACCATTTAATTTTACAACGAATTTAGATTTTATATGTACTTAAATATTTAATTAGGACATCGATTAATTTTTTTTTTTTAAAATAAAGATGCGTACACGGAATACATGTCACGTCTTACTGTTTTTAAACCAAGCTTAACACTTGTGCTACTAAAATAGGTCTAACTTGCTTGTCTTTTGGAACGAGGCTCGAACCCTAGACTATTAGACCAATAAGCTACAATTGGTTACCTTTTTAGTGATTAATTTAGTTATGTATCAAATAATTGTGTTCTAAAATTGTAACTTTAAAATAAACTTCACGATTCAGTTAAATTTTATATTGCGTCGGACTAATTTTTCTTTATTCACTTTACTGATCCATTTATTCTTCACAGAGAGGTAGTCGGCGCCGCTGCAACATCATTAATTTCGTTGCTGGCTGCTTAAATAATCTGTCTCAATCCTGCACGACTGGTGACATTCCACCCAGCGAGTTGGGGGTCAATCCTGCCACCGTATGCCTTCGACCATCCCTTGGACTAGCACATCCATGGGGTTTTCGAGTGATTTGACTGAAGTGTTGAAGGTACCACAACTGTGCGGTGGACGAAAGTCTTTCTCTGTTTTTCATGAGGATTGAATCATTATTTTATTATTTATGTTTTTATTTTTTAAAATAGAGATTCGTACACGGAATACATGTAACATCAATATTCTTACTATTTTCAAACTAGGCTAAACACTTGTGCGATGATAATAGGACTCGCTTGCTGGTCTCCTGGAACGAGGCGCGAACCCTCGACCACTAGATCACAAGGCCAGCGTCTTAACCACTAGACCAACAAGCTACTGAGCAATCGTCTTCAAGATTTCTACCGAGAGCATCAACATTCCAGCAGTCTTCAGAGCAGTTTGACTGCCCGTGTTTCGAAACCATGTAAAAAAAATCCTTTCCGGCACTGGGTACAAGAATTAAGTAGATTTCGTATGTATTTTTTTGTTTTTAACAGCCGCCATTTTGAAACATGGTGGTGAATCAGGCTGGTTAACGAACATACCTGAGGGATGTTATTTACCAGGTCAGTTTTTTAGAAAAGTTTGATCGAAATATACTAAGAACTAAGGAGTTATCGAGTCCACAAAATCAGTTATATCCCGTATATGTATGAAGATACGAGTATACTTATATAAAAATTTTAACAGGAGGTGGTTTTGAGTTCTCAGCAACATATCATTATTTTAGACAAAAACTCCTAAACTCTATATGAAATTGTCCATCTGATGGTGCGGTAACTTAGTTATGGCTATATTTTAGGTACCTGTAATATAAAATATAATGGCGTGCTGCCGTGCGGCGGGATGATTAAATCCACTGAAATTTTGTGAAACTGATTTCTGCAAATCAATAACGTCGACATTGAAATTAGAAATATCCTGATCGCATTGAAATTTCTTACCAATATATTATTTTAGAATTATGCCGAAAGCTTTACCCGTTTCTATTTTTATTCATGTTCTTCGGAAGAATGACGAACTTCCGCCATTTTGCTGTATTAGCATAATAATATATTATATTATCTTCGTTTAGCATGACACACAATACGCAATCATTGATAGTTCCTGTCTCCTGTCTGCCCTGCCGAGCTCCTCGGCTATGAATAATAATATCTTACAATTCACAACAATAAATTCTGTTCAATTGAAAGTCAATAACAATTATTGACATTACGGTTTTACAATCTGTGGCAAGAATCAGGTTGTGCCGAAATTTATTGCAACCTTACCCAGATTGCACATTCACGGCGCAAGCCGCAGAAACGTATATGTTACAATTTGTGGAAAACTATGCCGTTCATCTCATCGAGGTTCACGTTACTCTCGGGAATATATTCGTTGAAATATGTATTTTTCGTACAATTATGTATAACCCAAGTCAAGGAGACAATCAAATCTCTATTTTTAACATTACATCGTTGTAATTTTTGCCTTCACTTTAATCATTCTTACGTATTATTAATAATATCGGATACAGTAGACTCTAGATTATCTGTATTAACATTAAGCGGGTTACGCATTAATTGGGCCAGTAAACAATTACGAAATTTTTAAATAACATTTTGAAATATTATTTAAAATGTAAAAAACAATTTTCATTTGACTATACAGGTGTAACAGACCTAGTCCACATTATTTTATGTGTAGATATCTGACTAAATTAGGAGTCGAAAATGTTCAAAGAATATGTGCCTAGTCTCAACCATGTCATGCATTTAAAAAAAACATAATTATGCGATTATTTCGATTAATTGAAACATTTTATTGATTCCAAACTATAGATATAGAATAAAAAACATTAAAGGTCATCAAATTTCGAGCGGCCAGATTATTTTTTGTTAAATGATTTAGGGCCTGAAGTAAAGATAAATAAATATATATACAAACAATAATATTTTTCGTAACAATGCAGAATTTGCTCATATTACTTCAACATTTTCGACTCGTAATTCAATCAGATAGCCACCCATAAAATATTGTGGACTAGGCTACTTGTTGCACTCTGTATAATATAAACCAGAAAATGAAACTGGTGAAATTGATAATGTGCAATAGAAAACAAATCTAGCGACATTGCGAATACACCCTAAAATGGTAAATTTGTACGATAGTTTTTAAAAAAAAAAAGATGATAAAATGGCAAAGATTATTCGGGGATTATCCGGATCAATATTTTCCTAACCATCCCGGATAATCGAGTGCCTACTGTTTATAAATATATAATGGGTGTAATGGCCTATGTTCACGGATGAGATTTCTCTCAGAGATTGCATAAAGGACAGTTCAGTGTTCTGCGTGTTTATGAATTATTTCCCCCATATGTTTTGCGCCCGGTTTCGAATGACACATCCATTACGTATCTTACTAACTCTAATAGATCATAGACTCATTGAGATCATCATGGACACGGACCTTAACACATCTAGTGCACAATATTTTAGGAGTAGATTCATATTTAAAACATGAGTTGAAAATGTTCAAGCTACATGTACTTAATTTCAACCATGTCAGATATATTAATATAAGCATTTAAAGATAGTCATAGTTATGCAATTATTTCGATTAATTGAAATATATTGAATACATAAAATGATAGATCATCGAACCTCGAGCGGGTAGACTGTTTTTTGATAGATGATTTCTGGCCCGAAGCCTCATAAAAAATAATGAGTCAATTTCGCAAATATTTATTTCAAAGTATGTAGACTTGAAGTTTAACACAATTTTGTAAAAATCTCATTAAATAATATTTTACGTTACGGTACAGAGTTTGTACTTACTCATTGAACATTTACCCAATGAGAGTATTACACTTTTCCCATAAAATATATTTAAAAAAAAATGTTTTATGGGCGTCACATCAATATTCTTACTATACCAAAATAAGCTAAACGCTTATGCTATGAAAATAGGATTAACTTGATGACTTCCCGGTATGAGGACCGAACCCTCGACCATTAGATCACCAAGCGAGTATCGTAACCACAAGCACGTCAATATTGTGGGTTAGGTCACTTTCTACAACAGCAAATTGAAATTGTATAAATTGTAATTCTTTTTCTAGTAAATATTAGTTATTATTTTTCCCACTTTGCCTTGTGTTTGTACTGCATTTTTAACTGGAAAAAGATTAACAGCTGGTTGGCGACGATAAGCGACCATCCGATATTTTGGCTATGTCCAAGTTCATTCCCAGCATGGGCTCATCTTTGGTGCGCTATCTTGTTTAGTTAATGTTTTGATTGGTTAACCGCAGACAAAACAATCCTTTAGATACGTGTGGCGAAAATAATTTTTATTCACAACTACATACATTTTACAGTAAAATATCTAACGTATTTTATAAAATCACGCCTTAAACTTATTTCAATTGGCATAACTCAAATGGCACGTGTCCAATGTATTTGAGATACATCTCAGTAACGTATTAAGATTATGATCTGGAGATACATTCAGAGATCATCGGCGTTTGATTTGACAGTATGACTCCATGCGCACAAACGTCACCCTGAACCGTATAAACCGACTATTTTTTCTGAAAAATTAAATAAATAAGTATTAAATTGCAAACATTTATTCTGTTTTAACTGCTACAGGGGAGATCCAAATTCACTCAACGGACAAACTGAACATTAACGGTTAATAAATTGACATTTGACGTATAACTATCGTGAAGTCAGGTGCAAGGCAAATGACGATACTCTAATATCCGAGGCTTGATGCGTATGTGGTGGACTACTAAATTCAAATTCAAGAATTTTAAAGTATCTCATGGGAGCGTATCAGTAATTGTCTCTAGACAATCTCATACAAATCTCATCTGTGGACACAGGCCATAAAAGTGATTAAAACCGTTATCATCATCATAACTATTGATTCTACAGCTCTTGTGAGTTTTTTGCCTCCTCAACAATTTTTCCTCTATTGATCTCAATTATGGGCCATTTTTTTCGAGTCCTAGATTTCTGAAACAGATATGTCCTCGGAGACATTGTCGCTCCATCTTAGCTTTGGCCTTTCCAAGCCCTGCTGGTCTCGTTGGCAATCAATCATTGCTGAACGCCAGTTTGATTGCTATTTAGTCATCCTCCCCACACAGCGCAAGCACCAAAGTCTTTCTATTATATTTTTATAAACCTTGGGGCGTTTAATCGGATAGGCGGTCGTAGCGTCTATGCAAAAATATTTTTTTAAAAATTAGCCCCTAAGATCTGAAAGCCGTCAACGCCATTTTTTTTTGGACGCAACAAAATGTTAGTGTTCCCGGACTGTCGTGATTTTATATATATATATATTTTTTTTTTTGAGATATAACCACAATTCTCGTTTAACCACACACCACGAAAATCAACAACAACTCATGGACATTTGGAAGCCGATGAAAGGGCACCATGGTCAACCAGCTCGCACTTTTGAAGCATTTTTTAGCGATTAGTTTACCATAATGTCATCGATTTGGTCCTAGTATGTGTTCGATTTTATATTTGTGAATCTTTATGTTACCATCATTTGCGATTCGTCTATACTGATTTGTCTTCGAACATTTCTCGCATAGATTATAACCGATATAAACTTATACATACATAATTATTATTGTTATAAGACCTCATTGAGAACAGAGCGTTATTATTTGCTGCTCGACAACCACAGGTTCAAGGTTATTTTAGATTTATTTTGAAATCTTGATCTTCTTTTTATATAATTCATCTCTGTCCTCATTTCTCGGAGCGTTTCTGCAATACATCACCTCACATGTTTAATATGTTTAAAAAAACATGACTCCAAATTCCTCGTCACGTTTTTGTTTACGTTTTTTTTTATCTTTCGTGACTTGGGAAATTATCATCTTTCGCGTATCGCGTAGTGCAGATGCTAGATATTATTTTAAATTATTATTCTCACAATTCTAATGAAGGATACAATAAATACTACCACAAACTATGACTCCGTAATTCGTAATTCATTTCTTAAAAAATCCATGAAAACCAAGACGCAATTCTTGTGAATATCTCATTTTTTTGATCGAATGATGTAAGAATTAGTCGTGTGATGTTTTTTGTCGTAAAAGATTTTTACATTTCATTCAACTTATCTATTTTATAAAGTGCTAAAATGTATACGTATGTATGTTAACACTTTTATTATAAATAAATACGGTAATATATTAGTGGTAGAATAGTGAAGGCATCTGACTAGAAATCAGATTCCCACTGTCGACCGTTTTTAAATCAAGAATTAATAATTTTATTTTCACGTAATCATTTAAAATTAAATTTGCGTAATCATGTATGATATGTAAGTTATAGCCAATAAACCTATTACTCCCCTCCCTCCCCAAAATATCCTTCAAGTGTTGCCAATAAAAGTTTGGAGATGAGACTTCGAAGAATGGCGTCGCATGGCAGGACGGTAGTCGCCTTTCGGCTATGAAACGTTACGGATATGTAAAGGCACGTAGTGCTCGTGGACTACTAGTTTAGTTAATATAGCGTTAAGTATGTACCTAATTATGGATGTAGAAATGTTTTACATATTTAATAAAATTAATACATAATCAGATTTTGTTTTATTCCTTCAATGATCCTTGTTGGTGCCTTAATTTGTGTTCGGAAAGTTATCAGTCTATAAGCAAAGAGTGTGTAGTAATGAGAGCGTGCTCCGATATCCGCTATTTAAAGAATAATTAAGCTACTCGAATATTATTGCAGTAATGTTTGGCGTTACGCAACACTGTCTCTATGTTCGATATCCCGCGCCTTCAGAGGCGCCCAGCTAGCTAGTCGTCTATTGGTTATTGAGTTATTATATTCGGCGTAGGTGTTGAAGGTCAAGGCAGTCTACGTGCTCCGGCGGACCCTAAAGCTGGCAGCGGCGACCGCCGCGCCGCCTCGCATGCTAAGCTACACATTATCGCCGATATCCAGCCAATGTATCGACTATCAACTCCGAGACCGACACGTGTACTGTGTTCCTAGGCGATGGTAAATCGTGTACATTTTTCCAGGCACAATCCGGACTGCCTGAATAGCTTCGTTCGCTTCAATGAGCAAATACTAATGTACATTTTTCAATGTCACGTTTTTTCATTCTTCCTTCGGAAGACCTCTCTGCGAATGTCTCGACGGATCTCTTAAATGGTAATGAATACTTGTCACTGTCATTGAAACGTCGCGTGAACAATTTCAACATGGCCGCACCGCGGCGACTGAACTCGGTTTCGCGTCGCGCCGTGGCCATTTTCGTCGGAATTCAGCTGTAATAGTCGGATTTTATAATATTTTTATTGCACGTTCGACGCCCAATACCGCCGGGAAAGGTTGAAACTTTATCTGGCGTAAAAGTAATGGGTGCATTGGATAAAAACGTTCAGCTAACCGTCGCGGGTTTCCTCCGCCCCGTACGGTTTCCCGGCAAGCAGCGGCGAAACACATTTGTCTTGTGGGAATAACAATTCCTCACGTACATTCTAAATTTAAGTGAAAAACCGTTTCGCAGTCTCGCCGGCATCCTTGGACTCCGCCCTATAAATCTCATTTATGTAACAAGGGTCCATGGGAAAGTTTCACGTAGGAAACATTTGATACGAAAAATATTACAATATTATAGAACAAAAGTACACCAGCACTATGGTCATTATTTACGACTCGCTCTTAGGAGAGTCACGAACATCATTGCAAGTATACCCATATACCCGTAGAGGGTCCACTCTTCGCGTGTAGGTAATGCGAAGAGATCTTTTTTCGTCTGCTCATTGAAAAAAGGCGCGCTAAATGATTGCAGTGCATGTAGCATGGTCATGTAAATTGGCAGTGCATGATGCATGGTCGTAGATGACCTTCGCATAAGTTTGTCATGGCACTGTACAACTGTAAACAAAATTATAAAATTAATTATCATTCTTCTCTTGTTATAATTTTTTTATTACACAGTTAAAATATAACTCTATTTTTGTGTTGCATTCTCTCTCTCTTTCTCGTATTTAATGACAATGTTCTTATAGGTAGTATTTTCATTTCTTTTTAACTACTTGATATTTTTCAATAATGTTACTGTTTTGGTCTTTAAAACATGACATTTTTCTGCACAGTAACCGACTGTATAAAGGTGCAAAGATTTTCATTTTCTTTTGTAATTGCGTTTATTGTCAAAAACTTTCTGTAGAGAAATAGCATCATTGAAACTTAAGTTTATTGATCTCTAGAGTTCAAAGCTCCGTCAATGTGAGAGAAAATGCGATCGAGAACCGTTTTACTTATATTATAATTTTATTCTTGTAGGGTGGCTTCACATCTAATCTATATTACTATCTTTTTTACAAAAGGAAGCTGACGTCTATTGAAATTGCCTGGTCGTACATGCATATTATATTTGCTCGTGTAGTTTTAAAGTACCCACTCGCAACGAAACAAAAAAAATTCCATATGATATTGTGACTTTTTGAAATTAAATCATTATGCCGGTATGTATGTACATCTTCCTTTTCTCCTGCTACGACCGCCACAAAACTTCTCCATTGACCGTCGTCCTCGCCCATCTCCTCCCATGTCCTGCAGTTTCGCCGAGTACAACCTGTGTATAGTCGCTGCGAAACGTCCCGGGTATTTACATAAATTTCTCATAATACCAAAACTCGTTCATGGAGACGATAATGCGTCACGGATGAGACAATTTTTGCGTCATTATGTTCCTACCGATCTGTGTCATATGCTTATCCCAAGCGATGTGTTCGGATAGAATTGAAACAGTTTTACAACTAAAATGTTTTTCAGTCATTCAAAATTCATTCAATTTTCGAGAATTATACTGTTTTTCTCAAATATTTCTCTAAGGTTTTTTGTAAAAATTAAACAAGCATATAATTCTTTACCATGTTCATATGTTACCAACCTATTGCAAAAGATACAAAAGAACAAATGTAAATGATATAGAGAAAACACTGTCCATAAAACATTTGTTTTTTTAATCTACTCGTTAAATAGTTTCAGTTCGTTTCAGAATACCAAAAATGTCTCTCTTGCCGTATTGTCTCCTTAGATTCTAAAATTATATAGCTGTCGTTTTCTACAAATCACCCAAGACATGAAAATATCGTTAGTGTTGAAATTTAATGGTTACTTAGAATAATTAGAAATATTAAAAATGTATGGAAATCTTCAGAATTTGTATTGCTGTCCCCCATTATAGTTATAAATACAAGTTGTTGAGTTAAATTGTTAGATTGACAATACTTATGGAGTTCTACAAACTTACCTCGGAAACAGTAAACAATTCGATACGGACTCTGATTTAGTAAGGTGAGCAGGGACACACATCATATATAGAACGTTCCTAATTAATAAATAGTAATTTTTTTTTAAAAATAGAGACGTAAAAGAAGTTCTTACGTGAAATTCGATGTGTAAGTGAACTAAATAAAGTTCGTATACGATAAGAACAATGTCAAATACTTATAATTACACGGAACCCCGAATGAAACCGACATTTGAACAGCGGCAAATTGAACATTAGGCTCCCAAATTACACAGCACCATTACCAACTTACCAACACTTTTAGATGAACAACTTTTCAAAATATACTTCGCGAAATATTTCTATTTACGTTTTCTGTAACACGCACACGTACTAATAAACACCTATTAGAAATAAATATACAATATATGTATACATAGCCGTGAAATAATTAACCTGGTTTATTTTTTATGTTCACAATTTGTCAACCCACCGACACTCATACAGTAGGTACAAAATTATACATTGATGTCAATTAAAATTATGTGAAAAAAGTCTTAAAATTTAAATAATAATATAGAATACTTGGAAACATGAAACACAGATAGAATATGAATATAAAAAATGTATAAAATGTGAATGGAGAACATATTCAACTTATTTTTCGTGCTATTGGCATTAGTATTAAATTTTTGTTTTTAAATATGTAATAATCTTATGGTAGATCGGAAATTTTATTTCTCTTAATTATTTTCTACTTTATGTTTTATTTTGATGCTAGAAAGATTCCTTTTTTTTGTATAATTAAGGTCATCATTGTGTGCATCTAAATTATTTTGCACGGATATGTCGACATTTTGCGGCATTCCGCCCGTGTGTTTAGAAAGCCGGCTGTTTGCCTCAGTTGAATGTGTATTACAATAAATAATCGAGGAGCGGACGAGTTCGTGACGACCCCGAGCCTCGCCAGATCCGATCAATTATTCTTGCCTCATACGCTAACTTCGTAACCCATATATTTACCCATTGATTGGCCACCGTTTATGTTTGTAAATATATTATATTTAGCTACAGGTATCGACCGCGAATGAGACGCGGAATTCGGGAGGCCCGAACTCATTTTGCATCATTTATCAACTCGGCTATTTCAAAGCAAAGACAGACGCGCTGTTTGAATATTTATAATATGTGTATTGCGAATGTACTGCGGTCGACGACATTATTTGATACTAAATGTAATCGCTTATTACTTTAACAATGTTACCATGTATTATTATCAGATTGTTATTAAATGTATAAATGAGATAATATGGACAGGCAAAAAAATTAACTTAAAATCTCAAGTGAATATTATATTTTGACTTAAACCGTTTGGAACTGCAATGCCAAAATGATCGAGTAATCACATCCATGAATTATTCACAGCAGTTTTTGACAAATATTAGACTGCGGACAGATATTTTTGTGCTGTAATGTAAATGCATTGAATATATATATATATATAAAAAAACCCTATAGCGCCGAATATATCCGTCGCAGAAAACTTTCTACCGCGGCCAGTGACGTATTCATCCGTAGGGGCATAATTTATTTATCTGTTTTGAACTGCAATACCAACCGGAGACCTTAATCAGTGACATTTATAGTACAATGCGGAAATATTGATATATTAATATTAATAATTATTTTTTGCTAATCTGTACTGCCATCTAGCGGATTTACTTAGTAAAACTGACAATGACATTAACAATGGATACGATGGATGCGTATGTTACTGCGATTATAATATAGAATATATTTAAAGTATGAAATTCATTTATTTATGTGCAATGTTGATGTTTAATGTAGTTTATCTTATTTTTTCTCTCTAGCGTTTATTTTCAGTTTCAGTAATTGTTTCTTCGCCGTTTTGTTGTACCCATTGCTTCTATCTATCTTCTGTTACATAATTTAGTTTGTGTGTTTGGAACTACAATAAATGGTTAAACTCTTAGGTTACGTTGTTTGTTCACGTCGAGAAATAGTCTGTACCCCGGCTCAGCATCCAGCTAGTCGAAACCATTGTATTCAAAGTTTATAGTGATCGTGATTCTTATATAAAACATTGATTCATATATAATAAAGTATCTTCAACTTCTGATGCTTTTTTGGTAAAATTGTGATTTTACGGAACATAGTTCCTTGATAATTAAAACGATTTTTTTTAATACATAAGCACCGTATTTATTAATGTCTGCAAGCTATCAGTCACTACCTGCCTCTCTAGGTAGATATAAAATACCTGCTCTAAAGTAGACAGCAATAATTGATTTCTTAGATCAATATAGCGGGGAGTTTATGAATTTTTTATATATTTTTATTTATATTTAATTTGTATAGTTTTAGTTCTTTACAACTTGGTGACAATTAAAAAAACAGTTATTAAAAAGTAGAAACGAGTAATAAATTCAACTGTTACATTCGAGGATTTGATTCTACATAAGTATACCGGTTTTAATCTATTTTAGAAATCATTAATAATTTATTTATTATTGCTTCTAATATTCTATTTAATTAGATAAGATACATAGAAAAAGACGTAGTCACCACCGGTACTATATAAATAATTTGTTTGGAAAATTCACACGATTCCGTGATCAGATTAAAACGTTACATTAATTGTAAAGAAAATTTCCCCCACAGCTACGAATAGTAGATATCTGTTGTTCGTGTTCATATCTTTATCTTTAATGCGAAAAGGTAGAAATAATTTCTGCGAAATAACAAAGTTTTTTATGTTCACCCGTCACCGGAGTATTACGGCCGCGATGATTTAATTAATATTGTAAAATACAAAGTGCGTAATGGCGGTAATAACATTCGCGCAGAAAATAATAATTAAAACAAGTCGACAGAGAGCACGCTAACAATTGTAACGCTGCCTGCTTCCTACACTTATTCTGGAAGCGTAATGGTGGCTATAAAGAAGCATTAAGAGATTAACGACTGTTTGGAAAACTCTCCTCATTCGAACCCTGGATTATCTGCCAGATTTATTTTCTCCGTTATTTTGACCTCGGATGTTTTGTTTCATTTTTGTTGTTGATCTTCGTCCTCGCCCCTCGGCCGGCGGCGGGGGATGGGAGGCGGCCTCCGTTCTTTACTGCAGTCTTCCGACTCTCGGATCAGAGGACGGCCACTTTCGGCGTTGTTGTATTTTTTCATTAGCCCCCCATTGCACATTCGGCCCGTTGTCCCAGGTATCAGGGGCGCACCCCCTGCTGCCGACGCTGAATGGAGGAGCCGCACGTCGGCTTAAGAGTTACCAAATTGCTGTTTATTTCACGGCGCGGGACTCTCTTCCTTGTCAGTCGCTAAGATCTTCACGGATCACGAGGCATTGCCACGAAGTGCTCGGTGCCTGAAGGTATTCTCTTTGCAATTATATTATTACTTCTAACATATTATTACTCAAGTTATACAAATATTTCATCATTAATTAATTTTATATTACTTTGGTATTAGACATCTATTTGTTTTAGGTTGGTAAGAAAATAAATGCGGTTTTTATTTTATGAATTGCAACCGTATTTTTTCCTAATAAAACTGTAATTTCGTGGTCAAGTTAATATAGTTTTAAAGTACATTGTATTTTGGTAACATTATCATCGGTTTTATTATTAATTTTGCTTGGAAAGTAGCAGAAACCGCTTGTGAACTAAACGATACTTTCTGAGTAGATATTGTTAAGGAACGTACGGTGCAATGGTGGTTCCAAAACTATCGTGCTGATGACAAGAGCTTTGAAGATGATCATGATAGTTGTGGGCTTCCTTCTTCAGTTGATAACGACCGACTGAAACTGTTAGTTAAATCAGAACCATCCACAATTCTAGAGCTTGCACAAAAATTAGGCGTTAGTTATCCAGCAGTTTTGGATCACTTAACTAGGAAAATTAAAAAAAGCCTTCAATTGGGTGCCGCACGAATTGAATGAAAATTAAAAAATCGTGGAAGAGTATGGGTGTTCTTCCTATCTCTGCGGGGAGTTACAACACTTTCTGTAGAATTAGGCAAAGGAATACATGAATAAGTTTTTTTGCACCGATAGTTACGTCAAGTTCATTAAATTCATTTAAACTTATTTAAAAAAATAAGTTTCTTTGTCATTGTATTGCTGTTAAAAGTGTATAAGAACGTTTCACTGAACGCCAGCTGA
The DNA here is from genome assembly GCA_031772225.1 of Eubasilissa splendida. Lineage (NCBI taxonomy): Eukaryota > Metazoa > Arthropoda > Insecta > Trichoptera > Phryganeidae > Eubasilissa > Eubasilissa splendida. Next base: position 16,343,613 of record CM062859.1, on the reverse strand, counting down.
TTTTTATCGAGAGATTAGATAAATTATACATCTATACATTAAGTCATTAACAAAAACACAATGCTCGGAGTATATTCGGAAAATTTATTTAATGAGTACAGAAAAATGATGACAATCGATGAGAATAAGTAAAATTTTTAAAATATCTATAATTGAAAAGACAATAAATATCTGGAATAATTTATTGAAGCGACATTGAATATCAATACACTGATAATAATTTATTTATTTTGCTTTTAATATTTTTCATAAAAAAGTATTACATGACTTATTTAATTAAATTTTAGAAAATAAATGGAGACTATTTAAAATACAATAATATCTATCAGCGAGTTATTTATTAATTTTAATAAATACCCATATAAAATATATTTGAATAAATACTTATTTTAAAATTAATTAAAATTTTAACATTTTTTTGAAGATTACTAACATTTATTATAAACAATTCATTCTATTTGTGAAGATTCGATTTTTTAGAACATAATTCTGTGATGATTGAGTAAAACAAATGTTAGATAAAGCGCTTAGAAAGTATATATGAAAACCCGCTTAGATGAAATGTTACGACTTTCTGTATGGTCATTGTATTTTGCCAATTAAGCAAAACTGTTTTACCGGCAATATAAAGTCGACTGCCGGTGTTGATTTTTGTATGATTATGATTTATCTAAAATTTATTTTAGTATTATATAGCTATATTTAATTTTTATTACCCTCAGAATGTTCAATTTATGAAACCGTGCTTAATTTCCACCACCGGAAAACGAATCTTTACTTGTCGCATTGCGCGTCATCCTGCAATGGGACCTATTGTAAAAGGGGGGGATGTCTAAAGTGGTGGGCGGAAGTCTTTCATATAAAACGATGGTCGAGAGCTATTTTTAAACCATGCCAGAAGCAAACTCAAAGTGCCATTTTGCTTCAAATCTAACAACTTCTGAACACATAAAGCCAATTCATATAATACTCCGCTAAAAGCACTGTCTATACCGGTCATCGGCAACCTATGACCCGCGGGTCACTATGTGACCTATTTGATAATTTCAATTGACCCACTTGAGTTCCGCAAATAAAGTATAATATGGAGAAATAAGTTATTAAACGTAAACAAGTATAGCGTGGGCGATGGAGAGGCTGTCTGAATCCTTTTCGTTATTTAAACGCAAATATTTTCACACGTGAAATTTATTTACCTTAGCAGATTAACCACCAAAAATTCAGACCCTTGTATTCGTCTTAAAGTGACTAAGTATGAATCGGACTTGACTAAATTGACGTCACAAATTCAGCATCAAGAGAGCCATTGATAATGAAGAGTACGCTTATAAATAAAGATCATAAATGTGGCAATTATATTTGTTTTTATAATGATTAGAGTTTTGTTTTTTATGTTTAGTTTAAAAGCACGTTGTAACAGTTTACTCAATAAAATTTATCTCATTATTCACTAACGGACTGTTTTAAAATGAAAATACCCATCGACCCGAACCGTCTTCTTGATACTCACATTTTGATTGATTTTGACCCGCAGCCAAAAAAGATTGCCGACTGCTGGTCTATACGGTATTCCGAGGAGATTTTGTGGACATGCCATTCATAAAAAGTTTTAATGATTTGCGAAGATTTAATTTACGATTTGCATGTAATTATGAATAATATACGTTGGCATACTACGCAATCACGATTCATATTTCTGCGAATCACATGTAGCCTTTGGGTTTATTTATGTAAAGAGACTTTGATCTAACGTCTAGAAGACTTGGCGGTAAAGGAGGGTTTACCGTTTTAAGACCTTTGAATTTTGCTGTAATACTGTATATATATTTCCAGTAATGAAATTGCCGTTTTTTTAGAACGTTTTGACACATCACACTATTTCCTTGTAATAATTTAAAGTGTGTTTTTTAAATGTAGTTGGTTAAAATTACAAGTATGTCTGTTTAATAATATGTTAATTAGATTATACTAAATACACATGTGTGATCTATCAAACTCTTCATATGTAGAATGCTGAAATTATTCATACATATTTATTAAAATATACAGATTATTAGTTCTGTAATGATATTAATGTACAATGTATAAACATTTTAGACAACAGCAAGGGGAAGAACATTGCAGAATGTAGTAGAAAGATTGTTTTCTGTGGTTAAAATAACGTTTTTTTGTGGTTTCAAAATGGAAACACTGTTTAAAAAAGATATCTAACAAGTTGACAATCGAAAAGTCTTATAAGGCAAAAATATAGTACGAATTTGGTTTATGGTAAGTATGTATTACACGTTAGAATGACTATCTATATTAAAGAGAACACATTTTTGCTGTGAAGTTGCATTTTCAGAACACAGTTCTGTGGTATTTTAATACAAATTAAATGAATCAACTAAACCCGGTAGCAACTCAATATTTATTCATGAATAATATATCTAGATTAGTCAATGGATAAGATCTCGTTGTACTAATTAACCATCCACGGTAGGAAGAGAAGTTGCCTAGATTGGTATTGTAAAAAAATTAATCTTGTTTACAAGTACACCTTTATGTGTCAAATCTGTCGAATGCATGCACCAAATGTTCGTAGCACGTTGGCTTGTCGACTCTGACGTGGGAAATTGAATAAACCCAAAAGTACGAAACAAGAAGGAAGTTCTGTAATTTGACCAGAAACGTTACCAATGAAGTAATTCGCTAATTCCGCAAGGACGATACACCATTTTCCCTAGCACTGTGTGGATGAATCCTTCGGGAATAATACGGGAGTTAAACACGGCAGCCGGCGGGCGGTGCCCTTCCCACATTCCCTCGGGAGAAATAGCCCGGAACAGCTATACGACCTTTCTTGGGGTGCCGGAGGTACGGAAAAAAACATACCTTAATCCCGGGGAATAGGAAAGGCTTACAATTGTTTGTGTTTGCAATTTGATGACGTCATATTTACTGTATTATTATCCAATTTCGGTTTACTAGTTTTCAGTTCTAAATAGACGAATTATTATTATAAAGTATAATGTAGCCATCCGTTGTACTCATTGGTTGAGATACTTTATACGTTTTTTATTCATAACGCGAGGACGCACAACATCTGCACTTTGATTTTGAAAAATATGTTATAGTAATAGAGCATTATCGGCTCAGTGTTATAAGAAAATATACACATATTTATTTTAATTTTTTTTAATCACCACACATATTTATTATAACGTATGGTCAAAACATTTTTTTTTGATTTTTGCTAACTAGCAGTATATTTTCCCGAAATCGTTGGTTGTGTTTATACGGCATAATATCCCAGAAAACTACAGATTTTTTGATCAGAGAAAAAAATTACATAGCCCTCGAAGATGTTTTGCATTTACTGATTTTTCATGACTATAGATTTATGTTTTATCTATTTTCTGTTGCATCACAGCTTATGAAGGTATTAAGGCTTCCCTTTCAAAAATAATGAATTATTGTGTTAAATATGAAATAAATATATTAATTAGAAACATATACATATAAAATCAATTTTATCGAAAAATATTGTTGTTGCGCCACCGGGATTCGAACCTGGACCTCTTTCCTAACCGGGTAAGGTGCATTATCCAACTATGCTACAGCGACAAATTTTCGAACCTATGTGTTACCTTTTTGATATTAATACATTTAATTGTTATAAGAAATTATAAGAAAATATATTTCGTATATGTAAGGATTTTCTATATTTAGGCAATTTTGTGGTACGCTAAAAATAAATGTAATGGTCGCAGTCTTTCTTATAGTTCTTGTATTTTCTTAATTATGACATATAACATTCAATTTATTAGTTTTAAATTAGTGTAAAGGTCCTATCTTAGTAATAGTTTTTAAAAAAGTCAAATATAGTGTATAACTTCTGATATAAATGAATAATAAGAACCCACATTTTCGCAAAAAACGCGATAATATGAATTATTTTTGAAAGCGCGTTCTTAAATATAAGTTAAAATTTAATTGTGTCAAAACACATATTTGTGGGATACGCTTATATATATAATATTATATCAATACATTTCTCACCTCGGATGTTTTCATTGTCACCTGAGACCGTGAATTGTATTTGTATTATTTAAAAATGTACCTATTAATCTTATATATAATATTCCAATTTCCTTTTGGGTGTCATGCGTAGGGAAATTTGAAAGGAAATTGATATATTACATTGGAGTGAAGTGTCAATTTCCTTTAAAACATACGAATTAGGTAGATACATTACCCTTTTGTTCGGAAGGGTTGAAAATTGGAAAACTGTAGTAATGTTCTATAGGTGGGTAATTATTTAAATTATTATATATTTTCATAAAAACTGTTCTATGTTCGTATTTTGCGCTCGTTAATATCTACGTTACAATATATCTACATTATAAATAAATCCATTTCTATTGTTACATAATTGAAAATTGGAACATTGTAATGGTGTTGCGAGGTAAACATTAAACATTCGTTCTATGTACATCTTTCGCGCCCGCCTATATCAATATTTATATATGCATTCATATTTATTTATGTATAATCGATTTTACGGATTTTATGGATAAACTATGGAGTTCTAATCACGTTTCGAACTTTTCGATATTTTCGTTAACCAGGCTGATTCGCCTTCTTATCTTAAAATAATTACTGTTCAAAAAAATTCAAATTAATCCCAGAGAAAAAAGTAAAAAACATACACACTATCTATCTGATAGTATGTTTTAAAAAAATATATAAACGTATGTATTACATTACGGAATTATTTATTAATAGCTAATCGAGTAGTTTGTTTGTCTAGTGGTTAAGACGCTGACCTAGTGATCTAGTGGTCGGGGGTTCGCACCTCATTCCAGGAGACCAGCATGTTAGTACTATTTTCATAGCACAAGCGCTAAGCTTAGTTTGAAAATAGTAATAATATTGATGTAACATGTATTCCGTGTACGCATCACTATTTGAAAAAAAAAATTGAAAATTCGTACTGTTGCTATGCTTCTTCATTTAAATAGGCAATCCATCCTTCAAGAGTGATTTATGTCATTAATCAAGTTAAAAACTTTGTTTTATAGAAAAAAGTACAATAATATTATAGAATAGGAAATACTATATAACAAGTCAATACCATTATCGTTCAAAAAACTTCCTATTATATAGATTGAACGTGGCGAGTTAAGGGAAAGAAGATGACACAAGTTAATCGGGAGCTGAAAATTACCATTGACGAGACCACTGTAAAAAAACCTGTGATCCGCGATGAACAGGCAAAAAAGACATGGTTAAGGGTTTCTTCTTTGGCATCACACTCACACATTGGGGAATCTATCAAGTTCAATCTGAACAAATGAGAGGCCACCTAGCAATGCTCAATTCTCATTCTAGAGATATTTGATACCGTTCTTATGGAGACTTTCCTTTTTGAGAACCAGGAGGTGCGGGGAATAGATCCTTGAATTACTTTAAGACGATTACCCTCATGATTATTTGGATCCATCCATTGTGCTGTCTAGAGAGAATTCGCACGTTTTTTTACTATATTAAGTCTGTCATACATCGGGATATAGAATTGATGGGGGAAAACTCCGGAAAGAGTAGTCTCCTTGGCCGGTTTATCAGCACATTCATTTCCATGAATTCCCTTATGTGCAGGAATCCAAACGAATGACACTTGTTTATTGTTGCTGTACAAATTAAATAGACATCTTCTGATGGAACAGATTATCTCATTGTCTAGCCAAACTTTTATATTACCAGAGGGATTTAAGAGCTGCTCGCGAGTCGGAGAATATAACAGCCTTATCGACGTTCCAGAGTAAGCAGATGTCCAAGGCCTCTGTAATTGGCCAACATTCTGCTGAGCAAAACGATGAATTCGAAGGAAGTCGTAGCTTCACATTTATTTCTAATTGAGACATGAAGACTGCAGCACTGCAATAGAAATTGTTGCTATGATTCGAACAGAATGTTTACATACAAATGCATTTTTATTGGGTTGTTCTACCGTGTATTAAATTTTTAAACAACATGTAGAAATAACCCAGAAGAAAATATGTTACCATCTGATGGAAATGAAAACTTAGGTTTTTTATTAGAATTACGTGTTTCTGTTGATGCGTTCTCGGGGTAGTAAATAGGTTATCGGCTATCGAATCAGACACGAATTTCAATTTTAATTATTACGTAATAAATTTTAATTGACATACATAATGTATATTTGAATATTTGTCAAAGTAATATTTGGAAAAAAATTACAGATCACGGTTTTAATTTCCCATCTTTGACGATAAGAAGACATCACATAAACAAGATACAATATTACATAAATTCTGAAAACTCAAATAGATAAATTCTGAAGACTAAAACGTGTTTTGATACGCATGCTGTGAAGATAAATTATTGTATTTTAAAAAAATTTCGTGGTAAAAGAATTTTCATGTTTTAGGTTATAAAATAAAGTACACAAAGGCATTTCTGTCACAGCAAAAAATATACAATTGATTTCTATTTCCGTTTTGCCTTCAGGAATGGCTGCCTCTCATTTCACCGCATATTTATGGACCTCTGGGGTTTCGTCGGCCATTTCAGTCGTGTGTGGGTGGAGAGTAATGGCCTGAAAGGGTTACACTTATATTTTATGGCAATTAATGTTCTTAGACGTTGCCATTCGGAGAATTCCGTTTATATACTCGGTACACTGTATTTTTTTACAGTTGTTTTGACAACTCTATGGCTCATATTTTATGAAATATTGTTAAGGAGAACACATTCTTATCGTGAAGTTGTAATTATTCAGAACATTGGTCTGTGATATTTTAAAAATACAAATTTAATGTATTAATTAGAAAGATATACATATAAAATCAATTTTATCGAAAAATATTGTTGTTGCGCTACCAGGATTCTAACCTGGATCTCTTTCCAAACCGGGGAAGGTGAACTATCCAACTATGCTACAGCGACATTATTTTTAACCACTAATTTTCGAACCTATATGTTACACTTTTTTCAAATTAATACAACTGTCGTTCCATTATTTGAAAGCTATCTAGTTTGTTTTTACGAAATCTCAAATACCTTTGAGTAAACCTATATCAATATAGCGGTTTGGAAAGAGATCCAGGTTCGAATCCCGGTGGCGCAACAACAATATTTTTCGATAAAATTGATTTAATATGTATATGTATCTAATTAATACATTAAATTTGTATTTAAAAAATATTTTTAAGTAAAACATATTTTTATTGTAAAGTTGCAAATTCAGAACATAATTTTGTGGTACTTTTAATAAATAAAAATACCACTATAAATGTATAAACATGTTCTGAAATTGAACTGTATAATAAATATGTGTTTTCATTTAAAATATACAAGTTGTGTCACAGTCTATCCACATTTAATGAAATGAATTGATTTAATTCTGACACGTCTGACAAAGGTATTTGAGATTAATTGCAATATAAAGTTGATTGCTTTTAAAAATGGAATATCACATATATCAATTACAAAAATATACAGAATACACCTAAGTTCTAAATTTGTTGTAAACGTAACCGATTGCTGTAGTGCAATGGTAAATCGTTTCCCCGAATAGAAAGAGGTTCGAATCCCGGTAGAAACCAAATAATAAATTTTTTCTGTGTATCTTTTATTGATTAATTTAATTTATATTGGTAAAATGTCGGCTGGCAATATAAGAAATGATGCCGCACTTATTGTTGAGGCACAATTGCAACAAGTGTGGTTCTAAAAAATCTCGTGAAGAATCATGCAGTCAGAAGCTCAATAATGAGCTTCCTCAAGTTTCCTTAGATGATCATGGCCAACAGTGACACTAATACTTTGACTACTAGAACGGAGAAGGCATCTTGGCCAGTAGATAGATTATTGTCTTCTTTTCTGTTTTATGTATTGAAAATGAATGAAATCTGTTTTGTTGGGGCCACCTGACATTTTTCTTATTAGCGGCCGACCCAGAAAAATCTTAGTTTGCGCTCGACGCACTGTTCGTTTCACCTCAACGGCCTGTCACAACTCAAGAAATAACTACACACGAACTCGAATTTATGTTACAGGGCAGGTAAGTTTGGAAATGCTTTAAGCGAAATTTTGATCTTGGATTGTAGTTGTATTGAACTAGCGATGTTTTTACTATACGTATAGTTACATATACCTATGAATAATAATACATGTAGGTTTGGCATTTTGTGTATTACATTCACAGACCACCAAATAAATATACTTGAACTAGCGCAAATTCCTTGTCCTAAAATGTTCATTTTGGTGGCATCCACGTGATCACTTTGGTGCCACTCCGCCACATTTAAACGCTGACAATATGATATGCATTCATGTAAAAAATACGTCTTGTTTACATAAAGATTTAATTTTCGAAGAGTTAATACTTTTACTGTTCCATAAATGTGTCATAATCTATCGGATTTACGTTTCGTTGGATAAATGTGTGTAGAATGCCCCTCGTCCCGCAAATAATGATCCAAACACCTCTCCTATACAGTGTACACTTCATATTATGTCTATTCATTTACTATTCTGTGATTACATTATATATAACTTAGAATGGTGGAATTATTTGTATCTTCTCTAAACACGAGAAATTAATTGAGGCTGGAATAATTCATCTGCGTAAATTTTTTAAATGAATTTTTGTCTCATGTTTTGGTGTCCGTCTTATTTATAAACCATTTACATAGCACGAGTGCTTTCTTTAGTGCCAAAATATAATATAAATTATTAATTGTTTATTTTTAAAAATAATTAGTTTTTTAAATGAAACTTATTTATTTACGTAGGGAATATACAAGTCGGTGTAAGCGTGCATTTTAATTTATGTTTTTGATGAATACTACGTAATATGACTGACGTGATAAGTGGTAGATCGAGTGAGGTAGATATATATATTATATGTTTATTATATTTATCGTCACTATTGCAAAGGGATTATATTTGTAAAAATATATTTTTATACCTTTTGTGTATAATAATAATTAATCAATCCCGAGTCAGATGTCTATGCAATGTTCTATAAAAAAAATCAAGTGATTGTAGTTATTTGGTAATTTGTTGCAAACGTTTTCACTAATAAAGCACTGCCATTTTTTGCAACTGAATTTAAAGGTATTAAACAATAATTAATTCTAAAATTATACGGTAGGTAGGTGAGTTAAACTCTAAATCAATATTATTTTGACAATGTTATTGCCACTTTTAAAATGTATGTATATATATAATATTATATCAATTTTAATAGCACACGTTTAATTAATATTACTGTCGAAATATAAAATATTGTCAATTATATGGATCGTGTAGAGGCCCATTAAAGTAGGTGATGCAATAACTGTTTGCCGGTAGCGACTATATTTTCTTAAATATTGTCTTAATCTTAATACTATTGTGATCAGTCGCCGGTTTTTTTCATTATTTTAACATACGGTTTTATATATAATCTAGGGATGTAAAATTATTTGCATATACGTATACAGGTGTCTCAAAAAATGTATACATTCTTTGAAAGGTTATAAATTAAACGCATATTATGTTAAAGATTTATAATTAGTTCAAATTAGAGACAATAAATGTAGACGTTGTTGAGTTATCGCAATATATTCGAACTAATGGACATTCTGGTCCAGGCACTATTGATAATGCAAATCGATGGAATTGAAAATATTTCAATTTATATTTGAACGCATTCCATCTCAATAGCTGCCTTTAATTCTTTAACTGTTGCCGGTTTTGCACCATAAACCTTATCTTTAACGTACCTTCGTATATAAAGTCTAGTGCCGCGAGGTCTAGAGAGACAGAGGTTTTTATAAAACATTTTTATCCTTTTATTTCATGTAATTATATAAAATACTAGCGCTGATGCGCGTGTAATATAAGAATAAACGGTCTGGCCGCATATAGAGCAATGGTTCTTCTTTGCCCAATCTGTCTGTTCAGCAGAAATTCATAAAAATAAGTCGTCACATCACGATGGTAAAGGGAAAATGATGGAAATAAAACCCCTCCTCATCAACAAGTAAAAAAATTCTAATACAAATTAAATGTTTTAGTTAGAAAGGTATACATATAACATCAATTTATCGAAAAAGTATTTTTGTTGCTACCGGGATTCAAACCTGGATCTCTTCCGTTCGAGATTTGTTTGAGATTCCATAAATATAAAGAAGATGGCTTTCAAACAATGGAATGACAGATGTATCAATGTGTTGGTGTAGCATAATCAGTTAATGCATTTCCCCGGATTAGAAAGAGATCCAAGTTCGAATCCCGGTAGGATCAATAATATTTTTTCGATAAATGGGTATTATATGTATGTCTTTCTAATTAATACTTTTAATTTGTATTAAAAATATCACAGACGTATGTACTGAAAAATTGCAACATAAGAATGTGTTCTCATTTAAAAAATTCTAATGGGCTCATTTCCAAATTCAATGGAAGTTCGATATTAAAATTCCAGTCTCCAGAAGGTGGGCAAAGAAACCACGAATGTTGGACCATATTACGATAATGCGACAGCGCGCGAAGCAGTGAACTGCAAGGGACCTCCAGCCGGTCGCTGCTTGGCTCGCTGACATTGAGATCGGAGAAATGAGGTCGGTCGTATTGGTCTCGTATTGATCTTTACAGCCACCGAAGGAAATACTTCCCGCCTCATAAATCTAGGTGATGGATTTCCACGTCTTGCGCAGCCGGAAGAAGCCCAACAATAATTAAGTACGTAATATATGTTAACTTAGGTGCGTACGACATTTTATTCAGGCTTTTGGCTGACATAATTATATTGTATTATTCTTTTAAAATAAAACAAAGTCTGCAGAAGTATTGAGGAATGTTATTAACCTTCTATCATTATTCATATTGGAATATATTAACTTGTATCCGGTTGTCATTTTATTTGGCAATTTTCGTTAGCATATCATATATGTATTTATAAGTACATACTGTCAACATTGATTAATACATTATCTGAAGAAGCGAATAATATCTACGAGTTACATTATAAATTGCGCGCTAAAAGCTGTTTTTAATTCTTTTGTTCGCGTCCTTATCTGAAGACGTTGCAAAGTCTACTTTGCGGAATATAACGATAATATATCGATGTACATTTTTTTCTCACTCGTGACGAGCGCAGTTTGCTCGTATAAAAGATATTATTATACATTATGATTTCCTTTCGCTACTTCGCATAACTCAAATTTACATGGCGATGTACGCGCGGGCCTGGGCCTGCGATCTCAACACCGCGCTCCCGTATTCTTTATTGTCGCCCTAATGTTTTCACAGTTGGCCGCTCCGGCACCGTTCCATTGTGTCACGGTTCCATTGTGTCACAGTTCCGATATGTCGACATCTATTTACAAACTGTGCGACCGTGACTAATTCACGTTCTTTATAATAATTAATAAGTTTTCGCCAAGTCGGCTCTTGTGGTTCAAATTGACGTTTATATGGCAATTTTAATATGCCGCTATTGCAACAGTTTAATAACTGCGGGTGTGAGGTAGGTTATAGGGACCGTTTATAAAAGGAAACATTCATCTATTAACCTTTGCCATACCGTGATATAAAATACCCATATGCAGCCATGCTGTCAACTCGTGTTACCGTAAGAAATTTTTAACATTTTAAATGTAAAGAAAGCTTTTATTAGTTTGAATGGCTTTAAAATTGTTAATCTTATAAACATACTCTAAATATTGAGCAAAATGGGATGAATATCCTAATATAATTCGGAGCATTCATCAAGTCCTATACTATACTACCTTTTTTCTTATCTCTCTTCATTAAATTAGTGAGAAAGATATATCATATGTTTGTTATTATTTTTATTGTGAAATGAATGTACCATCTCTGTTTGTCTTACCACAAATGATATTTTTCCCAGCACATTAATTTTACAACTGACCGAATTGAGAAATAATTATTTTTATAAGATTCGCTCTACACAACTGGTTTTTCAGTAATCAGTTCAAAGCATAAATATTTTCTTTATAATTAACTAAAATATAAATTTTATGTTGCATATATTAATCGAAATATTACAGTTTTAATTGGGGCGGTAGACCTGTGTTACTGCATGGTTTTGGAAGTGTTAAGACGTCGTCACGTTAATAGTTTGTATAATTGTAAAAATTTTATATGTCGATGTATGATTTGTAATGAGAATTAACAGAGATTATCAACCATTTCGAAAAAGAAGAATAAAACATTTCATTTATTATTACGAGACTTAGATCTAAATATTATTATTGAGACTTGAATCACGAATTCTTTTCATTGTTTTGTTGCAAACATTTTTTGATGTTTTTATTTCCAATATCTTTTATTATACTGCTCTGTAATTTGTTAATTCTGTGACTTATAATGATCATTTCTAAATTTTTTTCTACATGCATTACGATATTTCGTTCAAGTTATTGTAATTATGGATGTACGTAAGTAACCTAATACAAGTCTAACTCACCGAGTTTTGTATATATTTTTAATACTTGAAAATGAATAAATACGTTTGGAATATATACCAACACAAATATCTATGTCTAACTCTAAAACTTTGATAATACATGCAATGTATTGAAGTTTTATTTTATATTGATTCTTTATCATGCAAATTAAAATTCAGGCTATCTCCGAGATCATCTCTGTTAAACATCTCAGTTTTTATGTGTTTGTAGAACTAATAGATCTAATAGCCACATTTCAAAATATCATGAATGAAATGACATTTTTCGGGTTGGTTCAATAGATCACGGAACAGGTTTTTAAATTGGTATTTCGTTCCCAGGCTTTTCATACAGCTCGATTCAGCGCCGGTGCTAGACTTTTTGCCGCAACTGGCAAGATTTTTTTTTCGGCCTAGTAACTTAAGCGAAGATGATGTTTTCAATTTTTATAAAACCATTGACCAATTGGCCGCCCTCTAAATCGCTCGCCTGCGTGACACACACGTTAGGGGCGGTATTTTGAAACTTGCCAAGGGCAGCCGTTGACCAAAATACGTTCTGGACACTAGTGTTGACTACAAATTTCTGCTTTATTAGGAAGTAACTATAATGTTGTTTATACTTGGATTACTTTTATTACACACTATTATCGTTTTGCAACTTGGGATTCTGTTTTTTAATTTTTATATGTTTTTGCCCCCCCCACCTTGTTTTGGCCGCCAGAGGCAGCCGCCTGCTCCGCCTGTGTGTAACGCCGGCGCTAGCTCGAATAATTAGTCAATTCCAATTCCTCTATGTAGCATTAGATCCTCCAGCGAATTGACTGAGATCTGCCAGGCATTCTGAAAATTATTATGTATGGAATGTACGACTCTCTTTTTGAGAATGCTTCTTGCACTTTTGCTGTAAGTGGAATGTTTGAAGTTAAACCAGTTATGCCATCAGCATTGTTTGGTAATCAGCTAATATCACGTACGGGTCCATCTGCGGGCCGAATTTATTTTTTCATGTTTCCTTAAATGGCATCCGCAGAAAACGTGAGCAGGTTGCCGAGTACTGCAATCGTCTAATACTCTACATTTCATGATTTATTGCCTCGATTTCGCTTTCATTAATACTAGAATTGTGTGCTTTGGATACACTAGTGTAGTAATTTAGCAATGATTAATTTTTAACCGCGTGAGTTTAACCGTGCTAAGTTTATTGTAAGTCGACCCCTTCTATGATACCGTAACTAATATATGGGTCATTTTTAGTTATTCTAGTATTTCGCGGCAATTGTAATTTTATGTGTTGTATTATATTATGTATACTAGATCAACAAAAATTACAGAATTGTTAGGTTGATATACGTAGGAGTCGAAATATATGTATTTTAAAAAGTCCTATAAAGACACATTAACATTACGTACTGTGTACGTGCATTAATATATAATTATTTTTATAAATATTTTATATATATCACATGGGTTTAGTAGAGTGTTCTTCTTGATACTCCTCGACACATGGCTACTCAGATCTGGCCATAGAAATTTCACTATTAAAAATATGTTACAATAGCGAATGGTAGTTGTTATATATGTCTTTTATTCATATATCTATGTTTTTATATTGAATTTAGTTCACGTTTTAAAGAAATTTTTGTACACATAACTGTATATTGCCGAATCCCATGTTCTTATCGTTTTTAGTTATGATCCTGATGTTTATGAATCAGTAAAATAATTAAATGAATCATTTAGAGAGACATAGAAAAAAACTATGGAGAATATAACCATTTTCTATGCAGGTAAAACGTATTCTGGTGGTTGGTAATATTTTTTCGATATGTAGATTTTTTTCTGTGTATCGTTGTAAGTTTTAATTATCCAGGAGTTATGTTCTGATCTTGCGTCAGTAAAATGTGATTTAATTCAAAATTAATATATAAATTAGTCACAATTCTTATCGGTATAATATATGTACTGCAATTTGTTTCTAAATTGCTATATAAATAAACAGTGTGATATAATTGTATCTCTACACTTATTATTCATATATTTTTTTGTATTCTTTTTTACGTACGGCTTATTTGCTTATACACGATTAGCTCTGTAGTTTACAAAATCCACCTGCAACAACATATTTTGACACGTAATTAAAATTATCAATTTATATTGATAATTTAGTACGTTTAAATTATTGCGTCGTTTACATTTCACAATGATTTCACGCTTTTGTCGGATTTCAAGCACGGCATCCATTATTGAGCCAGACATCTTTGAATCTTGTTGAAACACCATGATATATGATGTAATTATCAAAGGAAGCAAAACGTTTCTATAAAATTATAGATTTTTTTAAAAAAGCAAATACTGTACCATAAACTAGGTAGTCATCAAACTTGCCTAGCGTGTTGGTGACCTATCGCGTCAACAGGATCCTTCCGCTCTACTTTAAGCCCAGTGGCGTGACTACGCCAATGCAATGCATTGGTGGGACCAACGTTGGATATAGACCAAAAACTTAAGCGTCCCACGATACATGTGGTATTTATGTTTTTTCGGTACTCATACGGATTAATTAATAATTAAATCCATCACAGCAAGAAATGGAATTAAAAAATATAAAAAAATCATTTCTCACTCTTATTATATTATAAAAACACGCGAAAACATTATCAATGTACGAACTTGTATACAGCATACAGCGATATTCCGCTAACTTGTTGAGTAAGTGACCAGACAATCGCTGCAAAGCGCCGTAAAGCGAAGCGATGATTTTTTTTTTGTAAGTACATATAAATATCTAAAAACACACATTTGTATTTTTTATGAAAGTGTAAATACGGAGACAGGAGACTTATTTTGACTATTTAATGGATAAAATCACGTGTTCATATAATATATAGGTATGTTAGATTTAAGGTTTTTGCGAGCACAAGTGTATGGAACTGGCATGTCTCTTCTAGGTTAGATGGAGTTTTTTTGTATATTTCCGGCCTAGGTTTTTCTTAATTATCCTGGACATAATCTTGGGCCGAAGAAGACCTAAAAGAGTGCCACAACGATACGATGGACGACCCAGGACCGAGACTTGTGGAGATGCAAGCCGAGTCTCATCTGATTGAAAAATATATATGAAAGGGTTTATCCATTTAGAACTGAGGCTCAATATTTTAGTTACGCCACTGCTTAAACTACCAATCGTTCCGTGCTATCCTCGCGTCTTGCGGTGTGGTTAAAGTATTTAACTACGCACCATTGCACAATACAAGATTAATGTTGCTCCATTTTAAGTTCCCCGAAGATTGACACATTAGTCCTGTGGGCAGTCCCGCGTGGCATGCATCGCCTGGACTACTTTTCTAAATTGAATTTATTTATTTATTAAAAAGAGATAAATTTCAATGAATATTAAGCAGTTCTTGTTCCGTTGCTCTGTTGTAATACTTTTGGTGCAGTAATCCCGATAAATATTGTCTGAAAATGTATATTTTTGTAGTATTGTCTTTTTAAAATTGTCAGAAATTCAGTTTCGCAGTTGTAACTTCCATCTTAACTTTAACCTCGACAGTTCAGTATCCTTGCCCATCGTGATGCTGTCATGTATCGCAAATTGTTATTTGTCTTACGGCTGTGTGTGCTTAAGCGGTTTTTTTCTGCCATACACAGTGTTGCCACCTGGACAGTTCGGTTTTTCAAATGACCTTTCGGTTTGATTGCGCGATTGTTCGGATTTTAATCAAAATAGTGAGAAAATTTTCGCGGATGCAAAAGATTGTTTTTTCTTGTTTCCAATGCTTGCATTGAAATAACTTTCTGTACAATGAGCTTATTACAGATTTAAAAAATAGATCGACTCCTGAAATTGTGCTATTAATTTCTAGATAAATTTAAAAAATAATTTTATAACCCTATAATAAACAATTACAGTTGAAAATAGGTTGCAGGTCTTCGAAAATAATGTCTTGAAATTTGGGAACGGTATACCGCCCCAGATATCCCGAAGATGGTGAAAGCAAGGAAGCTGCAGTGGGCGGGACATGTAGCGAGAGCGGATGATTTCCGTAACACGCACAACCACATACAACAACAAAATACACAAGCCAACGAAGATCAAGACGTAGATGGGGAGATATTGTTAAAACAGACCTGCACGAGGTATGTGGGTGATATTAAGGGATGTATGGCGCTACGTTGTGACTTCAGAGTCCTGTGAGACCGTTAAAGAAGAAGAAAATATTATTAAAACATCTTAGAAACTGCATGAAGTAATAAAAAAATATAAATTTATAAGACTATCACAGCAATAAATGAGACATTAGAATTAGGTATCATTATTGTTTTTTTTTGCTTTTTATTTTTTGTACACAGAAATTTTTTATAATAATATTATCACTGTTTAAAGGTTTTTGGTGTAACTTTGTGGAATTCCGTGATTATTTTTTAAATTGAATTGAAACACTATTTTATTTCACTATATATTATTTTATTGTATTCAACGTTAGAATGTTTTCGGGAACATCTTCCATTATCAATAATATAATTCAATCAACTACTTTCAGACATTTCTGTTTGAAAATGTTTTAAACTTTAGTTGAATTATATTATTGATAATGGAAAGATGTTCTCGTAAACGTCTAACGTTTAATACAATAAAATATAGCGGAATAAAATAGTATTTTAACTCAATTTACAAAATAATAATATTGTGGTAATTTCCTACTTAGGCTAGGCCTGATCTAGGGAAACTACCTCATATTTGAAAAATATTATCTGTTATTTAAAAAAACAAAGTGTAAATGGTTTAAAAAGAATATAGTATAAATTTAAGTGGAAATATAGTAACATCGATAGCAAAAAAATAAATATATAATAATTCTAATAACAAACAGGTAGTAGTAGCACAAACAAAAGTATCCTTCCCTTTTAAATACCTCTGCCACTGAACAACTTTCTTTTTGAAAACCGTGAAATTCTATTTTTCAGCCATTCAACAATTTTTTTTTAGAAAAACGCAGATGATCACAAACTACTATAGACATGAATTATCGCAAATTTCTTATTATAATATTTTTCATTAGGTGTAATCGCTTTGGCATCACTTACGCAATCAAATAGCTCCGCGACTTTTTTCAAATATATGACTCGATTGGAACAAAAATCTAAGCGCTTAAAAATATAATATGCATTAATGTAAAAAATACGTCTTGTTTACACAAAAAAATAATTATATATACTTTTACTGTTGCATAAATGTGCCATAAACTATCAGATTTATGTTTTCACAAATAAAGTGTGTAGAATGTTCCTCATCTCGCAACTAATATTCTAAACCTTTCTTCTACGCTTTATTTCATGTCTATTCATTTATGTAGATGATTGAATTTGCTTTGTGTTGGAGTCTAAAATGTTGTAAAATTTGAGTGCTGGGTATAGGAAACGTCTTTAGCCAAATGTAGTTTTAACATTGTTTTACATTAGTTATTTTTTTTAGCAATAGTCCAGGTTATCATCTTTAGGTAGGTGGCAACACTGCACATATACTAATACAAAAACTCTATTTTATTGCTATATAAGGTAACATTACGACTAACATCGCCGGGAGTATTCGCCGGCGCTTCGTGTAAACTCCGAAGACGTACAAATTTATTGCCCTGCGTGAATACTTTTTGATCTGTGTTTGGCTTGTGTTTCTCAATCTTTTTTCTACAATATTTGTCTTTATTATATTGTTTTTGACATATACCCACGACACAATTTGACAAATAAAACAGATATGCAGAGGACACAAGATTCTGCATGGACCAGAAAACCATAAAATAAAGTGAATCTTTACGTTTGCATCGTTACTAGCACAAAGTTTTGCAAATTTTCAATAATTGGTTTATTTATTTGATATTTATTGATATAATTTTTTATTAACATATACTTATAAAATAATACAATCTCTAATTTACTTATAAATAATATGTACCATATACATCACGTACAATGCGTTTAGGCAGACGTTTAACTTACCAATGTATATAAAAAACAAGGTAGAATACATTCGACATAATATTAAGAAGGTACAAAATTAGTTGAAAATCAAAAAATTATTATTGTTTAAATCTAATAATTGAATCCCTGAAAACCCAGAAATTACGAAAAGCATTATTGAATAATTACAACTTCACAATAAGAATGTGTTCTCCTAATAATAAAGTTGTGTCAATGTGTCCAAAATTTAATAAAAATGAATTGATAAATAAAGGTATTTGAGATTCTGTAAAAATAAGGTAGATGGCTCTTTCAAATAATGGAACGATTAAATAAATTAATATCAAAAAGGTAACATATAGGTTCGAAAATTTGTCGCTAAAAATATTGTCGCTGTAGCATAGTTGGATAATGCACCTTCCCCGGTTAGGATAGAGATCTAGGTTCGCATCCCGGTGGCGCAACAACAATATTTTTCGATAAAATTGATTTTATATGTATATATTTCTAATTAATACATCTAATTTAGTTCTTTTTGTATTTGATATGTTAAATTTAATCAATTCTTATTTACCTACCACAATTTTTTGTTGTTGATACTTTTATCATAAAAATAATACAATTATTAGACCACAAATAATTTTTTTGACCTTCTAATAAAACGTTTCTCGCGACCCACCATTTAACGATTTCCGTTTCGCGGCATTTGCCACATTCAAAATCGATAAAATTATTTTTATATCGTAAATCACATTTACGATAACGCATTTGAGATCTTTAACTGAAATTTTATTACTTCGCTGTAAGTCAGCCAAATATATAATATGTATATACGAATCCCTTTCCAGATTGCTGTATGTATCTTCTGGAGGTACTTCATAATTTATATTTTAGTTTGCAATTTTCATACATAGAATTAATAAATAAGTAAACAAAAAAGCCAATAGTTTATTAAATCATAAATGTCTTGCTACATCGTGTTTTTTGTGTCTTCGGAACATCATCAATAATTGCATTTCGTAACCGGGGTGCACATATATATTTATTTTCACGTAATAATCGGTTATTAGGTCTTCCGAAATTGACGGCCAATAATTAATTCATTCGTTTTGCATTCCTTCTGGTAACATATTATTTTATTCGATCTCACAGTTTAGTACGAACTTTTTTTAATTTACCCGAATGCTTAGGTGTTTTTTCTTTTATGGTTTATGAATCGTATATTGTGTTTAAATTTGATCGATGCGGTAAGATAGTACATGTATTTAAAAAAAATATTTTTATAAATATATAGGTAGATTTATAGACGTTGGAGTTTTTGGATGATGATAATAATAGGTTATTTATAAATATATATATATATTTTAAATAATAACATACTATCGGTATTTACTTATTTGTTAAATAAAACAATTATTTTTTCAACGTGGGTATTTTAAAGAATAATGCAATTCATAGTAAACTATTACATGAACGCAGACTAGCAAATATATAGACATGATCTAATGTATTTTATTTGTTTCAATATTTCCATTTTGGTGTCACCCACGTGATCACTTTGGTACTACTTACGCAATCAAATGGCTCCGCGACTTTTTTTAAATATATGACTCGATTGGAATGAAAATTTAAACGCTGATAATATAATATGCTTTAATGTAAAAAATACGCCTTGTAAACACAAAGATTTAATTTTTTAATTTAAGAAATACTTTTAGTGTTGCATAAATGTGCCATAAACTATCGGATTTATGTTTCCACAAAGAGTGTGTGTAGAATACTCCTGTTCCGCAAGTAATGTTCCAAACCCCTCTCCATATGTACACTTTATATCATGTCTATTCATTTACTGGTCTATGTGCGTAAAGCATTAACGGTACATAATCGATATGTTATAAATTAGAAAATAAAGTGGGAATTTATAAAGTATAATTTTTACACGTATATATAATTTTCGTATATCAGGTTGAAACGTAAAAAGGTAAAAAGAGTTGTCGGTTGTAATAAACGACTTTTGACAGTTCATGCTTGATGTAATATTTTATTGCTGTAGTCGGCTTGCTGGTATCTGAAGGATGTATGGGTCATGAAAAGTATGTATAATGCCTGATGCGGGTCCTAGGGTGGTCCTATCTATGCAATTTTATGTTCAACGCGAATGTTTAAATATAATTTTATTTTTTATTTTTAAAAAATAGAGATGCATACACTGAAAACATGTCACATCAATATACTTACTATTTTCAAACTAAGCTAAACGCTTGTACTATGAAAATAGGATTAACTTGCTGGTGTCCCGGAGCGAGGCGCGATCCCCAGACCACTAGATCACTAGGACAGCATGTATTACTTTTCGGCTGACTTTCCAGCTGTTCGATTGTTGGCTGCCTGCGTGATAATTGTATATTCTTTATAAGAATCACACGATCGAAAATATTATAAATTAAATGTAGGTAACCTATATTTACTGTTATTTTTACGCCCGCATCGTTTTCTTTGACATTTCTTTCTATACAAACAGAATTTGAGCTCTCTCTGTGTCTGTTCCTCACTCCGTGACTGGATATATAATAATAACAATAATTTATTTCATATTTTTATTATTGCATCATCATAATAGCCTAGCTACGATCCATTGAGAATCTTTGCCTTCTCATGTAGTAGTTTTCACAACTGCCACTATTTACTTATAAGTACCTACATACTTGGTTTTATTTTATTGTCGGTCTCACTGGGCTTCGCCCGCGCTGAGGTGAACATTTTATACAATTGATGAAGACGTCTATGAAAGATCGTAGATTTTTTATGAATTTATTAAAACGTCGAAAACTTGCAAGTGCAAAATAAAACAAGAGAAAGTAAAAAGATGGTAGTAGGGTAGAATATAGCCAGTGTAAGAATGCGGCTGAGATTATCTGTGCAAAAACGCATTTGAAGAAGGGGCCTCGCCTAGTCCAATATGATGCCAATCAGCATTCATTCAGATTATTCACCGCTTGGCTTGCACGCGAATTTGGCTATTTTTTTTATATCAGATCGCTTTTAAATATATTCAATCTAATTAGCCGGGAGCGTTTGCTAGAAAATCCAGTCGCATTCTTACAGTGGCCATATTTATATATATATACAAGAATCGTAGGCGAACAATGTTCTTAGACCCATTTAAAATATGTATCAAATATATGTTAAATGCTAGAACAGCTGAAAATGTCTTATTTGTTAGTTACGATACTTTTCATAGGAGAGATGAATAATCGTGATTTGTTTGGGAATTGGTGTGTCATATATGCACGATAGGTTGCCGGGATAGCCGGGCTAGCACTAGTCATGTGCAGGAGTTATGAGCACAGCCAGAGAGCAGAATTAAAGTACTGTCGAGATTGACGTTTGATAGATTAATTCATCGACTTATACCGAAGTTAGTAGTAATATATATATATATCCTACATCCTTATCGTAATCTCATAACAGTTTATTGTAACTTTCCAATTACAATGAAAATTTGTGTAAAACTAGTTTTTAATAGGCAATATTATGATACATAATGGACTTATGGTACCGACATTGATGTATGGAAGAGAGGCTTATAACTGCCAGAAGAGAAACGAAAGTAGACTGAATGCAGTGGAAATGAGATCATTTAGGTGTATATATAGTAGATAAAAGTAAAAGTTAAGAATAAAGAAATTAGAAGGGATGTAAAGCTGATTTTAGCGTAGTGAATAATATTAAAAATGAATCGCTTAGGTGGTTTGGTTATATGAAACAAATGAATGAGGAGAAGTAAGATATATGTCGCAAGTGTTGATGGCACCGGAAATAAAGGACGTCCGTGGAAGACACGGCAATACCTGATAAAGCAAATACGGTCCTGTTAGTAGCCTCAATAATCGACGAGCTTGTATAAGAAGATGTACGAATGTGGAAGAGGCGTGAATTGTGTCAGGATATCATAGTATGGCCGTCTAACCTCTCTGCCTACCTTCGTGGGCATGGCGAGAGATGAAAGTCCGATGGCGCCGGGTCTCCGGGCTGTACGTAAGATAGTCCAATAGCTCCTATCAAAATTTCTGCAGCTTTTCTGTCGTGTTTTATGTTTAAAAAACGAATTATAAATTGGGATTAATGATAGATATAGTTTGTGTTTGACGCACTGAAAAGCTCAGAACTGACTGTCGGGGTGTATTTAGTTATTTATTGAATATAACACAGATATAAGTACACGGGCATCGGACAGAGAGAAAAAAAAAATGGTGACAATTTACTTACATCCCATCATATTTCACATAGTTATGAAAATGACATGAAAAAAATATAGGTAGTACAAATTAAAAAATAAATATAAACAGAAAAACAAAAACATGAAAAAATCATTGCTTTGCGGCGATGGTCCGGTTCCCAACTCGACATACGAGCGAGGTACTACGCACTACTGTGTGTAATGATAATGTTTTCGAGACACGTGACAAATGATTTCCTAATTTTTATAATTACATTTCTTGCTGTGGTGGATTTAAAAAAATATTAGTCCATATAGAAAAGTATCGATGTTAAACGTTTTATAAGGCGCGCACATTTTGCACTGCATTGGTTGCATTGGCGTAGTTACGCCACTGAGTATATTATCGAAACTGGACATGATGCATCACTTATTTTACTATGTACAGTATTTTATTATTACGTTAAAATTGTTATTATTTAATTGAATATCTTTATACATTAATACACATATTCTTTAAAAACATCTGTAATCTGTATCAAAAAGTAAGTAAGTTATTAAATTTTTTATATGTTTGGCATTAGCATGGTTCACCAAGTAAAATAAACATATTCATAAAAAGCCAGAAACAACCAACATTTCAGTGTTTTGTTCCTTATTGAACATGTATTGATTTGTAAATTACATTATCTGTTTATGTG
Source organism: Eubasilissa splendida (assembly GCA_031772225.1). Taxonomy (NCBI): domain Eukaryota; kingdom Metazoa; phylum Arthropoda; class Insecta; order Trichoptera; family Phryganeidae; genus Eubasilissa; species Eubasilissa splendida. Next base: position 16,320,263 of record CM062859.1, on the reverse strand, counting down.
TGGGAAAGCACATTTTTTATTATATTTAGAATCCGTTGATTCAATCGAGATTCAACAAGATTCAATCGTAGATTTATTGTTGAGAAGATAATGAAATATATGGAGTGTCCAGCGGAAAAAATTCAAGATTAAATTGTAATTGCTCGTAAACCATCAAGGTGAGGTAAAGGGGAGGTGTATTGTTTGGCGCGTGTGATTTGCTGATTTGCTGGTCGCAATGAGTCGCTGGTCGGGAACACATCGCGCGTTCACGGTTGAGCAATATTTAAAGTACGATGATTCATTGATACATTAATATACGACGAGTAAGTGATGGGCCGAGTACGCAACTTGTCTGGTGTTGTGTTCAAAAGTTCAGACATAAAGGGACAATGGTTAACCAAACTCCTCCGGGACCATCAACGTCAGCAGCGACGCCAGAACATGTGGCTCAAGTTCGACGTGAAATTATGCGCACTCCGTGTAAATCGATAAGGAAGATTGCAGCCTTAACTGGAATAAAAAAATCAAATATAACGTAAAATCCGCATCGTTAAACTCCATTTTGTATAAATAAAATATGAAAATAACATTGTAGTTTTTTTTTTATTATTAAATATTAAACTTGAAAACTTTCCGCTGGACACACTTTATATTAAAATTTTAATAACTTCTTAATCCAGTCAGTGTCTTTAAATAAAATTAGACAAAACGTTTTTGCATATTGCATCGAACAATATTTTTAATTAGGTTTTTAAATATTGATAATGAAACATAGAAATATATCAGTGTCGGTGAACAGATCATTGTAAGCTATGACAACGACAAAACTGACAAGTTATGACAACTTACTCAAACGATTCTTATTTTAAAAATGCTCCAGCATATTTTTTGCTCTGTCTTCGCATCGAGAGATATCCTCCCGTCTCCTCTGCCCAACGGCCGTACATTAGTGGGTACCTACTGTCTACTGTTGGTACATTAGCATCTAATCTATCAACTTCCGGCAGGCACCATTATCTGGTGTTCATCATTCTGTTTCTCGTATTCGGCCTATCATCTCGTACTGGATTGTTGTGTAGGTAGGTACTTGGGCAAGTTAACATTTTCGTTGCAATTATTAAATATTGCGGTTGATTTATGGACCCAGTGCGGCAACACCGCCGGCCGCGTGGGGGCTAAACGGTCCATTGTGCAAGACCAATTATTTAATTATTCCTATGCTGAATGTTTTCAATGGTGGTTTGGTATCGGGTGAGAGCAGGCCTAGTGCATAGTCATATATTTAAATTAGTAGTACAAGGAGTGGAGGAAGATTCCATTTCGTAACTGCGGTACGGAATAGTGAAGATTTCATTGTAATTGGTGTAGAACAAAATTATCTCAATATTATAAAATTAATGGTTCTAAGAACACAGTAAAGGACTTACTAGTGGGGGTGTGGGGAAAACATTTACATGTCCCCGATGACTGCTTCATGTACCTGGAATATGTTATCCAACGAACGTAAACGTCCAACTGTTTAAATTCCCGGTAATTTCCATGGTTCTGTATGGAGTCGAAACATGGAGCCTGAGAAGAAAATAAAGAAACTCCACGCCTCCGATATGTAGTGTTACCGTCGTAAAAATCCCACAGTAGCGTCTGGTAGCGCGGCAATGACGGCATGCTCAATATGTCTCACACATGTATGTTGGTCAGAAGCCTGCTAGCTTACTCGCTCCTCGGTTGACAGCTCGCGCTCCTTTATTGTTTATTATTATTGTTTTTTATCGACGTGTCTTATTACGTCACGCTATCTATACCATGGACTGCGAGACGAACGAATATCTCTACTCGAATGGAGGGTCTCCTCAACATGCATGAAAATAATTATTTCACACTTTGGACATGTTGCTGGAAGAGGTGGAGACAGCCTGAAGAAATTGGTGATCATTGGGATAGACTAAATCCGAGACATAAATGGAGCCGATGATGCGATGAGTTGCAGCAAGCAGTTCGCACTGTAGAAGCAAACTTATAAACCACTATTCTCAGTCATGATACTCATGAACACCGATAGAGATAGAACCGAGATAGAGAGAAAAGATTGACCTATCAAAGTTTACGGATGAATGCGGGATGGTGCGGTGTGCTGGTGGGGGAGAATGGTGCGTAGGGTGGGTTAGTTATTCGATGGTTCTAGAAGTTACAATTCATATTGTAAAAGAAAACGATATTACACTCCGATGTAATACTTCAGTTTCTTTTAAAACTTGTCTACAAAAGGAAAGCGTTAGACACAAGCTGGAATTTTATTTATACGCGATACTTGGAATGAATTATCACCCTTTTTGTCTTACTACCCGTTAAATTTGTAATCCACTCTGCCATCAGTGCCTGCGGTCGTCGAGTTCTACGCTGAAAAAAAAAATTAAGAGTTGAATGCACGTTAGGCGTTGACTACGCGGGGGGTACCAGTGAACGTACGACATATGGTTTAACTCTGGTCGAAAAACTCGGTTTGAACATTCTTTTTATCTATCATGTTCTCCCTGCGTTAGCAGTGCTTATGCTCGTACGAAATACTGGTTGATTCACCCAAAACACTACAGCGTTGCCATAATATCATAAATATTAAACAATATTGCTTTATCTCCTGAACAGACAGGCGGGGAGGCTGGAATCACTAAACGGTACTTGCGACTCGTCAGAGAATGAACATTTTATGTTTTTTTTTATCTAACTTATATAGCGTTTCGGATGGAAAGATAAGATATAGTGCGCGTTCAACTGTTCGCGAAGCGTTCTGAGCGATAAATTATAAAATTCTGTTGAGGAAGGTTGGATCTTCAGATGGAATATTTATTGATGGCTGATTGGTTTAGTCGCATTTTATTAGCTGTACAGTAAAAGTGCGATGCCACTACAGTTCCGATTCTTAATATTTTTAATGGTATTTTTGAAAAATAGCCAGCGTGTTCAGGATATTGGTTCGAAAAAATAATCACCGATCTCATCCGAGTTTCCTCTCAGCTTTAATTCGAGCTTATTCTTCGGTGACTTTATATTTTAAGGTGAGATATAACGCGAGAACGTTTTAAATTAGAATATAATCATTGTTACATTATTTTTAGGTGACGCAGAGCGAAATCTAGAATCTGATTAAAATATTGAACGTCAACGATTCTCCACACAAATTGTGTGTGCGAACACAAATATCACTAGATTTTGGTTAACCCGGTTGTCTATTTGCCATTTTCAGCATTTATATTTTGATCGTAGATGTAATTTGTATAATTATTATTTAACAATTGCGTGCTGCCTAAACATTAAAATATTGTGTAGGTACTTGACGAGTTTTTTTGGGAAGTCTAAACGAAATATTTATCTTGTGATATTTATAGTGCAATTATCGTATTATTCACATTTTAGGATATCATAATATTTTATATTTTTTTTAATAATTAATGTTTATTAAAGTTTTCAGCTTAAATACCGTATCAATTATTTAGTATATACATAATTAAAGGTTTTATGTTTTTTTTATAAATATGTTATTCCTTAGTCACACACGATTATTTTTGGAGTTTAGATATAGTCAGACGATCAGCCCTGAAGCACGTACCCGAGTGTCCGCATATACTTGCTTGTGTATTCTTAATATAAGTACGTACTTGAATTTTATAACAAATTAAAAATAATGCTACTAAAATAATACATACATTATAATAGAGTGTAGTACATTTTATATAATTTAATTGAATATATAATAAAATGTAACGTATGTTAATTATATTTTTTTATGTGTCAGATACATTTATATGTTACAGATTATCAACAGATCGTTAGTGACCTTGATAGATAGTCTCAGTAAACATTTAAAGACTGGAGAAAAATATGTGTTTTTTAAGGTGTGATACTACTTAACAATAATCCAACCATAATATACTATATCCACACAAAATACTTATTTTTATATTATGTATCAATATAACAGTCTAGAAAAGGAAATTAGAGTATCCACTACATTAGGTCGAAAACGACCTGGATGAGCTCCACAATGAGGAATGGATTCACTGCTTCTGGCTGAAGAGACTCTGGAGTCAGCAGCGATGACGATCCAGGACTGAGACGCGTTGGAAGTGCATTATGAGAGATTTTCAAGTGTTTGATGACACTATGTGTGAAGGAAATATATGATATATCATATTTATATTTATTTATAAAAATATGTAATTATGTACTAAGTTTTATTTGAACGCACTTGTTATGTAGTGTGTAGGTTTTATTGCAAACGATTAATAAATCTTCTTTTAACATTACGATGGACAATAAAGTATATATTTTTAATATTTATTGCAAATTTTACATTGTAGTTTTTTTTTTTCATTTTTAATATAAATGATTTAAAACTACTTTATGAGTTAAATAAACTAACTAAACCATATTTCAGTCAATTTACACATCTTTCATCATCGTAACAATTTAAGTTAAGTAGGTACTAATTTAAAAAAAATAAAAAATTTTAAATTATCAAATAGATTTTTAAAAACATTACAATTATTTGACATATATATATGGTTTTGCTTAGTTTATTTGATATCCTGATAAAGGGAACGGTATTTTCTGAAACCGGTTTGTGTATTAAATTTAACTCATAAAGTAGCTAAAGACAATGTTTTAAATGATTTATATTAAAATAAATTATATGGACTCTGTAAAATAATTATCCAAATTGGTGTCTTTAATAAAATTTTTGATGGTCCTCTGGTTTGTATTGATTTTCGGTATAAATTGTGAGAAAGCACTCATACACTCACGTAAACCACATTCGATATAGTCATCTTCTACTTCTGTATCTTTGAGTTTCTCTTTCATGATTTTTAAAAATTTGTCGATGGCCATTGGTCTAGTTTTTTGACATTCCGTTTTACGATACACTTAACTCACGTATTGCGACCGGCTAGTACGTTCTTGTAATTTCGGCGTAACAGATAAGTGTTTATACCGAAAAGTGTACCGCTCTTATCACGGTTCCGGAAACAATTTAGACAGCATTAATATCATTTTTACTATGTTAGTCAGCGTCAGCATAGTGTCCCACATAAAGCATTATCGTAAAATGATAAGACTGATCGCATTACTAAATGATAAAAATATTACATTATAATATTAGATGGGTGGGGTACTAAAATATTTTCTTTTAGAATCTAATAATATCTTCCCAGAGCCATATTATTTATTTAAAAAATATATTAATGTCGCGTACTCGATTTCGCTTTAAATTTTAAATTCGGTCTCAACTAGGGTGGCCAGATATTCAAAATGTAAGAACGGATCGTTGTCGAAGGGGGGCACATTTTGAAAAATTGAATATATTTTAATGACTGCGCATTAAATTTTCTGTGTATTTACTTTACTATGGTAATATAATTTTATCATTGTATACATTGTGGTTACATAAAGTTAATTACATTAAATCAATCAATTAGAAATGTCTATCGAAAAAAATATTTTATTGCCACCGGGATACGAACCCGAATATTTTATCCGGGGAAATTATGTTCTGAAATAGTTCTTCACAATAAAAAAATATTTTTATTTAAAAAAAATAACATTTTATGTTAGACATTTAAAAAATAAATAAACTACAACAATTACGCAAGTGCGCAACTGATTATGCGGACAGAAACGTTAAATAGAATACAACCCTGATCAATCGTTACTGCCGTGACAATAAAATTATTGTCAATTGTTATTAACAATCTTGACAATATAAAAACAACTACTGACGGGCACAAATATTACTTAAACGGCACGCCGATATGGGGTGCGTCATAGAATGCATTTATGTTTAAACAATAATAAAATGACAAATATCATATCTGATACGACGTCATATCACACACTAATAAATACAATATGTCGTGATTCTCTAGGGAACAAAAGACAGCGGTAGATTACGCCCGTGTTTGCAGGTCAAATAATGATTTCATTCATATAACAGCGACAAATACAGGACGTTTAAATGTTCCGAGAACCCTAATTGGTATAGTGGGACTAAATTGAAATATACGGGACACGTGAACCTGGAAAATTTGGCCACCCCAGTTTTATGGGTGTAGGCTTGCATGGTGAATCAGTTTATCTGATTTATTTTCTATTTTAATTTTAAATAATTTATTTATGAAACACCATGAAAGTCTCCTTTATGATATTCTTTGTAGAATATTCTTTCAAAATCATATTTTGTGAAGTTACAATTTTCCGAGTATGTTACACCATCTTCAACGATTATGTATATTTTTTTAAATCATTATTTGTTTATCGATCGACTGGAATATTTTTTGTATGTAATATAAAATTACACACATTTGATTTGAATAGCTACTTGCTTATAAACAACTTATATATTTTTATTACCTTGGAAGATTTTTTTTTTTTTTTTGCATTTATATATTTTTAATAATTTATTTTATTAGCGGCGTACAGTCCATAATTTAAAATAAGGTCTATTCCAGGGAAATAATTCTAAATTAAATATTTATCTCATTACATACCTAGTATAATTATTGTTTAAATATTCACATTATTTTCGATTAATTTTCAAAAAATATATAAATGTACAGCAACTTACGAATGCACTGATAGACATAGTTCGTTTATACTAACATACGTTTATTTTATTTATTATAGTTTTTTTTTTTTTACAAATCATACTACTCAACGCTAGATCCACATAGTTTTATTCTAAATGCTGGTTCACAATTTAATATTATGTTTGCTCTTGAAATACGTATATTTTCATACTAATATTCAATTTCACAATTTACTTTACTGAACGTGCATTTTGAAAATCACATGCTCAATTATACTTCTGTAAATCAATTTTTAATTCATTAAGTTATTTTTCAATAATGATTAATAAAAGTGTCTGTTTATAAATAATCTTTTAATAATAAGAAGAAAAATAAAATTACTAAAATACTTTTTGAAAGACACTTAGAAAATTATATCGTAAACGGCAGAACTTGAAGTACTTCTGAGCTTTAGAGCCCAGAGAATTTCCACCAAGCAGTAGAATATGTGCCTAATCTCAACCATGTCAAAGATATATGCATTTAAAGAAAAATCCCAATTACGCGATTATTTCGATTAATTGAAATATTTTATTGATTCCAAATTATATATTGAATACAAAAAATTAAAGGTCAGAGCAGTCAGAATATTTTTTGTTAAATAATTTAGGGCCTGAAGCAAAAATATATAGATTAATAGTGAATGAATTTCGCAAATATTTATTTCGAAGTAAGTAGACTTAAAGCTTAACATGATTTTGTAAAAATTTCAAATAATATTATTTTCCGTAACGGTGTAGAATTTGCTCATATTCCTTTAACATTTTCGACTCGTAATTTAGTCAGGTGTCCATCCATAAAATATTTGTGGATTAGGTTTGTACAGGGTGTATAAATATACATATAAAAATATATGTAGGTACTTATACGAGTATGTATCCTATTTAAGGTATAAGAATATTGTATAATAGTAAGAACAAAATTGGTCTCTTGTCTCCTATAATGTGAAGTGTGGTGTTCATCTATATCAGTTCGTTTGTACGCACTTAAAGATTCCGTTTATACTTGTATGCACTAGCAACTAAAAAAAAAAACGTTGCTTCGCTTTACGATAATTTTCTCTTTGCGACGATGGTCTGGTCCCTGCATCGACCTATAAGGGAAAACCTATTACTATATACATCGATAATGTTTTCATGTATTTTCGTAATATAAGCTAAAAACGGTTTTTTAAATTAATTTGTGTAATTAATAATCGTGGATTTAAAAAATCATTAGTCCATATTGGCGTTGAAATTAATATCAATACCCACAAAAGTATCGATTCCAAAAGTTTTGTAGAACGCAACCTTTTTGGACGTTACGCCACTGCAAATACCTATTATATTGCATACATTGTATCAGGGTTTTTAATATCGATGACAGGATCCACAGGATATTTGCAAGAAGTGAATAATGTAAAGAATTATGACACTTATTTAATATTTTTTGTATTATATGACTAACTTTGCATTTTAGCCATGACGTCTTAAGAATGAGCAATACGGCACCTACAGAAAAATAAAATGGATTCATCATTGAGTGTTGTTTTGAAAAAACTTCAGTCATTGTACAAAATCAATATTGTTTTTATAAAGAATTTTTAATTTATCGTCAAACAATACTGATTATTGTAAAAAATAATCTCACAAATCTACAATTAATGAATAATGAAGTAAACCATTTTTAAACTCGTATTTGTGTCATTATCCTACCTTCCTACAGATGTGAAAATTTATGTATGGCTATAAATAAAGCAATGTTATAACTCTATTTGAGTTTATTTGCACTACTCGAGTTTCGACAGGTGAAGTATTAAACTAACTATATTTATGTTTCTACAACTCGTGACCTGCATATCATATCTATCGGTTAAAGATTTTTTGATAATTTTAAAAATAAAAGCTTAAATTCCATAGAAATGGCTAACATGTAAATTGCAGGAAATGTGCAATGCAATGTCATACACAATTTTACAAACACAATGCATTAATTTAAGTAAAAATTCTAAATAATTGCTTACTTCATTAATCATTAACTAAGTTGTTTATTACACCAAGATGTACGAGCGTTGAACAACTAAAATAAGTGTCCATTTTTAATAATACATGTTTGCAATTGTGCTATTCAGTGAAAGTCAGAAAGTCTGGTGGAGTTTATTCATATGGTTAACATCATTGGAAGAATGATGGTAGAATGTGCATCAACAAAATGGATAAATAAATATATATTTTTTTAAATATAAACTAAACTTTATATTACACACACTGCAACTCTAGTTTCGAGAGTTGCAGTATAGAACAAAAATGTTTTGTTAAAGTAAGTATAAGCTATAAATAAGTACCGGATTTTTTTTTAAGGGAACGCATCATTTTTACAACATTTTACTTTCTTTGGACGCTACACCTACTTCTTAAGATACTCGCCAACATTGTTAAGGCACTTGTCATAACGGGGCACCAATTTTTGTATACCTTCGTCATAGAACGACGCCACCTGGGATGAAAACTCTGTCTGTACTCCGTCTTTGAGTTCATCATCGTCATAGAAACGCTTGCCACTAAGGAACCGCTTCACAAGAAGGAAAATATAGAAATAGAACAAAACATGTCGATGTGATAAATATCAGCTGGTTTCGTGCATTCAAGAAATGAATCACGGACCGTATCTCATAGTCGGCGGGCTGATCTATTATCTTGAACATTTCAACCACTCACTACAAGATGACCACACTATGTGAATGTCTCTAACGTTACATGTGGTGAGTAAATGAAGGAAACCATTGCACATGCGTAATATCGCAACTGCATTGTTACACCGGGAATATCCGGCAAATGTACTAAAAACGCGCCTCGTATTAGGGAAGAAGAAGAGAAAACGATTAATATTGAAAAAATATTTTTTGTTTTAAAAATAAAAGCGAACCATATTTAAGAGATTTAGAAAGACATCCGTTACTAACCAATTGATGAAATTGAGATGAACGTATTTGTAACTGATTTTATAGCTAGTGTGGAGATTTTACAATTGATATGCTTTTAAAACACAAAAATTTGTTTTCTGTAATATTTTAATACATAAATTTGTCGCCAAAAATATTGTCGCTGTAGCATAGTTAGATAATGCACCTTCCCCGGTTAGGAAAGAGATTCAGGTTCGAATCTTATATCTTTCTAATTAATATGTTGAATTCATATTTACCTGTATTTTTTGTTAATTGGATTAGTGGTGGTTTATTTCTGAACCCCTTATTATGTTACCAAACTTTTATATGTTTATACTAATGCAAGCCATGTTGTTATTAATATTTTATAAATCTTTGCAAAATGAAAGACGATGAATACATCATTCCGGAAATTAAATAAATTATTATAAACATTCCATTCGATATTGAAGTTTATATTACAAAAGTTTCTCGGGACAATTCAGCCCGTAAAATTAAATTGCTAGGATACTGCACATGACTGAAATTTTACATAGAGGAAATTTTCTGGGAAGTAAGTAGTCTGGGAATCTGAAGAATTTTTCTCTGCAGAATTCCGGTATTTTTCATCCTTCCGGGAATTAATACGTATCTGTGTAAGCTGCAGGTAGACCCGAGTCGACGAATTTTTAATGATGCATTTTCTCTGTTATGGTCGAAAACAAACCACTGCGGCGACATTTTCTTTTCGCTTTGAATGTTATCCCTGTGTTGTCTCGTCGACAAAAATATTTGAAAACATTTCTGAATAAACTTAAGTAACGCTGGCCACACACGTCAATTCATGACGTGATACATACGTAAGTACATATCTTTATATTTGTTGCGATCTGAAGTTTGTGGTTTATATTATTTTTAATATTCATTCATTGATTTTTTATTTGGCGGTTACTACGTGGTGTAACATTTTAATTTTTATATTAACTTTGTATTACGCGCACAAATTTTTTGACTTTATATAACTACTAGTTTCGGAACTGCTCTTCCTGAAACTAGTAGTGATTTTAACTCAAAAATTGTATGTGTGTGTAGTACAAAGTGAATATAAAAATTATATATTTTTAAAATTAATATGGATTATTTACTGTTTCCGAGGTACGTTTGTCGAAATCCATAATCACATATGTGGAAATAAAACACTTGTTTTTTTATTCCACTCGCTTAATTTACTTGAGACGCGTTTCGCCTTGTAAGGGCATTATCTATCTATAATGCCTTTGCAAGGCAAAACACGTCTCAAGTAAATTAAACGAATAGAATAAAAACAAAACAAATGTTTTATTTCCACATACGTAATATAGATTATTTAATATTTTTTTAAGCACTTAATGAGTTATTTTAGTGCATAATATATATAGTATTGAAAGTACATATCTACTTATTTTACATTTTTCTAGATTATTAGTGTTCAAGTACATTCCTTACTTATAATGTACGAGTATTTCATGATAAATAAATAAATAAATAATATTTTGCACATCAGTTAGTACCCATCAACCTACGGTTACTAACCGATGTGCACTCGGTTAACCGTGTACCTTGTTAGGGCAATATTACATAAGTAATGTTTTATAATATTTTTTCTCGATCAGATAGTGCAGAGAAAAAATAACAATAAACTTGGAGCATTATCCGATGATGTTTCATATAATAAAATTGGATCCGATTGGATATAAAATATATAATTTATATGTTGAATATCAGGTCCTAACAGTATTATGCATATTATTGTTAGTTGTAAATTACATATTATTATTTTCTTGTGTCCCATCTGCTTAGCTAGATTTAGGTGACTATTATAGCATACGGCATTTTCGAGGACAGTATTCAGAAATGGAAATAAAATGAGAATAAGTTTTAATACAAGACTTTTAATAAACCATTTTTCTTAATGTAAAGGAGAATTTACATTTGTATTAATATTCTTCACCCACTGTTAACGTCGTATCAAGAAATGCACATAATATTAATAAGTGAAAAACGTGTCTTTACTATGTCGTTGAAGATATTTAAAAACATTTTTTTTATTTTTAAAGGCAATCGGCAATAAATAATAATGACTTCAACTAACTTACCATTACTCCGTTTCCCCGCGGGGGTAGACAAAGAGTATAGAGCGCCACACTCTTTTGTCGTGATACACAATTCTCGCCTCATCTACATTCATACAACTTCTTATTTAAGCTCGTCGATTATTGAGGCTTCTAACAGGAACATTTTCCAGTATCTAGTTTACCTGGTCGTGACAAATTTTTATATATCTCTCTTACTATTCTCTCTTCGTTCCATGTGACCAAATCACCTAAGCGATCCTTTTTTAATCTTATTCAACTATCAAAGTTATATACTCTCGTTATTTCTTAATTCTTTACTCATGTCATAAATGGATCTGCCACATACACGTCTAAATGGTATCATTTCCACTGCATTAAGTCTACTTTCGTTCTGACAGATAATTATATGGTAAGTTAAAATATAACAGATAAATAATAATAACGCACGCTTGATAATCGCTAATTAACAAAATCAGTCCGAAGTGAACATAGAAGCATGTATGTTGCGCATGCGCGCCAATTCAAAATATCAATCTTGGTTAATTGATCGTTAATAATAATTGTTTAATTCTAAAACGTTCAATAAATATCAATACTAATAATAATATCTTAAATATGAATTAAATATATTAATTATAAAGATACACATATAAAATCAATTTTATCGAAAAATATTGTTGTTGCGCTACCGGGATTCGAACCTGGATCTCTTCCCTAACCGGGGGAGGTGCTGTATCCAACTAAGCTACAGCGGCATTATTTTTAGAGACAATTTTTCGACCTTATATGTTACCTTTTTTTGAAATCAATACATTTAATCGTTCCATCATTTGATAGAGCCATCTACCTTATTTTTACAGAATCTCAAATACCTTTAAGTAAATCTGATAGTAGACGCCAGAATTATCAATTCATTTTTATTAAATTTTGGACACATTGATACAACTTTATTATTTTCTAAATAATAATAATATCTTAATTAATTAATACTTTAAAAAATAATATTATTCCATTGAAAAATATATACGTTCCTATATTAATTTTTCTTTTTAGATTCCGGGCTTTTCCTTATTATTAAGACGTTAACATTATTCATATTTGATGATAATTCTGAGTATACATTTTGAGTTGGAAAAGGCAATACAAATGATAGTACTTGATTGCGAGAATTTAGTTGGACTGTTCGATCAATATAGACTTGTAGTGGAATCGAAGTCCTTTGTTGTTATCCAAAGCAGACTTATTGGTCCCAGTTTGTTTCCTGCTGTCTCAAGAGCCTCCGTTTCCTCAGGGATTCGCTCTTCGTTATAAATGGGGAAATCGTTGTGTTTGAGTCACACGGTACAAAAAACTGACTACGACTCATTTTATTTTATTGACTCATGCCTCATAAAAGTCATACTTAATTTACTCTAAAAGTTCGTGATATAAAATAATCATATTTTTGGTGAAATATTTTATCAGTTGAAATTCAAAGAATGTAAAATGGTTTTCTAGTAAATGACGACTCAATATCACCACAAATATTCTGTGAATTTGGTTTAAATATAGTCAGTATTTTCGTACCTTTCTGGAGTTTTTATATTCTTTAGTATTTTAATGTCTACACTTTCTTAATTTTCACCACTTTTTGAAATACTTATATATGAAAACGCACATATTCCAATGATGATACAATACCAGAATAAATTTTGCCTACCTATACTTGAATATTAAATACTCGTAGTTAGTTAACTTAAAAATAAGAAAGCCATCATACTCTCTAATATTTTAAATTTACAATGCATAAGATACTCGTAGATCTAGATTATGTTTTTTATCGTTATATTTTAATACGGTATTATCTAAGAGTTTTTTTATAACTTATCAAATAATTATCATTTAAAATTTTTATCTACAGTAAAATATTTTATTATATTACGTTACATAACAGTAACTTTAGTGTATACTCTATACATTTGGTAAAGACACAAATCGTTTTATTTATTTATCCAAATGTCTGTCAAGTACTGCCGATAATGCGTTTTTGGCTAATGAAAAAGAAATGCAACTATTGTCAGTGTTGCAAAAAATGGTTTGAGAATAATACTCTGAAAAAATAGATATACTCGAATCAGTGCAATGCTGAATGATCTGAATATGATGATGACCTTTAAGCAGAAAATATATTTCAATATAATGGTTTTTATTTATAAAATCCTCACTAAGCAAATATTGGAAGAATTGATTGAAGAATAAAAATTTATGCAAATCAACATCATACAAGAGGAACAGATAGACTAAGACTGACATTCAGAAAGAAGGCCAAATCTCGTAAATCGATGATGTACAGTGCGATGAAGATTTTTAATGAAATGCCAGAAAACATAAGAAAAGAGGAGACATTACATAGATTCAAAATGAAACTAAGCAAATATGTGAAAAATAAGTTGTAGTAAAATGGAACGATTTTAATCTTGTTTATATTAGAGCAAATATAAAAATACTTATGTATGCACTTATAGTAAGAATAAATAAATAAATAAATGTGTGTAACTATATTATTTAAAAATATGATTCCAAATATGTCTTACATATAAAACGTAATGCCAGTAGGCCACTAGTATATACATGTCAAATATCATTTTTATTCTCTGGTTGTATTGTCGTGAGGGTTCTTCCAGCTTATTTACGATCATCTTTCAACTTTCTGCAGTACAGTTGCAGTAATTTCGAACCAGATTATCTAGAAGCATTCCTAATCGCATGTACAGAGTACCGTTATTCGTTACGCCAAGTTTGAGAAAGTGACGAAGTTCGTTCCCGACCCGGATCCCCCAAATGTCCCGAAGCATTGTTCGGGAAAGTTCGACGTCCCGAAGCGGCGCAAGCTTAATAAGAAGATCAGCGTCTATCGGAGTGTGCTGTAATCTTTTGCAATCAAACAATAAACTCCTCCATGCGCTTGAGTTTGATCAGCAACACTAAACATGTCGCCGTTCGCTTTGCTTTGCTTTACTCATATTGAGAAACTGAACCCGTCGCGCGATCTCGACTTAATTTGAAAATGTACCTTCTAGTGGAAAACGTAGTGTTCGTTGGTGTATATTCTTCAACATGTAAAATCTTGTCCAGTTCAGATGACTTGGTTGTTGAATTATAAAAAAATCGGAAAAATTAGATAGATTGATGTTAAATATCCCGCTGGTGGACAAGCGGCATGGGAAGCACATATAGCAATTTAGTCTGCGAATACAAGGGAAGTAAGTCACCAGTGATGTCGGTTTAGAGGTTCTACATAATTAACTACGGCATATTTGACTCATTAGTGATGGAGATTTTTTTTTATCTTTGAAATTTCTTCGTGACTCACACAGTTGATTTCAGTTTGTTTTATCTAAATCGGACCACAAACAGCCAAGTTATTAACGATGAAACGTTTAACCGTTACACTCGCAGCTCTTCGTCGGAGTGACTACGAGTGTAACGATAGTAGTGTATGTGCAGTGTGTGTTGTATAGCGCGAATGGTCAAAAATTTTTGATCGGTCGAAATCTTGTAATTTCCGCAACAAGATTTCGTTTCATTTGTCATCGTTTGATGATTTCCTCTACGCGGTGCGCCCTAGAATGTTTCACATCAAAAATGTTGTTAAATTTGTCTTCATAAATGCCAACTTGTTTTCCTGATTTCAAAATGCCGATCTTTGCACCGTGAATATATCATATTACAAATGTTTTGCTCGAAACTCGATGTGATATTCTCGTGGCATTGCTTTGTTCAAACAATGCCAAACAATGAAGCGTGGAAAGATTATGTCGTGTTCCATCTTGTTAGATTTTGATCTGGTAACATTGAAAATAATTCAATGTTTGTTAGATATGATAACGGCGATCATATATGTTTAAATATTTTAGTATCAAAATAATATTTTTAACTGTAATAAATTTGCTAAATCGCATATTACGCATCAAAATAATCCATAAAATCATTCCTCAAGTCGGCCATACACGCAACGTTATACCTAACAGGTATACCTGTTCGGGTCGCCTGTACAGGTAAACCGGAGCGTGTATGTGATAAAACTGGCAGGTATCCCCTCCTGTACATGTGACCTGGCAACAATTAAAAATTCATATTTTCTACCTGTGGTTAAGTGGTAACTTCAGGCAAACTTGAACGTCTGTGTTGCTCCAGGGCGCAGGTCTCAGTTGTTTCGTCCACCGCGAAGGGGCAGGTCGCGTTGCATAGTTTGAAAAAATGGCGAATCACAAGCGCAGCGTAATTGTGGAAGATTTTATTGAAATGTATAAATCTGAATCATCGATTCTTAAATAATTACAGTAATCTTGAGACTCTACATTTAATTTCTTTATCAAATTAACGTGACTGTATTGGCTTATTTTTAACCTTTCCTCTCCAATGATGTTAACTGAGTTGATATTGCCTCAAATTATGTGAACATCTCTGTAAATATACTAAATACAGAGTTTTTCTTTTAGGCTTTTTATTACCTCTGTAATATATTTATGTATTGGTTAAAATAATTACAAGTATTTACCATACGCAACAATAAAAAATGTTTTCTCAAAGAACCTTACGTGAATTTGTCAATACGTGTATGTGTACGTAGGCGCAGTGCGCGGGGTGCCGGATGCCAATCGTCACTTTAGTTGCAGAGCGTGCGCTGGCCATGTTGGACGGGTTATGCGTCTTTATGCTGTCGTTCGTGATGATCAATGTTTTTTCTAATTTTGACCACTTTTACACAATAATTGATATATCTCAACTATTATTTTAATGATTAATATAAGTAGGTGATTAATGTAAATTATTCATATTTATTTGACTTAAGCGCAAAGTCTACATGTACACTGAGTTTATAGCACCGGAACGCGAGTTTTTATTTAGCACCGTAAGGGAAAGGTTAACAACCATTCTTTACACAACTTTTGTCGCGGTTTTCTTTCTTTCTTAGGGTGACGAGAAGACCTACTAGCGTTACCGCATCGCAGTTGCGCTGTACCGATGCCACGGTTGACAGAGATCGCCACAGGTTGGCCGCTACGCGTATGGCCAAAGTCGAGCTTCGGTCAACTTGTCATGTTTACCTGAACAGATATACTTGTCAGGTATGGCCGGCTTCAGAAAAGATTTCGCATTCATACATTCACCATAGTATAGCTACATCCTTTTCCTATGATCACAAAAACGTTAATGTTTTTTCGCACAACTGTGCCCTCACCATGTGAGGCTATTAATAATTTTATAAGTTATTCATTGCAGCCGTGGTCTTGTCGTGTGGTGATCAATCACCGATTTTCTGCGATGAGCGATCCTAATTTGCACATCTAATATCTCGGGCCATTCATCCTTTTACAAAAATACTTTTTAATTGAAGACTGGAAGAAATAAACAATGAGAATAATAATCGCAATCATTACGTGGAAAAGATAACGTCAAGATACGGTATTCATCATTCAGTCATAATGTTTACGAATATTATAATAATATACACGAGAGGAAACATAAATGAATTGTATCGCGAGTGATAAATGTATGCTTTTTTAATTCTGTGAATTATTCATTGTGAGGACGGGTATATTTTTTCCTATTACTGATTACTTTTAACTAACAGACGACGTATGTTAAAAAGCCAAATTCAAGGTTGAACATTATAAATAAATTTTAATTTACTTGACTACAAGTCACGAAGTATACAACGTATTAAAACCACGATACTATATACATGTCTCACACAGACGAAGCTATTATTTTGACATGAGAAGTATGGAAGTCTTGGGCATTACAGGGCTTACGGTCTATCATCGGCTGGCTTAAGTGACCATTTTGCACAATGTAACGTTCACCTATTTAGCCATGCTACCACATCTATCAACTTTTTTGAAGTTGTATATATATGTTATCATGTTGGAACATTTCAATTATTTATTATTAACTATTCTGACGCCATCTATGGATTTTTTTGAAAATTTAATAGTCATTCTCATGTAATGACTATTTTTTTTCCGATGACAGGTCATAAGCCCTGTAATGCCCGAGACTTTCATACTTCCCATATAAAAATAATAGCTCCGTCTCTGTGAGATATCTATATCTTGATGACAATCCCCCAGAGGATAAAATCCCAGTAATTAGTTCCTACAAAGATCTGGACATTCTCAAAATACCACGATACTATGTTGTAAAACGATGAATAAACATATCAAAATAAAAAGTGAATGTTATATCTGCAGTTCAGTTGTTGGGCGTGCACATTGATATAGATCTTTCCGAGAATACACAAATTGACAAATCTGTGGTGCATGCTTTTATCAACTGACACAGATTAAAATTATTCGGAGACATCTTCTCTCTGAGGCAGCCCGTCTACTCATAAATGCATAAGTGGTGTCACTGTAATACCATTTATGCTGGAATGCCAATGTTTCAGTCGGATAGATTACCATCTATTCTAAATGCGACAGCACGGATAGTATATGGAGTTTCTAAATTCTCTCAGATAACATCCCTTTTGCCTGAAAGTGTTGAATTTAAATTGTGCTGGTTGATGCACAAGGCGACACATAACAGCCAGACAACTCGGATAGTAGACGCCAAACTCTCGTGTTAGCCTCTACTTCAGCCGCAGGAAGGGTTGTAGAATCAACCAGACGTTGCTAGAAGTCTGTGTTTAGTGAACGGACATTTGCAGTGACAGGCTTAAGAGCGTGGAACTCATAAGAAACAGTGCATCAGAGACTTTATTTAAAGATGTTAAAACCGCACCTTTTCAAAAAATTATATCCAAATATATATATATATATATATTTACAAAAAAAATTTTTGTTCTAAAATATAAAAATAGTATAGAACTAAACAATGTTGTATTTATATCTAACTGTGTTTAAATCACTCTGTTGTTTTTACGTCAACCGGTTTCGATACTAAAGTATCTTCGTCAGAACTGGATCACAATGACCCCCTGTCAATCATCTCCATACTCTTACCAAGATTCTGCGTACACACTGTGATGGATATAGTTTAAATTTTAATAAATAGTTCAGTTGTACGCAAGTCCTGACGAAGATACGTTAGTATCGAAACCGGTTGAAGTAAAAACAACACAGTGGTTTTAAAAAAGTTAAATGTAAATACAATTTTAAATCATGTCTAACAACAAAGTTAACGCTACAAGCATCAACAATATAGAACTAAACAGTTTATGTGTAAAGCGCCCTTGAGGTGAAATTTTTTACGAAAAAGTGCAATAAAAATTATCCAACATTATTATTATTAATTAAATATATATAGCAATTTTATTATTGAATGAAGCATGCGCACAGAAACACCACGACCATGCATTGCAAAATAACAAAAGAACATAGAACATCTCGAATAAACATGACAAAATAATGATCACCACTTTAATGCGGCCGAGAAAAATTCTCGAAAAATTTCAAGCGTAACGCAGGCTGTGTATAAGGTGGCACCGTCTTGTTGAAACCACATGTATTGCAGGCCCAATCGACCCAATTCGGCTACCAATAAATTTTCCAACATGTGATGATAGCGATCACCGTTAATGATTAAAGCATTGCCATTATTATTTAGATAAAATATTTTTATGTCTTCAACACGTTGTTGAGGCGTTATATGCTCCATAATAAATTGTAATTAACTACTTTCTACGACTACCGAATGCGAACTGACAAATGTCTGCCAAACAAAATCAGAATTTTCACTCTGTACATCATCAACTATGATAAAATCATGAAAAATTAAGTCAAAATACGATTAAACGTTGTGAGCAATAGTTCTAAGGTATACGGGGGTGCACGCGGACACGATTTGGCATCATAACGCACACAAAAAAATATAGCGCGCACACAATTTTTACAAATCTTCATCTTCATATGCCGCCCGAAGGTAGGCGACCATACGGCAGTATATTGATTTATCCTGTATAAGAATGTGTCCGCAATGAAAACAGCTTTTCTTGACAGTTGTTATTAGTTCTCTTGACTTATTTATGCGTCTTAATTCATTAGTAATGTGGTTAACTCAGGGCCTCCCAGTAGTCTTATACTAGCATGGTAACGTTTTTGTTCTTAAAATCTCTTCTAAAATAGACATGCGTACACGGAATATTTGTCAAATCAATATTCTTACTATTTTCAAACTAAGCCTAGCGCTTGTTATATGAAAATATGACTAACAATGGCCTCCTGCAACGAGGATCGAACCCCCGTCCTCTAGATCAGTAGGCTGGTATCGTAACCACTAAACCACAAGCACGGCATTGGTCCTTAAAATTACACAAAATATATTTTTTGCGCACACTGTGATCCAAAATTAGAGAAAACATTGATCGTGAGGTGTACTGCCCACTCGTCCACTATCCTCGTCCATTCTTCACTCAAAAGATGTACATAACGTACTGGCACTAATTGTGAAACTGAACGCCACAGTCGCTCTGGCCTATTCCGATCATTATTCTTGTTTGCTGAACAATTTTGCAGCCGGAGCGGCAAGTTTTGGCCTGTATACGAAACTGTAACTGGACCCGCGGACCTTCGTATGATTGGAGCTAATCACGAGTCGTGTTAATGAGTAACCTCTGCATTGTGTATGCCGTACGCCCCACTCATAACGGTTAACGACCAGTTCCCATTTTGCGAAATTGACTAGTTCACATTGAGTAGAAAGATGCCTTCGAAGATCGTACGTATACTATAAAAATTCGCCTAGTGATTATAACCTTTTTACTATCTGTAGCTGTTTTCCTAGATACAGGTATTGCGGATCAAATTACTAAAGCGTATTTAATAATTTGCTCGAATAAATTCTAAAATGCACTGAGCTGAAAATACCTTACTTTTTATAAGGTATATTTTATTGATTTATTGAATAGTACATGCCGGCAAATTAGATATATGTACGTCCATATTTAGCAGCTTAGAACATATGTACGAGTATATTACATTTATATTAGTAATCAATATTGATTTATAAGTAATTAATACTGAACCAGATGACGAAAATTAAATATGATAATTTTCTATTCAATTTTAATTAATTAACATGTTTGTAAATTATTTTCTAATAATATACGGGTTGAATAAAAATAACATTTTTAAACAGGTACAACGTAATGTATTAAAATATAAAATAAAAATAAGTTGCTAATATTTGAAGCAAAAACTTTGTGGTTAGACATTTTAATAATGAATGTAAAGTAAGTTTGTGTTTAACAATTTGAGCTTTATTGTTTAAAATCAACCGGTTTCGGTACAGTGTATGTTCCCTTAGTCAGGGCAGTTTAAAATAATATATAAATTTTATTGCTTGTTTCGTTGATTATCTCAAAATGAATGTGTCCAAATTTGTAATTTTCAAGTTCGTGGTACCCGTCGAAAAAAAATATAAGTTAGTATAAAGTGTCGTGATAAGCGTGGTGTATATTTATGCAGATTATTCCCGAGTCCAATAGTATTTACTTCAACTGAGTTGTTTTGTGTGTATTTCTATAAAATAAACATTTTCTTTTATTTTATTGCCAAATAAATTAGCCTAATTCACCTGTTAGTTAGTTAATTGTACGTTATCAAACTTTTCGTGTTTCTAACCTCACAAATAGACCAAATATTTTCTCTTCTTTAATATTTGCAATATTACTTTGTAACCTCATTTTGTATTAATAATTATACAAAATACTCTGTTTAAACCACTATTTATTAATTATTCTACGTGTTTCGATAAATATGGTATCATCTTCAGGAAACAATGTATACTGAAATTAAAAATACAAGCACAGATAGAAACAAAACTATAAAATTGTGAATAAGTAATGATACCATAGGTATCGAAACAAGTAGAATAATTAATAAATAGTGGTTTAAACAAAGTATATTTTCTTTCTATTCGTATTTTTGTGTATGAGATATATATATATATATTTTTTTCGAATCTTTACAACTTGTGCTCTCCTTAATAATATATAAGTTGTATTAATGTGTCCAAAATTTAATAATAATGCATTATTAATTCTGGCGTCTCCAATCGGATTACTCAAAGGCTTTCAAATATTGGAACGATACATGTGTTCATTTGAAAAAGTGTAACATATAAGTTCGAAAATTTGTCGTCAACGCACTGTGTTGGTATAGCATAATCGGTTAATGCACGTTCCTCGTATAGGAAGAGATCCAGGTTCGAATCCCGGTAGTAACAACAATATTTTTCGACAAAATTGATTTTATATGTATATCTTTCGAATTAATACGTTTAATTTGTATTTAAAAAATATCACAGACCCGTGTTCTGAATAATTACAACTTTACAATAAGAATGTGTTCTCCATAATAATAATATTCTCTTAAATATTAAAATACATTACGCATGTCAACATTTAAAATATTTTATTTTTATGGAATTTAATTGTGCATATGTTTATCACAGTTATCCCCTTTTTTGCATTTATTATTATTTAATTTGTATTTTCACAATTCATAAGTAAAACTAAAATATGCGTCATTTGATCATTATAAAAGGTGTCCAGCGGAAAATTAACAAGTTTAATATTAAATAAAATAAAAACTATTATGTTATTCTCATATTTAGAATGGAGTTAAACGATGCTAATTTAACGTTTTATAAACAATATCGTCTAAATGCCGTCCATTTCTCTCAAGACACTCTTGCAATCGGACTCTTACATTTGCGAACATGCGAGAGCAAAGCGTTACTTCAATGGATGGCAGCAACTTCACGGCGGATATTTTTTTGTAGGGTCTGAATTGTTTGAGGATTGTTACTGTAAATTCTCGACTTAAGGTATCCCCACAAAAAAAAAGTCGCACGATGTAAGGTCCGGTGACCGAGGTGCCCAGGGTATGTTTCCGTACTTGCTGATTAATTTATTGAGGAAAATTCCCCTCAGCTTCTCCATTGAAACTCTAGCTGTGTGTGGAGTGGCCCCGTCTTGCTGAAATTGTGTTCTGTTATTGAACCCGGGAAACAGCTGCTGTTGCGGTACCAAAAACTCGTCGATCATTCAGCAATATACGTCAGCAGCAGTGACTCTTTCGCTGGTTAAAAAAATAAGAGTCAATTATCCCTCGGGCATAAATTGCACACCACACTGTCGTTTTTGCATAATGTAAACGTTTTTGATGGCGTTCTCTCAGGTTGTCGGGGCACCAGTATCTCATGTTCTGTTTATTAACATAGCCATCGATATGAAAATGTGCTTCGTAAGTAAATAATGTTTCCAAGCGTTCCAAACATCCTATGAATACCTTATGGACATACTTTGTTTTGATGTTTTCGAACATTGTCTGAGTTTTATTTCAAGATTAAATGGTGTTCTTTTGTTTAATATAAATATTGTTTCTCCGTTGTCTACAAAAATACTTAATAATTTTAATAATTTCCTTAACATCGTCCCTATATATTACATCCCCAATCGCGAATCTCCTATTAAATGTTGTACAGTTTTCTAATGGGACGTTTTTAAAGTAATAGTGACACATTTTACCCAGGAAGTCGACGAAGAAAAATATTCTATATATTTTTATGTTTAAATTATAAAATAAAATTATGTATAAATCAAACGGAATGTTGGACTCATGATGTTCGAATATATACTATACCATCACGCCTTTTTTCCGCGAGGGTAGGTAGAGATATTAGAGAGATACACACTCTTCTGTCCTGACACACAATTCTCGCCTCATCCACATTCATACATCGTCTTGTACAAGCTTGTTGATTATTGAGCCTTCTAACAGGACCATCTTCCAATATCTGGTTTATCTGATTGTGTCAAGTTTTCATATATCTCTCTTACTATTATTTCTTTATTCATCCGTTCATTTTGACCAAACCACCGAAATGATCATTTCTTAATCTTACTCACTATACTAAGATCAGATTTACATTATTTCCCTATTTCTTCATTCTTTAATCTGTCACATATACGCTTAAGTGGCTCATTTCGTATATATATATATATTGGTTATATGGAACAGATGAATGAGGATAGAATGGTAAGAAAGGTATATGACGCATGTGTTGATGGCACCAGAATTAGAGGACGTCCGCGGAAGATTTGGCACAGCCAGGTAAACCAGATACTGGAGGATGGTGGAGATGGATGGCAGGATAGAGGATGTTAGAAGCCTCAATGTATGAATATGGATGAGGCGAGAATTGTGTTTCAGGGTAGAAGAGTGTGGCGCTTTATCTTCTCTGCATATCCCCGCGGAGAAACGGCGTGATGGTAAATTAGTTAGTTAGTTATGTATATATATATATATATATATTCTGTTGGCTTTTATTTAATTTGTATATATTTCTTATTGAACGTAACTCGACACGGCCCATGGTAGTGATATTTAACCGTTATGCAAACTGTTACTTGAACCGTTATTATGTTCGATTGTAACAATGAGTGGCAACTGTCTATTTGCAATACTAGAAACTAATTTAGTTAAATCTCAGTTACCAATCGTCGTTTCGGCCGAACACAATCACAGTAGCGATGGCGGTTTACCATCGCCGGTGTTCACGTGCAACGTGTTATTGTTGATTTCCACACCCCACCCTCGACTTGAAGCATGGAGCACGGACTCGAGTGAGTTGCTGTAATTCCATCCGACATGTCCCGACGTACTAGTAAACGTCGTCGTTACGTCAGCAAGGCCGACCGCTCTGTTTATTCAAATGCTGGCGAGTGCCGAGTGCCGAGTGCCGGGTGCCGAGTGCCGCCCGAGCCGGAGAAGGGGACCCCGTGCACAGACCGCATTTCTGATTTTAGGATGCAAGAACACAACGTGCACATGTGTGCGTGCGTAATGTACAGTGGTGTGCAAAATTTTGGAGACACCTCAGCAAAATAAAACACCAAATCCGCATTTCATCGAATGCGTACTGTTATTAAGATTATATTAATACAATTTTTGCTGAAACAAATAGTGAACATAATGCAGATGACAATGAAAGTCTTTATATTGCTGGAAATAAATTATAAATATACCTAGGTTGCAATATAAATATTTACTCATCCGTTCCATATGACCAAACCATCTAAGCTATCTTTTCTTAATTTTACTCACTTTACGAACATCAGCTTTACATTCCTTCCTTATTTCTTCATTCTTAACACTGTCATAAATACAATATATCTGCCACATATACGCCTAAGTGATCTCATGTATTCGGTGTACGCATCTCTATTTAAAAAAATGAAAACAATAATATCTTTCTCAGACTTTCCGTTTCTATCAAACATACTTCCCAAATACACAAACTCATCTACTTGTTCCAAACATTCATTACCTTCAAGTAGTATACTTGTTAACATTCATAATAAGGTCGCCTTCCTTGCATACATCGTACATTCTACTCACTAGACTCTGTTTCTACTGCATTCAATCTAGTTGTTTGTTGACTGGCTGCATCTAGACTTAAAACCCGTACCTTCATCAAATGTAGAATATATGAAATTCCCAAAAGCACTATATATACTTTTTTGTACCATAGATAGTAATAAAATAATTGATCTTACTGTCGAATGTAATGGAATTTCAATAATTATTTTATATAAAACTTGTACCGACTTTTATAAGCACTTTAATAATGTACATAATTAAATTCAGAGAATCGTAATTGAAACTGATGATTTGACTAAAAGATTTTGACAAGGAGCGATTGAGAATTTTATTAAAGCTAAACATAATTTTAAAATAGCAATTGGAAAGGTTTATGTAGGCAGATAGGTGTATGTAAAAAAATAATAAGTAATGGAATATTTAGTTGAAGAGATATTAATAAGTGTTTCCAGATTTTTGCACATCACTGTTTGTGTGTGTAATGTAGAATACAGATAGATTTCTAAGCGGCTGGCGCGTCATGCAGCGGAATGGCGATTCCGAAATGCGGTCGAAGTTTGCGGCAGACTTTGACATTCAATACTTTTTGGGCCGATGACCCAAAATGCGGATATGAGCGGTCGTCTTTTGGAAAAAAAAATGTCTGAGCGATGTGCACGACGTTTGGAGATATTTTATTAATCTCACCGTGAATTTTTGCCCGAGAGTCGACCATTTTTTTCATTCTTTTAGAAACACACAAGATCAAAACAATTTTTCAAGCTCTTAAAATTGCTCATTTAAAAAATGTTTGGTTCTCATCAGATATGTATGTCACAGTTATTTTGTAATTATGTGATTGATCTGTTTTACTATTCATTTTTCGCTTATTATCTTTTATGCTTATTAGTATTTCCTCGTTTGTAATTCTTATTCTCTCTCCGTTCAGGTATATTATATAATATATAATAATGTTCATACAAGTTTTCAGTCACTGGTAACAAAGCGCAAAATACGAGGTGCTGCAAAAAGCAAAATAAATGGATCTCTTTATTCAACACTGGACGCAGATTGGCAGAAGAATAAGAAGATTTAAATGTAAAACGATATTAGAATTAACACAGCACGCCCGTCTTAGGACGGGATAATGGCTACAGCTTAAGCTTCTGTTTAAATGATGAAATGTTTTCATAATAAATAAACTATTTCCGAAAGGTGCCTAAAAGTTTTTTGGCAAAAAATTTTTTTTTTACCATGATAATGTGGTAAAGTCTTTTCAAAAAAATTATATTTCTGGTACTTCACAGTAGGTAAAAATCAGAATCAATTTGTAATTTCAAAAATTCTGACAGTAAAAATGAGGTGTTCGTTGATCTATTAGAAAGCAGGTCACAAAGGATACTTCAGGGACAAAAAGGTTACAAGATATAAAAATAAATGAACACTTCACTTCGTTGTAATGTATCTGTTTTCTGTTAAATTTGCCTACAAACATAACGTATTTAACACATTTAACGACTTCCTTAGTGGGTAAGGCACTGGCTTCTCATACGGAGAGTTTCGGGTTCCATTCCCGATGAGGTCATATAATACATACATCTATGTGACTTTCTTAGGCCTTTTCTCAGTGTTTTAAAAAAAGTAAAAGTCTATATGCAATATATTGTAATGTTCATATTTTTATAATTCATCTACGAATAGTATGCAAATTAGAATTAGTGAAGCACTCCTCATCTACATTCCGATTTCAAAAGAATACCTCTTAGTTGAAATAAAAATTTACTATTATTCACAGACCACCAAATATATAGACATGAACTAACGCAAATACCTTGGCTCAATATTTTCATTTTGTTGTCATCCACGTGATCACTTTGGTACCACTCGAGCAGTCAAATAGCTTCGCGAATTCAAACAAAATTTTAACTGGATTGGAATGAAAATTTAAACGCTGACAATATAATGTGCAATAATGTAAAAATACGTCTTGTTTACACAAATAAATATTTTTCTAAGATTAAATACTTTTACTGTTGCATAATGTGTCATAAACTATATGATTCATGTTTCCACCGAGAATGTGTAGAATGCCCCTCGTCTCGTAACTAATCTTCCAAACCTCTCTTCTATATGTACTATGTCTCCTATTTCATGTGTATTCATTTACTGGGCTGTGACTATTGCTATAGCATTATGAGATAATGTATTCTATCACCTTATTTTTAAGTGGTGCAAGGGTGTTGAAGAGTTAAGCGTATGATTGGCACAGATAAGTGTCGACACATCATCACGCCGAGACTAACGCGAGAGTTGTATTCGCGGTTTGATGATACTTGATTAAATAAGAGCACAGCAGCCACGCGGCTGATTAAATTAGATCAAAGCTTAAGAGTGCATGTCCATACATTGCCAATTGCGCCTCCGCTGCGGTGATTGATGGTCACGTAGTGCAACAAAATCGTTGCATGGCGAGTGAATCAGCCTTGTTGCATTGGGAACTTGCATTATTCAATGATGAGTGAATTGGCCTTGCTGCAGCCGATAGGTAAATTGCATTAACCGATGACTAGTGCATCGACCCATTAGTAACGGACTCAACGACAGTCCATGCATGAGCTCTAACACCGTCTAGCTTGTGATTGGCTTATGCAATATTCTGCATTTACGAACATAGTATTCGGTAATGGTAATGGGTATGCAGTAGGTACTCTTGTGCGGGTGTTACAAGTACCTAATATAATCGCGTATGTATGCGCGATATTGCCATCTTCCTCAGTCAGATTGCAATGATATTTGTGCACATTATTATGAAAGTGGTCCAAGTCATGTTTCATTCGTTTAGAGATATTTAAAGGTTTACGTTTGAATTGATTAAATTTTTTTTTTGTGTTGCACAGTACATTGTTTCAAATTTTTCTTAGTCGATTCATAATTTATGTCGACATATAAATTTAGCATGTACCATATAAGGAAATAATTAAAAAAAAAATTAAAATGATTTATTTATTATTTTTGAGAGAAACAAACAGTACTATAATAATAACTGATAATAACATGATATATAAAAATAATACCAGTGAAGTTTCTTCGGAATTAAACAAGCTAAGAAATAGTACATAATAATCTAAAGAATAGTCAATTTATACAAACTGATAAACAAAAATAGTTTTACACTTAAATAAACATAATAAACTAATAAACAAAATAATGTTTTTATACTGAACATAAAAAGTGGAAAGGGTAAGGAACGGAGGGAAATGGGATGCAATACATATTTTTACAACATAAATATATACGCATGTATGTACTCTATTATCAAAACAAACACTAGCGGAATACCGTTGAACGTCATAACAATACACTGAATATAACGCTTACAATTTTTCACAATTGTTACAATTTGCATAATATTATATTAATTTAAAACAATGTAACGCGAAATAATTGATACACTTTTTTTTTTTTTCAATTTCTTGACTTCGATCACTTTCATAATAATAGGCACATTTTTGCAGACGAGCTTCCATATTATTATTTTAATCTAAAATATATTATTTGATGATGAATACATATTAAAACTTTCGACATCGATGGAAAACTTATAATCAAAGCGTGTATTTCGCATATGCGTGGACAATAATTTTAGCGACAGATATATTATAAAGTGTTATCAGATTGAACATTATAGACAGTGGAAGTGAGGTTAAAATGAATTATTAAGTAAAATAACAATAATTTTGTATGAAACCACGAAATTTATTATACATTAACCGGTTTCGCTTATCTCAAGCTTCATCGGGACATTTTTAAAACTAATCATAAATGCAAAAGGAGTGCACTTATGCATACATAAAGAGGGAGATAGAATATAAAATTACATGTGAAAGAGAGAGACAAAATACATATATAGTTAAATAAAACATCAAGGGAGACAGAATATAAAATTAGAGAGAGACAGAATACATATACAGATAGACGGAACATTAAGGGAGAGGAAAGTACAGTGTTGATGAATATTAAATTGATTTTAAAGAAAACATACCTCTTATGTGGCCAATGGATAAATTAATTTGATTATTAAGAATTCGCGTCTTTTTATTGTCTTTTTTATTTTGAGGGCAAGCCCGTTTTTATAGAGGATATTGATTTCTGTGGTATTATTAAAATAATGGTTTTTTCAATAATATGGTTGGGAAATTCTGAGAAATCATTACTGTTTAAACTTTTAAGATGTTTTAGCACTCAGCATTACGAGCAGTTTTGCCTATATAGAAGGAGTGAGGAAAAAATAAAGAAAATTAATTGATGTCAACTCAAGCTCCTTGTTCAAGTTTAGTAGGTACCAATTTAGTACCCATGTGTGAATTGTATGTCACATAGTATTCGATATATTTGAAAATTAAAAATATAAGCTTACCCGCAATAACTTATTGCATAACTATACACTTTTCCTGGAACCTTGCTCAAGAAATAAAGGACACATAAAGACTGCTATCTTTAACGTTCATTAATTTTAAAGATACATGATGAGTGTACATGGCCGCGCAGCGGTCACAAGCAATCGGTGCAGGGCCTAATAACCAGTGGCGTGCAGTAGGTATAGATTTAGGTTGTGATTTTATACAATCATATATAATATATGTACTACAATATGTATTATACATAGGATTATGAACTTTCGTTTAACTAACATCTTTAGACAAAATTAATCCGTCGTGTATACGGCCCTACCATGTATTTATTTATAATTTTAGAGTACTATTAATAGTATTTAAAAAGTTTATGTTTTAACGTAAAATAATACCTTCTTATTCATATAAAAATCAATATAAAATTGTATGGACGTTTTTAAGAACACTTTTTATGACTGAATTTGATTCTTTTATTGTTTGAAAATCCTTCGCGTAATAACTAAACAAAATGATTATTTTTATTAAGGGTTAACATAGGAAATAGTTCTGCCAATTGCTTTTTGTTTTTCCCATATCAAAAACAAATTCATGCACCAATAGCATCTTGAACGCAAAGAACGGCCATGAAATCAACACGTTAAAAACAGTAAAATAGTAAAATTCGCGAATTAGTAAAAGGTAAAGTAGACATATCAATGATTTGTACGCAGTTGTAAGCTTTTCTAGTGTTGTTCTGTTAAAACATAGGTAACGACTCCATACAAAATGGATCAACCGAAAGGAATTTTCAATCTAGTAAATAGCCAATTGTATGACTTGAGTAATTCACTAGCTTAAAGATAGAACATAGTAATGTGAATAGCTCGATACGGCGAATGTACAAGAGCGCCATGGCTACAGTAGTGAGTTGTCGTGGTAGTTTTTAGAACTAAGCAATTAAAGTCTACTGGTACATAGTTGGCGCTAATTGTAAAGCCGCCAGATCATTTATGAGATGATTTAGAACTT
Source organism: Eubasilissa splendida (assembly GCA_031772225.1). Classification (NCBI taxonomy): domain Eukaryota; kingdom Metazoa; phylum Arthropoda; class Insecta; order Trichoptera; family Phryganeidae; genus Eubasilissa; species Eubasilissa splendida. Next base: position 16,289,876 of record CM062859.1, on the reverse strand, counting down.
GAAGCAAATATATAATATAATAATGGGTCAATTTCGCAAATATTTATTTCGAAGTTCCTAGCTCAATTTGATCTTGTAAAAATCTCACAAAATAATGTTTTCTGTAACGGTTTAGAATTTATACATACTCCTTGAATATTTTCGACTCGTAATTTAGTCAGGTAAGTACTCATATCTATCCATAAAATATTGCGGACTAGGTCTGTTTCATTTATGTGCATAATATGTATCTACAAACGTCATTGTACGAAGTACTTGCTCAAATAGCGAATGATAACTGATGAACACTAAGTAAATACATAAATACTTAAGAGTTATGTAAAAAATAATGAAGAACTTTTTGTATTCAATATGCTATATACCAAGTTGCTACTTATAGGTATTTGTTAAAATTTAATTCTATGGACATGTAAGATATGTATGGTCTAATCTTATTTACGCTTTTATTGTAAAACTATGATCGATAAAGATTATAGACCTATAGTTAATACCTTCTTTCATTCATTTTATTTTTATTTTTTATACGCTTAACGATAAAGAATTAGGATAAGGAATCGCGTAGCAAATATTCCTCTTAATACCCAAATTCCTCTCAATGCGCTGAATGTTGGGGTCAAACGATGTAATTCGTAATGACTTTTGGGTTGTGGCCTCTCGACCGAGCCCCATCGATATACTTAATGTGATGTAAGAATTTGGGGTTAATGTGTTGAAATTCGTGGTTGTCATCGCCGCCCAATTCTTGTAATTCCCTACTTGTGTTCTTACCATTACACGGCTTCGCCAAAGGGGTAAGCAGAATTTGAAACACCATTAATGAAAAATAGTTTAGTGCTTTTGTTTTCCTGTGAACATTTTCTCTTGCGTTTTTTTACGAAGCTTCGAATGAATGTATAAGCGGTGTTCCTTTTTAAGCACTCAGAATAATATTAATCTTACGTAAATTGCAAAGTTTGCGTAGGAACATTACAATGAGAATATTTATTTTTCCGTAGGTGGTTCATGACCATCAGCATATATTTTTTTATTTAAATAAAAAATATGTTTATGTTGATGAGGATTATAAATTACTAATTATGTTATTACTGTCGGTCCATATATTGAATTTTATGTAAAATATATTTATTATATATCTTTATTATTTTCTATCAATATTATTTGGTAGCTGCGTGAATACAGGCAATTGCTTAGCACCTGACACCAAAAAATGTAAGTTGATTTGACTAAATATTAATAATATTAGTAAGCCATTCGATTTTACTTACAAATATTTATTATACATACAATTATTTTTCCGCATTTGAAAAGATTTTATATATTCATTTTTACTTTCTTTGATCTCTCCTCGTCTGCCGTATTTTTTCGATTTATTAATTTATCTCTTTTTTGAGATTTGAAGATTCGTTATGATTTATGATTAATTAGAAGCATTATACATATTCATACACAAAACGAAAAAAAAAAACTAACAAGATACGTTGAATAAATTTGCTATCTGTGTGCTTATTAGTTAATTTAATTGTTTTATTTTGTATTTATATTTATATATTAAGATGTTTTTCGTATAACTGATATAACCTGCTTTCAAATGCAGCTTGCGTGCACTTAATGACTGTAATAATGTTTGATTGGCTCTTTATAACGGCTGAAATTAATCGAGAAATTCTGTTCGAATTCATAACTGGGTTTGATGCATAGATATTTATCAATGTACAAGAATTATGTTCATACATAATATGTAGGATGTTTTTGAGTCGAGAATTTTTGTGGGCGTCAATATGTACATACGTAAGTATACTATAATATACGTACTTACCGTAAAAATCTCGCATAGAAAAGACAACCTGTGCAGGATGAAGGGGGACCATACATGGGGATTGGGGGTGTAGTCGTAAAATACCTAATTGACAACATATTCTGATCAGTGGCGTACTGAATATTCGAAATAATGGTTACAATTTTAACGAATTTGTGTTAAATTTAATACACATATTTGATCGTTTTTGGTTTTAGAATAATAAAAACTTTAATGTGTTTGGCGTAAAGATCATAATTACTTTGCAAGAAAAAAAGGACGGAGAATATTATTTACTAATATTTATTTTTATTTTTATTAATATTAAAAATATAATACAATTTGAATAATCAGTGGATATATATATATATTTTTTTTTTAACATTTGTTTCTTCTCTATGAGAGTAAAAGTCGTGTATAGAGAAGGAGTATATACGAGTTAATTTGTGTTTCAGTTAGTCTATGTACATATTTTTTTTTAACTTCAGTTACAAATTTATCATAGTCCGTAATTTGTCTAATTGTGATGGGAAGATTGTTGAAAAATTTGATACCTTGATAAATATATTGATTTTGAGTTGCGGTATATAACATCCTTTAATCTCGATTATCAGTAAGTCAATTTTTTATTTTAAATGAATTAAGTTTGTTTAAACTACTATTTATTGATTTATCAACATGTTTTATTTATATATAATAATATGCTGCCACAAAGTAATTTTTCAAATATTGAAGAAGTAAATTTAGCAAGATAGGTTAACTATATTATTAAATACTCAATTATTTAAGAAGCGACAGGATTCTGGGAAATTGGATATTTTATTTAGTATAACCCATTATGTGATTTTTTTTCGATTTGTACTTACGCTTGGGCTTGTTTGTATAATACCTAGAAGTTTGTATAATTCATAATTTATTATTGCATGGTTTGTTTAGGTTTGGTTTATATTATTGCTTCCAATTATTGGCAATTTCGGTGGTCTTTGTTTATATTTTAATAATTATTTAGTATAATTCTAATATTCATTATTTAAATATACTATTTTAAATACTAATCAGATATAAGAAACGATCTAACAAATTAAACGTAATAACATTTATTATATTGGATGTACAAAATAGTGAAGTATTATTTTATAATTATCAAGTGTGTTAAATGATTATGCGGATTTCTCAGTTCTAAAGTGTATTTTTCAAGTACGTCGTACCATATATCTATACTCGCACGAAGGCCAAACTCAACCCGTCATTATATACGATGCGAGAGGTAGGTTACAAGTTTTTGTCTGTGCTTCACCGACCACAAAAGAATACGCCCGTTCATTAAAGACAGCCGGACGACGTTATCTGCGGAGCTGCCAGTTACCGACAAGCAGCCTCCTTTCCCGAAAGGTCGGCGGACATTGTCCTCTGTTGAGGAAGCACAGACGATGACACAGCATAATTCCTTCACGTGCAACTGCGGGTATCTCGGGGCTAACCCGCGCTTCGGACTAGCTGCGTTCGTCTATTACGACCCACGATCACGATTGATCGAATGATTTTACGATATGTTTTTGTTATTCTTTATAACGGCTCGTGCTTCGAATTCATGATTCTGTTTTTTTTTATAAATCTTTTGCATTGTTTTAATCGTCGGTTCTCTCCGCCGACACGAGGGAATCCCGAACATTTATTTGCATTAATTAAAAAAAATATTAGTGTTTTCTTGTTTTGACCAGCTTAAATAAATATTGTTTATGGTGCAATTAACATCATGTTCGAATGGTTTTTAAATTCAAAATATGATTTGAGAATATTTTATTTTTCCGCTTTTGTCATAATTTGGTATAGATTTTATAAAATATATTGTTTTCTTCTACCAACATGTCAATTTATTTACTTTTGTGTATATTTTTAAAATTATAATCTTTCAAAGTAGGAAACGTTCCTTATAGTTTTATTTATCCACTATTACCCATTCTTAACAATTACTGATTAACAATAAATATTCTTAATTATTAATTTTACGTATTCAATTTTAATCTATAGGTATGATATGGCGTATATTACGAGGAATTGTGTGTTTTGTTTTGTCTGCCGATATCCTTGATTTTTAAATATATTTGCAATGCACACCGAGAGCAAGTGGAATGTATCTGTTTATTGCTCCTATACCACTAATAAAGAGATGGTCAAATAAACTATCGCGAGTATACACACATATAGGAAATTTTTCTGAAATGGCGTCATACTGAATAATTGAAATTTTGATTTGCGGCTTAGCTAAAATTATCAACTCTTTTTTTCTAATATCCACTTAGCTGACATTATCCATATTTTCAAACTAAAACTATTTTGAAATATTATTACTATTATTTTTTTTGTGCTTTGTTAGGTTTGCAATGCAAGCAAATACACATGTATTTTTAATATTTATTGCAAAACCATTTTAGTTACTTTTTAAATAAATTACACATTAATTTTGTATTTAACCACCGTGAGTTTCATATATACACCAACTGGTTTAAAAAAATTACAATTTTTTTCATCGGGGTGATAAAAATTCACGATGATTAAATACAATAACGTATAATTGATTAGATACATATGTCTTTCCTTGCATTTTCGTAGATTAATTGAACTGTAAAAATTAAATAAAAGTAAAAAATAAAGAGCCTGGATACGGAAGAGAATGTGAATTGAATGGGCGAACGAATTCGTTAGCGCATCCTAATTATGCATGTAAAATGGTCACCAATTGGGTCGTTAATGTTGTGGCGAGTAATTCGCAAGCCGCACGATCCGTCACAACTTGCGGTTACTTTGTCAGTCAGTTGACTTTTCCTTTCAAAAGCGTGCTTTATTGATTTTATAACCGTTCGTAACGCAGTCTTGTTCGGCTCGGCACGGCACCAGCGCAGTCTGTTAACCAATGTCGAACGAAGCATCTTGTCGCACAATATTTCATTTATTTTCCAATACCTGCCACTGCGTAAACCACACTCTAGCGTAATGCATAGGTGTCCGACATTGTCTTGATGTTTTCCTCATTTTCCACCCCTTCCGAGTGTTCCCGGTTCCGGCTTCCTTCCCGCCATCACTCACTTTTCCGCGAAAATTTATACGCTTCATCCGCGACGCTGTAAACCGTACATCATCCCGGCGGGTTAGCTTTAAAACGGGCTCCGTCTGATTGCTTCGAAATCATAAGTAGGTACCTACCCACCCACTCAGTACCGATACGTTCATACAGAGATCGAGGCATTTTGTCAATGAGATTTAAAATATTTTTACCATAATTTCGATGCGGTATTATAAAAATCGTGGCTGTTTTCTAATACGGGTTTTTTAGTTCGGTTCATTGATTAATCGTTATATTGAATAATATAGAATATTACATATTTAATATCAGTATGAAGAATATTACATGTATAATCTAATGTTTTTTAAAAAAAAAAATCATAATATTCGTATTAAGTTTACCACGCATTTTTGTAGATTTTTTTGTCAAGAATGTACACTTGATACCTAATGTTTAAATAAAATAAAAAATCTTGTCAATGCTGCTGTTCTTATTTTTTTTATAATATATTTTTTTGAATCCACTTATACTAACTAAGCTCGACTTATTTATTTAAATTGCACTAAATATTTTAAAATGGGAGGGGTTCGCTTAGATCGGGCCTAGCTTAAGTGGGAAATTGACATTATATCGTCTTTTCATGATCATGCTGTAACTCCCACGATGTTTAATCATTCATAATAGAGTTTCTACACAGCGTGTATTGCGCAAGATCTCAGGATGCTTGGATAGGTTTAGCATATTTGTGTACATTTTGGCATTACTATGTCGTGACCATACTCACGAATATTTTCTTTTCATTATTTGAGGTTACTTTGCTGCTCTGGTCGTCTATTCCAAAATGTCATTGCCACGGTTGAAGAATACACTAAATGTTTTGTTCCTTGATCTCTACATGGTTCTAAAACTATTTAAATCCCGCTTTTATAAACATTATCTTTTTTCAATAAAAAAAAAATTATGAAAGAAATATTAAAAAATATTTTGTTTGCATGTTGACAGGATGTTTCTCTGAGCATATGTAAGACTTGTAAGTATTACCTAGAATATGTGATGATTTATCAAACTTGGTCTGAACAATAGATTTCAGTATTTATCTATGCTGGTTAATCGTTAAATTCAAAATTCATCTTATGTATTATTATTTATAGCTGATATATCTGACAGAATCTTATGTACAGGTTTATCGGATTCGCTGGTTATATCATTGTAAAAAAATATGTAATAATGCGTGGTATGTGCAAGAGTCGTGCGAATGTATATATATATATAATGTATTTACATTTAGTAAAGGATCAACTTAGCCTTCGCGGTTTAAATTTTTGGATTAGCAGCTTTGTCCACAGGTGTGCTCTATTATATGAACGATGCAGTAGTTCTTGTGAGTGAGCATTTCTTTTCTACGTAAACAATTTCTCTGGCATTGTTCATCTGTAACATGTTAAGCCATGGTTGACAAATAGTAACTAATCAAATGTGTGTTGTTCTTCATAAATATTCTAGTACCATATTAAGAAATATATAAGAATTTACAGTTTTTGAGTACTGAATTATTATCTTTTTAGCGATGTTCTACAAAAAATTATCAACCAGTTCGCTAGACTAATTTAACCCTCCTTGCACATACTAAATGCATTTTCTGTTATAATTCCAGACCATTTTACAAATTCTTGTTATGATTACAGACCATTTTACAAATTCTTGTTATGATAACAGACCGTAAACTATTTATCCTGTTTTATGATTTCCAAAAAATTGTACCAATTATAACTTTTCAGAAGCAACCGGTCTAAATATGTTGAACTGTTTCAATCATTTGGCGTTGAATGAACAGCAATTTTCAATATTCAAACATTACCGATTTTATTACAAATTGTCAGCTACGAAGATTCGGCGGGAGATTTTCAGCTCAACAACCGGTTCGCGCGAACCGGTGAGAATCCTTGGTGGGAAATCATTGATTATTTTGGCGAAGGGGGATGTTTTTAATTGCATTTTTATATAATTTAACGATTCAGTACGACTCATACTTATTATTTGATTATTTTAATCAACTCTTATGTATCAACCTTTATACATTTACTGTATAAGCAAGCAACATTTGCATACCACTGCACTGCCGACGGATATGAATGAGACGTGAAAATAGGCGCTTATAAATATCTAAGCGCTTTAATAATTATATACTTATTACATAATTCACCAGGTGTATTATGTGTTGTACCTATTTTTCAAATGAAATACAATGTTATTTAAAAAAATGATGACAAAAGTATTTTGAAAAATGTATCAGTGCATTAAATTCTTACACAAAGAAATCAACAATATTTCGGAGGCTCCGAGTATTGTTCCCGCCACCTCCGAAATGCTAAACGAGCGCTGATTCATTTTGCTGTTTTCTCAATAGACTCAAATTGCCACTGTTGTTAATGTTGTTAATGTACTTATATGGCAATTTGAGTCTATTGAAAAAACAGCAAAATGAATCAGCGCTCGTTCAGCATTTCAGAGGTGGCGGGATCAATACGCGGAACCTCCAAAATATTGTTGATTTCAATAAGCACGATCAAAATGAGTGTATACAAAATGTTACGAAATTTTCTAACATAGTTTTCGTGACAAATTTTACTGGGATACTTACTGTATCCGAGGTAAGTTCGTAGAACTCCATAATCACATGTGAAAATAAAACACTTTAGTCTTGAAACAGAATGGTTACTTAGAATAATTAGAAGCATTCAAAGATTTATGGAAATCCTTAGAATTCCAATGAATAATGTTGTCTGTTTTCATCTCGTGTTAATAAAATTGTATTTGTAAATGTCCTTCACTATATTTAATATATATACAAATTGTTGAGTTAAGATGCCTTCCTTAGTACACGATCCACGTGTTTATTTTTTAGAGTCAATTTAGTATAAAGTTTCCGAATTGTTTTTGCAAAAACTTAAAGCACTTCTTTAAAAATGAATGTCTCAACATATTGTAATTATCACCAAAAAAATATGATGGCGGAACTTTATTTAATATTTTTCGCAATTGAATTATCTTTGGTACACTGTATCTCGAAATATTTCCATATAAAAACCATGAATTTTGTTTATAAATTGATTGTAAAAGGTTCAAACGGAAATTTGTGCCTTTCACAAATGAATATTTTTGCATTGGTTATTAAGTATATCGTTTTAAAAAAAGTCTAAATTCACGTTCGGTCTCTTATATTGCAATATCCAAAAAAGTATGAAGACATTGAATTATTTAGTTAAAATTTATAAGGATATCTAGAAAATATTATAGTATTTAAACTAAAAAATTAAAATAAATTATACCTTATACGCATATATTTTAAATAATTACTAAAAAGGAGTCCTTAAAGGTTTACCGAATTTTTTAGGCAGTTGTCATAACATAAATAGAAGTCAACGACTGATTTAAGATTGAATGGATCTTTCATAATGAAACTGATTGGAAGCATGTATTGCTGTAGTTTTTGCAAAAAAGATACGAAAACTTTATACTAAATTGACTCTTAAGGACTCTTAAATGGTTATATTGATAATACCCTTATAATGTGAAATGCGTCTCAAGTAAATTAAACGAGTAGAATCAAAAAACATTTTTTTCTTTTTCTATATTCTACGTTGAAATCAGATTTCCTCTTTGCATTTCCCAAGAACGCAAGGAGACTGGAGAAATATGTTGCTCAAGATCCATACATTTTTCACAATATTTTTGACGAATGACACTCTTTTTGAGTCCACGCACGCGGTACATATTCATAAATATATTACCATCCCCGTGCCCCGTTTTCCCCCGCCGACGCGCGGCCGTATTTTCCAGTCATCGCTGAAATGTGTCGTATTATTTTTATTACGCCATTGTGTAACTTTTTCTACCCTCCGCCGCGAACGTTTTTGACTAGATAAGGGGGAGGACCCGACCCCGCTCGGGGGATGCTCCGGACGGCACCGGGCGCGCTTCCAGTCTGCGGGCGCGTCGTAAAAGGGAACATATCTTGTGGAATTCCATTAGACTCGTGAGGAACTCGTTGATTCTTTTCCATTAACTCGCTTTCTTATTTTATTGGCCGCTTGAAACTTCTGGATGATCTGCTTTCAGGGTTGCATTTAAATCGGTTCCCATTTTTTGTTGTTATTCGATTAAAGACTTATAAAAGTTTTAAAGGGCAAGTTCATAGATTTTCCTTATTTTATCATTTTGTAAAATTTTCTTGCGCAAATTTATATTTCCAAGAAAATGATTACTTTCCGAACATCATATTTTTAAATACAAATTAAATATATTAATTAGAAAGATATACATATAAAATCAATTTTTATTAGAATGTGTTCTCCTTAATAACATCATATTTTTGTTTTTGATAATATTTGTTGTACTTGATATTTAATATAAATACTTATTAAACGTCATGAAAAATAAAGAGACCCTAGTAACAACCCTAAAATATAATGTAAAGGAACACATTCACATCTAATTATTTATTTAATTTAAATATGTTATATTCCATTTTTACAAAAAAAGTTGATTAAACACTGTTAATTACTATGTGAAAGGCAATACTTTCCTTAAAACCGTTCTACAGTTTGGCAAATATTGAAAATTGTAAGTATTTAATGTAAATTATATTTAATGTTTTTGGAATAAAAAATAAATAAATAAACGGTGTTTGTTGATTAATAATACTCTGCATTGATTGGATTTAATGCAGATATATGACTTTTGAAATAAACTCAATTCTTATTCGAAAATTTGTTCAATAACAGAAATTAATTTGTAAATATTCGTTTGAAAATTCGATTTTTATAGAAATATATAGATTCTTTAAAAAATACTTTTAAATATATACTCAAAATATTTTTGTTCTTGTAGAAACATGATTATTCAAAATCACACTTATAAATATGTCCTAGATTTTTTTTCGAAATTTTTCAGAAACATTATGTTTACTCATTATAAACGTTCAATTATAAATATATATATATTATACAAGCTAATTTACTATTAAATTATTTCACGATACGATTACAAAATTATTTAAAAATTATTCTCACCAAAGAATGCAGAATGTCTTTGGATTTTTTTGTCAGCCCTGAGGAGTGCAAAAATATCTCCAGGATTTAGAAACGTTTCGATGAAATCCTCAGTCGGCAGCTTGGATTTTATCGATTGTGTTGACTATGAAAATGAAAAAATAATCTGTTAAAAGCCTCCTCTCGCCATTCCCATATAGGCTACATCGGGAGCGCGGAGGAACGGGGGAAGAAATCCGTGAATATATCTCGTACATTATACATTTCTCAATTGAATAATAATTTTTTGACAATTTAGACATTCGCATAATCTCAATTCCTGCGCGGTTGAAACATATATTTTTTTTGCATTTACGTCGTTGGGGAAGATTGTTAGCTCAGGGCTATGCAAGTATTTAAATACGTTCTAGTAAAAAAATGTAATTGAGTTATTGAATGTATGGAATTGGAATGGATTAGACTGCTTCCAAAGTCAGCATATTTATCGTTTATTTATAAAATGTATTATATTTCATTATATTTTCTAGTTTTCCACCTCTCACTGGTTACGTCACCCATCTTTTTAATATAAATCTTATCTATTTCAAATTTTTCATAGTTACTTTTTAGGACCCTAAAACATTTCTCCCCTGCCGTAAACACCTAGACCCTCTCCCCCGAGATATAAATGTGTATTATATGCACCATTCAAATTTTTAGAAGTTGCACTTTGGACCCTAAGTATAGTCATTACACCTCACTACCCCTGACATCTCACCAACCCCGTTCCAGAACCAAATTTTACATACATAATTAGATATTTAACGTCTGCGCAAAATAAAGGCATCCCTCTCTCCCTAAATCCTTATTTAATTTATTATATGTATATATGTATATATGTATCTGAATTCCGGGTACTGACTGCTAGCATATAATATTATTATATATATATTTTTTAAATATGGATTTAAAAATTACTCTTCATATTATTTACTAAAATTTCAAACTTACTATATAAAAAACAATAAAATTAAACCTCAGTAGTCACTATTTAAGTTATTTTAGTTTAATTGTTATAAATGTTATGCACTCAATGAATAAATAATACACACACATTATAAATAATATATTTATGACACATTTGTTGATTAGATATCTGCAGTATTCTACTGAGTGTTCATAGACGTTACTTCTACAAATGCGTTGCAAATACATAAACAGAGCTATGTGTAATGTTCAATTAAGCAAATAAATCGAACGGTCTACAGGTAGTGTGGGGGTTGCGAACGTAAAATTTTAGTTTGTTTTATTTTATCGGATACCTGACGACCCCGTAATCGTCCATTTAATTTTGTCGTCGTTCGGTTTATTGCTCCAAAATCGCGAATGGTACAGATTATTATTTCGTAGCTTTGTGAAAAAATAAATGTACGGATCCTTTATGATCCCGTGCAATAGGGCGGGATTGAAAATTGCCATTTTGCCGAACAAAGGACGATAAAGGAGGTAGTAAACTGTTTGACGATTTACATTTGGGGTCAACATTTTTTCCACATTCTCGGAGGCCCGAGGTGACGTTTTATGAAATTGACCCGAGAATCGTTTTCTAAGTTATTTGTTTTTGATGTTATTCTTTACGGCCGTAAACGGTTCGAATCTTATTACTTTTTTTTTGTTAGAGTTTTGACAGATTTTATTAATTACGTAAATAAAATTTTTCGGATATAATATATAACTATCACAAAGTAAATATGTGTTTCAGTAAAATCTATTTTCACTGATGAAAATATTATTTATTATAAAAAAGGGAAATAATCTACCACAGTACAACTTAATGGCTCGTGTCCACGAATGTGATTATTGACTTGAAATAATTTCTGAGATATGGGTTTTTGCTCTCCGTGTAATCTCCATACGTCAAATGTCACTGTCGTTCGTCAGTTGAGTTATTTTGAATCTGCCCTGTAGCAGTTATAACTGAATAATTGTCTGTAATTTAACGGATTATATTAATGTTAATGTTTAATGTCTTATGCTTTTCAGAAAATGTATTTATTTTGATCTATGGTGGTTTTCGGTTAACATTTGTGTGCACTTATTTAATCTCGCTGTTGAGTACCCTAGTTTGAGTTTTGTTTCTTTCTACTGATCTATTGTGTGATTTTATCTCGAGATCGAAATCTCAACATGTGTACATAGTATTGAGGTGTATCTCAATTAAGTCTCTGGGAATTTCACATCGTATCTCCTTCCGTGGACGTGGGCCTTAACTTAATTACTTAATAATTTAATCAACTTAATTACCTTAATGCAAACAAATACCCCCAAATATAAAATAAAATGATTTAAACAGTAACGTAACTTACCACTTTCGCGACACACATGCCACCTGGCGGCAGATTATAATTCCAGGTATCTAATGGCCCATGCAGTAATTATTATTATTATTATTAGTCTGCTTTTATATAATCTAACAGAGCCGAACGGGTTGGGTCTTGGATAAATGTAAACTTAACCTAGTTGTTTTCCGACAGATATACAAATATTATATTTGCTGATTCTATTAACTTCGACCGAAATACTACTTTTTTCTTACTGGCAATATGGACTGTATACCAATATTACACGCATTTTTATATGTTATAATTAAAATAATCATGTTGCACCACAAAGTAAGAATTGCCTATCTTTATATTCTTTATTGTATAATAATCACAATCCTATTTATTCACTATTGTATCGTTATTATTCTTAAATAAATTTAATTTACTCTTTTTAAAGACCGAATTTTGATATTAAACGATTTTATTAATGCATTATAAAATTCGGTTTAATTAATTATAACGAAATTATTTAATAGCAATATCTGCTAGTCTAACAAGTACTATTCCATGTGATTTGTTCTTACGTAGTAACGAATTTAATGCATAAATCTTGTATCGAAATAGGTCAACTCCTTCCGATGTTGTAACGTTGGCTGCATTGTCTTATAGTGCCGCACTGTTCGCCTCTCTGTCTCGGTACTAATGCGAATGGCGAAATATGAAATATGGACTCGCTTTGGTTCACGTGTTTTAAGGTACTCTGCCTGTTTCACAATCGGCTCCAAACGCTTGAGAAATATCGGAAAATCTCTGTTGCAAATCTGCCATGAAACGGTATGATTTACGCCCCCGAAGTGCGAGGCAAATTAAACATCTTTCATGACCCGTCTGCACATCTCTAGTTGCAATTCGCCGTAGCAAATAATATGGACATAGAGCGAAATGACCGTGCATTTTACTCGGATTGATCCGTTGAAAAACGTACACTTTTGCGAGGTGTTGGGAGAAGTACACGTCTTCTCTTGCTCCAGTCGTGTTTGTGGTACTTCGTGGATTGTATGGTCATCCGAGTATTTTCCCACACTGATGTAGGTGTTCCATAAATGGACACAATCTTTAATCACTCCGGTAACTACCGAGGTGGAAGAGCACGCCATACCATACAGACGTGATTCGATTCTTGTATCGCCGTGTGTCGCAGAATCGAGCATATCGAAATGTGTATATGTTACAGTGAATGTGTATTACCAGTGAAGGTATATTTTCACTGGCGTTTCAGTGAAATCATATCCGAATACATTTTCACCAGAAGATATATATTTCTACTAGCGATAATATCAAGATATATATTTGACTGATAAGCGCTAGTGAAATTATGTGGTGATGTAAATTGTCAATTTGACAGTTGCACGTTTTTGTTTTCACTTAAAATGTATATTTATGTCGATTTAAATACGAACAAAGTGTCAATCCGAGTTGTTTTGTTGTTTTGGTATCAAAATAGTGCTTATTTTTGATAAAAAAATATTTTGATCTTTTAAAACATTGACAATACAATCTTACCAATATGCATTTAAAATATTTTTTTTAAAGTAACATTAACATAACATACTTTGATTAAAAATCTTGAAAGTACTTTGAAAGTTCACACTAGTTTCAAAACACAGTTGTAGGGTGACACATCATTAGCTAAGGTCAAAATGTTCCGAAGTCAGGTGGCATCAATGACACAAACACGTGCGTGGCGTATGCCTACGTACGTATGCTGGATCATATGTTTGTGAAAAAATACAGTTTATAAAAAATAATAATTATCTCCAACCACAAAGTTAACGCTACAAGCATCAACAAATACAGTTTCATTAATTCTGAGCACTGATATTGTAAATTAATTGTTTGATACATTTTAACTGGCTGAGATAATGAAATCTAAGATACTGAAATATACTAGTATAAATATAACTTCATTGGTAATATACACTCACTGTAACACATATCTATGTTAGATAAGAAACATATATATAGAGGTGAGACAGGAGTATCAGATCTTTACCGACTGCTTCATCTGAGAAACACGTGAAAAATGGATCCCCAACATCAGAATTACTTACTTACCTTTTTAAAATAAATATTTACGATCACTTGTGGAAATTATTTAAAAAATCATTCTTGGATATTGGTACAACTCAATGTAACTTCCTTACTGAATAAACATATCTAACAAAATATTCTCAATTTTAGAATGATCATACCGATGGAAACTATTATATTTTTTACAATTCTGAAAAATAGATTGGTAATATAACAAGAAACTAATCAAGTTGAAATCAATTGATAGTGCACTATACGGATGAAATTCGCCAATGCAATTTTCACACGCAAGCTAAGATTATTATTATCAGTGCAGCATAAAAAATGTTAATTAAATTTTTTACACTGAAACGAATTCCATACTAGCATTAAATACAATTTTAGCATTCGATTTCAGTAAAATATCATAAATAAAGAAAATAATAATATTTAAAAAAATGCAAAATTATGCATGCGACTTCTATTGGAATGGTTCATGTAATATCAGTTTAATCACATACAGCAACTAATATACATGGAAATATGAGGTATTTAACTACGTGCTGCAAAATCATGTACATGGAAAGTGAGATATTTGTGGATTAAGGTAAAAAAAATCACTCCTTAAATTGAAAAGGTGCACATGTCGTGTGTCATTATTATATTCTACGTTTCACTATATTGTGGTATAAGATAACATTACTTTCCTGAGTTTATGAAGATTCAGTTCTATTCTCATCCGGGGCTAATATTGAAGGTTAACTGTTAACAGTCAAGCAGGGTTGTGCAATGTCTCCGTGGCTGTTCAACTTGTATATGGATAAATGTGTGAAAGAACTGGAATGTATGAATGTAGGAGCAAAAATGGGCGATTTGATTGTATGCTGTTTATTATACGTATTGTATTGTATGCTGTTTATTAATGAACAAGAACTACAGAATCTGGTGAGTAGAATGTACGATGTATGCAAGGCAAGCGACCTCATGATGAATGTTAACAAGTCGAAAGTGATGGTATTCGAGAAGGAGGAAAGCAAGACACCGTGAAAAATAATTGTAGGTAATGAATGTTTGGAACAAGTAGATAAGTTTGTGTATTTGGGAAGTATGTTTGATAGAAACGGAAAGGATGAAAATGATATCGAAAGGAGGGTGACTGCAGGAAATAAAGTGAACGGCGCATTGAATTGAATTATATCTAACAGGAATTTGTCAACCGAGGCAAAACTAGCGGTGCACAATGGAATCCTGGTACTGATACTCATGTATGGAAGTGAGGCCTGGAGCTGGCAGAAAAGGAACGAAAGTACACTGAATGCAGTGGAAATGAGATCACTTAGGCGTATTTGTAGCAAATCTATTTATGACAGAATGAAGAAGTAAGGAAATAATGTAAAGCTGATGTTAGTATAGTGGGTAAGATAAAGAAAGGATTACTTAAGTGGTTTGGTCATATGGAACGGATGAATGAGGATAGAATGGTAAGAAAGATATATGACGCAAGTGTTGATGGAACCAGAAATGGAGGATGTCCGCGGAAGACTTGGCACGACCAGGTAAACCAGATAATGGAGGATGGATCGGAGAGCTTGTATGAGAAGATGTATGAATGTGGATGAGGCGAGAATTGTGTGTCAGGACAGAAAAGTGTGGCGCTCTATCCTCTCTGCCTAACCCCGCGGGGAAACGGCGTGATGGTAAGTAAGGAAGTAAACTGTTAACAGTTGCATTAGTAGCTCTTACCAAAGGATCACATCGATAATAATTATATTATGTGATAATACGCCATCAAATCGCCGAAATTATAAAGGGAAACTGCATGTTTTATAGAAAAAAAGAATTACACAATTGATTTCAACAATTTCAACAACTTTTGAATTCATATTTTACACAGGTACAAGAGATTTTTAAATTACGAGAACAAAGCCACGGCTGCCGTCCACCACACGTCAGACTTGGTCTATCCGGAAACGTCAAAAATTCGACATCTTATCCCCAACCGTGCCGCTATTGGTCGAAGTGATATATATATAAAAAAATGTGGCGTGCATTTAAAAATAAATAAGTGACCTTAATTTTGTAACGTTACAAGATATATGTCGTGCTTATATTTAATAAACTTAAATTATCATAAAGTTGTTATACACGTGAAAAATTTGAATATTTGTTTGCATTAAAATAATTCATAGTGCTTTTGTATTAATAATTAAATAAACTAGTTTGGTTTCGAATTTCCGACCTTTTTGTTAAAAGTTGACGTTTTGCTTGACTACAAAAGCAAGATTGTTTTATTTTAATTTCATCCAATGTGTTTGTTTATCTTCTGAATTTACACGAAAAATGTTTCGCGTAGGTACTTTTAGTGCTGCTATTATTTTCAAAATAATCTAATATGCAGAGAATAATATTTTGTATGTTTAAATTAAAAGTTGAAAATGTTCAAGGAGTAAGTATAAATTCTAATCCGTTATGGAAAATCGTATTGTATGAGATTTTTACAAAATCTTTCAAGCTTTAAGTTTACGTACATATTTTACAAATTGACCCATTGTTATTCTATATCTTCACTTCATGTCAAAGAGGTTTATGTGTAGAATTTGTGTAACATCAAAAATGTTGATAATCTTATATAGGATAAATCAACATACTGTATCATGGTCGCAATCCTTCGATAGAAAGCGGCACATGAAGAGGAAATGTTGTGTGCCAAATCGTGTGTGCGCGCACACCTGCACATTTTATAAGGAACAGAAATCATCTAACAAACAATAGTCTGGCCGTTTGAAATTCGATGTCTTTTTATTTTTTGCATTCAATATATAATTTGAAATCAATAAAATATTTCAATTATACAAAATAGTTGCATAACCATGAGATGTTTATATCACGCATATGATTGAGATTAGGTACATGCAGTTTGAATATTTTCAATTCATATTTTTAATATGAATCTACACCTTAGATATTGGTGTGTTACATCTGTCATTTAATGACGAAGAGCTGTTGTAACCAAATTTTACGCGAGATGAACTTCTATCTGAGAGAAGGTTTTAGGATACTTTTGGGCTTAATAGGAATACTAATTTAAATCGGTTAACTTTAAATAAATGTACATATTTGTTAAGAATAATACAACAAACTTATGGTGAAAAGTAGGTTATTTTATAATATATTAATTATAAAAACTATTAAACCATTTTGATTAATTTGACGTCAACGGGTTTCGATCCTACTGTACCTTTCTCAGGACGGACGCACACTTACTGATGCATTAATAAAATATGCAAATAAATCAATTGTCAGGAGTGGGCGTGCCCTCAGTCGTGGAGAGAGTGGGGAGTGGAGGGACTAATTTACAAGCAACATTGTTATTTTATAATTATTTTTTAGTCACTTAAAATTTCTTGTAACTTTTAGAGCAATAAAAATATGTCGACAAACTGTAAATTTTATTTCATCTTTTTTGTTGCTTATTGCTCCTCGGGTATTTTTTTTTTTAACTTGTTGGCGAGTTTGATACTTTTACATATCATATCATATTATTTTCAAATTTAGCTAAACACGTGCATGTTTTTTCGCGTCGGTCGGTCAGTAGTATCAAAACCGGTCAACGTTAAATTAATCAAAATGGTTAAAGTTTTAAAAAAAGTTAAAAACGAAAAAATGTTCGTAAATTTAATTGAATAAATAAAATTATAATTAAAATCTCCCTAGCGCAGAGCTAAACCCCAGTCTCTTGCGTGACAGGTTGAGTTATTAACCACTACGCTAACATGATTTTATAGTTGTGCAAATGGCAGTTATATATCTTTAGCCCTTAAGGCTATAATCTTAACTAGCTTCATATAAAATTCAATATAAGTAACTGTTTTTTTCTATTTTTCCATCGCACTCTTTTTTCTGACTACGAATCCTACGTACCGTACGTAAAAAAAAAAGAAAGATATATATACAAATAATAGCCTTACGTTCTTCACGTCCGTGCGTGTCGCGTAGTAAGGAATTTATACAACAGTATTTACCTACTTTTATTAATATCTGACAATCTGTCAAAATAATTTTAAATTTGAATATTGTTGAGTAGTTACTTGCGCATCAAAAATCATAGATAGAAGAAAAAATGTACAGAGTAAAGAGAAAATGATAAAAAATAATATTGGTACGTTTATCTATTTAAATAATAAATTGTTTTTCTGTTGTATTTTCGTTGGTCTTTTAAATAAATTAAGGTTATAAATAGCAATTGATATCCCGTCATTACTGATGGTTTATTTCAATTTCACTATTTAATAATGCCTTCTACTGGTGTGCAACGATTTTGTGATACTTGAAATCACAGTTTTTGTTGTTGCTTATTAAAATGTATTATTTATGCATACCTAGGCATATTCATTTTTGAGCAAAAAAAGTGTACGTATTTTATTACAAAATTTTTGTGTTCTTTAAATATTTTGTCAAGTGTGTGACATGTTTCATTAGTTTTAGCACTTTGCTCTCGCAATTTTCATATTATCCAACGTTGTTATCTCAAAAAAGATTATTTTTGTGTTTTCTCTTATTCAAATTATGGAGATGATTCACGATGTCTGCGATGCCCTGAAACTGTTAATGCGTTCCAGTAAACAATATATCTACGTTGTTTCGTATAAATCGAATGCCATGTAGATACACAATAACTCTTCCGCCGGGAGGGTGAGGGATAATACAGAGATGTGCTCTCTTGAAATTTCAGACCGAGGATAATATTTAAGTAAGAAAATAAACGATCTTATCTTATTATCGATTATTCTTATATTTTCTTAAATCGTTAATGTTTTTTTATGTCGTAAATACGTCTTTTAAATCGGTTCGAGATATGGTGTGTATGTTAAAAAATCTGGCCGTTACGGAAATAAGTTAGACTTTAAATACTTATATATTTAAAAGTATATGTCGCAGGTGGATATTAATAGTTTAAATGGATTAAGGACAGATGTAAGATTTTTTTAATATATTATTACATCAGCCGCGCCCGCCCGCCTTTTTGCGTTCAGTCCTTCGCGTCTCACGCGAGAGGATTACGAAGTAGCACGAATTGGCGCACTCAATCAATTTCGGGACGCCGTGGCTTGTGAACCGTAAGTCAGATCGAGACAAAACAGATGTTAAACGATAGTTTACAAGCTCCTTTGTGTACCGTATAAAAAAGTGTAAAGACAAGACGATAGACAAACTTTGTGAAGTTAAAGTGAAAAGTTGCGGTGAAAAATTTATGATGTAGAAGTGTTTGGCCAATAAGTATTAGCAGTGAATTGAATAAATGTAGTGTCTACTAATAGATCTCTTCGAAAAAAATCCAACGATACCTCACTCACCCTGACAGAAAGGGACATGGTCTACAGGCGGAGGACTAAAGGGCGCGCGACCGTAAAATGCCCTGCTATTATTATTAACTATGACTGTTAATATTTAAATGATAAATAATTTAATATTTTGTTGACAAGTAAAAAAAAATGCCAATGAAAAATCATATAAATGAGTATAAACCGAGTCTACGTTTAGGGGACATCACCAGCGACCCATTATATTATTACTATTAGTTTTTCGAACTTTTGTGATTATCTATATGTTTTTTGACAACAAAAATTCCTAAAATGATTTTGTACTGTTCCAGCGGTGCTGCGACACACGCCGCCTTCAATAACTAAAGGCCAAATACTGAGCGAGCTAACAGAGAATCACTAAAGTAAAGTAGTTCGCGTCTTGGCTAAATATACGGAGTGTACTTTTATTTCTAGTATAATATAATAAAAGTTTGAATAATCGAAGTTTTAAGAAAATATCGATTGTTAATTTATCGATATCAAATCTATCTGGGTTAGCATCTCTAGTAAGGGTGGGTAGGTAGTAGGTAGTGTGTCACGTGTGTTCATGTATATTGTGTACACGGCGAGACAGCCGGGCTAGAGATTAAGACATTACACTTGTCTAGTCTTGTTTGCTGCACAATTATTGCACTGGATTAAGGATAGCAACAGCACGGCAGCAGGATTTACCGGCGTCTCTCCAGACACGGAGCGGTGTATGGGGTCTGGTACCTACTAGCCTCTACCCACTACCTACTCATGTGTGTGTTATTATAAATATCGGCTCATGTGAAGGCAGGCGGGGCTTAATTCTGTTGTTTCACGTTAGTTGCTGCCATGTTCAGCAAGGCTTATTTCATTTTATAACGTAATCCCTTTCAAAGCGTTTTCCGCTTTAAGGGATGATGACGCATATTTCGTTTAAAGCAATTATTATATAGATTGATTAAAATAAATTCTCGCACTCTACGCTACTTTTATTGAAGTGAAAGATCTTTGAATATAGTTAATTAAAATTAGTTAAAATTAATAAACTGAAAGTTATTTACCATAATTAATAAAATACAAGCATTATAAGAAAATCCGCAACCATTAAAGTTATTTTCCGCGTACAACAAAATTGCCTTAATATAGAAAATTCTGGCATATACGAAATATATTTTCTTATAATCTCGAAGCCAAGATTACGGAGACAAATCTGCATTGAACCAAAATAGAAATAGTATAAAAATTAATGGAGTTAATAAATAACCATTCAATTTGCAGTACATACGATCAATTTTCGGCGCTTTTAAAACACTTTGTGTTATTAAATACAAATTATTTTAAATAATATATTATATTTACATACATGCTTTGAGGCTTCAGTTACTATTTAAAAGTTTTATATCAAAAACACAATAATTTCTTACTAAATAATATTTATATCGATCTTATTAATAAGTTGTTTTTCTTATTTTTTTATCGTCGATTTGAATTATCTATGTAATAGTTTAAAAAAAATGTCAAATCTATTGTATAATTTCTGATACAAATGAATATAAAAACCTATATTTTTGTAAAAAAACGTGGAAATATGAATTATTTTTTAAAGGGAAGCCTTAAAGTGGGTGATTATTATTATTCTTATTCTTAAAGAAGATCGCTGAAAGGTTTTGTTCCCGTGTGAATGTGTAGTGGTGTTGTACGGTATTTCATTTTTTAGGCCTTAGACAGTTGTGGGTCCTTTTACACAGGTATTATTGAAAATATCACATATATTTGTATTGTTTTGTTTTGTTTCCCAGCTTGATAAAAATATGTTAGTATTAATTTTATTGAAATCACTTATTATTTGTGAAGAACATTAAAGATAATAATTAAAACAAATTGAAGAATACTCAGAAAAAATATGGTCTCCACCGGGACCCGGATCTTTCTATTGCCAGTAGACGGCTTTGCTATAGTGACACTACACAATATCGTCACATTCCATCTACATATATTGCCTTATTAGTGTATAGTATAAAGTTCGTGGATCGGTCTCGGCGGTGACAATTCATTTTAAATAATTAGATTTTTATATATTTTTCTAATTTGTTTTAAAATATATTTAAGATTTCGTACTTTTTTTTACAAATTTCATTATTTGTTACTAATTTATTATTCCTCTCGTTTCTTTGAGACTTTAATTACTTACAAAAAGTATTATTTTTGTAAATATTTTTAATCTCAACGTAAAAAAAAATCATTAAATAATGTGTCGAATGTTAGTCTTTGAAATTTAATATTCCTAGAATTTCGAACATCAGAACCGAGTACGGGAAGCCTTACAGAAGTTTACGATTATTTGATTCACATCATTATTATTATTTATGCCATGTTCTATGCATAATATTTAGAAGCGTTTCGCATATAAATCCTAATACTCAGTGTATTTAGTAACATTTCTCTCGAGAGTGTCTCACAACGTAGTAAATTAGTATAAGTTAGTTTTATTATTTATATCTGTATATAGTTATTTGACTTGTTTAGTCGAGTGAGTAGGTGGCTCGTATTTGATAAACAAAGGTCACCAGCGCCTTTTTAAATCGTCCCCACTTACACGTCGTTAGTGTTTGGTTTATTTTGAAAATAGTTTAACATTTTAAATCCTACCATATTATAAAATAACATGTAATTGAATATATCGATAACATAATACAATATTATAATTATTCACCCCCCAAATAAGAAAGATCTTGAATTATGGGGGTGTATATCAATAATTTTATAAAATATTTTCAAGAGGTTACATTACTTACGTAATACATATTTTGAATAGATGTATTGGAATTTCGTGTCATTAACAAAGACAAAATAATTGAAAGCATAATTAACGGCAAAATAAAAATATTTTAACGACGTGCAAAATAAAAAAACCTAGAAATTTACTTTATAGTATATTCGCGTTTCAAAGTAAAATAAATGTTCCTTGAATTTCACAAAGCCTAGTTTTTACCGCATCCGACGTTCGCACAGTTTCTGACAAACCGCTATAATTATTTTCGGTATAATTATGACGCTCCTTTATATTCCCGAAATGGTGGAAAAATATTTTTGACGTAGCGGTGTTACTTGATTTATTATTCTATAATATTGCTGTATAATATTTTTTGATCTTATAATATTATGGTATGCAATATTATTTTCAAATACTAGTTTGCTAATAAATTAACAAAATAATTATTCTATAATGAAACTGTTTTTTTTATTTTTTAGTAATACTCTATTTTGGATGATGGGCTCTCGATGATAATTTATTAAAAATATATAAGAAATCCAGGGAGGTTATAAAAAATATCATTTACATTCATGAAGTTTAAAAAAGATAAAATAAGTTTTACAGCAAATTGTAATAAAGATACATTAAAAAAATCTGTCTTCCGAATAAATACTTGGTTATTACAGGGATACGAACCCGGAATATTCTCTCGCCGGAAGAATGCGTTATCATTACGCCACGTTATCCATTTAAATTTACGATTTATATGTGTAGTCTTTTTAAATGAGTCATGCATTATTTCCAATAAAAATGTGTCAACTTTATATTATTCCTGCAAAAAAATGTTCCGGATTCGTATCCAAATATTTTTCTCAATGTTTATCACATTTGTTTCAAATATCATAGAGCCTATGTTCTAAAATTGAAACATTGTAATAAAATGTGTTTTCATTAATAATTATTGTGCATGAGATATTTCGTTGTTTTATTTGAGACAAATCATTTGGAAAGATGTACAGAAAAATTCTATTTATCGAAAAAATATAGTTATCCATTTTTTACAAAATTTTCCAAACCTCGCCACTGTCTCTTGGAGTCGCCCGGAAGAGGTCTTGCAGATTTCTAGTTCCACTGAAAATGCCGTTTTTTCTTTGTATGAATACCATTGATGATCCTATATAGAAATATAAGGTCGGTCATCGTACGTCTCACTGATAATTTTAACAATTTTTGACGGCTAAAGAGATAATCATAATTGATATTCTCAGAGTGTATATTTAATTTCAAATGAATGAATCTTAAAAACTTTCTCGTGATTCTTTCAACCGCCGTCGAGTGAACAATGTAATGAGGCGACCATATAACTGAATTATATTCTACCTGAGGTCTGATTAGAGAAGTGTAGATGACTTTATAGGTGTGCACGTCTGAAAAAAGGTTTTTGCAGTCCACAAAACAAATCACAACATTTTGAAACTTTTATTTGTTATCGAATCAATGTGGGGAATGAATGATAATATAATGTAAATTGTAACAATTGTGAAAAATTTGATTTTATATTCAGTGTATCGTTACGACGTTCAACGGTACTCTGCTAGTGTTTATTTTGATAATAGAGTAAGTCATTTCAACCTTAATTTTTTTTATTTCCTTATAAGCTACGTGCGAAATTAATATTTCAAAATAAATTATAAATCTAATAGACTAAATAAATTTTGAAACATTGTGTTGTGTAATATAAAAATGTTTTTTTTAAATACTAATTAAGTGTATTAATTAGAAAGATATACATATATAATCAATTTTATCGAAAAATATTATTGTTGCGCTACCGGGATTCGAACCGGGATGTCTTTTCAAATCGGGGAAGGTGCATTATCCAACTATGCTACAGCGACAGTACTTTTAATGTCAGATTTTCGAAGCCATATGTTACACTTATCAAATTAATACATCTATCGTTCCATTATTTGAAAGCCATCTAGTAGCTAGTAGCACCTTCCCCGGATTGGGAAGAGATCCAGTTTAGAATCCCGGTAGCGCAACAACAATATTTTTCGATAAAATTCATTTTTTATGTGTATCTTTCTAATTAATACATTTAATTAGTATTTAAAATACCACAGACCTATGTTCTCAATAATTATAAGTTCTCAATAAAAATGTGTTCTCCTTAATAAATGTTTTTTAATAAATTCAAACGCAAATCTATAATATCTCGAAATGAAATAAACATGACTTAGACCACTTTTATAATAATGGGCACATATGTTCCTGAGGCTCTCTCGTCTCTCAAATTTGGCGGTAATGGTCGGAATGTATCAGTTGGTCATTCTATTCTTCGTACAAAAGACAATATAGAACAAATCTCGAGACAAGTTTCATCCCGCGTATACGGCAATAAGTAAGTGTTACTGGGTTTGCGCTATTTGCGAACACCGTCGTATTTGAGTCTTGTCTGTTCGTGTATATTGATTTTTTTTTGCTTCGGGCGGTTTCCCTTTCGATTCCTCGCTCTCTCACCTGTTCACCAACCGGAATGTGATGCATTCGATTTTATCGGTTGCCTAATTTCCCCGCCATGTTCCCGGGCCGCGGCGCCGCGTGGACTTTACGGCGCTCGGGGCCCCGGTGTTGGGATATCAGGTAATAAAGAGCTCTTCGCGAGCGCTCCCCGCCGTAAAACTCTCCCAGGACCCGCTGGCTTTCTTCCAGCCTCTTTAGTCTCGGTATCGTTCGCGGTTATTGTTTTGTTTACGAGTTGAACATGTTTGTACTTTTTATTTATAAATTTGTCTGCTCGGCTTTTTGGTGTTTCGCTTTTTATACATTTCAATGCGAAAGAGGAACAAAGGGAGTTCATTTTTTACTGTAACAACTAAATTGTCAATTTTTTTACTGAAAGTTAGAAATATGGTCGTAGGTACATTATGCATAGGTAGGTACTGTGCTTAATTCGTACCCCTTAAGTAGATACTTATTTAAATAAATATTAGATTGATGCATAATTATCCGCCGTTTTGTTTTTTGAATTCGACGCTTAATTGACATTATTTGTAATAATATAATTCTTTAATAGGGTTAAGAAATTAGAAAACCATACACATAGACGCCACATTATACCGTACCACTTGGAGAAAGGGTTGACAGCTGCTAAGTCATTTCGCGATCTCAACGATCTTTTCGGTGAAGGAACGATTAGCGGAAGGGCATACCAAGCGTAGTTTGTTCGCATCAAAGCTGATGATACCAGCTTAGGCAAGTCAAGAAATGGTCGATCTTCGGATTTTGATGACCAGACCCTTCTTGAGACTGTGGAAGAGGACGAAAGTTGCACCACTAGGACACTGGCTGAGAATTTCAACATCGATCAGTCCACGATTTCGATGACTACGCCTCCGAATGATAATTGTACATAATATGTTTTGAGTTTGTTTTGGTTTTTGGTTATGTTACAATTTTTTTTTTTAAAACGGCGGATAATTATACATCAACCTAATATATAAATAATTTAAATAAAAAAATAAAACTTATGACTAATCATTATTACATACCAGTCCAAAAATAAAGAGTTACTTGAAGTTTAAGTATTAGGTATATAATAAAATTAGTATATATATGGGAATTGAATGGGTTGCCAGTATGAAAATAATGTTGGTGAACGATGTGGGAGTCTGCGTGTGGGTATATGTTGTATCAGAAGTTTTGGTACTGGGTGTTAAATGTTTTGTTTCACGCACCGGTATTGCTGGGTGCGTTCAGTATCGTCGGGCGGTGATAACAAGCGTGGATGTGATGTATAAATTAAGACAAACGTTGACGTATTAAATAGTCATACGTCATACCTAAATCGCACTTCATGGAAATGATTTATTTTCTATCTGACATTTCAGAAACAAAATTTATAATTTATTTGTTTTCTCCAGCACACAGTTAAGAGTATCTATCATGTACTTCAAAGTACTTCTCTTCAAAGATTTCTTTATTCGTACCGGTACAAATTTTATATTGGAACAGAGCTTCATCGTCGTCACGTCGCAAACAGTACCATTACCGAAACATTACTCAATATATTACTTGAGCTGTGTATCATTCAATTTGCACATTTATACACAGATATGATATCATTTTACCTTACGGAATTAACAAAAAAACTTACTAGAAAACTTAGATTTTTTTTTAAGAATAACAAGATATGGTTTTTAACTATGTATAATTTTTATTTTTTACCTAATAATATGATGTATTTATTTCATAGCCGAAAAGTTTAATATTCCGCCGACTCGATTCAGATTTTTTTTTTATTAAGTTAGATGTCTCCTTGCGACAATTAGGTATCGGACCATTCAAATAAAAAAGACACATAATAAAACGATCGAGACTAAGGCACAATAATGGCACGAAATGAATGAATGATAAACAATAAAGGCATTAAATGTAATGAGTACGATGTTCAGGTACTATTGTATTTTACACTTAGATTGACATAACGTTAGTCGCCGAAATACATAATAGCTATATTTAGCTACACTTTGTACAGTTTTTGAATCGCGTAAAAGTACATTTTCCTCAACTTCCGTACATAAATCAAACGTCACGTCTAAAATATTATTTGGAGAAAACAAATTTACGGCATAGTTAACGGAGAAACGGGTCGAGTCGGAGAAACTTCACGCGGGAGGAAGAAATTTAGTTTTGAAACATATTTTCAATGGATACCGTATTGCCGTACACATCACAAATTGCTTTATTGTGTGCCAGAAAGTGTTATCGAATCCCCGTTACAGCACGTGACGTAGAAGGTCTTTGAATATACTCAAATTCCCCTTAACTCTTAACGATCCGTTTCAGTCTTCGGGAAATTACACCCCTATTCATGTGTTGCCCTTACGCCAATCGATTTCCGCAAATGTCTCCCAGCGAGATGGAACTTCGCCTCTGGCCCGTGGCACATGTAGCGAAACTTCGCAAACTGTATTTTCCGGGAATCTAAAACACACTTGGAGCGAATTACTTTTTGATAATCTTTTTTGTCGTGGAAGTGATTTACGGAGGGGGTGGGGGATGCTCAGAGTACCTACCCCGTGCTCGGGGAATTATTATATGTGTTAGAAATTTTTAAATTGAGTTTCATAAAACAAAAGAAGAAGCGATCGTCCAATTGACTTGGGAATATATCGGGCGCAGGATTGACATGTAGTCAAGTCATACTTGCTCACTGCTCCTTGCGCGGAATTCTAAAAACTTGTTTTTAATTTGTTTTATAATATAATAATAAGCTGTTTTACTGTGTGTAATTTTGACAGAAATTAAATTCAAACATTTATAAAAGAATTGTGTTTTTTTTTAAATCATATTGTATCCATCATCAGATGAATCAATTAGGAAGATATGCAGAAAAAATCTATCTATCGAAAAAATATTTGGTTACCGCCGGTATATGATTCCGGAACAATCTCTTGCCGGGAGAAAGCGTTACCATTACGGCACATCAAGTATTTAAATTTACGACAAATTTTAGACTTATATTAAATAAGACTATATATATATATATAGTCTTATTTAATGTTTTTACCATCTAAAAGTTAGAAACTTTATATTATCCCGGCAAGAATATTCTTTCGATAGCTAGATTATTCCGTGTGTCTTTCCAACTGATTCATCACATTTGTTTTAAATATCATAGAACTATGGTCTACATTATCAACTTCACAATAAAATGTGTTTTTATTAATAGATATCATATTTTATTTGAGTCGACCGGAATAAGAATAATCTCTTTATTAATATTAAAATCATGTAAGGTTGACAGTATACTCACTGACTCATATGTTTTTCTACATTCATAATGCTAGCCAGGAGATATAGCGAATGCACTCCCGAAGCAATGCGTCATGTATTTTTAACATATTGTACTGGCGTGTGCTGTGCACTACTGCGGACAAACTATAAACTAACTTGCACTATAAGTACAGTACAATAGCTCATATCGAAAGAAAGGACTTCCGTGGTATTGGAGTGCCTCCAGAATGTCCGAGCTCTGCTGAATCATCGTGTCGCTGACTACCTGTCGAGGATTCAATAAAGTACCATAATCATCCACGTCGGTCCTTCACGAATAAGGATCGTGATCTCTATGAGTTCTCGCCCTCTTGACTGTGCTCTTCCATTTTTTCGGCATCAGAGAAGTGCCTGTTTCCTTTTTCACTTGGTTGGTCCAATGTATGGAGAATCTTCCTCTTCCTCTTCGTCCTTCGATGTGATTTACCGCAACAGGCTTCTCCAAGGTATATTATCTTTCCGCAAGGTACCCAAAAAATTGAAGGATTCGTCTTAGGCAAATGGTTCAGAATGGAGACGTTCGTGCGTCTCGCCGTTAACGGTTGTCTCCAGCACCATATCTCAATCGCACTTATCCGTCTTCTTTCTCTTGCCTTCATGGTCAGATAGTATCAAGTAGTAAAGTTGACATCTTATGGGTCCATGTCTGATATAAGATGGGTCATATAAAAGTTATAATAATACGGATATCTTTTATATCTTGTTAAAACATTTATTTTTAATGTTATTACTGTAAAATTATACTTTTGTATTTTGTATGGATCACACGGAATACATGGTTAAATAGTCTCGTCTGGATTAAATGAATAAATAAAACTAAAAAATAACGCTAACGATGTCCGTCAGTCTCGGTATGTCCCATAATATGGCGACCGCTGTGTGTAAATGACATTGTTACGTATACACAAATCGCCGGCAGTTGTCGGTTTATGACTATTTCTTTATATTGTAATGGTATTATAATGAAGTAAACATGATAATTGTGTTTACAATCCACTGTAAAGAAGATATGTACGATATACTGCATACAGTTTTGTTTCTAATGTTTTGTCCATTTTTGTATGAATAAATAACGACGGCGGTATAAAAGCTGGTTTCTTAACCCAATATAGTATTTAAACTAGCAAATTGGGTTGGAATTTAATATTATTTATTTATTATAATTTAGTTAACTTATAATAATAATGATAATTAATATAGCACCATTTTCAATTATACAAAAGAAAATCACTAGGTACATAGAGATATAATATATAAAGTTTTTTATAAAAATATTTATATATAAGTGGGTACTGAATAATTAACAAATATTAAAAAAAAAATTCGAAACAAATGAAGATAATTTGATGTTAAGTTTTAGTTTTTTTTATCACCCTGATGAAGAAAACTGATTATTTCAATGATAAAACTCACGTAGTTAAATACAAAGTTTATGTATAATTTTATTAATGAACTTTTTATTTATTTATATAAATCCGATTGTTTATAAATATAGCTTTTTTTAATACCAAAAAAGTGAATTACTAAAACATATAATAATATATGATATTTTACCCTCTTTAAGACTCACGTACTGTGTACCTGTCAATATTGTAGAGTACGTAAATAAATTACTTTGTAAACTTCATGCCATTCCAGCATATCTTATGATTAAACGTCCCAATTAGTCGCAGGGGGCATACAATTAATACTGTTAAATATAAAATATATGTAGAAGAGGCATATATATATATATATATATGACATTTTTAAACGTGAAGATGTAAGGTCTATGAAAGAACGCCAATGAGAATTCGGTTCCTAGGACTCCCGAGAATGAGACGGGCGTACAATATCATTGTAGAAAGGATGTAGCGAAGCTAAAAATTCCTTGTTGGTCACAGGTCAAAGCTTAAAGCAGAGAGTCTTTGAGGAGGATTATGTGGTCCGCGATGGACCGGAAATGCCGTCAGAGTCAACTATAATAATAAATATGAAGTCACTTTATTGTCTGATATAATCGTTACAATTTCTTATTCTTACGTACCTATTTTTTACCAGTCCTTTGTTCAGTTAATATTTTAATATCTTAGACTCAAATTGGCTTATGTATGGAGACTGATTTGTGTACTTATATGCCTTCTAAAGCAGGGTTTTATAAATTATTTTTCCAACTCATTATTTATATTTTTTGACTTTTAATACTCTTTATTTCTAATTAAATTAATAAATAATAAAATAGGCTAATGTAACATGTAACACTCGCTTGGTCAAAATATTTACCATTGCAGGGTAGTGACATCATTTTCTAGTACATAATTTCATTGTAGGGTGGTGATATCATTTTCTAGTATATTACTTCTTTCTATTTAAAATGTTAAAACATACGAGACTTTTGGAAACTTTTTTAAATAAAACCAACACTTTAGCGAGACGTCATTCGTAAAGTATTGTGTTTATTTTTATATTATTGTATCATTTCTAACTATGAATGATACTTTAGAAATACATCATGTATCGATCGGCATAATTAATTTATTACCATTATACTAATTCTCTCCGTTTGTACATCGGTCATACTTTTAATAGCGTAAGCCGTATGCACGCACATTTCGAATTAAATAATTCAATAATCGTCGGCCACCACGGACGCGTTCCATTTCTTCAAATGAATCAACTGAGCTTTGAGTATCCGATCTGGGTAGGTGTCTACTTTACAAGTGTTCAATAATAATTTAATTCATTATCAGAAGATGGGCAGGCACTTGCCAACTATTATGTGTAAGATTGAAAGGAAAAAAAAATTCTGTTGAAAATATGATTACTGACTGGCGTTTACCAGATAAGGTACTTATTATAAATAATATTCGTCGTACGTGCGACGACCTTAATTTTTGTACATTATGTAAAATGAAAATGGGCAAGTCTGCGATCGGAAAGGCCCTGAGCCGAGACCCGGAAGCGCTCCCACTTCTGGATAAAGTTTCTCAATCCGTTTCGACCTCCGCGGCCGATACCCATCACGCAAATCGATGGGGCAATCCACAATAGCCGCCGGCAACCCCCCCGACACGCGGCATTACCACAAACATAAAGCGGCGTTCACAATTGAAAAAAATACATCTGACAAAACGGCTGGGGTGTGCAGAAATGTCGGCGAGCTGTGTCCCCCGCCAGGCTCCATTCTTCGCCGCGAGTTCGAGGAATTTACCGCCGGAAATAATTTTCTTGTTCACTTTTTCGGGGTTGTTAACGTCGCGCCGTCGTGTTACCTTGCTCTTTTTTTGTTGTTGGTACCGATGAGTTTTGATACGTCGCGTTTAGTTATCAGTGTTTTATTTATTATTACATAAAAAAATTTCACTCATCTTATCTATATCTGAGAATCATATATTTATCAATGTATAACATATCTAGTCCACAATATTTTGTGGGAGGATACCTAACTTAATTACGAGTCTAAAAATGTTCACGGTACGTACAAATTCACCACCGTTACGAAAAATATGATTAAGATTTTTACAAAATCATGTGTGTACTTCGAAAAAAATGTTTGAGAAATTGACCCGTTATTATTATATATTGATATTATATTAGATATAGGCCTCAAATCATTGAAAATAATAAATAATCTAGCCGTTCAAAATTTCAAAACGATTTTTTTTTTGTATTCTGTTTTTTATATCAATAAAATATTACAGTCAATAGAAATAATCACATTACTACGCTAACATGGTTGTCATTAAGCACATGTAGTTTTAACATTGTCGACACATATTTTTAATATATATCCACCCCTAAAATGTTGTGCACTCAGTATATATATATAAAATTTAAAAAATATTTTTTCTCCAGTTATCACGTTCTTATATTTTATAATAAGCAATACGTATGTGTGTATGTAGATACATACAAATATTTACATACGAAATATAGTGATTGCTACATTACATAACTTAAATGGAGAAAAGCCTCAAAAATGCTTCGCAAACTGTTTAAAAAAAAAAATTGTATTCCTCATATTTAATGAAATCTAACATTATTTATTTTCTACATACAACGTAAAGACAATAATAATTTTTATATTATCTACAATATAATAATTATTATATCGGCTTACCTCAAATGTTATTATTAGGTGTTATTATTTATAAAGGCACACCCCTAATATGACGGGAGGAAATAACCTCTTTAGTTACTGTGCATGTAATTCAGTCTTTCCGCCCATGTTTATTATGAATGTAAACAATCTCGGGGGTGTTTGAACTTCTTGTTAGTTATATGGACTATTTTTAGTTAATCCAAACATGTAAAAGGTTTGATATATTTTTCTAGCCTTTTTGTGTTAATAATACATTTATTTCTTCTCTAATGATGGAATTATTTATAAATGCGAAAGGGATTGACTATTTGTTGTGCATTATAGATACTGAAGTTCAACGATATTGCAGAGACTGCATATTAAAATTTGTGGTTCTATTAGTATTTAATCATTTAATTATACCAATCGAGAATTAAGATGAGAATTTAAAATAACATCTTACTATTCAGACATGATCACCAAAAAAGATGATACTATAGAATGGACTCTACTGTAAAATTAAAAAAAAATTATGAGTATAATAAAATAAATACGAAAAACTCTTTTAGAGATTGAACCTCGACGTAAAATTGGTAGTGTTTTTTTTTCTACACTATGTTCCAGGTCGTTGTTGTATTTGAATAACTACGAAATGAAACTTTTTTTTAAATTTAGTTTTTATTTATCAATTATTTGGTTTATTACAATTATATATAGAACATGATATTGGCCAAGTGGCCGCACCTGGCAGCGGCACCATATTTTTCATAACATTCTCGCACACTTCGTGTGTTATTTCAGCAATTTTATTTTGAATATTATCCTTTAGCATCGAAATTGTTGGCGTAGACCTTTCCTTTCATGTATCCTTACAGAAAATAGTCGGGAGCCGTCAAATCAGGTGATTAAAGAGGGCAGTTGATATCAAAAAAATTTGTCATTATTCTCACAAAATTTCAAGCATAGCTCAAGCTGTGTATGAGGTGGCATCATCCTGTTGAAACCATACGTATTATAAGCCTAATCGACCCAATTCAGCCAAGAAGTTTTCCAACATATGACCATAGCGATCATTATGAATGGTTACAGCATTGCCGTTATTATTTAGATAAAAAAATTTAATGACTTCGATGCTCCATAATAAATAATAATCAAACAATCTCTACGACTACCAAATACGAACTGCCAAACGTCTGCTAAACCAAAATGGCGGCCAAACAAAATCGGCCTGATGCATAATATTCACCCTGTATATAACAAATGCACATTTCAATTTTCCGAGAATGAGTCAAGTGTTGAGAAATAACATGTGGAAAGGGTCCGGATTAGCAAGAACGAGGGGTTGTTTCGTAAGTAATTTAGCCCATTTGCGAGTAGATCCAAATGACAAGAAATAAGAAAAGATCCTAACAATATTTAAATGGTTTCAATTTGGTTTTATTTGTTTATAAGATCAATTTGTGATTCTGATCTGTCCGCATATCTGTCTTTACCGTCAAGATATTGTGTTTTAATGTTGTCGTCGACAATGTTTAAAAAAAGATTGACATGGGTTCAAAAATAAAAATATTTATTAAATTTAGAATAGTGGACGATTGAATAATTTATTGAGCAAATATGAGTGATATAAATATAAGTAAATCCATTAGTTACAGTTCGATTGATTTTTGATGGCTGATACATATTGTATAGTTCCGTAAATTATATACCTACATATTTTTTTATATTACTTATTTTTCACAGCACATTATATATGTTTCAGTGTAATCATACTATGTACTTTATGGGCTTATGTCACAGACCAGTAAATAAATAAACATGAAGTAAAGTACACATATAGGAGGTTTGGAACAGTAGTTGCGGGACGAGGGGCATTCTACACATTATTGATGGAAACATAAATCGTATAGTTTATGACACATTTATGCAACAGTAAAACTATTTACTCTTCGAAAATTAAATCATGGGTATACAAGACGTATTTTTACATTAATGCATATTTTATTGTCAGCGTTTAAATTTTCATTTCAATTGAGTTTTTTTTTTTTTTAAGTTGCGTAGCTATTTGATTGCGTAAGTTGTACTAAAGTAATCACGTGGGTGCCACCATAATGAAAATATTGGGACAAGGAATTTGCGTTAGTTCATATTTGGCGGTCTGTGGTTTATGTCAATAACTAATATCGAATATATCAATAACTAGTATCGCTGGAACTTTTATTCTTAAATTAAGAGATAATTGATAATAATTACATCAATTATCGTTTTTTTTACTTTAAGAAATTATTTGCAGATTTGTTTGCTTTAAGTCGTGTTTTTATTCTTTAGATTCTTAGCTTTCTTATCTTCTAAACTAGTCCCAGGTAAGGGTGGGTTTTCTCCCCTTCCAGCTGTCCTCTTTAGCACATTATACGAGTATATGGATAATCCACGTTATATGAAGAAAAAAAACACAATAAATGCAACAAGCTTTTCTTGAGTCTCAAATAAATGTGTAATTTTAGTTTTACATCTTCGATTATATTGACAGTAGTACCAATAAGAGGCTATCTAATTAGTGTCAGTAGAGAAGCTTTCTCTTTGCGCGAGGGGTTCTTTATTTGATCTCTTCCCACTCATAGTCGAGGGGATCAATCCAAACATCGCATCGTCCGAATCACTCTAGTTAAGGGCAGGAAGCGGAGTCTGTCTGGGTCGGCGATCTTCCTTCCGGTCCGCCTTTTCCGGGAATATTTCCCGACATTCCGGGGATTCCGCCCCTTTCCACCCTTCCCCCCACCATGAGCCCAGTTCGCTCCGCAGCCCGGCCGCGGAGGCTGGGGGGCGCAGGTGCATCTCCCGCTGTTTCCATTCACCCCGCATCAGCGTCGCTGAAGTATGGCCACCTGAAACTACAAGAGGAACAAGTCATATTTTGTGTTTTATGAAAACATTAATTGTATGTATGTGAATATATTTTTAATTTAGTTGTGATTTTTTTATAATATTCTTACATCTAGTATACAACACTTTTCAAAACATTTAAAAAAATGTTTTTTATTTTAATATTAGAAAATATAATACATTATAAAATAATTAGTAGGATATATATATTATTAACTTGCTAATTTCAAAAGGGTATATATATCATTTCTTTTAACATTTATTACATCTCTATGAGAGTAAGACTCGTGTATAGAGAAGGAGTATATACGAGAATTTATGTTTCAGTTAGTCTATGTATATATATTTTAAAAATATGAATTAAACGTATTAATTAGAAAGATATACATATAAAATCAATTTTATCGAAAAATATTGTTGTTGCGCCACGGGGATACGAACCTGGATCTCCTTCCAAACCGGGGAAGGTGCATTATTCAACTATGCTACAGCGACAATATTTTTAGCGACAAATTTTTGAACCTATATGTTACCTTTTTGATATTATTACATTTAATCGTTCCATTATTTGAAAGAGCCATATCTACTTTATTTTTACGGAATCTCAAATACCTTTGATAACAGACGCCAGAATAAATATCACAGACCTATGTTTTTAATAATTACAACTTCACAATAAGAATGTGTTCTCCTAATATTTTTTTTACTTCAGATACAAATTTATAGTAGTCTATAGTTTTTCTAATATATAGTGAATTTGGATTGCGGTATATTTTAGTTTTGGAATATCAATTTGGTCTTTAAATCTTGTATATCGGAATTCGCTTCTAATATTTAATTGATTTTTAATTTAGAAAATATGGATTATTGATTTTTTTTATATATGTCTCTTATTTTTGGTACTTAGAAATCTGCGAAGAGTTGTATACTTGTATAGTTATTTGAGTGTTATCTTTCTGTTGAATAGAAAATCGTAGAAAGTATGTTTTATCAGTATTAATTGATAGTAGGTATCATCTGTCCACTTTTTTATGGCATAAACGTCCTCATTTGCAGATATATTAGCGTCGGTCCATGTTTTTTCATCAATTATTAGTACTGTATCGTCTGCATAAGATATTATTTTACCATGTAATTTAAGTTTAAATGTATTATTAGAGTATAAAATAAATAAAAATGGTCCAATTGCATCGTATATCAATTGATATTATGTTAAGAAATTATAAATACAATAGAAAATTAACATAATGACCAGAATACTTAAAAAAACTTACAAAAACTTAGATACTACATATTCTGCATACCTATGAAAAGTAGCAAGACTAGTTGCTTCCTTCACATTTGCTGGCGGTTCATTGAACAATTTGAGACCTTCATGGTATAAACTATTTTGTATTCCTGCCAAATTTGTTTATGGAAGTCTAAAATCCCAACGACTTCTCGTAGGATACGTGTGCACTTTAAAATTATATTCTATATTTTTATTCATGTATGGCCGCAATAATTGATTATAAATTTTGTATGTCAATACTAGAACATTTTTTTTTTGCTTGGCCGTAATTAATTTTAGTTGTTTTATAATATAACTTATTCTTATATGTCTATTACACCTTAAAATAGTACGCATTACTTTGTTTTTTCATTTTTTTCTTCTCAGCTTCATTTCCCAAAAATAGTACTGTTGAAAAATAATTTATATGCAGATTGACAGTGGAATTGTAAACTAATTGTGATATTTTTAGGTTAAGTTTCTTTCTTATTCTGCTTTTTTCCCCATTTTATTTTTAATCATTAAAATATATTTGTTTTATAAATATATTGTTTATCTAACTGTAAACCAAGGTGTTTTTAAAAGATTGGAAAGTTCTTAATAGATATTTATATTTAAACATTTCAAATGCTACTTAATACTTATATCAAAACTTTTGCAAGTTCAACATATATAAAAATAATTACAAACATTGCAAATTAATTTTTTTAAATTGGTCCTTCAATATGTTGATAAATCAATATATAGTGGTTTAAATAAAGTGTTTTTTTAATTATTTATATTATAAAACTAATTCAAAATAGTTCTAGTAGGTACCTGACTGAATAAATGATTTTTTATGACATTGAAACATATGGGAAAATGACCTTAATGATACAGGAATACGGATACGGTAAAAACACCATTTGAAATTTAGACGCACGTTAAGAATGCTAGATGCACTAAGGTTGCTCACAACTGTGTGCCCTAAATATATTTTTGAATATTTCGAACATCTTGAGAGGTTTGTGGTGGTCGGTAACGTGGAGGGATCCAAACGGAGAGGTAGACTCGAATCCGCAGACTTTGACAAAGGGTTTTAAAATGGTGTTAAAATATCCAATGAAATGTGAGGTTTTTCTACATTTTTTACGAGCGTAATAAGAGACTTGTGACGTTGGTGCATTCAGCCGGGCGCGCCGCTCACCTAAGCCGCTGGGGTAGTTAGCTGGGGTAGTGGCGGCTGCCCCCGCACCTGCCCTCGCGACCGCAGCACGGCCGCCGCTGGTTCGGCGCTCGGCGCGGGAAAAATGGCCATAGAGAAAATAAGCGCGGTAATTAATATTCCGCTGGAGCCGGGATCATATCGATGTATTCGAATGAGAACGGTTTGATGCCGTTTGGGCGCCCATTCCATTTGTGTTCGTAAAATATATATCCGTATCCGGTAGCGCACCTGGTTTACCTAAGCCAATTGGTAGTTATTTTTTTAAATTGCCGTAAGATAAATTTCAAAAGAGGGGAATATATCGACGTAATTTATTATTCGCTCGTGTAGAATTTTTTAGGTGTGATAATAATAAGTTTGGTTTCAACTATTTTTATTCTATAAATCTTGAATTTATCTCTTTTAGAACAAATAATACCTATCAGCATTGTATTTCGGTGGAGATTATTGTGTTGGTTTCTTCTGAGATTTTATTCTTGTCTTCAAAAGTTTTTCCGATAAATTTTCCTTTCGTTCATGATTATGGGGAGGTATCTGTGCAGAAAGGCACGTATTTGTTTATTCATTTTTATTTTTATACATAAAAGAAATCGGCGCTGTGTTGTGCAGAGGCGAACTTGAAATTAATTAACTAAACTGAAATTTTCATTAATTTGTTTTGTTCTCATCTAATGAATTGAACGAACTAAACAAACAATAGATATCTCATAGAGACGAAGCTATTTTTTATTATATTTAATGGAAATAGATGGAAGTATGGGTAATTACAGGGCTTACGACCTGTTTTCGGCTGACTTAAGTGATCATTTTATATAAATATAACGTTCACCATTCTAACCTATTAATCAATCTCCATATCTATCAAATTTATGAAAGTTGTATATATGTTAATATGTGGAAACGCTTCGAGTACTACTACATTATCGTTTATTATGATGGTTAAGTAGGTTTTATTTCTTATGCCAAATTTTTACACGAAATTGAATATGAACATAAAAACACACATTGTGGTAGGTTTATATGTAAATTTAAGTGCAAATGATAAACAACGTATCTCACACTCAAACATTTCGCTTCGCACTTTGTCTAAGTACGCACGAATTCAAATTGTATTTAGCGAGGGTTTTTGGTACGTAGGTTTAATTTTAAAAATATGCGTACATAATTCAGGCAGGCAAGGTGTCTGTAGGAAATGGGTTGTTAACGAGAATTAACGAACTAACGCGAAAAAATCCCTCGTTAGTAGGCTGTATAAAGCCGGGTAGTTTAATCGAATGCTGTTACTTAGTATAGTACAGCTGTGGATGAACACAAGCGCTTTGGTGTTCTATAATGTTTTTTAAATAATGGAGAATATATTTTCGTTATTTAAAATTTTTTTTAATGTTCAATGTTTATTACATTATAAAAAATTAACAAAATTTTCTACTATACACACCGTTGAGTATTGATTTAATCACGACTTAATCATAAACATATATATTATAAATAACAACTTAGTTATTTATATACGTTAACGAGAAAAACTGCATCTTTCGAAATTCAGTTGTGATAAAAAAAATATTAATCTGTTTGTGAAATACCAAGTTTGGTTTATTTAAAATAAAAATATAGCTGAATACAATAACTGCCCTGTCAAATAATATAATATTTATTTTTTCACTTTTACTAGAGATTCTGATTGAAAATTGCCCTAAAAGTTTTTCAAAGTGGAGTTTAAACGCGGATCAGTGTTAGCTTTTAGTCCACTTGTTCTGAACTTAGCGCCTTGCGTCTTGTATATACCTATTCGGGGTGAATTCTAAACCAGTTATTTAACCCCATCTTTTATTTCATTTCGAGTGAGAGGGAAGACGAGCTTGCTACTTATATTCTCTTTCTATTAATATATCAAATTAAAAACTTCGTGAAAAGATTTCAGCGAAATATCCCAACGGTAATGCAACATATTACAGTGAAACTTGTGAAATTTTTGAATAAAAGTGATGACGTTAAGAAATTAATGTCTGCACCGTATAACTTTTAATAATACCTACCTGGAATAATGTTCACACTGTAGTCGAGGTAGTTTAAAATATTTTTACCAAATTCTTATAATATAGGTGGTTTGGTCATATAGAACGGATGAATGTGGAGATAGTGGTAAGACAGATATAAAACGCAAATGTTGATGGTACCAGAAATATAGGACCAAGTAAACCAGATACTGTAGGATGGTTCTGTTAGAAACCTCAACAATCGGCGGGCTTTTATGAGGAGATATGAATGTGGATGAGGCGAGAATTGTGTGTCAGGACAGAAGAGTGTAGCGCTCTATCCTTTCTGCCTATCCCCGCGGAGAAACGGCGTGATGGTAAGTTAGTTAGTCATAATATATCAGAAAACTATCAAGGGGTCCAAATTATTAAAAGTCTCTGGAGTAGCTAATTATTTGACGATAAACTTATATAATTTCTTAACTCAGACCTTGGAGTTGTATTTAATTTTTTTAATATTACCTATATTCTATCAATGAAATTGTTTCTGTCAAGAAAAGTTCTTAAGAGATTACGTTATTTAATAAAGTCATCTCTTAAGAGAAGGTTTAATACCCATCTAGGTATAAAAACATCCCCGATACAACACGGAGGGATGATTAATGATAACGATGATATATTTTCATTATTACTCTTTGTCTTGGCTTTTGCGAGAGTAATCTCTAACCGAACCGTTATGAACCGTTGGCCCTGCGGTCTGGGTGGAAAATATTCTGGATAATTAGGGAGAGGAAAATGGCGTTGGTGAGATTTTATTTTATCATTTTTATTTTATTTAATATTTACGACCATTTTATATTCGATAATGCATTATTCCATTATCAAAGTGCACCAACACAATGGTGCAGTAATTGGCGGAATGCAATTCAATGCGAAAGCTTTTAATATTTTATCGCATGCCTACGATGCAATTAAAACTTTTCTCTTTGTGTTTTTCAACATTTTCATTTATTCATTTCACTATTATTGGATCCACAAAAGAAGCACAAATGGGTATTTAGTGGACTAACTCTATTGGTTTTTCATAATAATGGACACGAGTTTTCCATTATGAAGACATAAATGTCAGTATAATAAGGGAAATGATTATGCAATTTTCATAAGTTAGTTTGTATTATTAATTATATTCCATTACCTTTATTATTTATCTTTATATGTCCATCGGGGTAACATCCGAGAAGGAGTTTTGTGTAGGCGAAAGGGGTGCAAAATTCTACTAGAATTGTGTTTTAAATAAATATTTTTAAATAAATAATAAGATAAAATACTTTGTTTAAAACACTATTTATTGATAAATCAACATGTTTCGATACCTATGATATCTTCTTCGGGAAGCAATGTATACTTCCGCTCTTTTCTTCCGCATCTACCGTCATGTCTCCTCAGTACAATAAAGGTAAAGTTTTGACATTAAATTTATTCATTTGTGTACTCTGTTTGGGGGCTGGGAACGAAGTAATTGAATTTCAGTTATTTGTTATGGGAAAAACTGTTTCTATATTCGTCAGGCCCTTAGAAACGGATTAATGACTACATAGAGGTTCCACTGTATAATGGTTAAAGTTTGTTCATTCATAATGTAAGTGTACTGGCGATGTCAGAGTGATCGAATAGTGAGAACTATGATACCTCTATACTATAGATGGATCTAGCTTAGCGGAGAGAATATAATATAACAAAGAAATTATCTGGTACTATGTAATTTGCATACATTGTATCGTTGGAGTAACTTTATACTCAATAATAGGTGTTGTAAACTAATTTTGTTCATACTTCTACTATAAGAAACCTTCGTTCCTTGTTTATTGTTCTTTTGTTATTTATAGTTGTTATTAGTAATTTTAGATTATTAATAATTTTTTGACCAGCTATATTTTACTTGATTCAAAAAAATATTTTATTTGGAATATATTGTCTAAATATCTAATCCATTTACCATATATGTGTATTTTACCACATACTCACAGAAAATTACTTTGTAATCCTTATTTTTATTTGGCGTTATTTTTCACGTTTCGCAGTTCAATTAATATAATTTTATAATTGACGTAACAGTTATCTTTATTATAATAAATATAAATACAATCCATTTAAACCTTATTTAATGAAAGTCTTTTGTATTTAATCGGGTAGTGTTATACCTTTAAAATAGCGAGCACACCTATTACAGCCTGCGATTCTGTTGCGGCAAGAGGAGGCCCGACCCGCAAGATTATAGCTGCGTCCTGAACTCTCGACGTTCGCATCAACCTTAAAGTGTACCTTAAATTTAGACCACTTTTCAGAGAGGAACGTGTAAATGGATACCTTTGTTCATGCGGTTCGAGCGTGTGAATAGACCTTTTGATCAGATCTGTACAGCTCGGCGAAGTCTGACCGGAATTCTTCCAAAGAAGGCTTAATACTCCTTTATCCCTTTGCGTGAGCACTTTATTAAGTGAGTCCTTTCTTGCCTAAAACGTGTTCCTTGTTACGAGGCTGTACACTCGGGGAGACAGTCCTAATCGGCGGCCCCTCATTTGCGAGAAAGACTTCGGCCGTTAGGTGTGTCGTTCAATGTATGTGATTTTGTGGAATCGGCTAAAGAATGGGTTATGGTTTTATGGGAGATTTTCAAGATCTTTTAATAATCGCTGAACCGTCATCGTTATTGCGGCGTCTGTTACTTTGGTTTTAAGGCGAGCCGAGCTCTCCGGTGGGTTGATTTACATTTTTTTTTTTTTGGGAATTCAATTATATCTATGTCTCGTGTCTTGGCTGCTCGTTAAACCATAGAAGCACGCCAACATTGTTTTCTGAAAAGATCTAGGTGGGCGGGGATGATTCAAGAAACGGAATAAACATGAAACATTAGACTTTTTTTTACTTGGATCCAATGTTGCCTCTCCACACATATCTCTTCTCCCATTCCATATTGTTTTGTCTTAAATTTATATTTATTTTAAACATGATTATTTGCTGTGGTACTGGTGGAAACTTGTAGGTTTGTCTATTTAGTGTAGGCACTTCACCTCGTGATCGATCTCCATCTATTTTCACATTTGTTGTTTATATTCCTCTGCTATTGGACTGGAGTGCGCCGTGTAACGTAGTGTCGTGTATCTGATTGATTTGCTCGGTTAATAACGTGAGAATTAATGTGAACAGGGATCCCGAGGGCTGCGGTACGTGCGTGCATAAAAATAATACCTAGTTTCCTCCGCGCGAACGTGTGTTGTAACACAAATGAACGTAATTTGTCAGAAATGGTCAGATTTAATTAAAATTCCACCATTTATTAGCGATTCTACGATCCGAGGCGAAAAATGGTTTTGCAATATTCAGTGCTGCAATAAAGATCATTAATTAAGGCAGAGGAATCGGATCCTCCCTTACATTTTAACAGCATCGCATTAGGCATCGATGAGCAGTTCCGGAGTAATAATTGTGGTCTTGTGTGTGCAGCCGTTTCCCCGACAGCGCGACCCTCCACAGCCAGGCGGTGGAAATCTGTATCAATAGGGTAGGAGTCGTTTTCGGGCTTGTCAATTTTCTCGTAATGTCGTCCGAAAATAATTGTTGATTCCGTTCATGTCGATTCTCGGGATATATACAAATACACCCTTGCGTATATAGTATTGAATCTAAGGCTATATTGATGTTTTACATTTTGCTAATTTTGCCAATAACGATTGTTACCGATCGTTAGATTTACCGATTCCATTGCCGATACCGATGTTATGAGAAAAATAAATCACGTAACTAGGTATCTTATAGATAAATATCTGAATCTAGACGTGCTTAATAACTAAATTGAATAATTTATAAAACAATGAAATGAAATAGAAATTTTATGAAATATTCCGAAAATATTGAAAGTTGTTTTTAATAAATGTGTGAAGGTATAAACTGAATACAATTTTTAAAAACAAAAATAAACACTACGAAGTAAATGTATAAATAGTATTTATTTAAAAAAAACGAGAGTCTACAAAAATATTAAATCGCTTAATAATTAACGACAAAATATCTTTTATATTTTGGCAATGCTTAATTGATTTAAAATTATTATTTTTTTGTATGTGTTACGAGGGAAACCGAGATATTATTAATATTTTTGAAGTACGATATCAAAAAGAAAAAAATCACGACGGTACCGATTGTGAATTGTTTTTTTG
The DNA here is from genome assembly GCA_031772225.1 of Eubasilissa splendida. Lineage (NCBI taxonomy): Eukaryota > Metazoa > Arthropoda > Insecta > Trichoptera > Phryganeidae > Eubasilissa > Eubasilissa splendida. The sequence continues at coordinate 16,246,051 of CM062859.1, read as the reverse complement.
ATGTTTAAGAGATGTGTCTCCATGTGTTGGTGTGCTGTATGTTTTTACTATAATAATAATATTAACATACATTCATATAGGTATGTATTGTTAAATGAGTCCTACATTATTAAGTCGGAAACTACAATTCACATGTAGAAAATGATATGCTAAATAAAAAAATAAGTTTTGTCATTAGAAGTATTTTAACAAAACCATGTAAGAGTGTAGGCAGAAGAGAACCGAACTCTTCTGTCTTGACCCATCTCTCTCACCTGATCCACATTCATACATATTCGCAAGTTTGCTCGTCGATTTTGAGGCCTCTTACAGGGCCATTTTCCAATTTTACCTGATCACTTCAGGTCTTTCGCTGATATCCTCTATTTATGGCGCTATAAATGCAAGGTGATATTTTGGAAAAACACACATCATGTAGGTATTACCCAAATTTCGTGGTTGATGTATTTACAGTTGTCCGAATATACCAATTTCATCAATTCCAATAATTTTAAATAAATTGATTTGATTTTAACTAGAGAAGTTTTCACAACTTTGAATTATATTCTGATTAAAATATCAAATTACTGTTCTTTCATATGCACTTGTTTAATTCATATTAACGTGACAAAGAATAAGATATATAATATTTGTGTTAATTTTAATTAATTCATTCATTATTTACATATGCGTGCGATGTAAAAAACCTACGGAAAACCATAACATTATAAAATTCCAAGAGTTGCAATGATGAGTGGTGAGCATTATACAGGCAGAACACAGCTCTTTAATTTAAAAAAGGTTATTTTATAATTTTGGTTTTTTAAATTATACTTAACTAGACTTATACCTATTCTAAGGTGAGCATATAAAAATATTATTTTAGTTTAAAAAAAAACACTATTTTACATGACATGGAAGATGTACGATACAATGAAATGAATGAAAATATATGACACAATTAAAAAAAATAGTCTTTATAGAGGGAGATCGTCTATATAATATTATGTAAATAATTCGAAATAAAAATACAATTTAAGTAATCATATATTAATAAGTAAATTACCAAAATATAATTTAAATAGTGAAAACAATAAAATAAAAATAATAGTAAACAAGATTATACAAATTTTACGTTTTTCATTAAATCTTTCATATATTGTTCAAGTCTATAATGTACATTCTTTTTAATCGGCATCTATTAAGGGATTTTTATTTTAAAGTGTGGAAATATGCAGACATTGCAGGATTACTGGTAACACGGCAATTTGTGCAAATAGACTAAACTAATTAATTAATCAAAAATGTGTCGTATTTAATGAATTACACAAACAATTAACTGATTAATATTAATCGAATTTCCTTTTCATTGACAATTCCCTTTGAACAGTTCGTGACGATTTCGGTTGCCCGCATGCAAATTGGTTTCGATCTCACGATCCATTGTCTTCTAGTTCCGCCGGGTGTCGCCTGTGCCGAGGTGCCTCGCAGAACGGCCCCGTTGCGATCTTCAGGAATCGAAGGCGTTCTCAATATTTTGACTCGAGCAAATTCAATATGTCGTCCTCAGCGGGGCTTTGAATTCAAATCGTGAAAACATGTCGCGCCGAGACAAATAATATATCCATAAGGCTTCCTCACATGTGATACGAGCTTTGAGGAATGGCGACGTTGTTTCACATGTTCTATTTTATGTGTTACGAGAATTGCCACACTTGCCATTTTTCGAAGAAATTCTATTTAACGAATGACCGACGAATTGATCTGTTTTTCGTACCTGCATTAATTAATTTTGTTATATTAAAACATGATTTATTTATTTTAACTCACGATTTTACAAGTCACATAGATAATTAATAATTTTTAAGGAGAACACATTATTATTGTGAAGTTGCAGTTTTTCGTCAACCTACTCGGTTGAAGTGGCGAAACTGGATTACGTATTTTCCCGGATACGAAAAGGTCCAGGTTCGAATCTCGGTAGCAACTAAAATATTTTTCGATAAATATTTTTGTATATTATATATTCTAGTTGATTAATTTAATTTTTATTAATTAATGTAATTCAGAATATCACAATTGTCATTTTTATTCATAATGATTTTGAACACAAACTCAAAATAAATAAAATGGTTAATACGTTACCTGTTGTTAAAAAGAAGTTGACAAGTTGATGAAATTGATCTATTTTAATAAAAATCAATATTTTATTTTATATTTGTCTGTGTTAAATTAACATAGTAATATATTTCTTATTGTATTAGGTGCCTTATACATTACATTGTTTTAAATTTTAAATACTCGATCTTTATTAAGATTACTAATTAATTAATAAATTATATAAATTAGAAAGTCTATTTTAATTAATATGGCAAAATCATGTAAAATACCCAGAAGCGTGTCTAGGGCTGATCTAATATATAATAATCTAATACATTAACTTTAAAATCTTTAAATATATAAAAAGTTGTGTAAGAACTAGTTATAACTCATTTTTTTCATATGTTTACTAAACACAATTTTATGGACTCATCGTAATTTCATGGATTTTGCCCTTGCTGAGACAATTTTATTTTTATTTGTTCACTTGTTTATATTTTATTTAGGGTTCTCAGTATGTGTATTACTATACATATATTATTTTTAAGTGACGTGTTACCTCTCTAGAAGAGATAAATATCATGTTTAAAGATGAAGATCGTTTACAATATAACATTAAGAAACATAAAATAACAGTTCAAACATTAATGATATCCGAGAAATAAAGTAACCAAATAAATTTATATATTTAAAATATTCAATTGAAATTTGAATTAATATGAACAAATAATAGACATATCATACAGACAAATCTATTTTTTATTATATTTAATGGAAAAATATGGAAGTATGAGTAATTACAAGGGTTACGACCTGTCTTCGACTGGCTTAAATGATCACTTTATATAAATATAACATTCACCATTCTCACCCATTAATCAATCTCCATATCTATCAAATTTTTGGAAGTTGTATATATGTTAATAATTGGAAACACTTCGAGTGCAATCGCCACCTATTTATTTAATAACAGTGCCTTTGTAGGTGAAAATCTAGTGATCGTGTGTTCTTGGACGTATTCACATATTGAATCAATTTTGCTTATTTCAAACAATGTACCGGTTTGGGATGGACAATGACGATTACATTTTAATTTTGTATTGATAACATCCGTAACTTAATATTTGATCATACATTTATCATTGCACTCTTTTATCTCTAAAAATAAATATATTTTTACATGAATATGTACAGCTGTAGCACATTATATGTAATTAAAATTTAAAAAATATCTAAAAAATAATAAAAAAGTATTAAATATGAATGTGGTAAGTAAAGTCGCTGTACCGAATTTAATCATTTAGTTCATCTTTATTTCAAAAGAATATCAACAATTTAATTTTGTTACTGATTGTATACATACTAATTTAATGTATTAATTATAAATATATACATATAAAATCAATTTTGTCGAAAAATATTGTTTTTGCGCTATCGGTATTTAAAACATCACAGACCTATGTTCTGAATAATTACAACTTCACAATAAGATGTGTTCTCCTTAATGATTGTATACATGATTAAATTCGACAAGACAAAGAATAATGATAAAATAACAGATTTTGAAATTATTTTAAAAATCTGTTTACAAAAACCACTGTTTCTAACTCTAAAAGTTTTAGATATAGTTAACAATATATTTTCATATAATGTAATATCGTATGATGTTGCGTTGACCTAATTCGAGGGGAATTGTAAAATTTTATATGATATTTTGTGAAAAAATAATGTTGCAGTGATGTACCTACGTAATGATAAGTGGATCCAGGGGATTCGTAACCTAAAAAAATTACTCACGTTCTTTCGGTTCACGTGTAGTGCGCAACAATTAATTTCACTTGAAAGCATGTCTAGTGTGAGAGATACGCGTCGTGAAACAGACAAAAAGATCTCAAACTAGGGCTCTGCAAAATTTTGATATTCGAATCGAATAGAGCTTTTTAATTTAAGTAAAAAATTAATACGTACCTACGTATTACGTAAAAATGTAGTATACATGAATTCCACGCTTGTCTTGTTTAATAAAGAACGCTATAGCTATATAGTATAACGTTTTGTACATATTAGTTAGTTTTTTCTTTATTTTTAATTTTTGTTTATTGATTAAACTACAGTCGATTTAAATTAAAAATGTTAATGTACTCGTATTAATTTATGGTCATCCTGTAAAAATAATGTTTAAATTTTTTTTTTAAATTCACGTTTTATTTCAATGTTTAAGCTTCTTTATTCGAATCGAGGTAATTTTTGAGATTGGGAGGGCCCTGCTTGAAACCTACCGAGAGTTCATATAATAGCATTAATGCCGAGCGTGATCACCTCTACATGAAGTCAACTCGGGAAATGGCGATATCAAACGGCATCCTGCTCGTTCGGGGTGACATAAACCTCTCATTTTTCATTGTCTCCTAGTACGTGACATCATAAAGTGTTTTTTTTTGCCCCTCCACATTCCCGGCAACATGTGGCGTTGGATTAAGCTTGCATTAAACGAATCCAGGGTGCTGATGCGTGAAGCGAGCTACGGATAAATCCCCACCTCATTTGCATGTGAAAGGCGGCAATTTATCCACAACTCTTTACGTCTCGGTCACAATTGGTGAATTACAAACGAGAGCCGGACAAAGTTGAGAGAGCACTCCGCCCCAGATAGTTGGACAAGTATTTATATTAAGCAGCCCTGAAGACAGAATGGGGTTAGTATTTCTAAAGATTTGTGCACAGGGGTTCGATGTTTTTGTTACACACGGTAAAGGGAGCGTTTTAAATTGAAGGAATGCTTTTCAAAAACTCTGAAAGTTGCATTCTGATATATAATCAATGAGAATGGACCAGTAAGGTGGTTTAGTCATATGGAGCGGATGAATGGGGGAGATAATGATAAAGAAGATATATGACGCAAGTGTTCATGGCACCGAAAATAGTGGACGTCCGCGGAAGATTTGGCACGATCAGGTAAACCAGATACTGAAGGATGGTCATGAATTACATATTTTGTAACATTAAAATGAATTTTTGTGAATGATTTCAGATAAAGCTTACAATAATTTTTATATAATGGTAACTATTTAAAATGTTTTATTTTCTTCAAATTAAACCTGAATAGAGTCACAACTGGGGGTACATAGAAATAATTAAATATATATATACAGGCTGTCCGAAATATCTGAAATTAAACAGTTTAAAAGTTAACAGTTAATTAAGTTTTTATAACAATATATGTTCAAAATTTGAAAGCGCTTCTCCGGATAGAAAGAGGTCCGGTTCGAATCCCAGTACCAACTAAATATTTTTTCGATCGATTGTTTTTTTTCTTTATATCTTTCTAGTTGATTAATTTAACTATTAAAATACCATAGAACTATGTTCTGAAAATGCAACTTCATAACAAAAATGTGTTCTCTTTAAAAAAATATTCGAACTTTTGTAATTTTCAGCAAAATGGCTAAATATATATTTTTTTAATTAGTCGTGAACAAAAAACTGTAGCAACATTACAAATGGTAGCCACATTATCACAACATACGTATGCCAAATTTAATCAAGATGGGTTGAGTATTAATGGCATACCGCACATTTTTATAAAGGCAGGTTTCAATTCACTCACGCACATAGATATATATTTTTTTTTTTATATTTTAAACAAATAAATTGAATTAATAAGTTCGTTTCCTCTATTTTACGAATGTCCTCTCATTTTCGATCAACCAGATAAACACATGTCTTGTGTTTATCTGGTTTTGGTATTAAGTCAAATTTTGTGATATTATTTATTAGTGTACATACGTGTATATAAACGGGGATTTATTTAAAAAATACAACATATAAATTATAATTAGTGTATCATGCATATAAAGATAGATGTATTGTAAATATGTTATTAAATAGTCGACTTTATTTTCTAATATATTTATACTGAAAATGGAAAGGAACTAAATCGGTACAACTCATTTTTTCTGTTAACTTTTAAAACTTATTCATTCAATTCGCGTGTTGTAAGGTAGATCGACGGATCAAAACTAAAAAGTTCAAAAATATATATACACGGTATTTCGTGTTCACAAATTCAAACATATCGATGTAGGTATCTGTACCTATATTAATTTTAGTACTTATTTTTTTAAAGCACTTTATAAACAAGACAACCCTTACAAATGATACGAAAATTTGTAAGATAATAAGAATTTCGGGAGTAGTAAATGGTTTTGTCTATTACAAATTTCAACTGAAAATTAATCAATATTTTTGTAGTATGTAGGTAGGTACCCTGTATCGATTTATTAGTGTATAGATAGGTACCCTATATCGATCAATTAGTAAATATTTAGATTTAGGTTAATTATCAAGGTCGCGTTCACCGGTAAAAAATATTTTTAATAGCATTTCGAAATATTATTTAAAATATACATATAATTATTAATTCGACTATGTAATATTGTATATACCGGAAAATTAAGCTTAATATGTAACAGAAAATTAAATGGTAATTGTGAACTTGTGTCCACAAATATTAATAGTAAAAGTTAAAACATCCAAATAATTAGTATATTATTTTATTATTTGGATGCTTTTAGATTACGCCTTTACTTTTGATGCAAGCGATCGGCCGCGTCTTGATTTATGCACGTTATTATTATTATTTTTAAATATTTTCGTGCCACCGTTGTTTTTCGTTTTTAAGTCCAAATTTTTGTTTGGACTGGTTTTTTTTATCTGATTGTCTATTATCATTTTGTCCTTACCACTCCGGATAATTTTGAAAATGTACATTGATGCTAAGATTTAATACGCATTTTCTGGAATATACAAAATAGACATTTGCTAATAATTATACGGACGCCAGTTTTGCACAGTTTTTCCATATCAATGCTTCAGAGTCGACGATACTCTGAACACTTTACACTTTACTAATGATACTTCTATGCTAAAAATATACTTTTATTTTGCACACGCGCTAGACTGGCGTCTGTATAATAAACTATTAGGTACTATGAAAAAGGTTATTTTCTCTGCATGAAATCTGGAAATACCTAAACCCTAAATTTGTGTAATTGGTAAGCCCCCTTATGGTAAAATCGATAGTATTAATCTATTCGTGATGAACGATAGTTAAATAGTACAATTTTAATGAAATCACATTTTTATTATAACGTTGCAATTTTAGAACATTGTTCTTCGATAATTTTAAATAATTAGATGAACTAGGTAGAAAGATACACAAAAAAATCAATTCATTGATTGACTATATAGTTACCACCAGCTTTCGACTTTCACCAGTAGAATTTTCGACTTTAATATTTTCTTTTTATCTATCCTATTAAAAGCTATTTTTATCCTGTCATTATTTAATTTATGAAACCTTTGTTTTAATTATTTAATAATGTATCAAAGTTATTCTATTTAATAGATTAGAAGACATCTAGCGTCATCTCGTGTGTTTTAAAGGTTTTTGAGATTTATTGCAGATAAGATGATAGCTTGACATAGTTATCAAATGTGATATGGTTAACTATACCGCTATGGGGAAAAATGATTATGTGCTTGTATATGTGAGTAAAGATTAGGAGGTTATGTTTGAGATGTGTGCGTGTGTGGGTTACTTTAGACCAGATGGATAAGATGACGTATGAGTGGTGGATGCCCCATTAATCACTCATATGTTCGTTTGAAGATGGCGCAAGAAACGGAAACTACTTACAATTGGTAAAGTTTATTGTTGAGCTTGTTTACAGATTTAGAGAAATACAATAGTCGTACAGTGTAATGTCTGCACGCGTAGAGGCTTAAGAGGCGGTCTTCTAGATGATTGCGGGCGCATGTTATTGGCACCCAACGTCGGTACTGGATACGTTTTTACGGCTGTAAGAAGCTTTTTTTACATACCAGTATACAGAAGGTGCGTTTAGGGTCGTGAACGGCGATGAAAACAGTGAAGGAGATATACCTTATTGGACGATTTTTTCTGTGCATAATGTAATTAATTTTATTATTTTAATTTTTTGATACAACATTCTTGGTAGGTATAAAAAATTTTTTTTCATACTACACTTTTTTTGAAAGCCTATACTTGTATAGAGAAGTGGACTGTATATAAATAAAAAATATTTTTTACAATAATGTAATAAAAATGATAGCATTAGAGATATAAATAAGTTGTAGGGGTTCTTGTTTCTTTTTGAGGTCACTTAGTGTTTTTTAATAACATTAGATAATTCTTTAGTATCACTAATTTTCCTAATGTTTTCAGGTAAGCTGTTAAAAGATTTTTTTCCCCTAGGTGTGTGTAGTTTAATTTGTTTGTTTTAATAGTTAATTAATAACTACGTTCCGTTTGTGTCGTAATTGTGTTATGGATCCTGCGGTATTACTTTCACAGCGGAATTGAACTCTCCCAATACTTTGTTGAATGGCTTCCTTTATTGCATGGGGGTGTAAGTGAATCCAAAGTTTCAAATTTCAAAGAATTCCCAGCCATAAGTTGTTCTGATTGCCTGAAATACAACTTCAAAGCCATTTAAGTTCTCCGAGAAATTTTCTCGAATTGGCTTTTAATGTTCCCATCGCGAAAATGCTTATCGTTGGATCTTATTTGCCATTTTGCATTACAGGTACCCACCTTTCCCTCCGCTCTAATAAATTTTACGGAAAAGTAATTAACTAAACGCCCAATATCATCAGGTGACTTTCTTCAAATGTATTTGTAATATTTATGGATTTCCTATTGTGCATACTTTACGATTATTGCAAATGTGCCAAATATAGCACCACTATACAGCTATGTAGGTGCTAAATTCTTCAATAAATTACCCATTTCCATTACGAATGTAGTAAATTATGCGATATACAAAAAATGTAATGTTTTTCATGAACTGTTAAAACCATTTCTAATATGTACTCATAATTATGAAAGTGGTCTAAGTCAAGAAATTGAAAAAAAATTGTATCAATTATTTCACGTCACATTGTTTTAAACTAATTATAATGCAAATTGTGAACAATTTGAAGTTATATTCAGTGTATTGGTTGGACGTTCAACGGTATTCTGATAATAGAGTAAGTAATTTCAACCTTAAATTTTTTATTTCCTTATAAGCTACATGCAACATTTATATGTCGAAATAAATTATAAATCTAGTAGACTAAATAATTTTTGAAACATTGTATTGAGTAATATACAATATAAAAATATTTTTAAATTAATTCAAACGCAAACCTTTAAATATCTCGAAACGAAAGCACATATATGTATTCAGTATTTACAAATACTCTTATTTCTGTATTTATTCTTTAAATTCTATGTTTACTTTGGGTATTATGTCATATTTGTTATTCTCATGATGGCAATATTTATTTCTTACTTTTACGTTTTTCTCGGATAGTTATACTTATTTGTATATATGGTATATTTTATTTCTATTATATAAAACGCTTTTTTCTTTCTCTTTTTTAACAATATATGTAACATTTATTTTTACATTATATATTTAAAAATTGTAAATGATCTTTTCCTAAGCACGAGATATTATCTTATATAGAGATAACACGTATTATAAAAAAAAGTTGTAATACATATCGTCACACTTAACTAGAAAATTAAAATTAAAATTATTTTACCAGTATTAATTATTTAGTTTGTTCATATATTTAGTGTTTTCTTTTAACGTATATTTTTTAGAAGACCTAAAATTAAACATCCCAAATTATTAGTTTGTTTGGTAAAGTGCTCTGTCCCGCGGAGGGGTCGATCGAGTCACCAAAAGCGCCATAAATGTGATGTTGGTCATGGCACTCATATTCTATCAATTCACTCATCCGCTCACGCGATCTGGGTATTATTACTTATACATGTACATACTCGTATATCGATATGTACATTGATTGATAAATGAACCGCTTACATATAAGTAAACTCTTCACTTCAACTTTTTATTTTCTTTAAAGTACCTGCTGCACAGGTTCAGAAAGTTGCGTAAGTAGGTTTTGTAGCCTCGCTTATTGAATTAAAATTCTTCTATTGTGTGTATTAATAAGCATATTTGCGTGGAATGCTCTCTCGACATTTCTCCTTGCTGCAATTCATTCGCCTGTCAATATTACTTCCGTCGGACATTTCCAATACACAAGCGGGTACATTATATTTGCACCTCTACATGCAGCACGGGGAAAACGTTCGAGCGCATAATCGAAGAGCCACCATTTTTCAGTTTGAATATCGGAATATTTTCCCCGCGCGTTCGCGAACACCGTTCGAATTTTCACGACACCTTACATATCAGTTTGAATATTCGAACGGGTTTCGCGCCCTACGCCGGGCGTTTTTCCCGCGCATCCGCGAGTCCGCCCCGCGCCCCCCGCCGCCAGATGCGGCATTAGTAAAGCGGGCACGGCGGCGTCCCCCCGAGCCGCCCGCGCGCCTCCCGCCACCGCCGACGAGCTTCCCAGCCGGCCGCGGATCGATCGTCGCCGCCCCCCTGCTCCGCCGCCCGCCCCGCGCTTCGCCCACATTTCCTCGCCTTCTGTACCGCCGCCCGTCGGGCTGACGGCCGGACCGCGCGCGACAAGCGCGTCCCTGGAAAATCGATTCGCCCGCTGGAAAGCGCGCCCCGTCCGCCGCGGCCGCGGGTCCGCCGGGTATCGCGCCTTTCGCCGTTTTACTCGGCACCTCGCGCATTTCAGCCGCGCTCGCGGGGCGAGGACCGGGACTGACGGATAGCGACAGAGAGGCTGGCAGAGGCGGAACGAAAATAAAAGTGAAGCCTCACCACCCCGCCGCCGCTGTTGCTCTCCGCTTTCCCGCCGCGACGTGAGCGCCGCCCGGCGGTCAATTCAAAGAGTTTTTTTAAACTGGAAAAACGCATACAAATCTTTGATACGGACTTACTACCTACCTACTGTTTCAGCGAATGCTTTCAAATTCAGCTGGATCTTATTTAAATACAAATTTTTCAGTAATAAATAATATGATTATTAAAGCATTTTTTTTTCTGTCTGCACTCGTAAGTATTTTTTCAGTCATTTATTGTATTACGGGTATACATTATTAGATTATATATTATGAATATGAGCACATTATTTTTGATGTGTAATTTTATGGCGACGAATGCATGAAATTGGTATGTAGAAAGAACACCCTTCCTAAATTTTCCCTTTCGCATTACGATGTCAAACATAAATTAAATTCCATATTAAACACACGAATGCTCGCATTATTATTTTTTTCTCCGTTTATAAATAACATTCCTTTTCCGAGATATCTGAGTTTCGGTGATTCCAAAATCACCTATGGAATATAGTCTAAAGCACAACGTGTAATTTCCTGAAAAATGATTCGCGAATAGTTTCCGGAATTGCGTATACCCTCGGCCCCTTTGTTGATAGAACAAATAATATTTTTATTCAAGATTTACACGGGAACATACGATGGTGTACAAGCTCGCTCATTTTAGTAGGTACGTTACAATATATGTCCACTAAGCGTATTACTGATACGATTAGTCTTTATAATCTTTTCATGGTATCTTATTTAATGAATAATAATGGTGTAATACGAATATAATTTAAAATAATACAACTATTAATATCTTATTTAAATAAAATATTAATATTTTTTCTTATTATATTTTCTTGTACTAAGATTTTTTAAGAAAAACCCGCAACACTTCCAGTTAACCATCTTACTTTATTTATTATTTATTTTTATTTTTATTTATTTCCGCATTTGCGATGTCATGTAAATTAAACCCAATTAAATGACGTATATAATATAATATTTATATTATAATTTAGAAAATATATTATATATATATATTTTTTTTTAACTTTTCTTAAGATTTTTTTATGACACGTCAACAAAGTTGGGATTCGGTTTCAGACCAGTATAATCACCACAGAGGATCTCAAGATATTTAATAAATTATATAGATGTTAAATAACAAAACCTTTAATTTAAAGTTTACGAGTGTTAAATGTTTTGTTTTATTCGTACAAGTTTAAAATAAAACAATTAAAAAATGTATTTTAATACAAATTAAACACATCAGTTAGAAAGATATACATATAGATAAACTCAATTTATCGAAAAAATGCTTTAGCTGCCACCGGGATTTGAACCAGGATCTCTTCCTATCCGGAGAAGTACGATAACCAATTACACTACGTCAGCCTCGTAAATAATCGACAAATTTTCGTACTTAATGTATTGCAGCTATTTCAAATTGATACATCTTACATTGAATTTATTTAAAATCCCGGTGGCGGTTATATAATTTATATTATAATATCACAGAATTATGTTCTGAAAAAATTACAACTTCACAAATAATAAGGTGTTATTTTTTTAAAAATAAATAAATATTTTTTATCACAGGTGTCGTAGATTATTTCCATATTGTAAAGAATATTTTACAAAAAATATTATACTCAATTAGTAAAAAAATCACACCCAGACAGAGGGCGCCAAAGAACCGATTATGACAGTGAATCTGTTTCCTCAACCGAACGCAAACCGCTTTTATTTTCCCATAACTAAAGGAGGACGTTATATGAATGGTTAACGGATGATATTATTACGCGAAAAAAATAATAAGTATACTCACACAATCGTCGTAAAGATGCCGGGATATTAGGGAATAAAATTGTCTTTACGCGGCAGATACGATCAGCTATCTTGCGAAAAACAATATACGAGAGAATTGGGAATGAGTATTCTAAGAACTCTTGCATCAAATATTCAAGAAGTATGATGATATTAAAGATCGCTCGCGTTGTTTGCGTATGAAGACAATAATCTGAAACATTTTGCAAGGAAAAATAAACTTCTTTACGAAAGAGGTCTGAATAATACACACGGCGATTTAATTAAGGTCCTGCCATTTTAAAATTTCGCCTCGAATCACATCTCCGTAATATTTCTATTCGGGCAGAAAATAATACTCTATAATAAATTCGATGAATTGTCTTATTTCGTGTTTCGCACAACCTGCAACGATATATGTTATTTTTATTTGCTCAAATTATGATCAAAGTGAAACTGCGTGGAAAAATATTCCTTTCCATAAATACTTTCGCATACTAGATATAAATCAGACACAATTAAATTCTTCATCAGTAAAGAATACATAATTTTCATTTAAAATTATATTTAACGCGTGAGGAATTATATTAGATAATTTGTTTAATTTCTGCTCTACTCGATTCTCCTCAATTATCTCTGTTTATATTATGAAAACGAATGCACATTTGAAAGCTTCGGATATAGGCCCTAATTATAGTAGTTTCAGATTCGGATTGGCAATATTATACATTTATCATTACGTAATAGTTAATTATTATATAATATTTGAAATAGTAAGGAAGTTATACGATAAATGGTAAACAATGATTCAGATTGATTGTGAAGGATGCAACAATAGTTATCATCTCTTAGTAGCTCAGCTTCGCCCTGGATACTTCGCTAGACTATCATCTCTATAATCTGTTTTTTCGTGCTGTTTATGTAAGTCATGAATTATTAATATCAGTAAATTATATAAGACATAATACACTGTAAATATTATACATCCAACGTACTTTGATATATCTATATATAATCCAATTTGAGTAAAATAATGACGCAAAGAATCTCCGAATGGTATATTTAGTATTTCCTGAAACACTCACCCTCACGGTGACACGTTGTGATTGTGAGCGAAATTGTACACTTTTTCACAGATGTCTTTGTTCGCTAAAATTCTATTCTTTGTACAATTGAGTAACCTTTTCGTATTTCGTAGATAGGCAAAATATTTCCCCCCCCCGGTTAATTGTTCAAAGGAATTTTGAAGAAAAATTTCTTTGAACATCTTTCGCGAAATATTTTGTGCCCGGTATTATGGATAATTTATAAATTTGAGAATCTTGCTTATTCTCTCCTACTCGAACATTTTTACGCTGTTAATACGTACCGGTTGGGTTTATTTGTCATTGTTTTGTTTGCATTAAAGAATTTGGTTAATTAATATTTTATTTTTATGAATTCACTAATTGCACGTATTATTATGTTCTCGCAGTGATGAATTCACTTGATATATTTTTGTACTTAACAAAAATTTTAAACCTTTAATGATATTGTCAATTTTTTTATTATGTTACTTTAGTGCGCAAATTTTAAGTATCTTCTCCTAATGAATTTCTATTTTTTCATAAACAAAATGCAGTTTATTGCACAACTACTATCGACAAAAAATATACGTATATTTTGAAATACTAATTACATGATGTGAAAAATGATCATTCTGTATGAAGACATTTGAATAATATAAAAAACATATATTTTCTAATGACTCCTTACATCATCATTATTATATTAAGTATCCTGTTGCAATTGATAATGCAATTGACACGCGAGATCAGTGAGATTTGTAATCCTTTAGTGAGTTGGTTTCGTAAAATAATGTCAATAATATTTTCAGTTATTATACATCCATTTTCATTCAGGCACTCCAGGGTGAAGTAAGTTGTAGAGTACTTCAACTAACTTACCATCACGCCGTTTCTCCGCGGGGGTAGTCAGAGGATACGTACGGATAGACGCCACACTCTTCTGTCCTGACACACAATTCTCCAAATTATCCACATTCATACAAGCTTACTTACTTCAAGAGTTTCAATAATGCGGTAAAGAATTCGTGAATGCTTTCATTCGTTAGTGTTACCATGTTGACGATGTGCTTATGGTCTAGTGGTTGCGATACTCGCTTACTGATTTAGTGGTCAGGGGCGAGCCTCGTTCCAGGAGGCCATCAGGTTAGTCCTGTTTTCATAGCACAAGCATTTAGCTTAATTAGAAAATAGTAAGAATATTTATTGATGTGACACGCATTTCGTGTACACATTTAAATTTTCAAAAAAATATATAAATTATTCAACCATTCGATTTTTTCGCTAACTGATATATTGACGCCATCTTTATCAATTTATACCTAGATATTGACGCAAAGGTTACGGACGACTGCCTCTTTCCAATTATAAGGTATTTATTTGAATATAAAGAAAAGATTTAATGACAAAAGTTCTCCTGTCTCTTTCACTTTAATCACTCTGATAAATAAAATTACACCGCGAATTTCGCGTCGACTTGCTGCGTTTACAATTTATTGGATTAAATCTGCCGTCGGCGTCTCCAATTCAAATAGGTCCGCTTATTTAACTCCCCCCCCCCCCCTCTTCTATTCCGCTCAAATAAGATTGCGGTTCCGCAACATCCGGGAAACAAAAATATTTATTAATGTCTATCTGTGTACATTATATTACAATATAAAATATTTATTTTTAATTTTTTTGTACTTTATTTAAAAGTGAATCTCCACTATCTCGGTGTCTATGTTGCAAATTTTAATTTTATAATATCTAATAAGTAAACATTTTATTAAAATGTATATTAATACATAGTATACATTTTACACTCGCATTACGTACCACATAAATGTTATGTTGTGAATATCTAACTTCGTCTTTAATAATAGTCTTATTAGAATAGGTGATTTTTATACGGAAATTTGATTATAAACCAAAATTTTCTTAGGTATATCACGTGACGTTGCAGTCAGGACATTGATTGATTGAATTTAGTTCCTAATTAAAAAATAATAATTTTTACTTACATTAAGGGCTACTTTCAATAATAATTCAAATTTTCGCATTTTTTTTACGAAAATGTGGGTTTTTATTATTCATTTATATCAGAAGTTATACACTAGATTTGATTTTTTTAAAAGTATTACTTAGATAAGACCTTTATACTCATTTAAAACCAATAAACTGAATGTTATTTGCTATAATTAAGACACTACAAGCATTATAAGAAAGACCACGACCATTAGATGCATTTTCAAATATATTTCGTTCATGCAAATTATTGCATAAACGAAATATGTTTTCTTATAATTTTGAAGCCACGATTACGGAGACAAATCTCAATTAAAACAAATTAACAAAATGTTAATAATTAATAGTATCATTAAATTTGCAGGACATATTACCAATTTTCGACGTTTTTAAATAATATATTATATTTACTCACATGCTTTGGGGCTTCAGCTACTATTTAAAACTAAGTTTTATATAAAAACACACAAAAATCAGTTTTTAAATAATATATTTTCAGTCTTATAATTAATTAATTAATTAATTAATTGTCCAACGGAACTTCAATACGCCTCTCAATATGGCCGTGACTGTCGTGGAATCCGCGCGATCATAATTTTTGTTTAAAAATGCCGAAAATATATTTTTTCACGCATATTTTACTCACCGTATGAATTAATATTGAACTTATTCACAACATTAGTAACAAATTTCATAAATTAAATGTCTTTTTACTGATTTCAAGGGAAAAAAACGTTTTCTTCAACAAAGTAAATATATAATGTATGTAATTTTTATGTAAGTCGGAATTAAATATTTCGTTTATATATAACACTGTTGCATTTTAAACAAAGCTGTCTGTTTCATAAATAGTATATAATTATGAAACAGACATATTACCAAAACGGCAACGTAGCATTTTAAATCGATAATATTAAACTAAATAATAAATTGAAGCTGCCATAATAATTTTAAATTTAGAACTTAAGCGATCATCTAAATATATTTGGCTACTTTGTCTGATTTCAAAACATGTTCATATAAATGAATTAGGTACTTCGAAAAATTGTTTAATTTTCGATAGATTAATTCAAATGACAACACTCATTCTATAATATAAATATGTAAAACTTGGATAAGCCTCTAGGCACGCATTATGTTCCAATGCGAGAAAATCAACAATTTTATTGTCGTCTTTTTCTATTCAAAACCTTCTTCTTTCGCATGATTTACGTAACAAATAAAGTCATTAATTATTTCACTGGAACATATACGAATTTAACTATTAACCTCGTTTAGAAATCATATCAAATTCATGTAGAATTTTTCGAATTTCAAACTGGAAAAATGAAAGCTAGCCCTTAAAACTTATAATTAAAAATATATGTATATACCTATACTTATTATATTACTCTTCTTATTTATATTTTTTATTATGAGTGATAATTTGTATTCATTAATATATTGAGTTATTGTAAATAACTTATTTAAAAGGACATTAAAATAAGAAAAAAAAATGCCCTCCTCGATACGGACTCTGATCTAGTGATCAATAGAGGCAAGGATCAGGAGATGCATGAGTAATAATAAATAAATAATAATTATTAAAGAGAACACATTATTATTGTGAAGTTGTAGTTTTTTAGGACATAGTTCTGTGGTATTTTAATACAAATTAAATGTATTAATTAGAAAAATATACAGAAAAATTCAATTATCGAAAATAAAAAAATTCCGGTAATAACAAAAACATTTAATTTGTATTAAAATAAAAAAATCTCTAGCAATACGTTGTCTGAAATAGAATGTTTCAAACTGCGCTTAAATATTTCATCCATATTTAAAACGGCATAATTATGTCTTGATTTTATTATATTTTACTGAATTGCTCAATTTATTCCATAAATTTACATAATATGATGCATACAATTTAGTAATGAGTATTTATAAGCTTATTTCATAAATTTACATGAATTGTGCGAAACTAAAAATTAAAATGATTTGTTGAAAATATTCCATTAAATAATATTATTATTGCAGTAAGTAAAATATAGGTATTTAAAATATACTTACACTGAAAACAAGCATTAGAAGTGCGCACATAGCCTAAAAACAATATGCCTTCAAAATGGAATAAAAATTCTGGGCTGTTTCTACCATTTTACAAGAAGGGGCTAACACCCTTATAAGGCGAGAAAAGGTTAAGAGAAAGACTCTCAATTTATGGGTTAATAGACCCATTTCTTTGTGATTGCCCCCGTATGTCCTTACTTTTGACCTTTTTATTAGATCTAAAAACTATCCAGTAAAGTGAGAAACAAACCTGAATTGCCGACGACGCGCTAAACGCTAAAAGGGCGATAAATTGTTTCCCGGCTTAAATAAAAGTTACATAATTACAGTTAAGGAGGTTTATTTTTAATTCCCGTGTGGTTAAGCCACAATTACCTGCGCAATAAAATTACAATTGTTTTTTATGTAACTGAGGGTACACTTCATGTGACCATGCTCAAGCAAATATTAGGTATTATATAATATATATGTCTATAAATTAATTTTTAAAATCATACATATATTGTTAAGAAAGCTCACGAGTGGACTATGGCGTGTTACTTCGCCGACGTCAAAGTGCGTGTATTTCTATTGATGCGCAGTAAACAACAAAATGATTTTCTTTTATGTATTTACAAATAAACCTTTAAAAGTTATTTAGAATCATTATTATGATTAATAGTAATTTTTTGGTTAATACATCTCATCAAACCGTATTTTGTTATTCCAGATAAGTTAATATACTTAGACTTATATATATATATATATATATCCACTCATTTTATAATAATTAAAGTAATACAAAATAATTTTATGTATTTATTCAGGATCACATTTATTATTACATTAAAAATATATGTACATAAGTTTATTATATAAATTATAACCTATACATTTTATTTACGCAAACACCGAAAAGAACAAACAAAAAATACATGAAAACAAAACTATTAGTCTGTCAAGTAAAACAAATACGTATAAATGTCATTATGTCTTTTAAAGACAACATAATTAGGCACAAATTGTTTTAAAAATGCAGAAAATTCGCGTAGACATAAAGATGCCAACATAGATTCAGTAAGAACATTTTAGTTCCGAAGAATTTCGTTCAGTACAATAATTCAAGTTAGGTTCACACAATACCTAAGTGCTAGAAAATTGAGGACGAGCATGCACATGAAGCTGTTACTAATTATTAGATTTTTTTCTAAATAACCCACGGCTAGACAAAAGTTGTGGGTTATGTCATAGATAAGGTTATGCTAATCCGGATAATAACGGCTAGAATTTTATAGTCTTTTCAAAATGTAAAGATTATTTAATTTATTTTTATTTCCCAGAATTTTCAGTAATGCATAACTTTTTTGCTTGTATGCAGTGCACGCCCCTGATGTATGCATATATGTGTGTAGACTGTAGATGTACAAATAAGTAAGCGCGTTAAAGTATGTAGATAGAAAATAGTTGACTAGGTTGCTAAAATACTCGAGATGAATTTAAGGAATGCATTTTAGTTTTCAAAAAATATATCGCCATGTGAAAATTTTTTATTGTAACTTTGTTATTAACATAATACACGCCTATTAACATTATTCCTTCCATAATCTGTATTGATTTAAGAAATATGGAATAGTAACAATGCTTGAGAGTGGGGAGACCCTGTAAATTTTATAAATAATTTTTATATGAATTTTTTTGTTGAATATTTTCCTAAATTTATAAATAAATTATAATGTTCGAAAGTCGGAGGAGAGAGCACCTACTTGACTATGCCTATCAATTACATCGATTAGAAAGTTTGTGAGGAGGGGTAAATTTGCCTTTGAAATTCTGTGTACTTCAGATCTTATAATATTTTACTTTTAATGATAAGGAATAATATATAATTGCATATGATTTTTTCGAGAATTATTGCAAATACACACATTTTAATGATTTAAAGAATGGAATACGTCCTAATTTTTAGTATTATTTTTTTACATTTTGATAGAAGCCCGTCGCTCTATAAAATGTAGTAAAATAATTTATATTTTTATTTATTATCTTTGTTTTATTAACCACTTAATTGAGTTTAAATACATCTACCGGTTTCGAAAAATACCATTTTCTTCTTCAAGATGGCATAACTAACTAAAACATATATTATTGTTTCTTTATCAGAATCTATTTAAAAAAAAAAAAAATTGTTTAAAAAAATAAATTTAGTACCTAACTCAAATTTTTTACTTAATACAATTTTTTTTTTAAACAATTGTTTTTTTTCATTTTTAAAAATAGATTCTGGTAAAGAAACAATAATATATGTTTTAGCTAGTTATGACTTCCTGAAGAAGAAAATTATATTTTTCGAAACCAGTAGATGTATTTAAACTCAATTAAGTGGTTAATAAAACAAAGATAATAAATAAAATTATGAATTTTAACCACAAAGTTAATGTTGATAATTTTAAAAGTAAAATAATTTAATATAATAATTAAATAATAATCTTTAAGGCATCTCAAACACCCTAGTAGTGAGAATGTATGCGAATGGTAATGACGTTCATTCGCACGGAAACACGGTATGATGATATGTATGTATTTAAAGCAAGCATATATTATAATTTGCCAAATTCTTCCAATTAGCAATATTGTGGAGAGCTTAGTCTGCTACGAGTACCTTAAGTAAAGACTATTAAGATATTTTAACAAAAACGTTTTTGAACAAAAACGTGAATCTTGATTTTTTCAGTTTTAAATATTGGTTATGATGTCTAGAAAACTTTTTAAATATAATAGAAAACACAAATAATTGTACAGATATTTCTTATTTAAAACAATCGGCTTTAAATAAACCTTCTTTAATTTTGTGAATTAAAATGATAAACATTGGCATATTTAATAGCCGTAAAGCAATTCCCCTTGTAATTAGATGAACCTTGCCGGGTGGCAATTTACTAGGAGGGGAGATACAAAAGATTGTACAGGATTCATAGTCCAATTAAATAGAATTATGGATGAAATATAAATAAGAAGTGAAGATATAATATATATCTAAGTGTTTCCGCAGTATTACATTTTCTAAAATCAGTTCTGGCAATTTTCCGAGAAAATGGGTAATTTTTGGTACCTTAAAGCTTACGACAACCTGCTGCGTAGACTCTCAATGAGATTTGATTTATTTTCTAAACTTAAAGGATCTCGAGGACTTGTTTACATTTAAAGTTTTTCTTTATCAAGATTTGTATAAAGTATTTCATTAGTTCTCCCACGGATTCTATTTGAATTTTCTTCGCTTTTATTTCCCGATCCACTTCCGCTCTTCCACCCCGAAGTTGTTACCAACTGTGACGGGTAATTCTGTAAGCCCTTCTACCCCCAGCCGCCTCACCCCGACCCCCAGCCGCCTCACCACCTCCCGCGCGGGGTGGTAACATCGTCAAACTTGAGCCAAGAATTTTATTATTGTATTTATCTGCCGTGGAGTGACAGCGCAGCTTTCCTAATAAAACCTAATTATACCTGGAAAACTTCTGAATTAATTTTAAACAGAACGGAAACATGGAATAATCTTATCTCCACTGGAATACCACCCTGTTACACTTCGTCGGCTTATTCTCTTACAAATATTTATGTGCGTTAAATTATATTTAATTCTGCCAAATAAAGTTCGTGTCTACTCGGAGAAAATTTTATTGTCAAAGAATTGTTTCA
Organism: Eubasilissa splendida; assembly: GCA_031772225.1. Lineage (NCBI taxonomy): Eukaryota > Metazoa > Arthropoda > Insecta > Trichoptera > Phryganeidae > Eubasilissa > Eubasilissa splendida. The sequence continues at coordinate 16,224,604 of CM062859.1, read as the reverse complement.
ATAAAATATCGATTTTTCGAATGCCATAAATGAAGCGGTAAAGATTAAGGTTTCACAATAACAAAAAAAAATTATATAAAATATTGCAAAATCTAACAAACAAATATTACAAATTTAAGTGTTACTTACAATTCTTAATTTCTATGTTATGAGATAATTAGAAATATTAACTAATAAATACGTGTAAAATTTATAAGATGTCTTGTGATTTATGAGTATACGATTTTTAAATCTTAAAAATGTTAAACAAGCAAATAAAAAAATACATAAGATCTGAACTACAATATGTATAGAATTACCAAATATGTTGGACATTGTACTGTGGTGGTTTGCAATCTTACTTGACGGATTTTTTTTCAAAATGTACATTTTTGATTTCGAGTATATTGACCATTTGAGAGATTCTAATGAAAATATTATACTAATATGTTATCTAATTTAGTGATTTGGCGCAAAAATAAACTGCGAGACATTGATAATAGAAGTAAATTTTATTTTATTTAAATTCAGAAATTAAATTAACATCTTTATTTAAAATAATCGTGCTATAGGTACACACTATTTATTCAATTATAAGATTTATAAAATGGTAAGCAAAAAAATGTCTCGTTCTTTTTGTAAAGTGTGTATTTAAGTCGCGGGGTCGGGAGACAATCGAGGCGCAGTAAAGAAATGATGCTGTCTCGCTGAGAAATTCGATAAATAATAATCTCCAGCTCAGAGCCCGCTTTCGTAGAGGTAAATTGATGTTAGTAGCTAATCGGTAATTTTGCAGAGCTTTCTCTCACGCTGAAATATGCGCGTCATATATCACCCCCGCCCCTAAAGGGTGTGAGCAATTATTAAGGAGTATTATATCCCCTTGTAGCCAGATAAACTCACTTCTCTGCCAAAATGAATATGTGCTTATTTACAGTTCTCTCTCTTGTAATAACAATTGTGACTCGACACAGATTTACTCTCGCTTTTACGTTTATTATATTGTGTGTTACATTATTTGTGTTTTCAAATTGATTGGGTACTTAAATACTACGTTCGTTTTACAAATAAGTTATATATACATATATCCAAAATATGTATTTTTATTTGGAGAAACTCATATTTTACATAATTGTTATCGTGATTACCGCGACAAATTGATTGGCATAAATATGCTTTTGCTTTATCCTCTTTAATACATGTTATCACGAGCGTTTGTTGATTGTTGACGCTACTAACAGAGCCGTCCACTGATATCTGATTTACCCGATCATGTCAGGTCTTTCGCAGATGCCCTCTGTCTCTATTGTCCGCAACGCATATATCCATAGATACTCCTTTTCGCTTACGAATACGTTATTTAGGTTTTTTAGGCAACATTTTCGATAAAAAGATACTTTATTTATTCTTTATTTTAAATGATTTAGCTTACTTATTTCTTTTTACAGAATTTGCTTTTAATTGTAACTAATATGAAATAAAAATTTCTAAAGGCTTAAGACTTTTTTGTTTAGAAATTAGTTTCGTTTTCGATAGTATTTTTAAGATATTTTCTTGATGTTTTAAAACTCGGTAAAAAGTAAAAAAATATTTTTTCCTTTGTAACGTGGGAAATAAAAATTGCGATATCTCGTAAATAACAAACCAAATATAGTACATTAATCCATAAGGAATTTTTTTTTATAAATATTACTGTTTTGTAATATACGGATGTGTTACGATTTTTAAATAACTAAATAATAAAAATATTTTATTGTAAAATCATTTTTACGATGTGTAATGATGTATCTAAAACAAACTATTTAATTTAATTGTGTTTAATTACAAATCCCTTTTTACGAGACTATACACAAGGATGAACTGAAAATGTTAACAAAATCATTCTAAAAATTACCTGTGTTCTTGGACATATTCAAATATTGCTAAAATGATTCTGATTCATAATTTTTTTTTCGGTTCGGCAGCAATTCTTAACCTCGCAAATATAATTTTTTCAAATTGATGCACGATTCTGACATGTGAGTCTTAATTCAGTTAAAACGTTGAAATGTTTTCAAAACAACGTTCTGCCATACATTTTGGTCTGTGTTCTATGAGATGCTCCCTATTATAGTGAACATTTTGTGTGTTCCTCTCAGAAAATGCATACATTTATAAGATTACCTACACAAACATCGTTCGCTTATAAAACAATGGGATTAGTGATTTGAATATAAAATGTGGAGATTGTTTCTCTCACTCCTCCCTGTCGAAGTTTATGATCTGAAGTCTGCAAACAAAGGGGCGTATCTGCGCACAGTTCACTTGATCCGATATAATTATTCAAATCGACGCCGTAGTTCAAAACAAATACAAAGTTCGGTACAGGGCTCGTGACAGCTAAAGCGAGATAGAATAACAAACGATTATTAGCTCGAGGCGCGCTGCACGGTTGCCAACCGTTTCATGCTGCCATTAGTTACCGTCACAATTCAGCTTTTTGCGCTTATGCGGTGCTTGTCTTTTGTCTTTCCCGATATTTTGATAGATTGATGCGTGTATATGTTTTCATTATCGCGCGTCAATTTTTTTACGAATTTTATTTCGACAGTTCAATGACAAGATACAACGTTGAAAATCCCTTGCAGCACCGCGGGACACGAGACCGTGGCGGACCGAAGGAAGTTGCAAGGTTAAATATTGATAAATACATACGATTCCGGGTATCCGAGACGATTTATTCATTATGATAGGTAGAGAGTATCTTTTTTGTCCGTATTTAGATGATTATTTGTTACGTGACGGCAATAATGCTATGTTACGTAAACATTTTAAAATAAAATATTTTTTAGCTTTAGTAGCTTCAGACATAAAATATTTTCGGGGCCCTTTGAAAATTTAGTCCTCTCCAGGTTTAATAAAATTTGCATATCTAAATAATTGAGATTTTAATTATTTATTTTGATTTATTTTTTGCTTTTCGGCAATTTTCTGTTTTTTTTTTAGGAGAACACATTCTTATTGTGAAGTTGCAATTTTTACAGAAAATAGGTATGTGATGTTTTAAATACTAATTAAATGTATTCATTAGAAAGATATACTATAAAGAAAAATTTATTAGAAATGTATTAACATTAGGAAGAGATCCAGGTTTGAATCCCGGTAGCAACAACAATAGTTTTATCGATAAATTTATTATATATCTCTTTCTAATTAATACATATTATTTGTATTTAAAAAAATCTGTTTGTTTATTAATTACGTATTAATATTTTACAGGATTTCATTTTATTTTTGCCTATTTAATTATTAATATTTTGACACCTTGGCTGCTTACTACTTAATGCGGTGGAAATACAATTATCTATAGTATGGTTATTAAAGAAAATTGTAAAACCGTAGATCATATTTAAAAAAAAATTATTGTGTACACCAGCTGTATTTATTTGTTTTATTAGGGGAAACAATATTTGCACCATAGCTTGGATATGAAAAGGGAAACTTCGTAATTACAGTTTTTTTGACAAAGGTTTAAGAGAAACGTTTGTGTAAATACATGTAACTTAATATTTAATAAATTAATATATTCTTAAACGTTAAAAAAATAACTTTAAAAATGCATTCTTTTAATACCTTATAAAATGAACTATTTTATAGTGCAAAAACCCTTTTTTTGTTACACTGAGGTCACAGACAATAATATAAATCTATTAAATATTTAGATAAGATATTATAAATATTTTAGAATGCGACTTCTATTTCACTTTCTAACTGTATTACTTCCGTGGTTAAAAATGAAGTCATTTATATATTAATATATTAAATATTTAAAATATCACAGATCTATGTTCTGAATAATTACAACTTCACAATAAGAATGTGTTCTCCTAATCATATAGATTTTGATGTATGTATGTATGTATGTTTTTATTTAATTTCGAGGAACGAAAACGTCGCGTCATTCCTTAGTGCGTTAGACCAATGAAGTCTCCCGCTCTAAAATTTATTTGGTTATCAAAATATTGTTGTGCCATAATTCTTTTACATATTTTCTGACTTAAAGAATTAAAATGATTTTGGTTTTGTAAACGCCTTCGATTGCTGGTTCCCAGGTTTCCGATTAACAATAAGTACACATATGATATATGAACTGCACTAACCTCTTTAATTTTACCGTCTTTCTGGTTCGATGTTGTTGTTCTTTTAGCTGGGTTGTCTTCTTTAGATTTCGACCGACCGAAGCGCGCACTGGTGGTTTATTTGGACCGCTAGACTGGTTACCGTCTTCTTAATTTTCGAAAAAAGTGCGGCAATACTCACACATACACATGTCCATTATTATAATCCAGGAAACCCAGTGGTGCCAATAGAAGTAACAAGGCGCGTAAATAGATTTTTATGCTTTGTTTTTGAATTTAATGTAATGTTTTGTTTAGCCGATGTTCACAGGTTTAAATTTGATTTTGCATTATTGTTAGCTTGGTTCGAGTATCTATTATAGCAAATAATTACTCAAGATTTATTAAAGATAACATCTTGTTTTTATCTTTAAAAAATACAATCTGCCCTAGGTTTTCATATAAATATAGAATCTTAGACACGTCAAATATTTTGCTCGAGTAATTCATGTAATATTCAACCGAGCTTATTTTCGCTGTAGAAAAACTACTTTGCTGAAATTTCCTTCGTCAGAGTAATCTAACCACACTATCCAAGTGGCTGTTGTGAAGAGGAAAGGTGATTTAAAGTTTTTCCACTCTCGTAAAAGCTTGACTTGACCGACACAGTTGAAATGAACTCGACATTTCCTTAACGAAATTTCTGAGAGGGAAGGAGTCCAGATCTTTGGTGTCCACAATTAATATAAGTGTTACATATATACATATATCATTTTTTTTATAAATTTATAGAAACTGTAGCGATCTCTTAAAAAGTTATAGCAGAAATAAAAATATGTAGCGCGCATATTACAGGTGAGTAATTCATTAATGTATTCGTGTATATATAGGATGTCCAGCGGAAAATTTTTAAGATTAAACAGTAATTGCTCGTAAACCATCAGGGTGAGGTAAGTGGGAGGGGTATTGTTCGACTCGCGTGATTTGCGGGATTGCCAGTTGCAATGAGTCTCTGGTCGGAAGCGCACCGCGCGTTCGCGGTTGAGCAATTTTTAAAGTGCGGTGATTCATTGGTTCGTGCGCGTCGCGCTTTTTGTACTCACTTTAATATTTGACGAGTAAGTGATGCGCCGAGCACGCCACTAATCTGGTGTTGGGTTCAAAAGTTCAGAAAAGAATGGACAATGGTTAACTAAACTCCTCTGGGATCATCAAGGTCAGCAGCGACGCCAGAACATGTGTTAATAAACAGAACCTGAGATACTGGTGTCCCGACAACCCAAGGGAACGCCATCAAAAACGTTTTCATTGTCCAAAAACGACATTGTGGTGTGCAATTTCTGCCCGAGGGATAATATATTGCCGAATGATCGACGAGTTTTTGGTACCGCAACTGCAGCTGCAGCCCGGGTTCAACAACAGAACACAATTTCAGCAATACGGGGCCACTTCACAGACAGCTAGAGTTCAATGGAGAGTTGAGGGGAATTTTTCCCAACAAATTAATCAGCAAGTATGGAGGCATACCCTGGGCACCTCGGACCTTACATCGTACGACTTTTTTTTGTGGGGATACCTTAAGTCGAGAGTTTACAGTCTTGAACAATTCAGGCCCTACAAAAAAATATCCGCCGTGAAGTTGCTGCCATTGAACCAACGCTTTGCTCTCGCGTGTTCGCAAATTTAAGAGTCCGATTGCAAGAGTGTCTTGAGAGAAATGAACGGCATTTAGACAATATAGTTAATAAAACGTAAAATCCGAATAGTTTAACTCAATTTTGTATAAATAAAATATAAGAATAAAAAAATTAAATTTATCAAATTCTCCGCTGGACACCTTTGCATGTTTGTAATTTCACACCCAAACTTATGGAATATAAAAACGGACAGTAAATAATGCGAATCTCTGTATTTGCTATTAAAATTAATACTTACCTACTCGTATAGTTCCATACAGTCTATAGGAAATCCAAATGAATTAGTAAAAGTGTAACCGTCCGCCACTTCACTTTTATTTTTAGGACGTATAACAAATATATCAAGAGAACTAAATATGTTACTCTCTTAGGAATTAAAACCCCCATATTATACAAATATTTAGCAAATTAAAATAAAATTTAAAATTGAACAGTTCACTGGGACTTATCTAGTTCGGGTCTCTCCGTCCTAGGGACCCCATTCCCATACAATTTTTGTGAACAAATAAACGATAAAAAGAAAACAATGAATAATAGATAGTTCACCATACAGAACGAATATTTCCATCACTGGCGCATATGCGATGGCGCGAATCAAAATATTCGAATGTTTTAGTTAATATCTCTCAAATACATCATCAATTTTCTATCAAAATAGTAATACTCTTGCACAGATGAAAGCTGTATAGATTTTATATTTTTTTATAAATTAAATACGACTACATTTTTCGAAACGGAACTAATTGTTTATTTATGCATTTAGAAACCGGTAGTACATTTCAAATAGGCAATGTAACTTATGCACAAGGACTTACTTACAATATTTAGGTATACATACTATTGGAAATCTTCCTGGTTTTTTTCGGCACTAAGTTGTGCCCAGGATAATCTTATTTTTTGGACTGTCACTTTGACGCATAAAGTGACTGAAAAATTGGAAGAATCTCACCTTGGTGTGGTTATATTTGTGTATCAGGTACGTAACATCCTTCGTCTACAGAACATTTAGAAGTCATCTATTTTACGCTTATTGTTGTTGTGGACTATCCAAGTCTCCGCTGCATTCACGAAGATTGAAAAGTGAAGAGTGTGAATTAGCATAATTTTAGTTGTTTGATGTATCTGTCTTTTCATAATCTGGTAAGTTGGTTCATACCAACTTTATCTACAATAGTCGAATGTGTCAACTACCATTACATTTTTAGAAAATATTTAAAGCCTTATGTCCTTTACTTTCGTGCAGTTACAAATGATATATTTGTGTAAAAAGTAACCGCTTTTAGATACAATACTATATAATTATTCTCAACAATATTTCTTGCAATTTACAATATTGTTCTACATTGTTACTTTGATTAATAAAGCGTGTTTTGAATAAGTAAGTTTTAAATCTTCTTTTCTAAGGACGTTCATTGTTTTGTTAACCACGATCCCCTGTAAAATACAACCTTCTTTAAAGTATAAAAGAATTTCTTTAAAATACGACATTACTTAAAGTTGAAACGATTTTATTTCAGTACGCAATTCTTTTAGTTACAACGTTATTTAAGACGTGATACTTTTACTTGTATTATTTATTTTCAAATACGAAATTATTTGAAAACTACTTTTTTATACTGCAATGGGTACATTAATGACATTGCAAAAGATACGTGCATTAGGGTTTAAAATATTAATTTTATACCTACAATAAAAACACGTTTCGTGCAAAACTGGAATAGATAAGGTGTAGTGTTGGTACAGAGGGTTGTATTTTCGATTAAGAAAGCATACGTAGTTTGTTGCGTGCATATGTCGCTCCCGGGCGACAAATAGTAGCCCTAGAGTTTATCGGATCCCGACAATAAACGGATTTAGTGCTTTTAACCCCGATGTTAAGGGCCAGTACAGAGTCTAAATATTTCAGTGTCACGATATGCCTAAATTAATTTTATTGTCAATATAAAGTAATTTGAATTTGTTCGTATTTTTATTGTTTGGATATTATGACAAAATTTTAATTAAAAATAATTTTTTATTTATTTAAAATAACAAACATTTATTATGTTAATCGTTTTATGGACGGACAATTATGGCAATAATAATAATAATAAATATAATCAGATTAGTATATTTGATAAACTTCGTTGAGTAACTATTTAAACTGTTAATTTTCAGAGAAAGCAGAAATACTGACAGACTTTAAATACATCCAGTGTTCCGTACAGGAAACAAGAAATGTAGACAAGGGCGGTTCGCCGATCTCCGCTTTTCTCAACTGGCGATGATGATGATTATGAGGTCGAAAGAAATAAAACACAAAAGATGTTCAATATAGGTTTACTATGGCGACAAAATCGAGAATGGCGTTGTCGCCTGCAGAATACCTTATTTTATTTCGCTTACAAAACTGTACATTTATTCATTAATATTTTCCCACCATATTAGTAAGTAGACAGCGACGGGCGCCACCTTGGCGTATTTTATCAAAAATAATAGTCTTTGTTTACCGAAATCTATCCCACGTATCTTCGGCGCCACGCCGATGATTATACATTTAAATTACTGACTCGTGTCTTATCATATGATTTAATTGGTGTCACCGCGGCGACCTGTGCAATTCTTTGCGATACATCCAGTATAAACATACATATCTATTAAAATATGCGTCGACGTGTACCTTTATGAAATCCTTTTTTATAAAAGTTATTACGAACTTTCCAGTAAAAATTTTCCATTTAATGGAATGATCTCATGCAGAACGGAGTGCAAAGAAATGCATCATCATTATTTTTTATGACACTTTTTTATACATCTTAAGTTTAAAAGGCCCACCTTAAATCCTCCCCACTGACTCTCAGGGACCGCCGAGTGCCGTGGAGGGTGTTTCTTTAGACACCCGCCCCTTGAGTGTGTGACCCCGCGACCCTTCCCTCAGGATCTCACCCCTGAGACGTCGGGCTTATTCTTTATTCATATATTTTTTCGTATTTTCGTATAATGTATAAACATGTCGCAATGAAACCATTTCACTTTATCTGAATATGAATAATATAGGTTTTTTTTAATCTATATTTTGTAATTTTTTTTTTTTTAGATATACTGATATTACCTAATATGTGTCTTATCATAAAAAAAGCCTCGCTAAATCAGAGTATAAACGTACTGAAATCAAAAAAAATAACATTATATTCTATGAACTATAACCACGGGTACTGAACGTTTGTATAATGTTGTGCTTGTTGTGATCTTCGAGATTTAATTATCTAATTGAGGAATGAAACTATTTGAATTAGATTCTTTTGTGTGGAAGCTGCAATGATGCTCACCAATACTTTATCGTCTATAATTTTGCAATCGTATATAATACGTCTATATAGATAACATAATCGTGCCGAATTATAATAATTACGTTGTGTATATTGTCAAAACATTTTTTGCTAGGACTAAGTCATTTTAATATCTTATTAAAAATTCTTCCACCTGTATAAAGAAATACGATTTTATTTTTATCAGGTTAGTATCTTAAACTCTCGGTATTGTTCTCAGAATAAATCCCTCATCCGATTACGGTCCACAAGTGTATAAAAAGTGGATCAAATCCATAAATTCCTAAAATCTCCAATATATCGACAAGACTTATGTGATTCGCTTGATACATATGATAATATGCTTCAAAGTAATCTTTGGAAAAAAAAAACAAAATCGTGGAACTAATAACATTCTACAAAATAGTTAATAACTAACTGAATAACTCCTCAATACTTTCACAAATAGACTTAACTCTGTCCGATCAGTGAGATACTAATTTCACATCTACTTTTCTAATACTAATTTACGCCTTTTCTCTTCTTTGCTTTACAACGAGAATTTGTGCATTAACCGAATTCACAATATTCGTCGAATTCACACTATTCGCTTATAACGCCTGCGAACTGTCGCCCGTCACGTGATCCCACATCTTTGATCTTGAAACCTATACGTTTTCTTTCTGTTAATATCTAATCCTCAATTATTAATTAGTAAGATCTCATTTTTTAAATTTATGTTTCTAACTTTTCAACCACAAAAGTATAATCTGTAACATTTTCATTCTGCTCACTTGTCATGAAAATTGATAAACATTTGTAGTACTGTATATTAGAATTATTAACGACCTGTTGATAACCTATTAAAATAAATCATTGTAATAAATATAAATAATACTAATTAAATGTAACGTAAATATAACGATATACAGATAAAATCAATTTATCGAAAAAATAGTTTTGTTGCCACCCGTATTCGAACCAATAACAATATTTTTTCGATAAATAGATTTTATCTGAATATCTTTCTCATTGATACATTTAATTTGTATTAAAATATCACAGAACTATATTCTGAAACACTGCAACTTCACAATAATAATGTGTTTTTAAAAATATAAATACTTTTAGCATTTTGTTTTAAAATTCTATATTATTTACCATTGTATAAATTCACCTGCATTCATATCATATTTATAACACCACAGAATAGGCCATTATTTTCACCCTACAGAGAGCGGCGTGATGGATCGTAGATACGGGGGACCCGAATAGAGAGGGTTGAAAAAATATACACATAAACTTGACATTGACATACCGAAAACACGCGAGGCTTAATGATAATAATGTACACCCGCTACCAAAACACAGGAGTATCGATTTGCTAATGACCCCCAGTGACTTAGCTCCTTTCTAAGGCTTCGGCTACAAAATAATACAAGAGGCTTTGAGTCATTCTGTGCTTGCAGCTTTATTGTTTGAGCGCTCGCGTCTTGTTTGCGTTTTGTGTGCTCACAGCAGAGCGTTTGACAATTTTCTGCATTGTGAGTTTTGGGTGAAGGATGATTCGTGTTTGAAAGACTATTATTTTGAGGTTTACATCGTCATATTTTTTTGTAATACCATTTTGGCTAGCCTTTTATGATTACACAACAGCGTATTTGTAATTAACATTAACACAAATTAAATTAATGAACCATAAAGATATACAGAAAATATCTATTTTTAAAAGCAATCAACTTTATATTGCGGTGAATCTCAAATACATTTGAGTAAAATATAGAATAATGTATATTTAAAAAAATGAAATAATAAATGTATCAATTTGAAAATATTACAGAATATAAGTTCAAAATTTGTCGAAAATGTGTTTGATTGTTATAGTGAAAATGGTGAACACGCTTCCCCGAGATCCAGGTTCGAATCTCAGTAGCAACTAAATATTTTTCTGATAATAATATAGACTTTTTCTGTATATCTTTCTACTTGATTTATTTAATTTGTATTAAAATACCACAGAACTATGTTCTGAAAATGCAACTTCACAACAAAAATATGTTCTCCTTAAAAAAACATTAACAAGTTTATTTTTATTATTTTTAAAAACGTTAAATAAAATATCTTCTAAAATATTTAAGCACACATTTTTGTACCCTAAAAAGAAAAGGCTTGGCGTGTCAAAATGCATGTTTATTGGAAGAAACTTTTTTGCGCTGGTTATGAGGTTATACTATTGTATCATATTGTATATTTATACGGTTGTATTGACATATTTTTAGTCTTTTAAAATAAATTATCTTGTATATTTTTGTGTAATTTATAGTAGTGCACTGCACCATCTTGAATTGAAAATTACAAAAAAAGCTGCCCGAAATAATTAATGAGGGTTATATGAGTAGAAACATTTCTATAAGCCGGATAAATTTGAGCTATACAAGTAAATGTCTATATTTTTTGATAAAGTTCATAATATAGCCAGAAGATAACTTAATAATAAAAAATAAGAAAGTTTCTTACTTCTGGAAACAAATTTGGTAGGTCTGCAAGAATATAACACATCCAACCCAAATCTCGAAAATAAACTACCTATATCAAATTTCATAGTAGGTATATAAAGAATAACAAAGTATACATCACCCGTAGACTTCTGGGAAAACCCAAGAGGTGAGGAATGATAGACGAATTCCTCTCGGAAGTTCCTCGGATGTTTTCCCTACTCTAGACAGGTACAACAAGATAGGGAAAGGTCTTGAAGGGTCCATTGGAAGCTGGGAAGGCCGTTACGCAACAGTTGATTGATCGATTCACTTTGTTTTGTCGATGTGGCTTTTGAAATATGCTCGACTCTTTAACAAACGGTCAAATTTACTGGAAAATATTATGAACAGTAGTCTCACAATCACAAAGTAGTTTTTTTTTTTTAATTTAAAAAAAATTCTTATTCATCTGTAGGATTTTGTTGTTTCAACTTTTCTATATTGTTTTAAATGTGATGCTACAATGCCACAATTATTAACTTTACCTACTTTTTTATAACTTACTAAAACACTTGCGATAAATGTGATGAACATTTAATATAAAATAACGAAATTACTTTATTATTTGTAATTTGCTTGAATGCCACTAGTTTACACATAAATTGTAAGTATATTAAATACATTATCGTAAATTATTTTTCTTGCTCTCGACAAAAAATCATCCCCATCTGCCTCATACCAGTAATTTAGAAGCATTTTCCTACCACTGTTATTTTTTACGACGAGCTTTACTATCAAGTACCGAAAGTACAAAGTATGAAAACTACTAACAACGAAGAATCGTCAGAAATGTATGAAATTTTATCATCAAACTTGGTAACTGTCCTTCATATATATAAATTTCTGCCGAGAAAAATTATGAAGCGTATGGCGTTACGCCCATAAAAGTAATTTATTTTGTTGTGAGTTCAATTTTTTTAAGTGATTAAATTTTTTGCGTAAATAATTTATAAATATCTTTTACCAACTTATAAGAGACCAATGCGAAGGAAAAAAATGTTTATTACGTAGGTTAGGAAATTTTTTGGGATTTTTACTCACTTATTCACGCATTTCTCGGTAAATATTAGTCATTCTAAGATACGACAGATATTTTTTAAACACATATTATTATTCCTTAATATTTTAAATTCATTATTATTTTACAATTATCATTTGTGACTTTCGATTTATTGTGATGCAATTTTGAGAAAATTACGACAATTTAATAATTTATTGCGCGATAGCATTGAATTGTGAAGTATTTTAAAATGAGCTCACCATCTTTGCAAATGTGTTAAATTGATATATATTATTTTATTACTGAATTCCCAGTGTATCGATGACGTCGTTGTATTTTATGTTAATCACATATATTTATTTTATAATCCCGAGAGGATTTTAGAAGGATGCATATATTAAAAATGAATATTGGTACATACATAGTAAAATTATTTTTAAAGAAATCACTACAAATGTTAAATGCGCAATTTTTTTAATATTTAATTTTATTTTACAAATATTTTGTATACATCAGAAGTGAACATAAAATAATATAATACACTTATTATAGATATGTAATTATTCCTCAAATCTTTCGAATACTACCCATAAACGACCTCTAATATTAATGATAAAAATTATAAAATCAATGTACGATAATATTTTATATTTAAATATTCATTAAAAAAAATAAGTGTTCTTGTTTGCTTGATTAAAATTAATCTCGTTTAAACATTTCTTTTGGTGGATTTTTTTATTATTTGGACGTGCATTTTAGCATCGAATAAAGTATATTCCATGGATTCTTCAAGAGAAACTAGATGGCTTAAAAATAAAATGTTATTTTTTCGGGAAAATACATTCGAAAATATTATTAATTTTATTATTCAGTTAATATTAACATAACGAGGTTTATTATACATATTTACAGTAATCAATTATTAACATATATATAATGCAATTTATGGAAAGATACAAAACCCAAGGATACCTATACGTACCTATATTTTTTTAATTGGATTAAAAATAATAACACAACAAAATTTTTATTAAAGCGTATATAATATTCTAAATTCTTATTGGTTCATTTTGTTTTTTGAAAATCAATGTTAATATTTCATTTCACAGTTGAGTTCATTTAATATCGCGCTATACCATATACTAAATTACAAAGAAAGTTTCGTTTCACCTTGAATTTGTCATTTAAAATCGCTTAAATTTGGTAATCTCTTAGCATAAAAATATCTTGAAACGTTACGAACGCCCCAGACTTTTATCATGAGAGAGTAGAGTTCATCGGTAAACTTCGAACTTGAAATAACCCCAATTATCTGAATGATTAACAAAGTTTGTTGACATTTAACTGTTATAAATAGATACTTTAATTTGTTTTAATTTATCATTAATGAAAATAATTTTATTCCAAATATATTTTTTTTCCTTTTGAAGATTCTCTTCAATATTTGTTTGTTATCTTTCTTTATGCATGGTTTTATATTTGACATGGTTATCTCCGACTTTTCGTAACATCTAACAGCATAACTATTGTATTATCTGGAATTTGGATGTATCCTAGCGAAGCTTTTTCCATCCGGTTTCTTCAGCTATTTATTCTCGTTTATTATTCGGTCATACAAATTCATACGCATTCGAACCCACATCATCACTGCCCATCAGAAAGCAAACCGTTGAAAAAATGACGTTTCTTGAACTTAACAAACAGGGATTTTGTCAACAAGTAGGTAACAATGTATCTATTTATATGTTAAATATACATTAAAAAGGCATTTAATATTACTATCAATAAATAATCCGCTATCCATCCCAAGCCGGCCGTTTTACGACCAATAGCGAATGGTCAGTGTTTCCGTAAAGCCAAAATTAAAAAATTTCAACATTGAACATATACGAGCATATATATAGAACTGACATATACGTAATGTATCTTTCCGGCGTTAAGACAACGAGTGTGCTCCACGTTCTGTGACGAAAGCCGTTAACAACTGCCGAATGCCGAACGAACTGACGTCGTCTGGCAACAGATTTTTATTATTTATTTAAAGAGAAACAAAAAGTGTAACAATAATAACAGATAATAAAATAATATGTAAAAATAACACCAGTGAAGTTTCTTCGGAATTAAATAACTAGTACATAATAAACTAAAAAAATAGTATACTCAAACAAACTGATTAACAAAAAGACTAACAAATAAACATAGTAAAATAAAAAATAGTATAAATTTAAAATAAAACAAAAAAAGAAACAAACGAGTGTTTTTAAACTGAACATACAAAGTGGAAAAGTTAAGGAGGGGAAGGGAATGGGATGTAATATATACAATTTATGTTAATAGTTATTGAAAAGTTGGCATAGTTTAATTTTAAAGGGAAACAATTTATTGTTATTGGAAGAATTTAAGGCATTATATTTTGAAGTAGAGCGGATCACAAAAGAATTTTTTATGTAATTAGTTCTGCCAATTTGGATAAAAAAGATTATTTGATCGTGTTGGGTGTGTGGGACAGTTTAAAGTTATTTGTTCTAATATATAGGGCAAGTCAACTATGTATTGTATGGACCGTAGCGCATCTTGTACACCACTACCAGCGTTTATAGCGAAATGTAATTAAAGAATTAATATTTTATCGTTTATTGTTTAAAGCGGCACATACTTAGCATTATTTAAATATTACTTTATATTATTTAAAATAAACACTTTACATAATTACCGACATTCGCTTTTATTACATTCATTTTTAAAAAAAAAATTACCTTGTGTTTTTCTTATTTATTTTCTATCTTCCAATTACATATAACACTTATATAAACTAGTAGTTTTACATTGGGACTTAATTAACACGCAAACAGGTATATTCGTGCTTACATGTACGATATATCTTTTACCTAACGAATCCGTTACATTAACTTTCCCAACGTTTTTATTTTTCTGTGAATAATTCTGCTACATTGCCGAAAGACTACGAGTCGATATGTTCATTATGTGTTTCGGAATAAAACAAAAAAAATGTCAAAAGCATCCCTGATCAAGAAATCGAGAATCGGTTCTGTTTTCCCCAGTAAATAAAGCCTTCATTCACCCTGGGGTGCACGCTGACATATAATTCGGGTTCGGGTCAAAGGAAATCTCTTGTGTACTAAAAAAAAAATCTTTTCCGATTCTTCCTATCTCGTCACTTTAGCATACCTACATATTAGTACCCACATAATATGTACTTAGGTGGCCAATCGCGTATATTCTTTCGATCCAGCGAATTACATCATACTATAGCAGTTGTTCCCAACATTTTTCACGTAACGATACACTATTTAAAAAAAATAATACGATGCAATTTTATGCGATAAAGATTTATCATAATAGCGTAAGTAATATATTATAAAAAAACATATGAAAATTACATGTCCTCAGGCATGTTCCATAGTATAATTTATTTTTTTAGCAATAATACTTTATTAGTTTATTTTAGAAGTAAAGAAAAACGTTCTTGGTCGTTACCTAAGAACATGTTTTGTAACTTGGGAGTTTAAATTGACATAAATACACTGTCAACAATATTTTTATTAATACAAATTCAATGAATCAACTAGAAAGATTATAGAAAAATATCGATTTGTCGAAAAAATATTAAGTTAATATATTAGGTTATTTACCGGGATTAGAACCTAGGGCATAGTTAACCAATTTCACCTTATCAAGCAATTACGTTTTCGATCAATTTTGTACTTATGTAAGTATTTGTTTATTATTGATACATATATTATTGAATTTATAAAAGCGTTACACAAATATGGACCCAATACATGATCCAATCGAGGAGAGAGCAATCAGAAACATGGCTATCCAACATTCTAACATAATTATTATACAGTGCCTACACTAATAATTCACTAGTTCTACAACACTCCCACTACATTTTTATTAAAAAAATAATAATTTATCGCTATTTTTATTTCTGTCGAATCTTTATTAAATAACACCACAAAGTACGAAAAAAACTGGCTACTTTAACACAGACCAGTCTAGGAAAGTAGCTAGGACATCGCTGTATATATCGGAGGTGGAGTCTACTTCATCCCATACAATAAACTATGAGTATTTAATTGCAATATAATTGTATGTTATGTTTATCATGTTATATTATAATATATTCACCTCTGTTACAACAAAAATATATATGTCAGTAAAGTCTAAATTAATAAATACTATTTTTATCGCTGAACTTGCAACTTTACAGCAAAAATGTGTATTAATCAATTATAACAGTGGAAATCTAGAGTTAGTCTGAATGACTTCACCAAAACATCCTAGAAGGCGTCCCGACAGCTTGTCTTAAATTTAAGTTTATTAAACAATTCCTTCTATTAAATAACTACAAAATTGTCTCAAAGTTTAAACAGCTGCTGCTGCAATATTTTCCGACGGATTATGCATCCGCCACTATTTTCCAGACAACGATTGCAGCGTGAGTTACTGATATACACAAACCGACCACGTACATTTTTCACTTCTTATGTTAGTTTTTTACTATCACGCCGAGGGCAGTTTCTGGTCTCCGCCTGCGGTTTTTCCCCCGAAGATCTCATCTTATTCTCGCTGCGTTTTTTGCTGGGCGTTCGAGCTTCTGCCTGAGCAAGATTTCCAGCAGAGTGTTTGCTAGAACTTTTAACGCGAGTAATTCTACTACTTTGCGGTTTCTGTTGCGGACGGCTCGCCGAGCGGGGCGGGACTCGCGCGAAGCCGCCACTTACGGGAAATCCTATTAAAAATTTTACACCTTTTTAATTAATTGTTAGAAGGAAAACATGCGGTTCGAGTTTCTTTCAGATTGACGACGGTTTTTGATTACAATGAGGCGTTATTTGTTGTTGGGCGCAAGACAAGAGCGCGTTGTACGTGGAAACATAAGATAATGCTTTATCAAAGTAAAGATATCAAAATATTTATATAATTAATAAAAGGTGTTAGAGAATTATATTATTGTTGATTTAAACGTACAAAAAACATGTATACGACCAAACTCCATTACGCCCATCACATATATCGACCCCTCCTACGTAAAGTATCGTAAGTAAAAAAAAAATTTTTTAATCATTCTTTGGCACGTTTTTGATATTTTTTTAAATAGCTGTAATTTTTTTAATATTATGTTTATTAGAAATATAGAATACAATATATATATATATTAAATCTGCCACGTAAATAAATATCAAATACATGCGAAATACTAGAATGATTAAAAATTACATTTTTTACTTACGATACTTTACGTAGGAGGGGTCGATATACATATTAACATACCCTCATCAATAGAAAAGATTCCGTATCATACAATAATATTCGCTGTATGCCAATAAAATGTAAAAAAAGTGATCTTAGATGAGTTTGAATGCGTCTTACATATTCATCAAATTACTACTTTTCCAATAACTTTTCAATTTTTTAGAAAACAATAGTTTACAAATATCGAAAGCCGAAAATTTATATCTTAATGCCGTAGATTTTTTTTTCTGTGGCATTTAAAGATGGCAAATAAAAACTTATACAGCGTTGCTATTTAGTTATAGGACAAAGAATAGCGTATATTTTTGAAAAGTCATTTTAACGAGTTTTAAATTTAAGTTATCATATTTTATTACGAATCGATTTAATCAATTTATGTTCGTTCTAAATAAACAAATCAAGCAACATAGTCGTTCGCAATAATTAAAAATAAGATAATTATTGCTACCCCTTTTTTTTTTTTTTACAGTTTCCGAGGTAAATTTGTAGATCTCCATAATCAAATATGTGAAAATAAAACACCTGTTTTTTATTTTACTCGTTTAATTTATTTGAGACGCGTTTCGCCTTGCAAGGGCAATATCAATCTAACAATTTAACTTAACTTGTATTTATAATTATACAACGTTACATAAGATACAATTTTATTTACATGAGGTGAAAAGGGAGAACATTATTCATTGGAATTCTGAGCATTTTGAATGCTCCTTATTATTCTAAGTAACCATTCAGATTCAACACTAATTATATTTTAATGTCATGGGTAATTTGTAGAAAAGGACAGCTATTTTAGATATTCTGAAATTTATATAATGTTTGCATGATTCGCGATCATCGCGTCTCAAGTAAATTAAACGAGTAGAATCAAAAAACAATTTTTTTATTTTCACATATATGCTACTGTAATATAAACTATACACATTTGTTAAAATAATAAAGGCATTTTGCTTCTTTTAATATATATGTATATGTATCTACATGTGAATTACGTGTGAATTAGTTAAAAATATTATTATATCTGATTTTGATTATTTGAAGTTGAAGTGAAAAAATTGTTGATTGTATAATACAATAATATGACATGGCATGTTGCAATTAACAATTTGTTTGGTATGGTAGCTATATAATTAGTATTAATTTAATATGCAATTAGTTTACAATTAACATAATAGCATTCTTAGTCTAATCTGTAATAAATATATAATAGAACAGCATTTGAATTTATAGGACTTTATGTATCTAGACTGCTGTCTTAAACATAAATGCTCTGATTAATTTAATCTGTGTTGATGAATATTCATTTGACTTTATCAGTCATTTGATTAATAGCTGTCAAAATATATTATTTTGACGGGTAAATTGTAGACTCTGCGAATATTACTATAATATATAATTGTAGTCTTTCAGCATAAAATTGAACTGAACCATTCAGTTAAATCTGAAATTCAGAAAATAAATTGAAAAATATTACTTTACTAACCTGTTGATTAAATTTGACTATGAATGTTATTAAGAAACCAAAATAAATTTAAAAGTCAATCATTTTGTAGCCACCTTGCTGGCGCGAACTGTCAAAATACTTTTTATCGCTATCTGAAAAGTGTTTTAGGCCTCGTACAGGCACCGTTAAGTATTCGGTCTAGTTACTCGGTCGTTAATAAAATTGGAAAATTTGACTGTAATACTCTTAGATTTAAGTATACGAATAAAAATGACCTTTCTACAAAGTGGCTCATTTTACCATCAGCGTGCGATATTTATTTAGATGATGAATGCATCTGGTTTAAGTAAGGCACCGTAATAAATAACGATAACTGTATCTCGTCGGAAGCGGAAAAGATGGTAATTTGCATACTCTTTCAAGTGATACCATAAATTTAAATGGCGATAAAACTGGTCCAAAGAAGATTTTGTATTTGATACATCTGATTCTAAATAAAGTGTTAAAGCTCATTAAAATAGATATGATTTTAAAATGTTTGAATAAGTAATGTTTCAGACACTATGCAAATTATTTAAAATACGCCTTCATTATCATCTAAACTGCGATGTGTTGAAATTTAAATACTCTAGATGCACGCCCCACTCTCAAGAATCTAAATGAAATAAAAATATAAATAAAATTTATGAATATGTATCTTTTGTCTACAGTTTTCTGGGCTAATCTGCCGTGTGTGTCTGACCTTTCTGGCCGACGTTTCGGATCCCATTGCAGGGTCCATCAGCCCTGATATACACGGCAGATTAGTCCAGAAAATTGTACACAGAAGATTCTGAACAACCGTGAAAACTTAAGAACATTTTCACAAATTAGTAATATCTTATTTATATATGTTCCACTATTCACGTTCGCTTTGAAGAATTTAAAAAAAAAAAAATATTTCTGTGTATTTCAGTTCAATTTTGATAATAATAATTGTAAACATATTAACGCGCACTCGTTTAATCTTTGTTATCATTATCATTATCATCAACGCTACACCCTATTGTGAGTCACCGCCGCCTCCAGGATTCTTCTCTACCCAAGTCTGTATTCGGTTGCTTGTCTCCAATTTCTTATGTTTGCGGTATACAGTACTCCTACGTTGTAATAATAATAATATTAGATAATTTTTATAGCGCCAAAAAAATTTGCCATTTTTCGTAAAAACATTCACCTCAAGGGCGCTCTACAGATAAGCTATTAATAGTCCTACATTATCTTTTTTAAAATGAATAATTGCTATTTGAACTTATGGAAGTGATTTTTTGAATAGGTGCGTTTTTAGTCTCTTCTTAAACAAAGTCTCTGATGCACTGTTTCTTATGACGGAGGGCGAAGGGTTCCACGTTTTTGGGCCTGCCACCGAAAATGCCCGTTCACTATATTTAGACTTCTGGCAACGGCTGGTCAGTTCTACAACCCTTACTGCGTCTGAAGCTATAGTCGACCTGAGGGTTTGACGTCTACCATTCAAATTGTCTGGGATACAGAGCTCTTGAAGATACAGAGGCGTTATGTTGTGCAGCTGTATACCAATGCAGCTGATGTAAAAGGGATGTTATATGAGAGAATTTGGAAACTCCATATATTATCCGTGCTGCCGCATTTAGTATAATTGTTTTCAAAGAGACTCTTAGTTGGTTAGATATCGTCCATTCTTGCTTGCTACATCGCCACCCCAATAGTCATCACAATTCAATTTAATACAAAAATTCATTTTCACGTTTAAAAAGGGAAGGTGTTGTCGTGCCTTGTTGGATTAAGAATAAATAACAGTTGGTGTTAATAAGTCAATGTGTAGTTTGTACACTTAGCTAATCTGGGTAGTCATATATTTTAAATACTAATTAAATGTATTAATTAGGAATATATGCATATAAAATCAATTTTATTGAAAAATATTGTTGTTGCGCTACCGGAATTTGAATCTGGATCTCTTTTCAAACGGGAGAAGGTGCATTATCCAACTATGCTACAGCGACTGTACTTTTGACGACAAATTTTCGAACCTGTATATTACACTTTTCAAATAAATACATCTATTGTTCCATTATTTGAAAGCCATCTACTTTGTTTTTAATACATTTAATTAGTATTTAAAATATCACAGACCTATATTCTGAATAATTACAACTTCACAATAATAATGTTTTCTCCTTAATAAGTATTTGTATACATTCAATATCTTGTTGATTTCCATAGTAAAATGTTCACTTTTGATTTAAAATTTCTATAACTTGCTTTCATTTTAAAGTCATATGGTACGTTTCTCTTTTTTTTTACTGGAAATTCACAATTAAATCTCAAGCACTCTAGTGAGGCGAATGATAAGCCGATGTGCTCATATACAGTTAATTTTTTCAATCTTCTTCTTTAGTTTACCTTTGAGATATTTTTAAGAATAATTAATTACGCTATATTCAAAAGTTATCTATAAACAGAAATCCTAGTACAGAACATCCGAAAGTCTGTTCAATCTGAAGACGTTCCACACAATATCCGTACAGCGGCGACGTTCTTAATTAATTCCCCGTGTTTATGGTTTGGAACTAATGTCTGAAAGCGAAAATGTGTCGTTTCGCATCATAATGCTATCGTCGAGTAATGCTGATGGCAAAAGTAATATGACAGTAAAAATGAACGTTCTCGAATTAAAATTCATCGTACATCACTAATGGCGTATTTGGTGTTTCTCGTCTACACTTATAAATTATTCATCTTGGCTACATTAGAAGCGAGGAGGCTCATCAAATGTCTGCCCGCGCAAGAGCCCCAGAACGAGCCTCCCTTTTCTCGTTTAAAATTACAACCGAACATTTGTTTGTCCCTTTATAGTTTTTGAGTGTGTTTATAACTCATGCGGTTGTATCTCATCATCGCGGATTTTTATAATACGATGTCCGATGTGTACTAATTAAAAACAAATTGTGTCTAAAATATTGTAAATAATTTTGAACAGATAAATCGCTACTTATTTTAGCAGGAATTTTTATTTAAAACATGATTAAACAGCTTCTAAGATTTTCTTTTTTCTCTAAAAACGAACTTCACAAAGTCAAATAAACCGAAGTTCATTTAAATATTCATTTTTTTCGTTGCGTACTAATTTATAGTCAAATCCTATTGGAAAAGTTTTTTATTAGTCCATTAATAAACATTAAAATTCTCTGTGATTTTCCCTCACTTCGTGGATTTTTCGTATAATAAAGATTTATTTGAATCCTTGACGTCTATCGCGACACTCGCCTCACCCCACCCCCCTCTCGACCCCTCCGCCCACGCGACTTTCTCATTATTTTCATATTCCTCAAATCCCCACCGTGATGTCGAAGCCATTGAAGATTCCGCTCAGAAAATTTATTCCGTGGCCTATATTGGCCACAAATGAAGATTTGATTCTCTTCTTTTCGGGGAGGAGACACCGTGACTTTTCTATCTTATCTCTTGTGTTCTCCTAAAGGTTAACTGTTTCGCGGCGATATTCGGCATTCTTAAAAACAATACACAATTATGTTACCTTTTGTATTATTTTATCTTTTCCCGCGGTGGTCCATCTGTGTGCTTTTCCTCGCGATGTGATGATCTTGAAAAGTGAGCTGTTATCTGTACGGCGGATGCTGCGGCGTGGCCGCCCGAAGTCAAGGGCAGAATTAATCTAAAAATCATAATTCATATATGTTTTCACAATAGGAAAAATGATGAAGCTTAGATATCTCATATCGATGGGCAGACATAATTTATTTTTTAGGTGAAGTTTTTATTTATTATTTAATCTTATCTCTTTATACAATAAAAAAGACTATAGGTGTATTATTATCTAGATGTTTAACAAAATATTTATATTAGAGATAATCTTGAGATGTTTAGATTTTTTTTAGAAATTGTTTTGTAATTCTATTATATACAGGGGTCAGCTCTGCCTGCGACGTTGTGGGAAATAAAATATGTGAAAATATATAGATCAAAAATAACCTTTATGATATAGTCATTATTTATAAATCATTGCAATGAAAGATAATATAATGTTAATATCATATATTTACGTTTGTAGTACATAGTTTCTTTATTTTAATGCTTTTTGGATTCGAATCTACTCCTCGTCAGATCATAAAACTATCCCTTAATTTGTAATGTTGTCTTTGTATTTATGTTCATTAATCACATCAATAAATATCTCTAAGTGAGTTTTATGTTACATTAATGATGGGCATTCGATTCAAGTCGGCATCAGAACTTAAAACATCAGTTCAACAGTTGTAAACTTAAATTTTTTTACTTACTACTTATTGCACTATATTTATTTAATAATTTGATATAAGCATTTTAAAATTGTAGTGGACAAAGTAAATTAAAGTTAAAAAAAATTTTCCCCGATCCATTTCTTAAAAATAAGTATTTTTTATTATTATGTCAATTTTATCTTATTTATACACATATTTACCAAACTAACTTGCAGTCGACAGGATAAGGAAATCGATCTTGTCCTAAATATTTTTCTGCTGTAGAATTAACTATTTGCTATTTTAAATGTTATAATAGATATTATATAATTGACTTAATTAAATTCCTTTTGGGTAATTACCACTAATAATCTTCAAACTAGTGGATACATTGTACATTCAAATGGTAATATTTACTATGATTCGTATTATTCATCAATTTTAAGTAAACACATTACTTAACAGTGTCAACGAAACCATGAAATGTTTTCAAAACATATTTGTTTGTACTAGTGAATAAAAATGCTTTGTTACGGCTGAGTGGCGTCGGAAAGTAGCCTGATGACTGATGTGTTTACTGAATAGGTGCGAACGTCAAGGTTTCCCGCATCAGGGGCCCCCGATCAACTGTCCGGGGGCCCGGACTTGTCTCGCATCATCGCACAGCCTACGATAACGACAACCTAATCACGGTCATGAATGGTCATATTATTTACTTGATTTTGAGAGTCATAAAATATCATTTTAGATAATGTTTTAGTACAACAATTTCATAATTTGTTATCAGCTATTTATTTACCCCAAGTTTTACTAATAATGCCTTTATAATAATTCTCAATTTTGCAAACACTACAAATTAACAAACCGTATTAATTAATTTTGACCCAAAGAATTGTTTTCCGCCTACAGTCAAAATTTTTGGGTGTGGTGAAGCCCCAAATTTATTTTCCTGCTTTTGACTTCTTAAATAATTTTAGTATATAATAGTTTCTTAATCAGTGGTCTATTGATAAATCAATCTTATAATCAGTTTAACATTTTTATGAATAATATAAAAATATGGTAAAATAGGTTTCATAGCATTAATTAGGTATTTCAGCAACCCTCTTGGGACACGTACTTTGCATAAAATGGCAAATGAGTTGTGACAGTTTTTAATTTTATCTCAAATCTACCAAGATTGGAGTTTCCAACTTTTTTAATTAAAGGTTATCAGTTTTGGAGTCAATAATAAAATTCTCGGCGGTTCCCGCGCGCGCCGAGTCGAGCAAAACAGCCAGTACAGAAACCAGTTAGTCTCAGAAACTTCGCTAGACACCGAAGCCAGCGCAATTCCCAGAAAGTGAGCCAAAACCAGAGCCACTGAAGACTGATGAGTCGAATCCATTATTCAGTAGAATGTTGGGCGGATAAAAAATGTTGAGATAATCAATATTTTTCACATTAACCGAAATACTTTTCGCTGTGTTTGATATTTCGTATTCCATTCGAGAGTGTTGAGCGAATTTCACGATACATTTACTTAATACGTCGCTGCTATTTTTCCTTTCTCCTCGCTCTCATTTTATGGTAATTTTTACATCAATGCCGCCTTTGACGGAAATATACTTTCAAACATATTTTTCAGAGGTACTATGCCGGTGTTTTAACATTTTAAATTGTTTTAATCATTTATAATCGTCAATACGTCGTAACTTTTTAACTATGAATATTATTTTTTTCAATATATTTATATTAACAGCTCTAACCTTATTTGAAGGGTGGATTGCCTGTTTAAATGAAGAAGAAGAAGAAGAAGAAGTAAACCTTTTAAAGCAGATATAAATGTTTTTTTACACATATGTAAATTTTGTGTACAAAGTAAAGCAACAATGAATAATTGAAATGAACGATATTTTATAAACCATAGATAGAAAAGAAAATCGTGAAATTTCATATAAATTAATCTATCAAAATTTTTTTTCACTTTCACTTTCAAACACGGCTGATGGATTTCAACCAAATAAATATTTTTAAGAAGAATACATTTTTTGTTGTCAAGTTGCATTTTTAGAACGTAATTGTGTGGTATTTTTTATTCAAATTAAATAATTCAACTAGAAAGATATACAGAAAAAATATAATTATCTATAAAATACTAGGATTCCAAACTGAACCTGTTCCTAATTAATTCATTTCTGGCGTTACCTAGCGTGTTGTACTCAGATGTATTTGAGATTCAACGCAATATAAAGTTGATTGCTTTTAAAAATGGAATAATAAATGTATCAATGTTGCAAACGTAATCGGTTGCTGCAGTGGAATGGTTAACACGTTTCCCCGAATAGGGAGAGGTTCTTTCTATTTGATTAATTTAATTTGTATTAAAGAAATATGTATTGATATTATAATTTTATTAATACTACAACAGGCCATGAGGCCCAATACTGTAGTGAAATATAGCCCAAAAACACCCAGGCTTGAGTAAATGACGTAGATGTATTGTGTCTTCACCTGGAATCAAAGTTAGAACACCATACTCATTGGACTACGAGGGTCGCCAAATATATATATATATATATAGTATAATAGTTAAATTGTCAAGAGAAATAATATTTTCATCGTACAAAAACCTTACTTGCATATTTTTATACATATCAGGTGCTATAATAAATCCGTGCCAATATACCGGGTACAGGGAAGTATTTAATTAAAAAAATTGTCATAACTAATAGTAAAAAAAACATAGTTTTGTTTTATAGTTTTACATTGTAATCCGGTCCAGAACCGCGGGGACTGGAGCGACCAAACTTGGCAGTCGGTCCTTATCCTGAAGGTCCAAAAGTTGTCTGGGATCTTGGCGAAGTTGGCATCGAAATTATAAGTGTCTCGCAAATGGCATTTGACCTTCGTTCCTACTGCCGCAGCCGTCTGAAAGAGCGTTAAAATTTCATTAGACAAATTTCGTGATTTATTCTGGATTTATTATTCTGTCAAGGCGAATCTGAATTAAAATTATTCATTTATTTTTTCGCTGTCAAACTACAACAAAAACTACTTTATTCTAGAAGTCCCGAGAAAGCCTTCCATGAATTTAATCAACGGAAAAAATACGAATCAATTTACATATTTAAGTCTTGAAGTTATTCTAATTAAATGTAGATTCTTTCTGTTTTGCGTACCCACGAACCTTCTTTTTTATGATTATGATATTATTTTTGTGATTCATTTTTTTCTCTTGAAAAATACCTTTCTCTTACTTTATTTTTGTCTTCTTTCATTACATAACTGTTTTATTTCTTTTGCGGATTTGTAATAGTAAAGTTTTCCATTGTATTATTATGTTTTTCGCCATGAACCATGAATTGTGCAAAACATATTATTATGTTGATTAATTTAATCGGTTAAATTCTTACCCTTCAATTGCCTTGCACAGGTATTGAGCTTCATTTTTTCAAGAGTACGCACTTGATCAATATAACTAACTAATTTGCTTAATATTCGTATCTACGCCTATATGTAAAATATTTTAATGAATATTGCAAAGCTTCTTAAATAAAAAACCTATATATTCTGGACGATCCGCATTAATATCTTTCGATAGCAAAAAATTGTATAGATGACGCGCATCATTTATGAAATGCCACTACTTTGTACGCATATCTTAAAATTACGTTTTTTTTAGTATCTATATATCATAGCTAAAACTACCGTAAAAAGTACCACTGCTGTAATGGTAAAATGTCACAAAATATCTATCTATCTACAGGTGTCCAGCAGAAAAATTATTTCATGATTAAATTGTAATTGCTCGTAAACCATCAGGGTGAGGTAAGTGGGAGGGGTAATATTCGACGCGCGTGATTTGCGAATTTGCCAGTCGCAATGAGTCACTAGTCGCGAGCGCACCGCGCGTTCACGGTTGAGCAATATTTAAAGTGCGGTGATTCATTGGTTCGTGCGCGTTGCGTTTTTTGTACTCACTTTAATAGTCGACGAGTAAGTGATGAGCCGAGCACGCAACTTATCTGGTGATGGGCTCAAAAGTTCAGACAAGAAGGGACAATAGTTAACCAAATTCCTCTGGGACCATTAACGTCGGCAGCGATGCCAGAACATGTGGCTCAAGTTCAACGTGAAGTTATGCGCAATCCGCGTAAATCGATAAGGAAGATTGCAGCCTGTACTGGAATAAAAAAATCAACAGTGCACGTTATTTTGAAAAATAAACTACAGTTTCACCCATACAAACTGCAAATCGTGCAGTTTCTCAACGAAAATGACTATTCTTTACGTGAAACCTTAGCGAGAACGATGCTGGAACGTTTTGGAACAGCACGAACGCTTGGAAACATTGTTCACTGACAAAGAACGTTTTCATATCGATGGCTATGTTAATAAACAGAACATGAGATACTGGTGCCCCGACAACCCAAGGGAGCGCCATCAAAAACGTTTGCATTGTCCAAAAACGACAGTGTGGTGTGCAATTTCTGTCCGAGAGATAATTGACCCTTATTTTTTTTAACCAGTGAGAGACAGTCACTGCTGACGTGTATTGCCGAATGATCGACAAGTTTTTGGTACCGCAACTGCAGCTGTTTCCCGGGTTCAACAACAGAACACAATTTCAGCAAGACGGGGCTACTCCACACACAGCTAGAGTTTCAATGGAGAAGCTGAGGGGAATTTTTCCCAATAAATTAATCAGCGAGTACGGAGACATACCGTGGGCACCTCAGTCACCGCCATGAAGTTGTTATATAATATGTATTTCAGAAATATTCTAATGTTAAATTCATTTTAATTTTAGAATATAAAATTTTTAATGCGGCAATTGCACAGATTCGAACTATGTTTTTGTATTGCGACGGTATTTGAATATTCATATGTGTATAAAACAAATTGAAATTATGGTTAGTAACATTAATATGTATTGTATAATATTTAAACAAACAATGGATAATGAACGCAAAAAATTGTCCGCAATTTTTTCATATGATAACACATAACACTCGTGATTGCGAAGTGGACCTCTTTTATGTATTTTGCGTGAAATTTTTCTTGTAAAAAGAGTTTTATGTGCATATGTCGTGCGAGTTATTGTCCATAAAATAGATATTTTCCAAATATGCGTGGCGGAGCCTTCTTGAAACCAAAAATAGGTATATTGCTTTTTTATTTTATAATATTTAAGATAAATTGACGACGCTACTACGATTAGCTTTATTATTTCTTAAAGGCTTAAGATGATGGTATTCATTCCTCTTCGATACAAACAACCATACGATCTGTTATATTTAATATGTTGGATGCTTTATGGGTAAAGACGACATGAAAAGATGCAGGAATGCAATATAATAGCAGAAAGCAGTCGGGTTTGTCAATTGTTTTTGGTGACCATCACGACCTTTCGCGACCAATGGTGGCCGCTGCATGACTATGTACCGTGTTTCAATCGAGCAATCCCGTCTTTAAAAATCAATTTTTAAATGTAGATATCAACAAAAGTGTTCTAACGCTGCACACCTAACGCTAACAGATACCCAATTAGACTTTGTCAAGTGTGTGAGAATAAAACAATTGTTTTTCAATTCTACTCGTTTAATTTATTTGAGACGCGTCTCGCCTTGTAAGGGCATTATCAATAAAAAAACAAGTGTTTTATTTTGAAATATGTGATTATGGAGTTCTACAAACTTACCTCGGAACAGTAAATAAATTAGACTCTGTCTTAAAATGATTAAAATAATTAACCGTTCCAGCGATTACGCGACACATCGTATCGCCTGTCTACAGATTGTCTCGCTGAATAATTCCGTTTGTGTCTTGTCTAAATAAAAAGTAATCGGCCAAGCGGGGATTTGAATCTGTGCTCCCAGAATCTGATTTTTAGTCAGACGTCTTAGCCACTATCGCGGCCGTACACCTAATATATAATAATAAGTGATACTCTAACTTTTTGGCTACAGTTACTAAACTTACCAACACCATTATCAAACAACGATTTGTTACTGGATATATCTATTGTATTTAGTTGGCACGCATACCACGGAATCAGGTTCGCTGTTAATGATTGTGATTGGTTTTATAATCTGAACCAATTTTTGAACATGGGCATTTGTGTGTAAATTATCAAATAATTTATTATCATTAAAATTAAATTTGTCTTCATATTGTTGGGCCTTAACGGTAAAGCATTCTGAAGAGTGAAATCACATTGTCATGTAAATTAATATGCCTAAAACTCGAAACTGAAGCGTGAGAAGGTATTATAGTTTATTTAATAGGCTTACGAAGCCGAGTCGTCATTTGTATGTAAATCACGACTATGTGTTAATGTCTAATTTATCTCCACGAATGTGTTATTTATTTCCTATTCTTGGATTGTCGTGAGTGGCAGGACAAGTTCTCTTATCGCTCACTTCTCAGATACGACGGATAACGAATATGGGTTAAACCTTTCAACCTAATATTTAATAAAAAAATATATATAACTATATATATATATATACCCCAAGAAGAAAAAAGCGGAGTCTACAAGTTGTTGCAAGAATTGTGCCGTATTTTATATTGGACAGAGCGGTAGATGAATAAGAAAATGATTGGAAGAACACATGAAAGCTGTAAAAAACTTCAGTCTAAACTCCGAAATGGCTGAGCACGCAAAAATGGAGGGCCACTCATTTGATAATAGTAATTTATAACTTATACATAGTTGCGCCAAAGGACGAAAGATCGACATTCTAGAAAATTTAGAAATGTTTCATAATAAAAATAACAATACAAACATAATAAATATTCAAATACTGCCCATTGCATCCCCTCTCTTATCCATTTTAACTCCACCCCCATCCCCACCTCCGTTAACTCCTAACACACCATATATTACTGTCTGGAAGTGTTTTTAATCTTAGATCAATTATAATAATGATAATGGCAAGATGTTCCCGAAAACGTTCTAACGTTTAACACAATAAAACATATAGTGGAATAAAACAGTGTTTTAACTCAATTAACGTTTTTATTTTATTTTATTACATTGGTGTATTGATAATCTTGTATTATATATAAAAAGCTCGATCGTTTGTATGTCGTAATGCTGATACCTCATCCTCAGTCAAATATTTTTACAGAAAAATTTGTAGTAGTCTAAGATGAGTATACCATTTTTTTCACTCCTGTGAAGAAGCTATTTACACAAAATGCGTAAAATGTTTGCTACATCACGGGTGTAGTCCAGTGGGGCTAGCAATATGAATACAATTGTGCATAATATTGTAATGTTTTGCAATTCCAAAAAACGATAGTACAGGAAATATGAAATAGCAATCAGCAATTAATGATTGCTTTCTGCTATTATTATTAATATGGCTTTTGACGTATTTTCCACGTCGGTCCCTCATGACTGAGAATCGTAATCTTCATGAACTCCCGCCCTCTCGATTATACTCCTCCACTTTTCTCGGTATCCTGAGAAGTGTCTTCTTGCTTTTTTCATTTGGTGGATCTAACGGGTGGCGGGTCTTACTCTCCGTTTTTTGACACCGCTCTCCACAACAAACTTCACTTCTAGCAATATTTGAAAATAAAATGGATTCGTCTTTGGCAAATGGTTAAGATACTATTATTAATGTGTGGTTCCTGCAGCAAGGAGACATTTGTGCGTCTCGCTGTCCTTCGAACATGTCTATCATGTGCTGAGTGCATGTCCACCATCATATCTGAATCCGTCGTCTTTTTTATGTCTTCAATTCCATACAAAAATATTCGATACATTAGAGACTGTACAGACCTGACCTTAGATGCTTAGATGCTTCCATGTCTTGTCACCTCTGGATGCAGAACTTTTCACCATACCCATAACCAAACCTGACATACACACTGATGAGTAAATACATTTTCTAATAAATATGTCTTTGTAATCAAAACATTAATTAAATTATACGATTGCAAAATCCAAACACCGTGTCCATTCTGATTGTATTTATTACTTTCCCATTTACGGTGTTTTGATTTTTTTTTGAGAAATAATTATTCAAAAATTTTATTTCATGATGATTCTAACACAATGATTCTTACATGGAAAGTAAATTAGATTTATATTCAGTTTTTTTATTCAGATTACATTAAATCAGTGAGAGATTATTACTAAGTGCGGCACCATAATATTTACTAATTTATTTCAATAATACAGTCAACAGTCATTTTAGGATCTATTTTGAATAAACAAATATTATATTTAACAATAAGTTGTATTAAATACTATAAGTAATAATTATATAACATAAATATAATACGAATCTCAGTGTATTTATATGATGTATACATGTCGGAAATATATGGCTCATTATAATTACACGTCCTTTTATATAATACTATATACGCACATATGTATGGCAGTAAAGCGTGGACTCTCAACAAAAAAAAACTTTGATGAAAAAGATATATGCTGGGCATAGCACGAAGAGATAGGAAAATAAACGAGCAGATAAGAGAACATACAAGATTGGATTAGATTAGACGAGACGAATGCAGTCATCCAGTGGTACCCGAGGAGAATCCAGAGTCCGATAGGCCACCCTAAAACCCGCTGGACTGACGAGATCATCAGATTCAGCGGAAATACGAGACAGCGAATAACAATGGATAGGAAAATGACTTGGGGAGACCTTTATCCAGCAATGATTAGAGAGGGTGATAATGATGATGATGATGATGTAATGGTAGTAGGTTATACCTAGAATAGTTTGAAATATTGCAGCAATTAATTATTTATTTCACTATAGGTAGACTAAAACTACTTATATATATATAAAGAAGAGTGTCTGTGGGTGGGTGTGGGTTGGGTTTGTTTTTTATACAAATCTAGAGTGTTATTCCAAGCTTGATGAAATTTTGCATACTAAACCTTAAAAACAAGAGGAAGGTCACTATCTACATGAGATTTCGAAAAACCATCCCCATCTCCCCTTCCCACGAGGAAAATTACTGTCTACATCTGATTTCGAAAAAAAAACTACCCTCATCCCCCTAAATAAGGCCTCTTCAGTCTGTGTAAAACCTGTGTAACGCCGGGTACTTCAGCTAGTAGACAGATAAAAAAATGTGAGAATTATTTTTAATGTTTGAAGCAATATTATAAAAACTATTATGATTAAAAAGGTAAGATTAAAACCGTTCTATTTTTTATTAGGTATTAAAAGGTCTTAACTGATGTAAGTATATAGTCTTAAGCAGTAAAACCCTGCAAGGGAAAGTATTTTGAGATTCATTTTCATAATCATAAATAAATAAAATCAGTCAGTAATAATGTCATTATCTTCACCACAAGAAAGCGAAGCTTGCGGTGTCAGAATTTGAGAGTGAAAGCATATTTAAGCGACTATTAGTGAAACAGTATTGCAATAACTGTTATCGACTTGTTCTTAGTGACTCCATGCGCACATACGCACTCCATCGCACTCTCGGTCGATGTGCTGAGCATCTGCACCTACAGTGCGAATTGCTTGCCTCCACTCCCCGTGATCTTGGACCTTGTTTAATGAGACGTGTAGAAAGTTTTTCCGATCATGTCTCGGATTTGGTTTGGTTTTGTTGGATATCGACCTCTCGTCTTTCGTCATTGTACATTCCCAGTGATCTCCAATTTTTCCAAGTTATCTCCATCTCATCCGGTAACATTCCCTAAATAATTATTTTCCTGAATGTCGAAGATAAGAGACATTTGTTCATCTCGCAGCTTATAGTATACTTATCGTGACCATTTATTTCTTCTTACTTTCCCACCACAAACAATATCCAACACTGTTCACAACTTTGTAAGTTAACAAGTGCACTTTAAAATGAAGGGTTCACGTACAAGAAATTTAAATTGACTACAATAACACACGTCGATAAAATAACAATAATCACTCGTCATGAAAGATGCGAGAGATGTTTACGCGCACTCGCGTGCCGTCATCGCCGCGCTACTAGGCGCTACCGTCGGATTTTTTTATTTTTCGTGCCTTTTTTTGAAGTTGTGTGAAAACGGGATATTTCGGCGTCCTGAAGCTGCTCGTGGGATGCTAACGGGATGAGCTACCTAAAAATGGGATGGTCCCGTTCAAAACGGGACGTATGGTCACGTTAGGTATACCTACGCAACATATATTGCCAACACCAGTGGTTAGGTGTAGTCCTTAATAATAAAGTACCAGGGCGGTATTTGATTTTGACCACCGCTCCCCTTTTTCATTATATTAAAAAAATATGTTTTAATATTGGTAGTTCGAATGTTTAAAAAAATATTCACAAAAATTTAAAAAAATCAAATACTAGTATGTTTAAATGAATATGTTTATGGTTAAAAATAAATGATTTTAGCCAGAAATAAATTAACCTTTGTAAACGCTAAAACCATGCATAGATTTAGGGATGACTGTTTATTTGGATTGATTTCACATATTTTATCTATCTCCAAGTGTATGTGGTCAATGGTGGAAAGAATGGGATACCACCATGCGCCCAGAGGGTCTAATTCTTAACAAAAAAAAAACTATAAAATATATCCGGTCCTACATGTTTATTTGTATTCTCGTGATATTCGTCCGCTGTTCGATATATCAATAATTAATTAAATGTATAATAATTATAACTAGAAGTATATAATATATGATAATAATATAATGTATTAAAAGAAACAAATTCGTATATTCATGGTTGGTATACAGAATTCTTGGGTACATTTATTTATAATTAAAAAATATGAATGTTACCTCTAATTATTAAAATATCATTATTTTTATAATTAAAGGTAACATTCAAAAGTATTAAAATATATTAAAAATATCAAAAGTATTAAAAATATATTAAAAGTATTAAAATATCTTCCAATGTATTTTCATTTAAACTGTTTCTATTGTCTCGTAAAATAACTGAAGTGGAGAGTAAGATAGTGTTAACGCGCGTGTTTGAACATGTACCGAACCGAAATAAACCGATATTTTTTTCGGTTCAGCTCCGGTTTTCGTTCCTACAAAAATAACGGATTTTTCCGGTTTTCGGTTCAGTTCCGGTTCGAAGCCTTGGATAAAATACTGTCCGTGACTAATCAAATACGAAGGGCTTTAGTGATAAATTTTATGTATTAAGACGAAATTTATATCTTTGGCAATATATATTTTTTTTAAATATTAGAAAATATAATACATTTTTAGAATAATAAGTAAGATATATATATATATATTTCTTTTAACATTTATTTCTTCTCTATGAGCGTAAGACTCGTATATAGAGAAGGAGTATATACGAGAATTTATGTTTTAGTTAGTCTGTGTACATATTTTTTTTACTTCAGATACAAATTTATAGTAGTCTTTTAATTTTTCTTATTGTGATGCGGAGATTGTTAAAAAATTTGATGCCTCGATAAATGTAGTGATTTTGGGTTGGGGTATATTTTGGTTTTGCAATATCAATATGGTCTATAAATCTGGTAGATCGGAATCTGTGCACGGTTGCATTTTATCATCACAAATAAAAGTGTCGCGCTGGAACTGAAGCGCTCTGTTGCATATAAACATTCATTCCGGTTAATTGCACAACAGATGTTTCAAACTACAAAGTTAATTACCACCGCGTCGTATCGCACTAGTAGTATTAAACGTTCCTTCCTCGCTTCTGAAGCCAGATTCCACTTTATATTTACTTTATTTTAAAGTAACCTCATCAATTATTTTATTAATCTCGCTTTGCGAAGCTTGACGTCGAATGGAGCGGTAATGAAACTGGCATTCTGCAGACTGGATTGCTGGAAGCTACATTTGTTATCTGCCACCGTTTATTCAATGGATTCATTTAAATACATACGTAATAAAAACAATGCACATTTGAAAGATGATTTAACAATATTGTCCACCACGACATGTCACGACATGAAATCATTTTAATAATGTAAGTACCTAATAGGCACATATTTGGCTCCCTGCCGAGTTTTTACGTTGACAGCAAAATATAATTTAAAATTAGAACACCTGCGCCGTATATCTGCTCATTTCGGCATTATTACCAAATTATACAGGTGTGACAGACTCAGTTTATAATACTTTATGCGCAGATATCTGACCTAATTACGAGTCGAAAATGTTCAACGAGTATACACATTCTATACCGTTACGAAAAATATTATTGCATGAGATTTTCAGAAAATCATGTAAAGCTTTAAGTTTACGAAATAGATATTTGCGAAATTGACCTATTATTATTCTATACCTTTGCTTCAGGCCCTAAATCATCTAGTTATTTTTATTTTTATTACAATTATTGGAAATAATTACAATATTTTTATTTCTGACATGGTTGAGATTAGGCACGTACAGTTTCAACATTTTCGACGCATATTTTTAATACATATCTAATATACCCCTAAAATATTGTGAACTAGGGGTGTTAATATAGTACACCCAGTATAGTAAGATGAAACTTCATTAGCTCTTTTCGTACACTGTCTTTTTTGTGTCTATTCATCAGGTTGTTCACTTTTACCATGTGTTCGGTATGGGTTCTTTCATCTGTGGCTGGCTCCTCAGTTCCGTAAATCGGTCCCAGTGCACCGTGTGATAAAACCGAGAGCCGTGCCGCACGGCGCTGCTTGATATTCCGGATAATGCACGCAACGAAGGAAGGGCGGTCGCGCAACTCTTAAACACTGCTTTATTTAATTTACACTCCATTGTAGTGTGCATCGTTCATATTAAGTGAGGAATGCGACCCGCTCCTCCGCACCAACAACCTTTGAAGTCCATCCCCGCGAGGAGATGAATCAAACATTCCTGCCGATTAGATTTGCACCGCGGACTAGCGAGATCCACAGCATCAACGTGGATACATAGAAACACAGCATCACCGTTCATACATTTTT
This sequence comes from Eubasilissa splendida, assembly GCA_031772225.1. Classification (NCBI taxonomy): domain Eukaryota; kingdom Metazoa; phylum Arthropoda; class Insecta; order Trichoptera; family Phryganeidae; genus Eubasilissa; species Eubasilissa splendida. The sequence goes on along the minus strand of CM062859.1, from coordinate 16,188,138 downwards.
GTAAAGTGTCTTACTCTTTGTATTTACGCTCGTGTGGATCGTGTCTTGTAGGTGCACACAGCAATCAACCTCTATTGTACCAGCGTGACTATGTTTGTCTCTTTTTCTCTCGTTTTATTACCATACTTCCGTTCCTCTTCCTATTCTCTCATCTTTTTCAGAGTTTCTCACTCCGAGTATATTCTTCTCCCTCGCGTTCTCTGCGCACATATACATCCGTCCTTTTCTTTCGGTGTCCGTTGCAGTCTCCAGCAACGTCGCCGTGTCTTCCCACGGCCGGCATCAAGAGGTGAGTCAATATTGATGTCGTACCGTAAAGCGAGTCCCCACCATTCCACGCTAGTTGATCAACAAAACTTCAACGATAATCCCAGGTTTAAAATTTTACCGACGATGAACAAATAAAACGTGGGATAAAATAGTTTTTTTTTTCTTTTTGTTTGTAGGTGTATTCTTGTGATAGTTTACAGTTACAAATTAAATTATATATGTATTATATGATTAATATAGTAGCCAAAATGTTACAAGTATTAAATAACTGTTAGTGTTTTGATTGGTAAGGCACGAGTCTATATATTTATTGAACGTTTTATATTTTTATTTGATGCTGAAGATACATGTTACTTATTACATAACATGTTACATGTACGAGACCATGTAACATGTTATGTCAAATGATTCTGCAGGAGCTGAACATCAACGACAGTCTCTCAACCATTTGTCTGAGACAAATCCTTTAATTTTTTCGGCATCTTGCGAGAAGGTAAGATAACTTAGAGAAGCTTGTTGTGGTGGGCTATATCGAAGGAGGAAGAAGAAGAGAAAGATCTCATACCCATTGGACCGACCAAGTGGAAGAAGCAACTGGCACTTCTCTGGTGAAAACACAAGATATCGAAAAAAGTGGAGATACGTCATACGACCTTCAGTCATGTCAGGGACTGACGTAGATGATGTTTTAATTTAAGTTTAATTAAACAAATATCAGATATCTCATAGAGACAAAGCTATTTTTTATTATATTTAATGGAAAATATATGGAAATATGGAGTGGAAATATATGAAAAATAGATGGCGATGGTGTAGTGGTACTCGAAGTGAGTCCATATACTAACATATATACAACAAAATTGATGTGAAAGTTATATATATATATGAGGTGAATTGGTGAACGTTATATATATAAAGTGATCACTTAAGCCAGCCGAAGACAGGTTGTAAGCCCTGTAATTACTCTATATTTCCATATATTTTCCATTAAATATAATAAAAAATAGCTTTGTCTCTATGAGATATCTGATATTTGTTTAATAACAGTGTCTTTTGTAGGTAATGTCTGTAAATCCAGTAATTGTGAGTTCTTGGAGATATTCAAATATTGCCAAGTTTAATCAACTTACCGAATTTGTACTATATGTATATATTTTTATATGGACATACCTAAAAGGGTACCAAATCGTGATTTAGATCAGAGATGGCGTTAAAGATGCAGGATCGTAAGAAATATATAACTATTACTTATCACGATATGTATTACTTACATTAGAAATATTATAGAGCAACGTTTCGAGATATTTTAAGATACGTCATATTGAGTGACATGATATTACTATTTTCAATTTCAAGGCGCTTGTGTTCTGATAATCCGGGACTATTTTGTTGTCTGGTGCTGGGTTTGTCATATGTTGGCGAAAATAATGGTTTTGGAAATAATAGCAACTAATAATATTTATGTGTTTTAATTATTTACTCGGTCTTCAAAAATTATTTTAATTATCGTGATCTAACGTCTAAAATCATGAGACCGCACTTCTCGTAATAGATTGATGTGAATCATCCCGCTGGTGGATAAGCGCCGTGAAGGACACACGTGACAATGTCGTCTATGAAAACGAAAGAGGAAGAGAGGACAGCCGGTGATAAACTCAGCATTGTTGAGGTTCATGTCGTTTTAGGAGCTATACATATAACTGAGAAAGTAAGGGCCGGTTGTGTGAACAGTAGTAACTTTTTACTAACGTCCGTAGTAAAAATCCTTTGCGGGTTGTTGATACATCAAATTTACTACTGTCAAACCATAAATGGAGATGTCTGTAGGCGCGACAAATAATCATGAAATATGCTTTATTTTATGCATTATATATGGATTTTTTCGCCTCGGCTGACGAAATCTGTCAATTTGGTGGTGAAATTTTTTCGTTTTATGTGTTAATGTATACATAAACGTATTAAATAACGAGATCATTATCGAACGAACTCTCATCACTAAAATAGCGGGATATTGAATGATTAATTGTCGTATACTGCAACTTTCAAAGTAAAATATGTCAGATGACTTATGACAGCTGTGAAAAGTCCTAGAATAAAGAAATTAGATTTTTTTCGTATCTCGTTAAGTTTAGTCAAACGAATTGAAAGAAATTTATTTTAAGTCAAGTTATTGGCATTTTGTATTCATTATATTCGCTATCGGCGCGAGCTATAAACTCGTACTGCTGTACAGCTCTGTACCGTGGGTAGGTACTGTATTGCTTATTAGTAATATTAATAATAATTATATTGGATACTTAACATAAAAACTTTCACCTCAAGGGCGCTTCACACATAAACTGTTTATAGTCCAACATTATCTTTGTTTTTAAAATTAAAAATTGTTATTTTAACTTATGGAAAGGATTTTTCGAAAAGGTGCGTTTTTAGTCTATTATTAAACTAAGTCCCTGATGCACTGTTTCTTATAACGGAGGGCGAAGAGTTTCACGCATTTGGGCCTGCCACCGCAAATGCCCGTTCACTAAATTTAGACTTCTGCCAACGGTTGGTCGGTTCTGCAACCCTCCATGCGGCTAAAGCTGACCTGAGAATTTGACGTCTACCATTCAAATTGTCTGGTATACAAAGGTATGATGTCATTTCCGTAACAAGATTTCATTTATCATTTTGTCGGTTCGGTTCGATGATTTACTTTGTCGGATAGCCCGGTACGCCCCGGGATGTTTCTCATCAAAAAGCCATATTCGTGCAGTGAGAACTTGGCGAGGCGGAGAGGGCCCTAACGCAGTCTGTTCGCCGCCATGGAACCGGCGCTGTAAATCATCCCGTAATTCATCTCACAATGCCATTCATGATGCCGAAACAGCACTCGCGCCGTCTTAATGACCGCACTATACGGGAACCGGTCCTACATCATTCTCGGGGGATAAATAAGTTCAGAAACCTTAACGAAACCTACAACTACAAAAAAATCATTTCCGTTTCGCGCCTCGCTTCGCTTCCCCGTAGTGTTTAATATAAACAAGAAACTCGTGTTTGTCCGGATTTGATATGAAGTTTTTTATTTATCAAAATTGGATAAACTGGATAAATATGTATTTCGACCACGTTTTATAAACGTCTCACACAGACGAAGCTATTATTTTTACATGGGAAGTATGGAAGTCTTGGGCATTACAGGGTTGACGGCCTGTCATCGGCTGGCTTAAGTGATCACTTTACACAATGTAACGTTCACCTATTTACCCATGCTACCACAACTATCAAATATTTGGAAGTTGTATATATGTTATCATGTTGGAACATTTCAATTATTTATTACCAACTATGGATATTTTGAAAATTTGATATTCATTCTCATGTAACAGTATAGATGCCGCTGAAGCTGAGACTATTTTTTTTTTGAAGTATGGGGATTTTTGAAGTAAATAGGTGAACATTATATTGTGTAAAGTGATCACTTAAGCCAGCCAATGACAGGTCGTACGCCCTGTAATGCCCAAGATTTCCATACTTCCCATCTAAAAATAATAGCTTCGTCTCTGTGAGACATCTATATCTTGATGACAATCCCCCAGGGGATAAAATCCCAGTAATTAGTTCCTACAAAGATTTGGACATACTCAAAATATTACTATTATTATTTATATTTAATATTATTTGTTATATTTAAACGGCCTTCGTATTCTCATATCGGGGGTTCTGACTTGCATTCTCGGTGTTGTCAAAATACACCCTCCTATCTCCCCTTTTCACCTGATCTTGCTCCATCAGATTTTCATATTTTCTGATCTTTTTCCAATAATCTTCTAAAAATCTTCTTTAATAACGACGTTCCCTCCAAATCACCTAGTTTCTTCAACCGTGGAATCGGAAAACTGCCAGAACGTTGGCCGTCGATCATAAACAACACATGCGAATATATTATTTAATAGTTTATATTGTTTGTTTATTGCGCTGCGGACTTACGCGTCAACCCAATACACCATATACATAATGTGTATTTATATATTTTATTAATTCAATTTTCGTTGAAAGATAAATAAGTTTTTTTTAAAGTTGAAAGTACTCTGAAGGAGTTATTCAAATAAAATACAAAATTCCATAAAAAACACGTATCTGAAATTTATTTGAAGTTTGTATCTTAATTTACTCACCATTCATTTAATGGTCATTGAAAATCAACCAACAATAAAGATAACGTGACCAAGAATACTCCAAAATTTCTTTGCTATTGATGATTTCGAGTGTCCCGTTGTTTTTTTATCCTCTGTTATGTTTACAGAATTAAATAATCTAAAATATTCATGACGTGTAATTGTTACGTTATGTTGGATGCAATAGGTATTTAAAAATAACTTTTTCTTTTCGTATTATCAAAATAAATTATATTATTTTATTGCCAGTATTTAAACCCGTCATAGGACGACATTTAAGTGTCACTTTTTCTGAACTGGATCTTCTTCCGTATTAACCGTTTCCAAACCATGCTGTAACACAGGTCTACCGCTCTGATTAAATCTGTAATATTTCGGTAAATATACGCAACAAACACTTCACATTCTAATTAATTTGAAGGAAAATATTTATGCTTAGAAATGACTAGTAAAAAATCAATTATCTAAGGCGAATCCTACAAAATAATTATTTTTAATTCATTTCATTATAAAATTAATACGTTGACAAAAAATACCATTTGTGGCAAGATAGAAAGAAATCACACATTAATTTCACAGTGAAAACAGTAACAAACATATGAATATAATTAATTGTCATTAATTAAATGGAGATAGATAAAAAGGAAGGTTGTATTATACAATGCAACCTCTTATACAAAACTTGATGAATACTCCGAATTATAATTTTAATTTTTTTTTAAATATTTAATGCTCAATACTTAAAGTAAATTTATGGCATTAACCATTTTTTCACATTTCTCATTCACAAGGCTAATAGAACTCTAATTTCTTACGGTAACACGAGTTGACAGCATGGCTGCGTGCGAGTATTTTTTATCACGGTATGGTAAAGGTTAATGAAACACCACACATACTACAAACAATTTTTAATAACCAACGTTATCAAAGGTTAAGAAAAATAGTTTAAAGTGTTAACTTTGAAATCTATTGTTGTGAAATAAATAAATAATACTCATAATATTTGTATCAAAAATATTATTGCTAATTTAAATAATTACCTACCCGCAATTAATTATTATTAATTACGATGATCCCATTTTAAAATTTCATTAAACGTATATTTTTTACAGTTTTTAAAAATGGGTCTTCAAAATAAATTAGATTTTATATATAAGATACAAATAAATATGATTTATGCTATGCTCGCTATAATATAACTTGTAAATCGCTAAAATTATTGTTGACCCGGATTTACAGTTTTACAAAATTATTAATCCCATGTTCTTCCGTATTATCTAGTTAATTTGATTTCACGTACGATAACAAGTGTACCGTAAAAAAATGCACCTTTCACTAGTATACATGAGTGTGGTTTCAGTTAACCAACCAATTTTTACTTGTTTTCGGTTTCTTTTGAGTCAATTTAATAATATATTTCAATTTGTGAATTTCTTCCGCCTATATTTTGGTATTGTTCTAGTGGTGTTCTAAACAATTTTCACAAAATATAAAAATAACAATTGAAAATCATAATCTTTTGTGATAAAGTGTATTAAACTACACCTATTGATTGGATTAATTATAGAATTAACAAATCGTAAATATAATTTGGCCACGGCGAAGTAACTGACTGAAAATCTTTGTATGTTAGAGTTTCTTCCCAATTTGAGATAATTTAATAAAATAAAATAATATAGTAACATTCTATACTTTTTGCTGTATGTATGTAAGTGTGGTGTACGGTACAAAAACGTACCAAGAATTTTCTAATTATTCAGTTTCATTTATAAATAATTATTTTAATTATTTTTATCACTGGCGTGGCCAGAAATTGCCAATCACCTGGGCACTCAAAAACGCTATTGAATAAAAAAATTTTTTTTTGCAAAAGAAGAGCAGCTATTAAACGAGAGAGACAATAATGATTTATTTCAGATACAAAGTTCTTGAAGATACAGAGGTGCCATGTTGTGTGTCGCCTTGTACATCAACTAGCACAATTTAAATTCAACTCTTTCAGGGAATCGGACCCAATGTAGCTGATGTTATATGACAGAGTTTGGAAACTCTATATATTATCCGTGTAGCCGCATTTAGAATAGATTGTAATCTTTTCAGCTGAAACATTGGCAGGCCAGCATAGATGCTGTTACAATAGTCCACACGTGACACCACAAATGCATTTATAAGTAGACGGGCTGCCTCAAGAGGAAGATATCTCCGAATATTTTTAATCTGTCTTAGTTGATAAAAGTATCCACTGACAGTTTTACTGATTTGTGTATTCATTGAAATATCTGAATCAATGTGCACGCCCAACAACTTTAGTGCAGATTTAGCATTCGCAGACATTGATTCCTGTATTAAGTTTTGCTTTCTAGATGTCGCTGTCCATAGTAGTTATGTTTTGGATTCTGACAAATTTGTCTTACCTTCTGACCCTTAAGTATTTTAATTTAGTTTACGGTAAAATAGTTGTAATGTGTTCAGTTTTCTTGTAACAATTTGTATATTATTTATTCAATATAAAGATGTAATAGACATAGTTCACAATATTTTATGGGTGGATATCTTACCAAATTATGAGTCGAAAATATAAAAGAAGTATGTAAAAATGTAATGGGGTGGTGGAGAGGAATAAGGAAATAAGGGAATCTGGGATATAAGGGTCGATGGTGGGTAGGGATTCCACTCGAAGGACCAATGGATCTTGGGAAACCAGGATTCGGTTTGACGCCTCCGTCTCCGACCCGCAGTCGCCGCCAATATCATATAAACACGCGCACACAAATAACAAACAATGCGTAATCCCCAAAACACAAGATCACATATATAATAGTACTGGTGCACTGGAGCTGAATAAATCCACACCGCTAATGCTCTCGCGATGTCGAGATCAAACAGATATCGGTCTTCTGATGTCAAGGTCACTATTCACACTAAAGATAAGCATTAAAGAAAAAGGATGGGTATGAATTTCGATGCGAAAAGGTGTCATTAATATGGGTCGCGGCCAATTCGCAAGACCCGCCAAAAATGTTGTTTACGAATTTGAAACAATACCTATATATAATTTGGAGGCAATAAAATATTAAAATTAATCAAAATAATCGCATAACTATGACTTTTTTTAAATGCTTATGGTCGTAATTAGGCACGTCGAGATTAAACATTTTTGACTCATATTTAATATGTATTTACTTCTAAAATATTGTGCATTAGGCGTGTTACATCCAGTATACCTACTATATAATAAATAATAATATAAGAATCCTATAATCATAAATAATATACAAAAGTGATTAAAGATATTAAATATATATTAACGGTTTGAGAATTGGATGTAAATATTAACATATACCGTATATTAGATATTGAAAATTGAATTGACATTTTTTATAATGAATTATATGGATAGAATACAAGCTCCTCCTGAACTCCCTGTTGACCAGGGGCGTGCACTGCATATAAGCAAAAAAACTGTGCATTACTAATAATTCTGGGAAACAAATATAAATTAAGTAATCCATATAATCATAATCACGCTGGCGCCCACCGTGTACAATGTTGCATATAGTGTATTAAATATACACTATTATGTAATATGGTAACAGCATAACCTAAGTATATACCTACTGCACGCCACTGCTGGTAACATCCCAGTCTACTCGAACAATCGCTACGCCACTGAATTGTATTTTTCCTTATCCACTCTTCATAATTCATTCAATTTAATCAATTATTTTTTCACCTCTTTCTTCCAGTTGCAGAAGTAGGAGACGACATCACGCCATGTGTCAACAGCAGAACACTGGTGATTGCCAACCACCAGAGCACGGGAGATGTCCCATTGCTGATGACAGCCTTCAACGCCAAGCCTGGTGTCCTTCCCAGGTTGATGTGGATCATGGATCGTCTCTTCAGATACACGAACTTCGGGATAGTCAGCGTCCTTCATGGTGACTTCTTCATCGTATCGGTGAGTGGATTTGAAATCTACTGTTAGTTTTATGAATTGTGTGTTCCCATCTGCAACCTTAAAAACCTTTTTTCCATTCGTTGGTCAAACAATATGTTATACAATTTAAAAAAAACTCTTTTACCTAGGTACGTATTTAATGTACAAATTAACATTTATTATCACCGTATCAAAAATACCCTCGTATCTTACTAAACCGGTTAGATGTTTTATATCATCCTTGCATAGGATATCTTTAATCCTTTTTTCTATTTTGTATAAAAATACAAATTACCGATTTACAATTTATTGATTTGTATTTTAGCTCACATTTCATATTGTCATTTCACCGCTTACATGCTAGAAAGAATACACAATCTAACGTTGGATTTAATTCTGCGAGTGAAATATTTTATTTTGATATTATTAAATTATAAATTCAATACTAAACTAAACAACATTTTTACGCTAAAACTGTAAAAATCTAATGTTTAATTAATAAGTTAAATTCAACTTTAAAATATAACACGTGCGCGTAACAGATTTGAACAGGATGCCAGGCATTAAACATACGTTATGTCAAAACCTATGTCAAAATACCAACTTTAAAATATACATTGTTTTTCAATGTCAATAATTCGGCAATTGTGTTTGTAATTCTTCTGGTTCCGCGCACCTCCCTCTTCCACTTTTCATTGCAAAGGTCATTTGCATTGTGTGATGTAATTTTATATAATCACAATGAATCAAAACATTCCCGAGATAAAGTTCATTGAAGCTGACTTCAAGGATACCATCAGACGACTGTGGCAGCATCCGGAAAGGTAAGATGCATGATATTCATTTTATTTATTTTTTAATTTATCATAATCTACCTGTATGTATATATACCGTAAAACTGCCATGCAGTTTTGGAAAAAAATAAAATAAAAATGAATATATATGCAATAAAGAGGAAATTAAAAAATAAATATATATATAGAGTGAATCAAAAGTTACCCCTACAATCAACACGCGTTCTTCATGCATCAGTTTTCTTAAGTAACATAATATTTGTCGGTAACTCTGGAAGTTTTGTGTCACCACACCGTCGCCTTAACTTTTGGCGAACCAATATTATACGTTACACATAAGTACGACTTAACACATAATACATTGCTTAATCGATTCTGCTTTTAAACATTCTACTTGAGTTTCAAAAACATTTCTGAAACCTCATTACTTACAAGAAGTTAAGTCAAATATGAACTTTTCGCACAGATTGGTTTCATTTCCTCTTTTGCTTTGAAAATAAATAAATCTATTAGCGGTTTTTACTGATGAATATTTTTTTCATTTACTTATATTAAAGTTTTTTCACTCGATCTTTTTTGAAATAAAAATAGATCTATGAAAACTTTTTTTGAAACAAAAATTAATAACTAATTATTATTAGTATAATACTGTAATACTATTGATTTGTTTTTGTGTATTGATTTACAAAAAAAATATAAAATATATAAGGAAAACTTCGCTAATGGCGCGTGTTTCTAAATATAAAAAAATATAATATTATTTTATAAGATTTAAGGTAATACTGGATTGTCTGTAATTTTTAAAATAAGACGTGTACAATTTGTATTTGAAAATATTTATGACGATTTTTAAATATACATTAAATTACACAATTAAATAAATAAATATTTCTCCTCAATACATTATTTATTACTAAAAAAAATATTTTGTATAATTTAAAAATATGATTTTGCCATGGCACGAATCAATGTGATATTTATTAATAATGTCTGGGGTCGGTTAAACGAATGACGTGTCATCCAACGTGTCAGTTAGATTTGATATTATAGCGCCACCAGCTTGTCAGGACTAAACGTTCCGGAGTTTCATTAGACGATAAACTTCTGTCATTGTTCGTGACAGAACTTCCACGACAGTTTCGGCGAGTCTCACCCATTTCGTCGAAGAAATGTCAATGTTGTCTTATGAAATTGGTCTTATTAACTTTTCTTACCGGCTGTCTTGCTTCGTTTTTAATATTTGATTAAAGTGCGTGTATTTTTATTTTTATTCAATATCAAAGAAAATTTAAGTTATTTTTATTACACTACCTGATTATTAATACGTTAGTAGATGTATGTACGAAGTTGTATCAGACATACAAAATAAAAAGACTCACAAAAGAAAATAATCTCACTTAAATTTATGTTTAAAAACCTTTTTTTTCTCCAAACAACTTCTCTTAGGTGACATTACAGTATTCTTAGAAATTATTTGTGAATAATGGATGTCTTGAGCACGCGTTTGTGGCCCGGTTTTTCTTCTTACATTGTGTATTTTTTTTAAAGAAATTTAATTTATTCATAACTATTGTGCTTTTAGTACCTACCTAATAGGTGGAGGGGTTTACTCCCCAGCCGTTTTATTATTTTTTCTATAATTATTTTAATGACTTATCTATTTGTTTATTAATGAATTAAATTTATATTTTATAAAATAAACATGCTTTGTATTTTGACTCTAACAGTATATTAATTATTATTTTTCCTCGGCCTGGCATCACTAATGATTTCTATATACATTTTAATAATCTGGATAACATATTAATAATTATTTAATTGATTTGTCCTTAGTATAATATATTTTTATTTAAACAATAATATTACTAAATATTCTTCTTACGAGGTTGATAGGTACACACGAGTACAGATGTATGTATACGATATAATCGTATATGTAAAATGATAGGTGTATTTAATCGCATAACTATGAATAGAATAATCAAGAAATAATATTGTTATCTTTCAATTTATTTTATTTTTACATATCCTCATACAATTAAAATTCCCGCAGGTAAACCGTACCCCCGTGCCAGTTTAGTATTTCTATCCTCGCGCCGCTGAATTGTAGATAGGTAAAAGTCGATGACACATGGATTGTCAACTTTGTTGAAGAATATTATAATTTAATAAATTACATAATTCGAAATAACAAATGTTTCTAAAATAATTTTATTAACATTTTTATGGCGATGTACTACTACGTATTAAAACGTACCGACATTTGAACATTTTTATGATTTAAACATGCTTGAACATTTCATTTCGTGTACTCGGAATGTACATTGTAAAGATATAATATTTTATTTGTGAAAGATACAATATTTTGGATTTCTTGAAAATAGTATTTTATTTAAATACTTAGTTTTGTGTCATGCTATAATATTTAAGACTTGTCGGAAATAAAGTAATACAAATTAGATTTATCAATTAGAAATATAAACAAAAAATATCTATTTATCGAAACAATATTTGGTTGTTACCAAGATTCGAACCTGTACTTTTTCCTATCCACAATACGGTCCAGGTTCGAATACCGGTAGCGATCTAATATTTTTTCGATGAATAGATTTTTTTCATATGTATCCTTTTAATTGATTAATTTAATTTGTATTAAAAATATCACAGAACTATGTTTTGAAATTGAAACATGAGAACCAAAAATATGTTTTCATTAAACAATAATACAGGAATGAACTTATATTGTAAACTTCAAGAATTAAAATGTTATGCGTAAACTGATCATTTCAAAATAAAATTCTAAATGTTATTTGCAAATCTTCATTAGTATCAAAATATCATTTCAAATATCATAAATATTATTGTTTGAATAAAATATGTGTTGAAATTATTAAAAAAGGTGTTAATTGTGATTTTTGCCTCCAATTAAATTTGATGTATTGCATTCACAACACATTGATACGACATTCATTAAATGGCGCCTACCTTCGCGATATGTAAATGTTTTGACTAATTAACATAATATCCGAGTCCATACATTACCAGTATCGTGTGCGACAGTGCTGCGGCTACATGTCAAAACTTGACAATCAACTGTGGGGGGTAACTTCGCGGAGACATGTTGGAGTGACACATTTTGGTGAGGCTGCCATGAATTAAAGATGTATGAACGTTAAAACTTTCCGCCGCCCCCGAGACAGATATCCGCGAGATGAAGAAAGGAGCCATGCTGTACGGATGCGGAGTGTGTGAAGTAGGATGGTGCATGATATATTACGTGATAAAGACATCCATTACTTTAATAGTTTCTGCACATCTTTAATGTCACGAAAGTTCTAATGTTGGATCAAACTCTTCATAAGGGAAATTCAAGCGTTCAAAGAGATAACTCTGTAATTCATTTTATGAAATAATATATATATATGGCTATTGGGCAATTCTAAAGATATTTTACAGGTTTTAGATTTTATTTTAGAATCATATATATATATGTAGTGGGGGTAAAGACCTGCGTCCTTCCCTTTCACCGGTTAGTCAGTGAAGAATACGAGATCCGTGGATTCTTTATTTGAGCAACACATACCCACCTTATTTTTGTCACATTCTGCTATCATCCTAAACTGGGAAAAATTTATAGTATCATCTGGAGGTGATAAATAAAAGATGTTATTCATTATAAAAAAGGCATCTAATCAGAAAGAAACACAAGAACAAAATAAATAAAATAAAATACAATCCACTTGACAAATCCTCATCTCGTCGGGTTGGGCGTGAGTTCGACGTCCTTCATGTATTTTGATGGACCCCATCTTCTTGGCTCGACATCATGATTGATTCTTAGCATCCAGGCGGACGCGATCGGATTCGTAATCGGAATTTGTTGAAGATGATAACATCAAAATGAAAAATGTCGCCTCCAGTGAGGCGACTAACTCCAAGGTAACATCCAAAGGTATGACCACCAGAGACCAAAGGTCAAATCCAGAGGGAAACCAAAGATATGCACCAGAGACCACTATAGCCAGAGGAAAACAAGATGTTTCCCTCTGGTTATAGTGGATCGCACACGGCTACATTTTAGTAACGCTGTCGCGGTTTGTTCGGCCGCCTAAATCTGACAACTTCCTCGATGGTTTTTGAAAACGAACCATAGATGTAACCGTTTTTCATAACCTCAGAAACCGAATGTGATACCAACTTAAGGGTAACTATTTGTGAATTTCAAGGTGATCGACAAAAAAATAAGTGGCGGGGCAATTTCGTACGTGACCCCAATTTATAACGTCACAATGTATCTAAAATAATATTTTCACACAGATCTAACAAACTAGGTTGACAATTTAAGCGTCAGGTGCGATTTACATAAGGGTCGGTCGGATGGATTCTTGTGGACCAGTATATGTTCTACTGCATTGTTTACGATTGACATTCAATGTTCTGACAGTTTTTCCATTCCACGCCTGAATAAATCCGGCAGTTTGGAGGTGAAGAAATCGTCAAGCCAATTTTGAAAAACAGTATCTTTATTAAATAAGATTTCTCTGAAAATGTTAGATAGAGAACGGAAAATATAATAGAGCAAAATTGGGATAATGGGACGGATGTGAAATTATCTTCCAGCCGATCTCTTGAATAGCCGCTTTTGTGATGTAAGCAATATGCGGACGGGCATTATCATGCTGAAAAATTACTTGATGCCGTCTTCATCGTCGTTTTTTTTAAAATTGCATGTAATGGTTACATCTCTCGGAAACACTTCACAGTAAATGACCACTATAACCATTTATTAAATTCATAGTAGGTAAATGGTTATAGTGGCTTCCGATACCGCAATTCCTCGGTAAACTCAAACAAAAGTATATTTGTGAAATGTTGTTTTTTTTTTTTGTATTATACTTGACGATCCATTTTATTTAGCCAATATTTAATACACACTTTTTATCAATTGAAAAATTCAAATGTATTCAATACAACAATACTATTAAAGTAACATTGACCCTTTTCAAAAACAAATCTTTCCAAAGCACTCCTGCCTTGGTAAACGCTACGAACTTATTGATCAACCCAATACAATATATTTTGTTCCGTGAAGATGTGCGATGTACATATGTAATCCACTATTATCGAGTTAGATACTGAAAATCTGTAAAATATGAAATGTGTCGTCATTCACAATACACAAGCATGATGGATGGATCAATCGAAATCGGTGAGCTGCACCGCCACTCGACGACTGCGCCCGCTAATAGGCCACGAGCCGTGGAATCGCGTGCGAGCGCAGTACAAATGGCACATGAGGTGATTTTTATGGCTTTTCCACTGCCTTGAGGGCTGTCAGCCCTGTATCATTAACCGCTCTAATCCTGATAGGGTCGTGCCTGCTAAGGGATCGATCGGATAATATCTCTATTTGTGGTTTAACCGTTGTGGAGGCGATATTACGTGGATGTTATTACCACCTTTCGAGTATTTTCGATATTCTGTTAGTCACGTTATTCCTACCCTCTGTATTAGATTTTGAACGGAAACCCTTCCTTTTAATTAATTTTGTTTGAAATTACCCTAATTCCTGGTGGGTTCTTTGTTATAATTCGACAGGGTGGGTGGACACGTGGCGCCGTCAAAAATATCGGAGGGTTTCAACAAATATCTGCACTCTCACGCGTACATTTTTACCAGCTTCCTTATGGACATGTCGTTGTTGAGGTAAAATTAACAAGTCAAGATTATCAAGATTGCCTTTAATATCAATCAACTGTTCAATCTATGAAATCTTTTATAATATTTGATTATTATTTATACAAGTTTATAGAAGAAGTCACAGACCTATATGTATGTATGTCCAATTATGCCTACATGGAATATACAACTAACCTAACCCATAGATTATTGTGCGATGGCTATTTGCATACTTAAATTTTGTATTTCTTATAATATTAGTACTTACTTACTTATTTACCATCTCGCTGTTTCACCGCGGGGATAGGCAGTGAGGATAGAGCGCCACACTCTTCTGTTCTGACACATAATTCTCGCCTCATCCACATTCATACATCTTCTCATGCAAGCTCGCCGATCCATCCTCCATTATCTGGTTTACCTTGTCGTGCCAAGTCTTCTGCGGACGTCCTCTACTTCTGGTGCCATCAACACTTGCGTCATATATCTTTCTTACCATTCTCTCCTCATTTATCCGTTCCATATGATCAAACCACCTAAGTGATCATTTCTTTATCTTACTCACTATACTAAGATCAGCTTTACATTCTCTTCTAATTTGTTCATTAATGATTATTATCATAAATAGATTTATTACATTGCATATTTATGCCTGAGCCACCTTAGTTTGTTCCTAATTTGCTCATCTTTTCAGTTTAGGCTTTACTTCAATACATATTGGCATAATAGAGAAAATACAATGGTCGGTAAATTAGTTTAAATCGAACAATTTAGATACGGTGAATATTAGAGTGCATTAGTAACATGAATTGTATTTTAGTCCTCATAATACACAAGTTTTTTTTTTAAGAAATAGTTCTTTCTGGCTGTCAAAAATATAACCCATGTTACTACGTATGGCCTCTTAAGCGTAAGATTACAGTACGTTGTGGTCGAATACCGAGTACGGGGATATGTGCTCATAAAACGGGACTTGAGGAATCGACAATTACAATTGATGTAAAATATTTATAGCAGTAAAATGTTCACAGAGTTTTTTTTATTAGAATGGTTTTCCCTTTCAGGTTATGTAATTTATTACTAAGATAGTACTAACTTGAAAGTAGTTATCTACTGATAATGTCAAATTGAATAGCAGTGACTCACTTTAGAGTACCTACTCCTTGGATTTGACAACTTCTAATTCAAGAGAGAGATAGAAAGAGAAGATTATTAATCGGAACTGAAGATTATTAATCACCAAACATAAAAATGCAATATATTAAGTGGGTATTAAAAAAATAAGCAAAATACTGCCACGACTATGTGAAAGAACTAAATGTAAAAATTGATATCATAACTATCTAATACCCATACCAACGTTGTAATTGGAGTACAACTGCAATAAAAGTAATTACAGTAGAACTTCGATATAACAGACCTCGATATAACAGACTTCGAATATACCGGACAAAATTTCCACACCCATTTTCATAATATTAGAGAGTTCATTATAAAAACAGCAGACTTCAAAAGTTCAAATAAAACTTATGGGTTTTTTAAAGTAGGATTTCCGAAAATAAATATGATTTTGTTGGTGTTTTTATATATTTTTAACCTTATATCTATATATATAATTAAAGTGTACTATCACAAAAAAAATTGTTACTTATTTATATATAGATATATAATAAATACTTTTTACTGTGAAATTAAATTTTCATACATCCTTCATCAGTTTTTAAAAAATTACATATCATCACTGGTCTTGTATATACATGTATTGTGCCGTTTATTTTCTTCGCGCATTCGAAAAACTACCTCATTATATATATAACGGACTTTAGGCTTTAACGGACCTCCCTTCACCCGCATTAGTCTGTTATATCGAGGTTCTACTATACTCAAATGTATTATTACACCGATGTCATTCAACATTCATGTTCTTTCTTTTTTATCACTCTTTTCCACGCGACAAATCATACACACACGCATTTATTTCGCAATTTTTTTACAAGTCAAGTCTGCTACGAGTCTTTACTCATTACAATAACGTTACACTAAAAAATATCCACTTATTAAAATATAGCTAACCAATATTATGTAGATGCTCATTCAGAATAGTCTTGCTTTAAGATAAGATTTGTTAATATTATACAAGTATCACAAAAGTTTTTTTTCATAATAAAAATTCTGTAATGAAATAATGGATGAGTTTAATAAAAAAATGTTTATTTTGCATTTAAGTACAGTCGCTGGGAAATTATATCTTAAAAATTATGTTTTCTAAATGTGATCCGTTATTTCGCTGGCACTCTTCTAAACGGGAGGCAAAAATTTTGAGAACTGCTCGGCACGTATTCTCGGATATTTTCTTTTAATTGGTCCAGAGAGGGAGGATTGTTACTGTATTCTTTTCCTTTTGGATCATAGGAAAAGTCCATTGGTGTCAAGTCGGGGCTACGTGGAGGCTAATTAATGTCCTCTTGTCATGATATCAATTTTCCAGGAAAAATTTCACGAACAACTGGTAAGGACACGCTTCATAGCTACTGAATTACCAAGGACGCGGCTAGCGATCGGCATACCCCCACCCACCCCTCTCCCGCTCGTTGCGTTGGTGCAGCGAATGACACAAAATGAAAAAGACTTTTGGGACTCACTACTATCGTAAACTTCAATTTTTTAATGTTCGCTTTAGTGGGGTCCAAAGGGTCTGCGCCCTACAATACATATGGTATCGATACTTTTACGAACATCAATACTTTTTCCAGCGCTAATACGGACTGATCATTGTAAAAATCCTTCACATCAAAATTTAATATTTAATAATAATTTCTCACGTAAATATGTAATGTTTTCACGAAAGCGCATGATAACATTATTGATGTATTCAGTAGTACGGTTAGAGACCAGACCGCCGTAAAGCGACGCAAGATTCAGTTGCGAACGTATATAAATGCCTATAAAGTTGAGTATATACAGACACATTTTTGTTTTTTAATCGAAAAGTATGAACATTATAGAAGAGTAGACCAATTTTGTTCTAACAATTTAATGGATAAACCGTGTAGTAATTATTTTCTTATAGGTATTTTATATACATAATCAGGGAACCCTTCCATTTTAGATTTGAGCCTATTAATTTTATTCTTCATTGTTGATTATTTCTACATTATTTGGCAAACGTTCTTTACGCAAGAGATGCGTACAAGAAAATATTATCGATTGGAATTAAAGTCTATGATAAGTTTTATAAAGTAGTTTATGTAAAAAGACGATGAGGTTTATAAGCTTAACTGCATTTTGTTTTTGGCTAACGAAGAAGAAATGCAACAGTTGTCAGTGTTGCAAAATAAAGCTTCGAGAATAATACTCAGAAATAATAGATATACTCGGATCAGTGCAATGCTGAAAGATCTGAATATGATGACCTTTAAGCAGAAAATATATTTTAATGTAATGGTATTTAATTTACAAAATCCTCAGTAAGAAAATATCAAATATAAAAAAAATCAACAAGAGCACGAGCATCGTACAAGAGGAAGGGATAGACTGAGACTGCCATTCAGGTAGAAGGCCAAATCTCAGAAATCGATGATGTATAGTGCGATGAAATTTTTTAATGAAATGCCAGAAAACATAAGAAAGGAGGAGAAATTGAATATATTTAAAATGAAACTAACCAAATATGTAAAAGATAATTTTTAGTAAAAGAAAATACTTTAATCTTGTTTATATTAGAGTTTATATAGGAGTGCACTATGTTAAGAATTAAATAAAATAAATAAATATGAAATTACCTTTTACCTGAAATTAGATCTTTCGAGCATAATTTTATGCTGAATGCAATATTTCCTTGAGACTAAAGCAGAGACAGTGTTAGTATATTTTTATTATAATTTTGTAGTACTTTTTTAGTCCGTAATGAATTATTTTAAATGGTGTTTAATTAATTATAATTTATGGACATTTATGGAGATGGTATCATATTTCTAAAACCAGGTTTACTAAATGAAATGCACAACCTGCTTACGAATGAAACGTGCTCTTAGCTATCATCGTGTATCTTGGGTATTTGGAATGTCGAATATTTTAACCATAATTTACTACTCATCTTCTTATATTCCGCTCGATGTTTGGCGTCGACAACCACCGTTTTGTTATGCCTCTGGTACCCAGCACGATTCTGGGCGCTACCATGATTACCATTTACTATAATTTAAAAATGCTTTTGTAATTTTTTCAATTAATTCGTTATTTTTGGTAATGACCACCCTTACTTTAAAAATCAGTCAGTATTTGTATTATCACATGAGAATGGCTCTAAAACTGAAAAAAAATTGTTTTAAAATAATTTGCTTATATTTTACTACAAGTTTATTTATTTTCTTACATTAAACGCATTTCACCGTTGAACAAATGAATTATGATTTTCTAATGAGCATCCTTAATTGAACTAATTTGTCGTGTAGAAGAACTTTAAGTGATTTATTATTTATATTTTAAATAGTAAATGGCATGCTGGATGCCCTTAATTTAACTGAATTGATTGTATACCACGTTTGTCGGCGCTGTTCTATGTAAATGCATCATATACAAATTTTTATAGGAATGCACCCGCACAAAGACTTCACAGGCTTGGGAACGATTTTCGTTTTGTAGATATATTCCGATGTTCAATGTTTAAATACAAGAGTGATGTTTCTGATGTTGTTCTGAGTCAAAAGTGTAATTCATTTTGGTACTCAGCCATTCTGTGTTAAACTTAAATATTTATTTTTTCTGTGTTAAACCAAAAATTTTATTGTTTTTTTTTTTCTGCTAAAATTTCAATTTTTGTTTAAAAATCAATTTTATTAATTTCTGTCTTATCATATTCCATACTACTAATGTAGCTGCTCTTCTTTTTTTTAAATGTATTTTTTGAATATTATATATAATAAATTGGCGTGAATACAATATAAATTAAAATAAAATAGATAATATATATCCACGCGGATGTGGGTATTTAAAAATTTAAAAAATATATCGTATGAGTTCAAAATATTGATTAAATAAATAGCGTATAAATGAAAAATGATATTTGTTGATAATTAACAACTTGTTGAACAGTAAAATGAAGAAAAGTTTATAATTACATTTTATTAAAAAATGTACAGTTATGAATGTATATTATTATTTTCGTGTTAAAATTAGTGTAGGGTACGCTGATGTAATGTGGGCGTTTGGTTTTCTAATATGATGCCAGCGGATAATCCAAGCTTTAATTGCTTTTCACAGAAATCTCAGAAATTATCTTTCGGCGTAAGTTGTTTTCCCAGGATCTTTAGGCAACGCTATATTATTTTTCCACTTTGAAATTAGTTTTCGTTTTTACGACAATGAGATAAATCTTTATGTCAACATTTCGCCCGAGGTGACTCACCGGTATTGAGTTTTATATATAATATTATGTTTATACTCGTGTTTAAAAAAAAAAAAATAATAATAATTTTGTGAAATGACTATGATTCTACTCCAAAGAACTACTCTGTTTGTCTTATATGTAATCTTAATTTTTTTTTTTTTGAGCTAAATCATTTAAAACAAAACTCTTTTATATAGTCTATTTCACTTAAATTTCAACTTAAATTCTTTTCATTTTACCTTTCAATTAAATATACATACAAGTGTTTGTATCAAATTAGATGGATTTTGGTTGCTCACACATTTGTCTAAAATACATGTAAAAAATTTCATCTAATGGTGTATATTTTCGATGAATATAATATTCATCCTTTGACGTATGGTTATATCAATGTTGCTTGACTTTTTCAATGTATATGTGTTGAGAAATAAGAGGACCTATAAAAACGGAATGTTAAATGCAAATTACACACCTATCGCGTATACGATAACGATCAACTTGACAGATTTTTAATGAAGTTTTTTGTCCGCGTAATATCGACAGCCGTCATTCCGATAGGCGCCAATATACATTGTTTTGTCACGCGTGGCATTTAGGAAGCTCGATCGATTTCATTATTTTCTTTATTAATTTGTTGGGTAGTTACCTATTTGTATTACTCTATTATTAATACAATGTTTAAAATAGGCGGCCACGTAAGCACTATTATAAACACGTGTTGTAATATGTCAATCAATTTTTTTTCTGTGACCAGTCTAATATATATATATTTTAGTAATAATTACGTTACATTATTACGAGTATATTAACGTTCATTAAAGGGCATCCTTCTGTGCCTTATATGAAAATCTGAAATCTTAGGAAGGATTTCGTGATTACGAAATTATCAAATTATTTTTATTTTTCAAAATATGATGGTAGAAACAATATATACTTTTTTTTTTTTCGTACTACGCTTCTCTTGAAAGCCTATGCTTGTGTAGAGAAGTGGACTGTATATAAATAAAGATTATTGTTTACATTATTTTTATTATTGTTATATTATAGGGATACTTACATGTTTCTTTTTGAACTCACTTCGAAGTGTTTTTTAATAGCATTTGATAGTTCTTTAGTATCAGTAATTTTCCTAATGTTTTCAGGTAAGCTGCTAAAGAATTTTTTCCCTAGGTGTGTATAGTGGTGTTGTGCAAATGATGTATTGATTTTAGAGCATAAAAATACAAATTTAAATCTAGTACAATTTTCAGTAATAAATTAATATTTTTCTTTTTCTTTTATTATTTGAAGAATAGAATTTCTTTTAAATATTATTGATTACATAAATCAATCTACATAATCTGATCTTCATAAAATATATAATATTATGAATAATGCATATCGGTGGCGTGCACCATGTATAGACTTAGGTTATGCTGTTGATGTCGATGGTGTAGAAGTATGATGATAAATGTTCTATTCATCAGGCGCTTTGCTGGAAAGAAATACAATCTGTAACTGATTGTATAATCAGAGTGGAGATTTAAAATCAATATGCTTTTGATAAAATGGTTTTAAAACAGTTATTAGTTGTAAAACTACTACTACAACTACGAGATAATCATTTTCAAACGCGTCACCTTCTATTTTAGTCATATGGATAGTTGCGGTTTGTTTCTAAACCCCTCGTATGTATAATTTCCAGATCCGGCTGGAATTTTATTTATAAGATGGCCGAGAGAAATGTTTTAATTTTAATGTGAACGGTTGTTGCTGAGTAAATCAATATTATCATGTAACATAACTTTCAACATCAATTTAATGTTACTGTTAACAGAGATAATTTTACAAATATTTCGAATTCAATGACACAAAATCATGAATATGCATAAAATATCCGCATTAACTATCGATAAATACAGGCAAATCAACGTTGTACCTGATTCAGATTTCTTCGTTGGCACATATTATTTTCCTATGTGCATAGCATGCACAAAGATTACATTTTATTGCGGTGAATGATTATTAATTTTGTCACCGCATAAATATAAATTATTTCTCTCCTTCTTTTGGCATCTCTTTCCTTTAAGTTTGCGTCGGAATAGAGTTAATTTCTCCAATCTAATAAAATCGTAATTTTTAATTACGGTCGCTTTCAAGACTTTTGCGATGGCTGCCTTCACCAAATGGCAAAGGATATAATATTAAAATTTAATCGTAAGATCATTTGTCAGACGTTTATTTTATTAGAATATTAACGTTAAATTACGTCAGTTAATCTCATAACTGATTGGGTTGAAATAATTATTCCCGAATTCCTTAATGGATATTTTACTTAATCGACGAGATAAGTGTCTGATTATATAAAAGTTAATTGATCGAATCCCTAGTCGAAATCCATACCCTTAATTTATCCACGAGATTTCAGAGGTACATATATCGTGCGCGTCGTGTTATTGTTAGTTGGTGTACACGGGATACAAATATTAGGCTTATTCACATGTACACATACCGGGCTTCACGTAAATGTAGCTCAAACATATCAAATATCTCCCAAGGTCCGAAACACCTTCTAATGCCTAAATGATTTCTTACATCAAAGATATTAATGAATGTAATATATTTTATATCAATCACTTTCTCGGCCGTCTAATAAATAATATCCCTTTACGAAAAGGATTTCGGCGAAGCATTTATTCCGGCCCCGCTATTGTATTGTATTACAGCCGTATCGTGTGATCCGGGTATTGTATCGCGCTCACTTTTCGCTAATGATATACTTATTATTCATTTAATTAGCGAAATAGTCGGGTATTGATGGGCGCCTTTGATGTAACGAGGTGTTCGCTCAGCCGCCCCCATCCCCCGTCAGGTGTATTCTCTCGCGCTAATTAACTAAAAATGGAAAAGAGCCTGTTTGGAAGACAGTAAAAAAACAATAACCTTAGATAGAAGTGACGAACCGTAAAAACAAAGGCCTTCTTAGTGAAAATTTACGATACGAGCTGAGGGGGAGTTTTAAAGGGGCGCCGGCGGGGAAGTAGAAAAGTTTGGGTGTGTAAGGGAAGTTCTGCGTGGAAGCGGAGGTGTTGCCGGGTCGGGGTCGGGGGTGACGAGCGGAGGCTGCGGATGCTGCGATGGAGCCGCGTGGTGATCAGGTAGCCTTTATTGCGGGATCGTTTTTAGTATTTCCGACTTGAATATCAATGTCGTGTGATCAATACGGAGATTCGTTCATATTCACCTTCTACGAGAGCTTTCTGCGATTTCTTGTTTTCATGGCGAAATACAATAATTGATTTATCATTGTTTTCTGTTTTATTTTTGTGTTCTTATTCAACCATTTGTTCCGTAAATAAGTTTCATAAATAAAACTTCCTAGAACAGAAGTTGGTCAATTATTAACCTGCGAAATCTTCCAAAAATACTGTATTGTACTTTACTTTACTTTATTCTACGTTTGTTTTAAAAGCTTATACTTGAGATATACCTACGAACTAAATACGAAAGCGTTCATTCTTGTTTTTGTTGTAGTCGACATTTTGGGGGATGTAAACAAATCATAAAATATTATAGTTACTTAGCCTAAAAGAATAATAGATATACGTAACAATAAAATAATATTCAATGTGGCTAATGCAAATTTATTTGTTTAAATTAATAAATAATTTAACAATCAGATAATTCTGCTTGAGTAGAACAAATAAGTATTTTTCGCACGCTCAATTCATTATTTCAGATTTTATTGCAAAACTGTCTGAAATATTTTTGAATTGCGCGAATAATAAATAATTGCCAACGTTTTTCCCAGAAAATAATTTCAGTCCGTTGTTCCTGCAGAGTCTTCCCCTAGCCCAGCAGAAAGGGATTGAAAGACATTGTTTGAAAATTAGAAACATTTTTATATGAAGACTTATTGCCGGGGGTCGGTGGGACCCCTCCGTTCATTTTGAAGCGTGCGCTGGATGTTATTTGATTTATTTCACGTGTTTATTCGATTTGTTTCGTGGTATACTTTACGGTACCATTTTAGGGGTGAGAACTATGAGAGTGCGGGTATAGCATAGTTTCCATTAGCGCCGGCATCGATCCGCACAACAAACTAACATCATGAATAGAATACAATTACTGTCACAACTCAACTCTGTATTCTATAATAAAGTTATGTACATTCGGGTATACTTCAACGAACGATGATACAACGAAATACGTTACAACGATCAGTAAAACAATAAAATCATGATGATATATCAAACATTGATGATACAATGAACCGCGTAGGAAAAAAACTATTGGCCCACAGACCAGTAAATTGAATAGACATGAAATAATGTGTACATATAGGAAATGGGTTTGGAACATTAGTTGCGGGACGAGGGGCATTCTATATACATTCTTGGTGGAAACATAAATCCGATTGTTTATGACACATTTACGGTACAGTAAAAGTATTCACTTTTCGAAAATTAAATCTTTGTGCATATATTATATTATCAGTGTTTAAATTTTCGTTCTAATTGAGTCATATATTTAAAAAAAGATTTGATTACGTAAGTGGTACCAAAACGATCACGTGGGTGACACCAAATTTAAAATATTGAAACAAAGAATTAGCGTTAGTTCATATCTATATATTTGGTAGTCTGTGTATTAGCCGAAGTAGCACATGCTTGTAATTGACGTGTAGACGTGTCGGAGACCTCCCGCTTTTATTTTAATTTATATATAAAGTTCGGTGTTCAGTAGCACGTGCTTGCGAATGATGTGTCGACGAGTCGAGGACTTTCTGGTTTTATTATTGTTTGTAAAGTTCAGCGTTTGGTTCCTTGTTTAGTTCAGTTATCTGCTCATCTGCGCTTTTAGTACTGAAAATATATTTTTTCTCTGCTATATAGTTTTAGCCCATGGGCCGGCGAAATACAGTGTGAAAGCTAATTAACGTGGACATTAAGGAGAAAATTATTTCAATGCGAGAAAATGGTAAAAGTGTAGAAGATTACGTGCCTGGAACAAATTACACCTAAATATATATATTTTAATGTATGTTAGAACAGATACTATAATGAATGAGGTTCTATAATTTATTACGCTCGTTCTAGAAAACCTGTCTGTGCTTGTCTTTTGACATTGATTTAACATCAAATTTGACATAACTACCTCGCAAGGTTTTTAAGTTATTTATTGATACTTATGGTTTTCGATATCATAATGGTAGCACCTTAGAAAAGTTACGTGTCTAATCATACCATGAAATTTTCTAATATTTAACTTAATAAATAATCTAGATGAGTAAGTATACAAACGTTATTTAATAATTTCGCCCCTTTCAGAATGTTTCATTTATGTATACATTAAAAATACCAAAGAGCTTAACGCTTTTGAAGTCTTTCATCCAAAGTCATCAAAAATTTTCAAATAAAAGATGGACGGGCAGCTGTTGACTCAGATAAAGATTATTGCAAAAAATTGATAATATTGACAGATAGGAACTGACAGGTAGTGGCGTTCACTAATAAATTACCGAAAATAAACACTTTTTTTGCAAAGTTTATCTAATTGCGACGATTTATCCTCGTATTGATTTTATTCCAACGGTATTTGTATCACTATTTTTCAAGCCTTGTCGTTTTAATGTACACAGTTATCTACGGACACAAACAATATTACGTACAAAATATATTTCAAGTTTGTGAATTAAATAAAATTTAAATTGATATAGCATGTTGTAGAAACCCTACCGACGTACGTGGTTCAATTGTTTATTAATAGTTAGTGTTGTTCATATTTTTTATAAATAAGTTAATCGAGCAAGGCGTCTATAGATATACAATGTGTTGTAGTTTGAAATTTTTGTTTTTTTGATGTTTTTCGATTTTGATAATATGTTCATCTTCCTTTTGATTTATTGATACTTCGCATCATTTTCAAAAAAGCCTCGATTTATTTAAATAATTAATAAATAAATAATAATGTTGTTTATTTTAATTAGATTTAAAAAAAAAAAAAAACACATTATTTATTAATAAATTGTGCGATGCTCCAATCTCAGAACGTAATTTTGTCATATCTCACACATGTTAAATAAATTATTAAACAGAAAAATACATCAATTGAAAAAATATTTGGTTATCACCGGGATACGGACCCGGAACTTTTTTTTCCAGATAGGAATATATGTTTACTGAGAATGAGATGTGGTTTAGAGTAAATAAATATATTATGTACTGTGGAAGTTGACTTATGGTCAGCGTTAGCTTCAGGATCAATACTGACAACTCAAAAATATTTGTATTCAATCTCTAAATATTAAATTCTATATAAAAGGTACATACAATTTTAATGTTTACACTTTTTTGTTTGAAAGAAGCGTTTGCCAGTTTAATTGAAAATAATTTATTTAATGTTTTTACGGAGGAGGCATATTTCGCTAATTAATTGATTTCCCTTTTCTTTGTTTCGAGACATTAAAACTTTTAACATTTATTAATCTATAAAGTAAAAGAAAATGTCGAGACTTCCTTTGTAATTTGTGTTTTTAAAAGATTTAAAAAACTTTCTCGCCCATTAAAATTTTCCCTTTAACGGTCCCCCCCCCCCCCTTAGTACGTACTAGGTCTACAATAATTAATGCTAACTGATATCTTGAAAGCGGTATATTTATATAGGTGTATATATATATATATATTATGTATATATGTATAAATGCTCAGTTCATTCTGAAATACTTTTTCTTTTTTCGAAAGTTTTTGAAAGGTTTTCGTCGAGAACTTAAACAAAGGAGCGAGAATTCCTTGCAGGTCTGTTGGGTTTCTTGTGAATACCCGCGTGTTACCTGCGGAAGGGCGGACGTCTGAAATCAAGTGTTTCGGCAATATTTAGTAGAGGACACCCTGTTAAAACTTCAACAGGGTTACCTGTCTCTAACTGTCGCATACAGGTAACTTACATTCGGTTTATATGTATATTCCTACATGATTCAACACGACTACTTACATGAACAATGTTTTTTGATGTGTAAACATCTTTGCTCGCCCTCCTTCCCCCCAAAATCTTTTGTACTAGAGTTCTTACCAAACAAATACTTGACGCCCTGGTGACTACATACTTTATTCGTTACTTATAAACATCAACCTCACGTTTCGATACTTTTTAGAAATTCACATGTTCGAAAACAACACTTGCATATCCGAAAATTTAATTATGTATCAAAATAAGTTCTTTGTGAATTCAGTACCTAAGATAATTACTACCTAAAAGCTTGAATTCAAAAATATAATACATATTGACTACCTACCTATACAAAGTACAATGCTAAGAAATCGTTTTCAAAGAAATACATTTTTTAAATGTCAAACATAAATAAAATTATATTCCTTTCTTCCCTGTGAACTGTACACATAACACACATTCAGGAAATGTTTACATATAACCATGAGAGCTTAATTGTACACGATGGATTTTTAAATACTAGTAATGAAGAATAAATAAGATATTTGGTTTCACATATGTGAGAATAGAACACTTGTTTTTTTATTCTACTCGTTTAATTTACTTGAAACGCGTTTCGCCTTGTAAGGGCATTATCAATCTAACAATTTAACTCAACAACTTGTATTTATATCTGTAGTGGGAGACAGCTATACAATTTATATGCATGAGATGAAAAGGGAGAGAAAGGTGTTAGAGGTGAAAGTTTTTACGAAAATGGCGCTTTACAAATTATCCATTATTATTGAGTTAAATTGTTAGATTGATAATGCCCTTACAAGGCGAAACACGTCTCAAGTAAATTAAACGAGTAGAATAAAAAATAAGTTATTTATTTTCACATATGTGATTATGGAGTTTTACAAACTGAACTCAGAAACAGTAAATATATTTAGTTTCCGTAAATGTCCACTTCAATTTTAAAATATTGCTTATTACGCTTGCGCAATATGCATACTATGCTTTGTACACATTCTTGATATTTCACTGTATTCTAAGATTTTAAATTGGCGCCGTCATCATGCGCTATTTGTTATTACGCTATATATTTGTTAGATTTCGATACGAGAACCTTCCGTAGCGAATAATCAATATCGAGAAGTGATGCAGAGACTGCGAGAGTTTTTCCACTGCCCAAGTTATCCAAGCCGGGGCACGGCGGTATGTATGATTCTAAATGTTTTTCTACCGATTTTTATAGGCCAACCCTGGTCCACCCTCAGGCATTGGTCTTCCGCTCACGTAGTTTGTATGAGCGCAGGTAGGAGGGTTGGGGTTAGGGGTGTAAGGCCGATTCGTTAGCTTTGACTTTATGAAAACGCTACATTTCTTCGTGGGGCATGGCGGCGGTGGCGGAATGTGTTGCTGGGAGATAAAATGGCAAGTTTACTTTTAAAGCTCGCGTCCTCGAATCGTCAAAGCTTCGACCCTTCATTAAGGTAAAATGAGACGTCGCATACGTCACATACTAAATTTTGTCTACATGTAAATAATCTTGTTTTGTAGTCTCGAAAGTACCTCATTCGTCAAAAATTTGAATACAACGTAACACAGGATTGCGTGAATTATCATAGATAAAGATTAATAATTAATTGATATATAAAAACGTTTGTCTATTAAATATTAGTACGATATTAAAGTCATGTATTTATTATACATGGCTAATAGTTGTTCAATGTGTAATATATTACACATTGTATAATATATAACCCAATTTCACACTATTCTTCTTTCTTTCGAATTTCGAGGACGGTCGCTCGTCATGTTATCCGATATCGTTGACCTTGGAAACCATGCACTTCTGTACTTGTGGGGTAGTTTTAATAGTAATCATTATTTTATTTCAGCGTGATCGGGTTGTGTGTGCAAGATTCATCATACCTTGTTTACTCTTCTTATTTGTCAATTTTTTAAACAGTCTTTCTAATTTTACAACCACAAAAAAGTGTATTCCGTGTCATGTTATTCACATATTTGTCTTAAAATGGAATAAGAATATTTGTCAAGTTCATCGATGACCTTTTAATAAAATTAGGCATAGGTAATATTTAAAATAATACAACAAATAAATGATATTTAATACGATCGATATGATTTTGTAATTTTTATTTAGAAAATTTAAATATTAATGTTTCATTTATGCGAATATTTTCAATATTTATCCAAGCGTTCGCGTTTTGGTAAAGTATTGATTTTTAGAAGCAAACCTTTGATCATTGGATCACTAGGTATTTATTCATTTACCCAGTTGCCAAGCAAATCAAACCGTTTCAAAACATCATAAATTGTTAAGTTAATCAGAATCTTTGGCTCCGATATTCAACATTTTTGGTATTACTAAATTGATCCTGTCACGCGTTGATTCTTTCTTTTTTCTAGTACGATATTTTTTGGGTTTGGTACATTAATCTCTTCGAAGCATTCATCTGCATAATTCATTACCTCTCATTCCCCCCTCCCTTGCTCGCTCTCCAAAAAGTGTACCATCCGTGACGGTATTGCGGTTATCGGCGGATCTCGGGGGACCTGCCAGCCGGGGCAGCACTTAACACGGGAAAAGGAAGAAAAAGCGAAACAATATAACGAATTTCAGGGCGTTTTCCAGGTGCAGAAGAAAAATATTCACGATTTTAATTAGATTACAATTTCCCC
This sequence comes from Eubasilissa splendida, assembly GCA_031772225.1. Taxonomy (NCBI): domain Eukaryota; kingdom Metazoa; phylum Arthropoda; class Insecta; order Trichoptera; family Phryganeidae; genus Eubasilissa; species Eubasilissa splendida. The sequence goes on along the minus strand of CM062859.1, from coordinate 16,158,288 downwards.
CATCTCCTCCGACCGCGGAGCTTTCGATGGTATCTTTTGTTTAAGTGGACATCTGACTAGTGATTTTGACAAATTTTTCATGATATCACACGTGTCGTAAATGATTAATTTACTACATATCTATGACTTTTTGTATCAAAATTCTGACAGTTGTTTTCTCATTAAAACTGTCGTAGACATATGTAAAATTTCTTTGTAGTTAAGGGATAACAAGAAAACAAAGTTGTTTTTTACTTGCACTTGTAACATCTCTTTGAACAATAACTGTTGATTTGAATACGAATAATATAAATCAGGAATCAGTTTACATTTTTACTTTAAATTATATAACGTCATTCTTGTAAAAATTTCGATGAACCAAACTCCGCTGAAGAAATCGAAAAATGAATATTGAAAACTTTGAAGCGATATGTGACTGTAGAGCTGTGACTCTCTGACCTAGGACTCGCTGAGCACCCATGGTCCATGATGCGTCTGTGACCGTGTGCGACAGACCCCGGAACATATTCTCTGGGAATGTGATATTATGAGGGACGCAAGGGAAGTTATTATTGTGGGTTTAGATGAGGCCGGTCATCGTTCGGTTAATAACGACGACCTTATGAGAAGTGAAAGGAACTTCGGATACTTTCAAGAGTTTGTGGGTGTGTGGGTAACCCGTTGGGAGATTTTGATGCGTACACATGCTGCAATTGAGGGTGAGGACTTTAGGGGGTTGATTTATGATGATATATGTTTAATAAATAAATATGTACAATGTTAACAAATTCCCTTGGATATGAGAGCTGAATTTGACAGTGAATGGTGTTGGTTTTAGTGTCTGTACCACGCCTTCGTGTTGCTGAGCTGCTCTGAGACGTAGCACGGTCGCCTTTGTAGTATTAAAAAATGCCAACCTGGTGGCGAATGAGAAGGACCGATATGCGAGATTTTACTCATAGATCGGTCCTATATAAGTGGTGGATCCCATTTATTGTAGAGCTGTGGATTTTTTTTGTCTAAACTTTTACTTTTGCTTGAAACAAGAATCCAAGATAATTTGTACCGTAATGCATACAATCGCTAAATAAATTTAGGTGTTATATTAAATTATTATCGATTTTTTATTAATTGACCTTCAACCCGTCCTAGGTCAGTAATTTAAGCTTTAAAAAATGTATGCAATTGTTCTATAACAATATAATCAGATTTCATCATACTAGTTATTGGGCAAACAACACTATATCTGTATCTTTTTAATCTTCTTCTGCTAATCTGCATCCTGTGCTGAATGTAGGCATCTCTTTTCTCGTTTTCTACAGGTCCCTGTCTAGAACTTTTCTTACAATTTTCCCTGACAACTTTTGATGTTATCTGACTATAATTAAAATACATACTTACAATATACATATCATACTTATGTATACAGGTTTGTACCATCACGTGGTATTCCACAGAATTAGGAACAAAGGGCGATAGACTGTTTAGTACTCCTTTGATATTTTTATTTGATACACTTGTAATCATTAACGCCATATTAACTATAGTGCAATTAATTTTATATTTGAAAGATATTTAACCATATTTTTGATAACATTGTGTCCGTATTAAATTATGTAATTGAAGGGTGTTTTTGATATTTTAAACATTCTTAATCGATTGAAGATATATCAACTCGTCGCGATTTGTCTCAATCATGTGACTAATTCCACAGCAATAAGTGTTTATAGATATCTATAAGAAAAATAATTCATGCACAAAATAATATATATGCATAAGAATTTTAGATTTATATTTTTCAAAAATTAATATCTTTTAACGTCAGACGTCTTCCTACGGTAATTCGTGAACACCTTCGCGTGTATCGTCCCACGCACGGCAGGGGAGACCTGGGTGGAACGTATACCGGGGAAATACGAGAATAGAAATGTACGTACAAGCAACTGGAATGGGGATGTAGGCAGTGTTGCCAAATCTAAACGGCCTACGTAACAATTACTTAAAAATATAGATGTTTTCAAAATAATGACGCACGAAGATTCATATATTTTTTGTAGGTATAATGATTTGTTGAGCAGTGTTTATGAATGGTATATTATGACGTGGCAACATTTAGGGTGGTACTCTCTCCCGTCGTCCCAGCCACCACGCTTCCCTCGCCCACTCCTCTCAGGAACTTCGGACAGAAACATATTTCCAATTTTCGTCTCACCGCGTCTCACTCCTTCGCCCTGACGTAATTCTCGGTAAACTATTTTGGCAGACACTTCGTCTAATAGAAAATGCCCATATATTGAATGATTATAGATTAATCTTTGATCGGGTATCCGGCGTAGATACCCACATAAATATATATTAGAGCTTTAGAATTTTTCCTCACCCGTTGGTGCTGGGTGTGTTATTGTTAACTTTTTCGTAACTTATTACAAGTTTTAACAGTTTTTTGTTTATTTTTCGTCATATTAGATATTCTTGTTCAGTTTTTTACGTTCTTCAAATAATAATTATTTAATGCAACGCATTTCCGATTTTATGAAATTGATGTTGTTTAATCTCTATTTTTTTGTAGAGGAATAATATCGTACTTGTATTATTTCGTAAAATTTTCATACACAATGAATTAGTGAATTTTGATTCACTTATTCTGTCAATAACACAGATATATGATTTATCTATTTATTTTATCATTGGGTCCGTTTTTTTAAATTTATACAGTTTTGGTTTAGAATTAAATTATTATTAAAGTCATAGAAAATATATACCTTCCTAGGTTGGATAAGCTAAGTTTAGTTGATTTACTTAAATATATTTTTGTTAATATCCAGTCAAGGGTATCATGACAGAGTGGTAGACTATATTTTATTGGAAATACGCGTGCGAATATCTCACGTTATTAAAAGTGTGGCCGACATACAAACAGCGAGAACTATTTTAATTTAGTATTGATATGAAAATACTGTCAACTTAGATAGTGCAGATATCTGAAGCTCTGATTTTTTTGATTAATTAATATATTTAAAGTATTTTTGATAATGTGTATTGATAATTATTAATTTTATTGGTGATTGCTTAACCAATATCAAGCTAGTTCCCTTCTGTGTGTAAATCCTGCCTTATCGCCAGCCGACTGCCTCACATATCGGTACATTAATAAACCAAATCATTACATGTTTTAGAGTTTTGTAACTTACCGCCCTTGCGGGAAGCACACTCCTCGGAATAAAACGATAAAGCGAATATAGCCGCAGTAAACATTTCAATTCTTGGCTCGTGCCCGAGTCGCGGCGGTCTGCGCCTTAAACAGCCATATAAATTTTGCTCTTGAATTATTCCCTTTTTAATAGACGCCCTGGGACGAGTCGGGAGCTTCACACTTTTGCCTTTCCACCGCGACACGACATCTTCCCATCGCGTCTGTTCGCCCCGCTGTCCCTCGCATCCGATCCATCCCCTGGCTGCGTTTTAATTAAACCCCATTATCTCTCGCCGGGGTTTGGGGCGGTTGGGCCTCTCCGCTTCTGGGGGCCGTGTCGCTTCATTTAGTTTCCCACTTTTGCTGAATTCTTAAGCTCGCTCGGGAAGAGGTTCATATTTTATGAAGGAGGTTGTGGTTTGCGAGTTTACTCCTAAAGCAACTGCGGGGTTCAGATTGAAATGAGTTTCTTTCCTCGGGTCTCAAACGTTATCGGTGAATATTCAATTTCTTCCTCGCGCTCAGTTTTCTGCTGATTCTAGAATGGCCGCCCAATTTATTGGATTTCGGTCCGTTACCGGAAGGGTTTCCTTTGATGTCCGGCGACGAGTAAACAAGCAAATATGTCGAGGTTGGCGAAATCATTTTTTCGCTACAAGGATATGTATTCCATACTATCACTGCTATCAGTCCGGCTGCGGGCAGCAGTACGGTCGCGCGAGCGACTTCCCACCTTATTGCGCACTCGCCTTCAACTTTTAAGTAGCTATCGTAAAGAAAAAGGGTACACATAACTATTTTTACTTATCTTCAAATCGGCAGACTTTTTATTTCTGCTTTTCCATTTAAAATATACATATAAATCAATCCACTTGTCGTTTTGTAAACTTTTTTCATTAAAATGTCCTTTTTGCGATTTCGTTCTCGAGTTATTCACGCCCTCCCCCGAAACTTTTGCTATTATTTATTTTTCTCCTAACATATTTTTCAGTCAATAGGGGATTAATTTTTAATGAGTATTTACTCCCCTCACCCCCTCGTTTCATCCCTCACGTTTCGGAAAGTCAAACGGATACCTGTACAACTTAACTAATTTATCTTTAGTTTTATTTATTTTGTTGTCCCCGTGGAAAGTTAACCTTATTCGCGTGGTGTAATTAAAAGTTACTCGGAGCGCAAATCCCACCGTGTTGTATGAAATTGTTTCGTGCGAGGTGAATATTCGATGCCCCGGGATATGTGCGAGAACGTCAGCCATTTCTCTCTGTTGGCGCTATGACGAAAAGTTACAAAGTGTTCCTTTCAATCATTTATATACGAAGGAAGCGCCGTTGATTGTCTTAACATATTTTTATCACGACTTAACCATTTCAAATCTGTTTTTTTTCATCCTGAATTATTCCGAAACCCCGCAATATAAAAAAATTCTGTCAATCTGAGTTGAAAATAAATTCATACGAAATTAATTCATAATTTAAACTCTTTATCCGTCAAAATCTCGTGGGACGAGGGGTAGAAACGGGAGTGGGAATAAGAATGAAGGGGGGGCCGAAATCTAATTGCGCGTCCGATTTCATATTTAAAATTTGAAATTATATAGCGGGTGAGTCAGCGATTACAATTATATTTGTATTCGTGCCCCATTATCCGAAAATTAATGTCGCGGTTAAAAATGATCAAACTTATTCTTTTACAATTTCAATTTTCGCCAAGAATTCGGGCGCGATTTGAAAGGAAGCCTTAATTTCTATTGTTTCGCACGCGGGGAGTGTGAAATTAGGGACTTTTCTGTTAGATTTTCTTTTGTGCTTTGTGGAACGGCTGTTTTATCCGTGTTAATTGAATTCAATTTAACGGAGCAAACAAATTTGAATCTTTGTGTCATTTCTTTATAGTAAAAAAGAAAATGTTGCTTTGAGGCAAACATTTTCATTTATTTGCAACATTCGCGATCTGGGAAAAGGAAAGAAACAGAAAACCTTTTACTACAAAATATTGTTCTGTTCTTTTATATAATATAAGCGTTAAGGTAAAAATTGAAATCAGACACATAATTAAAAAAAAATTCTGCAAATTTTCTCCCCTGAGCCTTGAAGCATTTCATTTTAATTATTGAGGACATTGAATAAATTTAAAAAAAAAAGTTATTTGAGGTAAAAATACATATATTTACGTAAAACAATATTTTTCATATCAAGATTAATATTTTTGTTACATTCTTCTTTTTTGTGTTTCAGATTTATTAAATATACTTATAAGAACACAAATCTAAATCATTCGATTATTTTTGTATATTCTGATAGAAAAAAATTAACGATAATAATAATAATAATAATATAATATATTGAACAAGATTGTTCTCATTTTTAATAGAGAAGAAGACTTTTTATTTTTAATATTGTTTTAGTATGGACCGGAAGAACATATTTTTCAACTCGTACTATCTGTATTTAGTTCTGAAGTATTGACATTGTTCTTATTTCAATGTCAGTGGTTGCCATTTTATATATAAAGTTTAAACATTTTCGACTACAATTTTCGAAAGCTGCCCAGCCATTAAATGTTATGGACTAAGTCGGTTAAACCGTATAACACTTAACTACATAGTCGGATAATCGATCGGTTCAAAATGGTTTTCCAATTTCTCTCGTATTTCATACTTATACGTATCGGCGCTCTGTTAAAAACACTTCGAATATTATTTAAATTGGAAAATTTAATAACTATATACTGTCGAAGATACCGATAAAGTTTCTGAAACATTTTGCTTCCGATAACTTTAATTGGCCACCGATCGAAGAAATTGATAATTTAAGAGAGCAGGAAGCTAGCTCTAATCCCACTTGACTCGCTTGATTCGTATCATTGATTATTTGAAAAATATTAAATATTCAAACTTTAAAAAAAAGTTTTTTTTATTAATGATTTTAATTTTTTGGTCCACAGGTCAGACGAAAAAAGCGATTTGACGCGCTGTCCTTAAAAACGTGAAAATGAATATTGTTTTACAAGCGGTAAATTTTTCTGGTAATATTCGCAACCTTCTGTGCGTTTTCATCGCCGATCATAACTTTTTCCCGGAAAATAACATTTTATAAAGATATCTCGAGGAACAAGAACGTCTCGGCGCGTCACAAGGAACATATATTGTCCTTGTTCTTATCGGAAGGGTAAATTGTAAAGGGGATTGAAAAGGGTCGTTTCGGCAAAAATAAAATATGTAAACTTTTTTTATTTATAGACGCGATAAGTGCCCTTTCTCGGAGAACCTTCATCTCTTCGGAAATAAGATAAATCAATTCAAAAGAAGTGATTTTTTTATTAATGGTGACATAATTTTGTCTGTAGTAATATTAATAAATAATAACAGATCGAAGAACATAGATACGAATGAACCGATTTATGTGTATAAAAACTTATCTAATGTATAAAATAATAATAATAATAAATAAATATCGGTTTATATAAAAAAAAGTGCCTACGATGTAATTTTGTGTTATTGTCTTTTCATCTGACATCGCGTAGAAAAAGAGTAGATGTTAGGAATTGGGATTTTAGGAAACTGGCCATTAAATATAGAAAAGTCTATCCTTAAAAAGTTTATCTATATATTTATATACATTTGTATATTCATTTATATTGAATTTTGTGGACAAGTAGTTCTTATCAGATATAAAAAAAGTCTACAGAAAAATTGATCTCGGATAAGTTCGTTAGCCAGCCTGGTCCACTATTTTGTCTCAAAATGGCGGCTGTTCAAAATTTTTAATAATTCTTAACTCCGTTAATATTGGTCCTGTAGATAAAAAAATATTAAAAAATTGAAAATATTTTATTTATTTAAGGGTACTATAGAAAAAGCAATTTCAGCTAGACGAGCACTTCACTACGTATAGTGGCGTGCAGTAGATATAGACTTAGGTTATGCTGTTACCATGATGTTATATAATATGCTACATTGCACACAGGTTTATGAACTTTCGTTTAATCGATGTCTTTAATCAAAATGAATCCATCATAATAAAAATGCCTTATCCCCGAGCGCAAAGAACAATCATGATAACACGTTCAGTGAGGTAGTCGAATTTACGAATTAGCAAATGAGGAAATAGATGCTTCGATCAGCTCTAAGCCATGTTCAAAATATTTCACATGTCATTCTGTTAAGAAACAGCATATGTAAGGACTCCGTACAACATGGATCAGCTGATTCATTTCTGACTTTCATTTCAATTCAGTAGGTAGCAATTGTATGGCTTAATATAACTATAGATTAAAACAGAGGCTAACAATTGCAGTAACAATAAATTAATAGTAACCCGGTAGAGGATCGCTCACCCAGCGCTCCGGTGGCGTCACGCGGTAGCATCCAGAACTACGCAACTAATAATTCTACCGATACACGTTGGGTGCTATGAATGTGCTAACATATGAATTATTTAATTTATGTTTATTAATTATTAAGGAGAACACATTCTTATTGTGAAGTTGTAATTATTCAGAACATAGGTCTGTGATATTTTAAATACTAATTAAATGTATTAATTAGAAAGATATACATATAAAATCAATTTTATCGAAAAATATTGTTGTTGCACTACCGGGATTCGAACCTGGACCTCTTTCCAAATCGGGGAAGGTAATGCAACTATGCTACAGCGACGGTACTCTTGACGACAAATTTTCGAACCCATATGATACACTTTTTCAAATGAATATATCTATCGTTCTATTATCGTATCTAGATGGTTTTCAAATTAGTATTTAATTTATGTTTGTTTCCCAGAATATTTAATAATGCGCAGTTTTTTTGCTTGTATGCTGTGCACGCCCCTGGCTACGTATAAATGCAAAACGAGTTATAAAAAAATGTAGTAGTTACCAATAGCAGCTTATATAATGGTGTCCATACTTTTGACGCTTTGGCACGTGATAACTAGAATTTTTAATAAATATAATAATTAAATATTGTACTTAAAATACGATAATGTTTTCGCTTCATTGAGTTGTACACTTTAATACTGTACGTGTGCAAGTTTGTCAAACATCAGATAACAAAAATGTATTACAGTTGTGTCGCCAATCGTGTACGCCGTTTACATTAACACATTTATTATGTTGGCCGAACGTTTGCAAATGACATAAAATTTCATTAGGCAAAACATAAAATATTAACACTAACTGCTCGTCTACGTAGGACCCGACATCGTGAAATATTAGATCGGGGCTAATACTTTGTATGTTTCATTACTTCACCGGTGGCGAACTACCCCCCCCCTCTCACCCGTCCCCGCGGGACCCATTGCCCCGCTCCCCGCCTACCCGTCGCTGCCGTGCGCGAAATTCGGGGTTCGCCGATAGTTTCCAACTCGCCCCGTTCCACCTAATTCGGAGATCAGTGATGGAAATGAATGGGAGACCTTCTACGGCAGTAGGGTGCACATGTGCAGAGGTACCGACTACTTACCGAGGGCTTAATGGGAAAATTGAATAAACAAAACCCTGTATTTATTGCTCCTTGTTTATTTTAACATTACACGTGTTGAAATATTAATATTTTTGATATTATATATCCTAGGACGAATCAGATAGGCTAAATAATCAAAAATCGACATATGAAAATAATTCTTAGTGCTGAATATATTAACTAGCTTTCATAGGAAAATAAGCGCTCCATCTGTGAGGATTGAAAGATATTATCCCACAAGAGCAAATAAACTTAAAATAGTTTTCCTTTCAAGCTTCCAGAATATACAATCAAATTGGAAATAAAATTAGAGCTTTAACTGACATTAAGGCATGTTTCAAATTGGTTGTTGCAATTAGGAAGAGCATATTTCTATCTACCTTATATGTGCTTACATTGCATATTGTATTGCACATTGGTATTTTTCTTTTTGTATTTTTTTGTTTATATATATTTTAAAAATATTTTCACGTTTACTTGCCTCGTATGTTATGTATTCGATCTTATTGTGTTTTGCCTTTAATGAGTTTTGGTTTTGTAAAATGTATTTGTTTAACAATTTGCCCTAAAACAGGATTGCCTTGGTGGGCAATGCATTTAAAATGTGTGTATAATATAAGTTACAAACTGTCTTTTTTTTCAGCTGTACAAATGTTATGTCTAAATAAATTAAAAAAAAAACATATGTTATACCAAATCAATGAAATTGCTTATTACGTGAAATAGGCAAAAATTGCCTAATTCGTGAAAAGTGCATATCCGTTGCTGCATTCAATGCAATTTTTCTGACGAATGCGTGAATTGGGCAGTAAATAGAATTCTTCAATTATTTCACATTACATTTACACATTCATGTTGATATAACTGAACATAATATTTTTATTAACAAAACTTATATGAATAACTTATCTTTTAACTTTGACTGCTAAATTAATTTAATTCTTACAGTCCATATACAAGTATATAATAATTTATACGGTGACAGCTGTTCACTCAAACGTGCGCGCATCCAATGTGCGTGTGCACAATTTGTGCGCGAACCAGATCATAAGAGATTCGAATTCGACCATCACCTGCTTACCTACGCACGATGCAAATCGTGAGAATATTTTTTAATAAAATTAGTATGTCGTCATATTCTAGTTCTAGACCATAGGCATCGTAAATGGAAAATAACATCACTGTAGTTAATGAATGATGTATTTTTATATAATCAAATGACATTTGGTTTAGTTCCAAAAAATACCACCTGAGCGATGCTATCTACTTTGCTCAATGCATGAATTAAGAAGAAAAAAGTTCAATTCACGCATTCGACATATAATTTGCCTAATTGTAAGGTTGTACTTTTTCACGGATTCGGTGTAACACATAATAGAAGTGACATCACAAATCTCTCCAGTCGTGCCGCTTCACCTATTAGAGGGCTACACGCCACTGCAGTATGCGTTTATCGTTCGTGCCGATAGCACATTTTCATTTTTTAATCCTTCTCCAAGACCTCTCTATATCAACTCTCATCTTCCTTTGAATTTTCTTATATTTCTAAACTTTTACTGAAATGTATTAAATTAAAAGGTTGCTTTAAAATATTTATCCAGTCACCAACATAATTAATCTATTTCCAGGGATGTTCTTCTTACCTACCCACTGTAGTAATTTTCAAAATTAATTTGGAAGCAATTTTGAAACCGCAAAAATATTCAAATTCCCCATTTTGCAATTTGACTATTGGCGCTTTTGGCCCGCCTTAATCCTTAAATAATTAAAGAATTTATTCTTGGTTACCTTCTTCCATTTCTATCTTTTTCAAATTGAATTATAAATCGACTGAAATACCTACCCGGTCGGATCCCCGTTAATTTATTTTGCCTACACAAAGAATAATTGAGCCCTCTTAAATTTTACTTCCCTTAAAATTTTCATACTGTTTTCATGAACTTTTCATTTATATTATATTTAATTCTGTGATACGAAAATATTTCTTTTTAAACAGAAATTATCTGTCAGTTGGGGAGTTGAAATTTTTAAAAAATAATCATAAACACTTGGATATGAAATCAGTACTAATATTTATTTTTGATAATATTTTGATGTTTTAAATGAGTCGCTTGCAAGAGTTGAAAAACTTTATTTTTATTTTTCTGTTCGGGATTCTCGCGTATTACATTATTGATGATCTAAATAATTATAGCTATAATTATACGTAGCTCTAATTAAAATTGTAGGTGATTGAGAAATTCTTGGCAACACGTATCAATTAGGCATTTTCATTGTGATTCTTTCACATTTCTTATATATCCCATTTTCGTATGAAATAATTGTATTGGAAATACAACATATTTAACGATTAAATGTATTTATAATTATATTCGACTATATTGTTTTTTATATATTATTGTAGATATGTTTATGTCAATACAGTGAACGAAATGTATTAAGTAATATAGATAAATATTAAACGTTGTTTTTAAAACTATTTGATTACAAACAAACTAAACAATTAATCCGTTACATGTGCGGTTTCAGAATTTGAAAACATATTATATAAATTCCTAATAAAAAACCGCATTAAATAAAAAATGCCACCTCGATAGCGACATAACAAAATTTGACGGAAAATCTTCCCTCGCAAACATTTTACAGAAATGATTTCAATTTTGTAATTAAATTATACAGTGCACGCATCATTTTGTTTACAATATTTAAATGAATGCGTTTTTTTATTATTATAAGTCTAAATGATTATCGACAGTGATACGCTATTGGGCAAAATCTGTTTTTGAGATTTTGCAATATTTGTTTTCAGTTCAGAGTATTCCAGATGTAGGTATTATTATAATTGTAATTATACTTACTTTATTACCGTCACGCTATTTCCTCGCGGGGGTAGGCAGAGAGGATAGAGCGTCACACTCCTCTGTTCTGACACACAATTTTCACCTCATCCATATTTCTTCTCATATAAGCTCGCTGATTGTTGAGGCTTCTAATAGAACCATCCTCCATTATCTGGTTTACTTGGTCGTGCCAAGTCTTCCGCGGACGTCCTCTATTTCTGGTGCCATCAACACTTGCGTCATGTATCTTTCTTACCATTCTCTCCTTATTCATCCGTTCCATATGACCGAACAACCTAAGTTATCCTTTCTTAATTTTACTCATTATGCTAACATCAGCATTTATATTCTTTCATTATTTCTTCATTATTTATTCTGTCATAAATAGATTTTCTATATATACGCCTAAGTGATATAATTTCCACTGCATTTAGTCTACTTTCGTTCCTCTTCTGCCAGCTCCAGGCCTCACTTCTATATATAAGTGTCGGTACCTGGACTCCATTGTATATCCATATATCTTTATTGATATTTTGACATAATAATTGTCGTTTTTTTGACGAATGTCTTTCTTTCCATTTATTTTTCATGAATAAAACAAATACAGTTTATAGCTTTCATGATATTAAATGGTGTTGAAAAGTGTTCTATTTACCCCATTTTACCGGCATATTAAACTGATTTACATGAGTGTTTATGTTTATACTCTTTTTTTATAAAGGTAATCACGTATGATGCTGAAATAAGATTACTTTTGAGTTGTGGAAAATGGAGTGTCTAGCGGAGATAAAGTATTCCTCTCACATGTGGGGTAATACGCAGAGTTTATCTAAAGCTTCAGAATTATTTTCTACTTTAAACTTGAACAGCCTTCAGTTCCTGTCTCTCATTTAAACCTTTCACTCTGGGGACAATTCTGTATTATGGTGACTGTCATTTTAAATACATCTACGTTTGTTCTCAAAATGGATCATTATTTAATTTAATTTCTTCAAATTCAAATTAAATGTATTATTTAGAAAGATATTCATATAAAATCAATTTTATCGATAAATACTGTTGTTGCTATCGGGATTCGAATCTGGATCTCTTACAATCCGGGGAACGTGCATTAGCCGATTATACTACAACACATAGTATATTAACGACAAATTTTCGAACCTATATGTTACAGTTTTCAAATTAATATATCTGTCGTTCCATTATTTAAAAGCTATCTATTTTATTTTCCCTGAATCTCAAATACCTTTGAGTAATCCGATAGGAGACGCTTTCAACCTTGAACCCTTTTCTATCCAGTTTTTTGTAAAAAACGTAATCGGTTGATATTGCGAAAATGGTTAATACATTTCCCCGGATAGGAAAAAGTCCAGGTTCGAATCCCGGTGGTAACCAAATATTTTTTCGATAGATAGATTTTCTTTGTATGACTTTCTAATTGATTAATTTAATTTGTGTTAAATATTATAATCACCGAATTTAAGAATTCGATAATTTATAATATTAATAGTAATAATAATAATAATAATCATTAGTAGCGCCATTTTTGTAAAAATTTTCAGCTCAAGGGCGCTTTACACATAAACTGTTTATAGTTCTACAATTATCTTTGTTTTTTTTAAATTAAAAATCATTATTTTCGCTTATGGAAATTTTTTGATAAAGTGCGTTTTTAGTTTTTTCTTAAATAAATTCCCTGATGCACTGTTCCTTATAACGGAGGACAAAGAGTTCCACGCTTTTGGGCCTGCCACCGCAAATGCCCGTTCACTAAATTTAGACTTCTGGCAACGGTTGGTCGGTTCTATAACCCTTCCTGCAGCTGAAGTAGAGGCTGACCTGAGAGTTTGACGTCTACCATTCAAATTGTCTGGGATACAAAGTTCTTGAAGATACTGAAGTGCCATATTGTGTGTCGCCTTGTACATCGACCAGCACAATTTAAATTTAACTCTTTCAGGGAATCGGATCCAATGTAGTTGATGTAAAAGGGATGTTATATGAAAGAATTTGAAAACTCCATATATTATCCGTGCAGCCGCATTTAGAATAGATTGCAATCTATCCAGCTGAAACATTGGCAGGCCAGCATAGATGCTGTTACAATAGTCCACACGTGACACCACAAATGCATTTATAAGTAAACGGGCTGCCTCAAGAGAAAGATGTCTCCGAATACTTTTAATCTGTCTCAGTTGATAAAAGCATGCACTAACAGTTTTACTGATTTGTGTATTCATTGAAAGATCTGAATCAATGTGCACGCCCATCAACTTAACTGCAGATTTAGCATTCGCAGACATTGATTCCTGTTTTAAGTTTTGCCTTCTAGGTGTTGCTATCCATAGTAATTCTGTTTTGAATACTAACCGGAATTCGAACCTGGATCTCTATTTACAATCCTGTATTGTTTTATATATGTATATATTTATAATGAATACATTAAATTAGTATTTAAAACATCACAGACCTATGTTATGAATAATTACAACTTCACAATAAGAATGTGCTTTCTTTAATAATTCTGTTTTGAATGGATTCAATGCAAGTCTATTCTATGCCATCACACGCCTATATTAATATGAATTAATTAGCGAAGCAGTCTATTGCCAACGGAGGTTCCGTAGAGTGCTTTAGTGTGGTATCTATATATTTTTTATGTGTTGATATATGTATTTTGTATATCTTTCTATGTGGTTTATTTCCAATTAAAAATGAACTGTTTATTATATTTATTTTGTCAAAAGAGTTGGTTTTTAAAAATGTTTCATTCTTTAAGTACAATAAAAAGTACCGAAGTTAATAGCTCGCTCAGACTCGTGGACCGTATACCTGACTTCCATTTCTTCAAGTGAATTTGTGATGGAGGAATCGCTGTAATGTATTTTTTTATACAATTTCTTTCAGATGATACTTGGCCCATGTCTTTCATAAAGTCATTCCAGTCGACTTGACTTGTAGCTCTATAAAGTTTGTTCACAATCGGTGAAGTTGCCTTGAAAAATACTAAAGCAATTTTACTACAGTTTTCCTACAACTTTTAAGGGTTGAAGTTTGTTTATTCTCTATCGAGTTTTTGAAATATTTATTTGCAACAATGGTATTATATAATTATGCGGTATGTTAAAAATGACATATTTTTTAAATTTCATGCATATAATTATATGGAAGGGTTTTACTTACTAACATTTTAGATTTGTTATTAGCTAAGGATTAAAAAATAAAGAAAAAAATATTTAATATAAAATCATATAATTATAAATATATAGAGATTTATATACAGTATGTCCCAAAAGTATTTTTTTTTTATTACAAAAGGCGAGGTGTATGACGATCGCTTGTCGCTTGCGTGTCCTTACCAGTTGTTCGTGAAATTTTCCCCCTCTGGGCCAATTAAAAGAAAATATCAGAGAAGAAATGGCAGTGATCACGGAGAATACGTGCCGAGCAGTTCTCAGAAATTTGCCTCCCATTTAGAAGAGTGCCAGCGAAATAATGGATCACATTTAAAAAACATATTTTTTAAGTAATAAATTCCCAGGGACTGTACTTAAATGCAAAATAAACATTTTTTTATTAAACCCATCCATTGTTTTATTTCAGAATTTTTATAATGAAAATATTTTTGGGAATGTATTCTTGTATTATTGCTGAAGTCAGATATCTGCCTAGACTATCAGCAACCAGTAACCTATTTGTTTGTTAAATGAATTTAATGAATTAGTATATATGTGCAATGGAAAAATATTTAAATGAAAATACTCGTACATTTTTGTTGTAATGTTCCTCATACCACTAGAACTAGTGGTATTTTTGATATAAATTAACAATTAATAAGCAAATATTTTTTCTATATATCTTTTTAGTAGATTTATTTAATTTATTAAGTTTTTATTGGAGAACTTTAACGAGTTTAATATTTTAATAAAATATGAAATTATGTTTTTATAAATGATAGGCAAATTATTTATTTAATAAGTATTATATAACATGCTTTTTTCATCAGTTTCACGTGCCTAGATACAAAGAGATGTAACGTAATTAATTTGAGTCGTGTGCGTTATAAATGAATTTCCTCTATAACCTGTTTTTCTGCGAAGCGCTCAGGTTCTTTTTCAAAAATCTTGACATTGAACGCTGTCTATCCTATCTTTAAGGTCTTTCTAATTTTGCTTTGAAAACCTTCCGCCCTTTGATCTGTCAATTTATCAAAAATTCCGGGAGAGAACGTCGTAGAAACGTAGGTACCTACTCTATAGGGCCATAAAATTATTCAAGTTTAGTCATTGTGAAGGTGCCAGCCTTGGGTTACTATTAAGGGCAACTATTAAGGGATCAAGTCATTGTTTATTCTATCACTTCTCGGAGGGGGTAACACCTAAATTCGAATAATGTATTCATCAGTAGATTAGTAACTTAAATAATCCCGGCTCCTCTAAGACATTTATCGAACTCGCGTGACGAGGTATTTTCATTCGTAATTTACTAATATTTATAGAAGCGTGTGACTAGATGTTTCTTCACAGGCAGTTGGCATATGTGCGTAACTAAGCAGTGTGCATTATTTTAAATATATTCAGAGTATTTTGAGCGTGTTAAGTAGATATACCGTGTTATTTGATGTAAGTAAATGCATACATCTTTTATAATAAACGTGTCACTCGAAATTATCTGTTATTTTTCTTATACGAGTATATTCATCTTATTAATAGTATACTCCGTTGTGGTAAGTTTGGTGTACACAAAAGGAAACCAGAAAGCTAATGTAAAACGAAACTTCCAATGTTAAAATTCCCGAGGTATCAAAAAAGCCGCATTCTGCAGCTACTTCTATTCGTTATCGTCAATCGTAAAAACCGATAAGACAAATATCAAGCACAATGGTAAATAACCAATTCATTAATAACTTGCAGATATTCTTGAAAAAAATGTTCATAATATATTTGACAAATGATTGACTACACGAGATGACAGATGGTCAATATACTTGGCAATCGGAAAAATTCATACGTTTTCGCTAATGTATGTTTTTTCTTACTCATAATAAAGACAATGTATACTTCATTTTAAATTGAATGTATATTTGCATACTGTTATTGAATATATAAAAGAGAAAACATTTAAGTAATCTTAACTTAGAGATACTAAAAACACGTTCGACAAAATCGCTACTTTGATATTTTTTCTTACTGGCAATGCAATGGACACTAACATATCCAAATACAGATCCAATAGCGATGACGTGTAAGCATATTATTAGATATAAGATTTTTGGATGCTACCGTTATTATTGCAGATAATGTCGAAAATCTACAAAAAAGAATAAAACAAGCGATTCAACTAGCAAGAAATTTGGGTTAAACATAGCCCTCAAAAAAACTGAGTTCATGATTGTGTCTAAAGTAAACACCGTCGCTTATCTGGTCACCAAGAGCGTGCTTATTGAAAGGGTATCGTATGTGGGTTTGGCTAACGAGAAATGGAACCAATCCAAACCCAAGAAAGAATATCACGAATTGAAATCTGTAAAACGAGTTTTATCAAAATGAAAAACACATGTGCACTCGTAACATAACATTGGAGGTGCGAGCGACGATCGTTCTGGATCCTGAATCAGTCGCTTATGAGAAAGGTGAAGTAATTCTATCGGGGAAATTATGTTCTCAAAATAATAATAATTAATTTAAATGTCCCTGAGTAATGTTTGTATAAACATATTTAAGGGCTGCGATTAAAATTTGTATCGTCGTTCCCGACGGATGACATGAGCAACATCTACATCCAGAGGCCGCGCTCAGTCTGGCCCTATCGCTCGCCGACTGTCGAGACTGAGACCGCCGATTTGCTCCGATCAAACTTCATACTTCACTCTCTGTTTTCTGTATTCTTCCTTTTTTTATCCCTTCTGTATTCTACCTTTCCTATCCCTTACATCTGCTATATTCTGTAGTCTTCCTTTACTGTCCCTTACACCTGCTATCTTCCGTACTTTTCCTTTCCCACCCCTTACTCAATAAACGATTCTACACAATCTGCGCGTTTCGTTCTCACCACCAAACATTCCCACAAATATATTGAAAAACAACCCACCCAAAGGTATTTGTAAAATCTTTAACATAACTATATTTACTAAAATTTATGTACTTTTTAGACTTTATTGACATATGTACATGTTTTTGATGTAACAGAGGTGAATATTTTATAATATAACATGATAAACATAAGATACAGTTATATTTCAATTAAGTATATACTTGTCGTTTATTGTTAAACTATACACCTCTTGTATATGCAGCATTGTCCTGGCTACTTTACTAGACTACTGTCTGTGTTAAAGTAGTCAGATATTTTCGTGCTGTTATTTAATTCATAAAGATAACGATCCTGCAGGAATAAAAATAAAAATAGAGAACAAGAAATCTAGTGAGATTGTTGTAGAACTAGTGAATTATTAGTATGTAGACACTGTATAATGATTAGGTTAGAATATTGGATAGCGATGCTTCTGATTAACCTTTACCATACCATGATATAAAATACCCGAAAGCAGCCATGCTGTCAACTCGTGTTACCGTAAATAATTGTTAGAAAAAATGTTTTTATTAGCTTAAATGGCTTTAATGGCACGAATTTACTCTAAATATTGAGTATATAATTTTGAAAAAATTATCAATAACATAATTTAGAGTATTCATTAAGTCGTATACAATGTGTCCTTCCTTCTTATCTGTCTTCATTTAATTAGTGAGAAAGAGACAATTATATGTGTATGTTTGTTGTTCTTATCACTGTGAAAATAGTGTGTGATCTCTGTCTTTTATATCACAAATTGTATTTTTACCAACGTATTAATTTTACAATGGATTGAATAAAAAAAATAATTTGTTTTTGTACGATTCCCTTTTCATAATTGGTTTTTAAATTAATCATTCCTAAGCGCTAATATTTTCTTTAGAATTATCTAAAATATGAATTTTATGTTGTATGTATTTACATAAATATTACAGGTTTAATTATAATGGTAGACCTGTATTACTGCACGGTTTGGGAAGGGTTAAATAAGATTATGAAATAATTAATAAATAAGATTATGAAACGTCGTTCCATATCCACATAACTTATAATATCCCGGAAAAAAATCAATTAACAACTCTAGTCCGTTCAATATTTGTTTTTAATGTAAATAAAACATCATATCCGCTCCAGATTTTCCACATAACGGTAGGTTTTTTTTTTTTTATACAATTGATCAGAGAATAATGAAAATCGTCGGAGTTGTTTTCTGGACTTTGGAGCAAAATGTTATTTATTGCCTACAGCAAAACATTCCTTCAATCGAAATATCTCATCGCTTTAATGGCAAATAGCTTAATCGCCGGAAAATAAATATGAATTTCGTGTTGGTTAATTTAGGAAAAAACACCCGACGAAAATTTAGAGAACGTTATACAGGCTCTCTTATGAGAGTTTTCACAAGTTGGATTACAGCGTATCAAATGTTTGCCTATTTTGATTATTAGAATAATCAATTACAAACAATGGTAACCGGAAACCGGTTGACGTATAATAAATTTCGTGGTTTCATACAAAGTGATTGTATTTTATTTAATCTAATTATTACTCGGCAAAATACCTGAATTGTGATAAAAAAATTACAGGAGTATTAATCTATGTCCAGGTATTCAGAATATTGGCACTAGGGCTGATAACTTTTTTGCGTAATTAAAAAATATATTTATATCCCAAGTTAGTTAACACCCAAAGAGGGGTTCCGGAGTAAGGTCATATTTGTTTAACCCACGCGTATTTTTACTAATGAAGCAAACATTGTTGCTCTCATTCGTACATCGCTGTAATTAAAACGATTTAACGACTTAATTACTGAATTCGGCAAATTACCCAATTTTAGGCAAATACAATCCTTTGTTCCATCAAAGTTCGCTTGGGTGTACACTTTACATTTGCTTTTGATTCACGCATAAATATTTCAACGATCAACCTTATATACGAAATTTCGCCAAAATTCTAGTTATGGTCGCACGTAGAATCGTTATTTATACGCTGTGGCCATATAATGCTCTTATTATTTTGTTTAATCATTTTTATAATTTGCAAATTTACCATATTGACGTGACAACTTTTGCGGTCAAAAATATCACAATTCTTGTCATTTTTAAAACGATTGTCATGAACTCAGCAAAAAAGTCAAGTGACATGACTGACAGTGCTTACTTTTATCAACTGAGACAGATTAAAAGTATTCGGAGACATCTTCCTCTTGAGGCAGCCCGTCTACTTATAAATGGATTTGTGGTGTCACGTGTGGAATATTGTAACAGCATTTATGCTGGCATACCAATGTTTCAGCTGGATAGATTACAATCGATTCTAAATGCGGCAGAACGGATAATATATGGAGTTTCAAAATTCTCTCATGTAAAATCCTTTTTACATCAGCTAAATTGGCTCCGATTGCCTGAAAGAGTTAAATTTAAATTGTGCTGGTCGATGTACAAGGCGACACACAGTATGGCACTTCAGTATCTTTAAGAACTTTGTATCCTAGACAATTTGAATGGTAGACGTCAAACTCTCAGGTCAGCCTCTACTTCAGCTGCAGGAAGGGTTGTAGAACCGACCAACCGTCTCCAGATGTCTAAATTTAGTGAACGGACACCATTTGCGGTAGCAATCCCAAAAGCGTGGAACTCCTTGCCCTCCGTCATAAGAAATAGTGCATCAGAGACTTTATTTAAGAAGAAACTAAAAACGCACCTTTTCAAAAAGTCATTTCCATAAGTGAAAATTACAATTTTTAATTT
The DNA here is from genome assembly GCA_031772225.1 of Eubasilissa splendida. Taxonomy (NCBI): domain Eukaryota; kingdom Metazoa; phylum Arthropoda; class Insecta; order Trichoptera; family Phryganeidae; genus Eubasilissa; species Eubasilissa splendida. The sequence continues at coordinate 16,137,987 of CM062859.1, read as the reverse complement.
ATAAACAAATATAATTGTAGAACTATAAACAGTTTATGTGTAAAGCGCCCTTGAGGTGAAAGTTTTTACGAAAATAGCGTTATACAAATTATCTATTATTATTATGAGTATCAAGTATTCTTCGGAAGAATCTGAATGAATTATTTGATTTATATGCATGACAGACATACAAAATAAATGCTGCAGAAATTATTCAAACAATTTAATTTTTTCTATAATGCGTTCATTTTGATTCGTCTACTTATTTCTGATTAATGTGCGATTGGTGCCATTCGGCGATTTAAATGAACGTATTTTTTAGATTTAGATTTCAGGTTTAATTTATTTGGACCAATATAATATTATTATTCTGCACCGTATTATATTTAATATATATAATATTTCATTATTATTAGGAGAACACATTCTTATTGTGAAGTTGTAATTATTCAGAACATTGTGTCTGTGATATTTTTTAAAATACAAATTAATTGTTCTAATTAGAAAGATATACATATAAAATCAATTTCATCGAGAAATATTGTTGTTGCACCACCGGGATTCGAACTTGGATCCCTTTTCAAACTGGGGAAGGTGCATTATCCAACTATGCTACAGCGACGCATTTTCGAAGCTATATGTTACACTTTTTCAAAGGAATACATCTCTCGTTCCATTATTTGAAAGCCATCTACATTGTTTTTGTGTTTTTTACGGAATCTCAAATATCTTTGAGTAAATCGATAGCAGATGCTAGAAATAACAATTCATTTTATTGTTTATTTATTATTTTTATTAAATTTTTAGACACATAGATACAACTTATATATTATTAGGAGATAATGCTCCTTTCCCGGTTTGAAAAGAGATCCAGGTTCGAATCCCGGTGGCGCAAAAACAATATTTTTCGTTAAAATTGATTTTATATGTGTATTTTTCTAATTAATACATTTAATTAGTTTATCATATTTCATTATTGTTAAATAATAATTATAATTTTTACATTTTTTATTAATTTTATTTTGATCACATTTTCTTCTAAAAACGTGTTATACACCGAAAAAAATTCTCGATGAGAGATACCTATTTATATCATAGTTGCGTAGGAATTATTTACTAAGTTGTAAGTTATCCTATGCCCCAATCATGTCCCATACCCCCCGCATGCCCCAATCATGTCTGCCCTCTTTGCGTCTGAGGGACAACTTGTGTAAGGATAAGTGTTCAAGAGCTTCTTGTCTTCTATTCGCCCTTGTTTTGTAAATATTTTAAACCCTTTCAGACATCTGTTTGATCTGAACATTTCTGTTAAACTTTGGTCCTTTGATTTTGAATGGTTTTCTTACATTAATCACAGTTTGTTTACACAAACTTTTCGTTTTCGATTCAACATCACATTGAAATGTACTTAGAAATAAAATATATGTTTAAATAAAATAGCATATTTTATTTATGAATATCGCGATCATCCAGAACGTAAAGAGTTTCTTAATAAATATAAAATTAATAAGATATAACGCTAAGAAAAAAAATTGCTCAAAGGACTTTGAGAAACATTGCAATTTAATAAGATGGTTGCTTCTTTCTAGAAAAATAGATAACTCACTGAAAAAAAATTATATATATATAAAGATTAAATTTAGAGAAAATAATGAGTTGGCTATAGTTTAATCGGAAAAACACTGCCGGCTATAGAAAGCTTTTGGTTCATGCGCCGGTAGCAGCGGTTTTTTTAGATTTTTCGAAAGATAAATAGATTTAGTCTGTGCAAGTGATGAATTAATTTATTTGGTTTTAAATTAGGTGTTCACGTTTGAGGAAATATATGTACATGTAATATTATCGATTCAAATATTTGGCAATATTTTTAGTCGTGAGGGTAGCCATATTCAAATTATCTGCAAGAATCGAACTCCGGTCTCACACATAGCAGGCGGGGATATTAATCATTTGAAAATTGAAAAAACACGTTTTCAAATATCGTAAGCTCTTTCTTAATAAGGCCTTTAATAATTAAGTTTGTTACAAACGTTAACGAGATGTGATAAAATTCAATACTATAATTTGATTTTAAGATTGTATAAATAATAAAGTACACCAACATATAAATCATTGCATCAAATTCTAACACATAAAAATCAGCATTGTATACTTATGTAACAACTTGACACCAGTCTAATGGGGCAATAGCAAACAGGTTGAGAGCTCGCTTTGCATTCGAGAGGTAGCGGGATTGGTAAATTGTATAGTCGACACGATCATCACACTCAGTATGCTAGTCCTCGGATTGTGAAAAGGTTTAAAACAATTAATCTTTACGCGATGTGAGGAGACCAATATTGCCGCTGTAAATGAAAGTGTAAGGGATGGTCCAACGTTGTCGACTCCTCGACGTTCACAACATTTAGGCTTATCATATGGCATGAAGTATTTTGCGTAAGATCAGGGCCTACACCCCTGCAAGATCCAGTTAGTGCAAGACCAACAAAAATTTAACAATTAAAAATAACATAACTCGTGTTATTGATGAAATTGCACCAGATTTATGTGAAAGAGTGGAAATTGGGAAAAAAATGGGAGAGCTGTAAATTGGATCCGAAAAATGCATTGTATCACACGTAGTCGTTGTGCACAATTGAATGAAATTATATCCCATTGGAAATGGCATCCAATGATGTTTCAAAAAAATAAAAAAATCATTGATATTATTCTTGGTTTTCTAAATTTAATTCCATTTTCACGCTTGTTGAATTACCCTGTATATTAAAATAAAACAAAATACACTGCGAATATTATGTTCCAGACCGATTTTATTTGGCCGCCTTTTTGATTTGGCATATATTTGTCAATTCGCATTTAGTAGTCGTAGAGAGTAGTTGATTACAATTTGTTATGGAGCATCTAACGTCTCAACAATGTGTTAAGGTTATTAAAACAGTTTATCCAAATAATAATGGCAATGCTGTAACCATTAATGGTGATCGGTATCGTCACGTGTTGGAAAACTTCTTGGTGGCTGGATTGGGTCGATTGGACCTACAATACATGTGGTTTCAACAGAACGGTGCCACCTCACACGCAGTCCAAGCTACGCTAGAAACTTTTTGCGATAAATTTTTCCCGACCGTGTAATGTCAAAAACTGGTGATATCGACCTCACTCGATCACCTGATTTGATGGCTCCCGATTATTTTCTGTGGGGATACTTGAAAGGAAAGTCTACGTCAATAATTCCGATGCTACAGGACAATATTGGAAATTAAATTGCTGTAATAAAATAACACTCAAAGTGTGCGAGAATGTTATAAAAAAATATGGTTAAAAGAGCACACATTTGTGCCGCTGTCAGAGGCGGCCACTTGGCCGATGTCATATTCCATACATTATTATAATATGCTAAGTAATCGATAAATAAAAACCAATTAAAACATTGTTTCATTTCTTAGTTATTCAAAAACAACATCGGCCTGGAACTTAATATTCACCCATTATATAAGTGGGAATATTTAAAAATGATAGGAAATTTTTAAATTTTACCGTACTTGCCCGATGAATAAACATACACTATGTTAACATATTGTGTGATGTATAGATATAATCACAACGAGTGACGATTTGTTGGAAATCGGTTAATCAGTAACTAGCAACGAGTCAGTTAAATGTAAATCCTCGTAAACCTCGGGTACCTACGGGTCATTGTTTTTACAAGACCGCACTGCCGAGTAACTACCGCCTCAGTCAGCTCATTCGGCCGCGCCTCACATTTCGGTTAACCCTTCTTCACAATCCTTTCATCTGAGTTTGGGTGGATATAAAAATTCTACCATCCCAGCATACACGGCTGCTGCAGCCGCTGTACAGGATGATTTATTCACAGACATCCAAATTGTAAACATAATCAAGATGGATCGATTTTATAAAGGTTGATCGAAAGCGACGTGCCAAATATTTGTATCAAAATATATATATTTTAATGCACCTTCTAAAATGATTCTCTAATTTGTATTTAAATGCACACTGTTTAGTAGTGGTAACCTGTTTACACTAAATGAAAGCCTCTCAACAATGACAGGAAAAAAACATTTTTTCAAATTTCTATAGACACGTTGATAGATAGCTCTCAAATTAAATTATTATTGAACGTGGAAAGTAATTACCTATTTAGGTTGGATACGTAAAGCTCTGTTGATTTATTGAAAAAATGAACATCCAGAGAGCAATACTTTTCATTGTCCGATCAAACTACAACGTGCCATATGATTCTAGAATTTTTTTATTCGAAATGTGCGTGCATTTGGCCTTCGTTATTAAAAAATATGGTGGACCCACAAACGGTAAGAATTATTTTCTATTTGATAATTTTTTTTTTTACATTTATATATACCAGTAAGTGCATAATGATACAATTTATTTGTTAATCAATGTAGGGACAATAAATTAAGTGACGATGCTACATTTTTTTTCATTATATTTTTAAGTACTTACCCTATTTCCGTGAATTAAATAATTAAAAATAAACTAAACACCTCATAAACAAATCCGTGTAATCAATTTCGAAATTAGAAAACTGCCATACGACATGGATACGAGTACATTAGTTTGAACTTATAACGATGCCCTGCGGACCACCCTGTAGGGCTGGCGCTGCCTACGGCCGCCGATAAAGCTCCACATTTGACTTGCGTAAATATCTCGCTTGCCTTGTTGCAAACATTTGCGTTTACCCTTTCAAATCCCTCTCAGCGGTGTTTCGCCCGCGCGCACTTCTGCGCGAACCCGAGCCGATTACGCGACCGTTCATCATCCGTCTTTCCCTCCCTCTCGGACTTAACCGATCGGAGAGGGACCGAGCTATGGATTAGCCGTGATTGGGTGGCGCGCGGACAGAGTGCTCGCTAAATGGAGTGTGCGGGTTAGTCTCAGCCGCGGCGGGCTAATAGGATTAAGGGATCTGCGCTGGTCTGAGAATCCCGCTGGTGATTGAAAACTTGATAAGTGTATTTTTGTCGGGATCCCCGTTTCGCGGATTTTATTAATTCCATTTTGTGAACCGTTTCCGAATTTTGGCTAATTCGGACGGACGCCGCGGGATGGGTCCACATTTTATTTTATTGATTTTTTTGTTTCTCGTATAAGTTAGGACGTTCTGTACTGCATTGTCGCTAATACGAAATACTTATTAAAAAATCAGACATCATCCTTTGTACGAATTATCATTTCATATCTGTCCATTTGTTTGGTTTATTCAAACATAGAATGTGCTTTTATAAAATGTGTTACGAAACTTTTTAAAGAAGAATGCAGGTATATTATTCACAAAAAAACATGCTAAACTTGAAATAAAACTCAGACAATGTTTAAAGAAACCAAAACAAATTACAATGATCTGTAAGCGAGATGGGTGGGATAAATAATACACACCTAGTCCAGAATATGTTATAAGTGGATACCTGACTAAATTACGAGTCGAAAATGTGCTGGGAATATGTTCAAAGTCTGTACCGTTACGGACCTGTTTTCCAATAAAATTGATTTTATATGTATATTTTTCTAATTAATACATTTAATTAGTATTTAAAATATCACAGACCTATGTTCTGAATAATTACAACTTTACAATAAGAATGCGTTTTACTAAATGAAAATATTATTGTATAAAATGTATCCATTATTAATCTACATTTTTAAATCATCTAACAAAAATATAATTTTGAATCAATACAATATTTCAGTTAATCGAAATAATCGCATAATTACGATTTTTTTTAAAATCCTTATATCTCTGACATGGTTGCGATTAGGCACATATACCTTGAACATTTTCGACTCGTAATTTAATCATCAATAAAACTCATAACATAATGTGGACTAGATTTGTTACATCCTGTATTTAACATATATGTAATAAGTTTTATAATTACTCTAATAAAAATTTGTACTATCCTACATATGTCAATAGTCGTTTACTGGTTTAACACATAATTGTTACTCATAACCACTAGATTTGCGGTGTGCCTGCTCGCTTTCAATAATTTAATTTAATGTTTAAGTATTCATGGTTTTCATGGAATATCAACCTTATTCTACCGTTTTTTTTCATTTTTTTAATAATATGGTTTTATACAAGGCGCCTGCTCGGGGTCTAAGTCTACGATGAGGAGGATGTTGGGAAGGATCCTAGTAACCGATTAGTTTAATCCAAGCCTCAAATGTACTTACCTGGATTATTACACGGAGGAAACTAAAGCTGATCATCATTCCATCTTCTAGTGGCTGCACACACGAACGCGATGATGTCGTCCATGTAAGGATGCTTGGTTGGTACAGGTTTATCGAGTCTGCATTCTTTGCTCTGGGAAAAGAATATCCAACGACGTAGTTATAATATATTACAAAGAGTTCTCATCTTTCCGTACTAATAATAATAATACAAAATAGTAAATCATTATAAATAATGTAAGTGACATAATACAATGTAAGTTCAAAATACGCATTACCTACCGTGGAATAGTAATATGCAAATTCAGAATTGATTCCTTTATGTAAACACTAACTTGTTGCAGTTTACAGTGATCATGTTCAGTCACACAGTAATCTCTAACGAAGATTTCCCTCCCTTACATAACCACCCTTCAACCCTTCGGATGAATCGATAGTTCCGTCTGTCAGTGCTCACCTCACTCCCTCTCTGCTCTGCTTCCCCCGCCGACTAATCCGTTGTTGTTGCATGCGAGTGCCCCATTAGCCGCCCAGCTGATGATGAACGAACCTGCCTAGCATCAGATCCTATCTGCACTCTGATTTTATAGCTGTCAGTCTATTTGTTTGTGTATTACCTGTTTATCTATGCATTTGTAGTGTTTTTTACTATTTCTCAATTGTGTACTTGTACATTCAGTCAATATACATTTTTCTCTCAAATAATGGTATTTATAATAGTATATTTTTGTGCCTTTGCCACCATCCAGAATTATATCTGGACAACGAATTATTTTACGCGCCAGCCAGGCTAGCATCTGAAATTTATTTGTGCAATGGAAGAATTCAGTTTTTGGTTCAAAATTTAATATTTATTAAGGATTTAGTATATGTAAGCGTTACACTAGTTAGGTGGTGTCTTTTTAATATTTTTCAATATGAAGCGAAATTTTTTTAGATTAAATAAAAATTACTCGTAACCCATCAGGGTGAGGTGAGTGGTAGGGGTATTGTTCGATGCGCATGATTTGCAGGATTGCCAGTCGCAATGAGTCACTGGTCGCGAGCGTAACGCGCGTTTGCGGTTGAGCAATATTCAAAGTGCGGTGATTCATTGGTTCGTGCGCAATCCGCGTAAATCTATAAGGAAGATTGCAGCCTGTACTGAAATAAAAAGTAAATAGTGCATGTTACTTTGAAAAAAAAACTACAGTTTCACCTATACAAACTGCAAATCGTGCAGTTTCTCAACGAAAATGACTATTCTTTACGTGAAACGATGCTGGAACGTTTTGGAATAGCACGAACGCTTGGAAACATTGTTTACTGATGAAGTACATTTTCATATCGATGGCTATGGTAATAACCAGAACATGAGATACTGGTGCTCTGACAATCCAAGGGAAACGTTTGCATTGTCCAAAAACGTTAGTGTGGTGTGCAATTTTTGCCTGAGGGATAATTGGCCCTTATTCTTTTAACCAACGAGAGACAGTCATTGCTGACGTGTATTACCAAATAATAGACAAGTACCGCAACTGCAGTTGTTTCCCGGGTTCGACAACAGAACACAATTTCAGCAAGACGGGGCCACTCCACACACAGCTAGAGTTTCAATGGAGAAGCTGAGGGGAATTTTTCCCAATAAATTAATCAGCCAGTACGGAGACATACCCTGGGCGGGTACCTTGGTTACCGGATCTTACACCGTGCGACTTTTTTTGTGAAGAACCCTAAGTCAAGAGTTTACTACAACAATTCTGAAACAATTCAGGCCCTACAAGATATCCGCCGTGAAGTTGCTGCCATTGAACCAACGTTTTGCTCTCGCGTGTTCGCAAATTTAAGAGTCCGATTGCAATAGTGTTTTGAGAAAAATAGACGGTATTTAGACGATTTTGTTTATAAAACGTAAAACCGCATCGTTTTACTCCTTTTATTTTGAAATTACATGATAAAATATTTGCATTTATAGAAACCAGGAGAAAAGCAAGGCATTGACAATAATATTTTAAACAAGTAGTGTCAGCAGGATTCGTTGCCAAGAAGTGATATTTTTGGTTTATTTTTTATTTAGTTATTTTTATCTTAGATGAAATAAATATGTGTCACTATATTTCCCATTTTAAGAAGAGCTAAATTTCTCTACTGGGATTATATTCTGTGTGGATTATATTCTGTATATGAATTTGGTATTCTAAAATTATATGTACATAATATACGATATGTGTAAATTATTTTTGTCTAAATGTTTAGTCGTATTTGTTAAAATTACGCATCTATTCCAATTTTTTTTAATATTGCAGTATTTCTTAAATGTCATTTTTATTCTCATTTTTTTATATTATGTCCATATTAATATTGATATTTTTTTTATGCAAATTAATTGTATATTACCTATATAAGTAGTACAAAAAATGATATTTTATCAGTATAATATGCATTTAAGTAAAGACGGAATTGATGAATGGTTTTCTCTTTCAATCTAGAACATATTAAAAATGTTGATTATGATGAATTATTCCCGCGAAGATTTTGACAAATAACCAATAATAACATAATATCTCGCGTGGCTTTGATATTGCAACTTTGAAAGTGCTTTATTATATGGTAACAGAGATGACTGCATAGATATGAAAATAAGATGGTTAATATGTAATATTCGCCAGTCGTCAAAATTCGCACAATTTTGCTGTTGTATTTTTTTCCTTACTCGTAATAAAGACAATATACACTTAATATCAAATTAAATACATATTTATGTATACTGTTATTGAATATATAAAAGAGAGAACATTTAAGTAATCTTACAAATGACACTAAAATCCAATACAGTCTAAGTTATCCAAGATATTCAATACAGTCCAAGACATCTAATAAAGTTCAAGTCAACCAAGACATCCAATACAGTCCAGTAAGTCATAGATAAAATATGGGGATGTGCTATATTATGGATATTTTTCTTATGAATTTAAATGAGTTTATTTATTTATTTATTTTTATGATAGAGATATTAATATATTCATAAATGTTGTATGCTGCACAATATATATTTTTTTACATTATTAAGTGGCTAGATAAGATTAACTGACTTTTATTAACCATTTACTGCTATTTTACATCGTTCCCTTTCTTATCCTGTCCAGCCATGTATCATTGTAGTATATATGTGTGGTATGTAAAAGATAGCATCTCGCCGGTGAAAGAGTCCCTTGTACGGGATAATGAAAAAAATATGTTCCCTTAGGGTGCACGAAACAAGGTAGCGATATTCATTATTTTTATCATTTTAGTTCATCGTCATTATCTTTTAACATCATAGTCTTTCTACGCATCCATGAGATGATCTTAATAAGTTTTCAAATAATCTGGTGAATCTCTTTTATAAAAGTTACGTACGAATTTAAGAGTAGGTACCTACTCGTTTTTAAATCAACCGTGTTACTTGACATTTTCATATTTTATATAAAGTTATTTTTCATTTTCCTTGTAGATATTTTTTTTACTTGCATGTTTTGTGCATATATTATCATGGGAGTTTCGTGAATCTGAGATGTTTCGACAACAATTTACCATCATCTTAAAGAGTGGAGAATCATTTCTTACGTAGTATGAAATGGTTTTACTGTTTATATTCCCATACATTCACAATATGACGAGATAATATACTACAGTATTTATTAACTGAAAAGTTGCAATAGTATAGTTATCTTTCGATTTTATTCAGAAAAATTGTGAGTGAAATAATTATTGCACATACAGAAATGGTGATGGTGATGCAATTCTAATCGAATTATTATACGTGAAAATATCTCTAGTACTATTCTGTGCTGTCGCAACAACTGCATCTACTATGTATATTATGTTTGTTTTTTATTACTAATTTTTTTGACATTGAAATTGTGTTTCTATAATTATCTATTTTTTGCTCTTTTATATCATTACTATATTAAGCGCATTACTATAATATGTTCCTCGTTTATCTTATATTTATGAATATCAGCTTAATGCAGCAGCATTTTGTTTTTGGCTAATCAGTAAAATAATGTTTTGAGAATAATACTCATAAAAAATAGATATACAATGATAAAAATAGATATCAGTACAATGCTGAAAGATTAGAAAATATATTTCAAACAAATTGTATTTATTTATAAAACCCTCACTAAAAATATATCGGCAGAATTTGTACAAAAAATTGATGCAAATCAACATGAGCACGAACATAATACAAGAGGAAAAGATAGAATGAGACTGCCATTCAGGAAGAAAGCTAAATCTCAGAAATCGATGACGTAGAGTGCGATGAAGATTTTTAATGAAATGCCAGAAAACATAAGAAAGGAAGAGAAACTACATAGATTCAAAATGAAACTAAGCAAATATGTGAAATATGAGTTGTAGTAAAAATAAACGATTTTGATCTTGTTTATATTAGAACATATATAAAAATACTTATGTATGCACTATATTAAGAATAAATAATTTTTATTTCAGATCTTTTACATTAATTAATTCATTCGATGTATGAACCTTTACTATACAAATATGCTGAAGTCATGTAAGCGAAGTGTGTTCTGGATTCACTGCTCGAGTATGAAAGTAATCACTAGATGATTTTGCTATCCGCTCACCCCCGCGCCGACATGGGGATGGTTCTTTGTTTCTACCCTCCGACATGTCTATCCCTCTCAAGTCGATGCTCTCGTCAGACGGGCATGTAGCAATTATTCATTTCCCTCTTTGTTTAGGTATCATTAAAAATATCTCAAGTGAAAATATTCCATTAAGTATTTATTAAAAAATGTGTTTTCTCCCATATTGGGAGTCCTCGTCGTATAGAAACAAGTCAAGATGTAATTTATTTTGTCTATTAACATTTGTGGAAGAAGAGGACATTACATAATGCAGGAATGCAACACTAAACACAACAAAGTTAATACAGTGTATTGAAATACAGGACGAAATAAAAGTATTTTATACTCGTATATTGCACACTTTGATGAAAACTAAAGACAACTCAAAAAATGTCATTTTTCTGTAGACAAAAAAAAACATTTTTCTCAATTATTTGTTATTAAAGTAATGAAACTAAATAACATTTAAATTACACTATTCGAGAACTGGGGGGTTAGTTAGTTGCGTATATGACAGAGTATCAGAATACAATAATAACTCAAAATTCTTATTTTTTTGAGTTTTCTTAGTTTTGATCTAGGGGTGCGATGTGTGTAAAAATGGTTTTATTTAGATCTTCACAATATTACTTTGTTATTTGTTCATTCACAAAAACAATATTTAACGCCTTAACTTTTTAACTGTCAACTCTATTTGAAATGGAAGACACAACATAGGAAAAGACTTGGTTTTAAGGGTTTTGACATATCTATCAAAAGCTGGGATCTGTCGTCCACAGATGGCAAAATGATTTCAATCCATGCAAGTTTGTAAGGTCAAAAAGTGCGTGTTAACACGCTTATAGCTAAGCGTGACATAACAAGTTTGGCGTGTTAACGCACCCATGGCATTTAAAAGGTTAAGTACAAGGATGTTTTTTTAGCTTATTAGTAGGTACAAAACTCGCATTTACAAAAATTACATTCTTGTTGTATTAACGCACATATAGAAGCAGAATCATACTAATATACATAAAATTAATACGAACCTATTTATACTACCCAAATATACCAGGTACTAGAAGTATGTAAGAATCGTATATAAAATATATGTTAATCGCAGCAAAATGGGGTATTTTTATTTTTAGTGGAGCCCGAATTTAAGGTCATGCCCCATATCAGGCATACATACTTATATGCTATAATATCTTTAAAAACGTATTTTTCACATTTTACAGACGACATGTTTGTTTTGTGTAAAGAACGTTAAGAATTTCTACTCATTACATTTTCATTTGCTTTAGTTAGGAGCAGTTTAGGATACAATTTGATAATTTGGTCCGCATTCTATAAAGTTATAAATATATGTAAATATAAATGTAATATTTTTGATGTCATATTGAAATGATAGTATAATGTATTGATTAAGCTGTTCTATGTTTAAACTTTTTTATTTTTAATCAGTTTTAAATATTTGTGTATATTTAATGATTATATCTCGAAGTTAACGCATTGTTGTAAAAGTCCATATGAATGTAGATAAATAAATAAATAAAAATGTAATATTAACACAGCTTGGAGAATTTCATATAATTTTTTTAATAAAAACAATCTTTTTTACGGTGATTTTTTTAAAATGGCAAAGTATCATTTCAGAAAGAATTAGAAATATCTTTTTCACAAAGATAAATTTATTTTTCAATCTAAATAAATGTAACTAAGATGGCAGTCAATTTTTATTTACTGCAAAAAATCTCGAAAATGCTCTAAGAATTTTATTATTTTAATTAAGAAATTCAGTAATACCAATGTAATTTTCTTTTTCTCAAACGATAGCAATCTCTGTTCCAGAGAGATAGGGTCGCCGATATTTGGGACTTTATTGCTAGTATCGTCCGCTAATCCGCCCGGGCGGGGAGGGAGGCACATCCCGTCGTCGCGGGGCGGCACGTGGCTCGAGGCGGTGCGGTACTTCCAGTTGTCGTCCAATGAAGCCCTTCACCTGTTTCGACCTGGTGATGAGAGTCATCAGCTGTGAAATATGTAGCACCTGACAAGGGTTGTCATTTTTTTTTTCTCTGTTATAAATAACAGGTAAACATCTGCTCACTATCAATTTATTTAGTTTCGTACCCGTGTATGCCATAAAAACAATAATTTATTATATTTCTTGGGCATTAACTATGTAATAATTTTTAGTCATTTTGTTTAGAAGAGTTTATTTAATGTACATTCGGTATCAAATACGCTACCGGTTTCGACACGTCAGTGTCATTTACAAGCGTTGTTTCAACTAACTTAAAATATACAAGTACAGTAATGAGTTGTTGTTAGGTGGAGGTAGTGGTAGAGATTTAGGGGAGAGGACATAAGAGAACATCGTTAGTAAAGGTGATTTAACCCACCTAATTACTGTACTTGTATATTTTAAGTTAGTTAAAACAGTACATTAAATAAAGTCTTCAAAACAAAACAAAAATTTAGTTCATATCCACCTTCTTTCCATTCTACTTTATCTTTTTTGCGTTTAGTTGAAGACCATATGCTTTGCATGCATTGAGCACTCGTTAAGTACAGTGTCGTCCGCGTAACAAAGGTTATTTACTTCCTACTATTTAGTTATTTATTTCCAAGCTTTATTTGCTTTATAGAGAGCTTCCTCAATTTTTTTTCTACCTAGAGGTTAACGAGCATTGTTGAAAGAATACAACCCCGTTTTACTATACTTTTTAATTCGTCTTCGTCGGTGAATTGACCTTTTGATGATTACAGGTGTTTTCTTATTCGAATATCCTTGTCAATCTCGGCTCTGTTTATTTTTAAAATTGATCAATTTAAACCTTACCAAATACTGTATACAATCAATGAAGCGAGCGTAGTTTTTTGATTGACATCTTTACTTCTATCTCTCTACAATGAATTATTTAATATAATTGCAAAAAGTTTGTAATTTATTTTTATAATAATAAAACAATTATATTTTTATTTTTTATCTTTGTTTAATTAACCACTAAAATGAGTTTAAATACATCTACCGGTTTCAAAAATACCATTTTCTTCTTCAGGATGTCATAACTAACTAAAACATACATTGTTTCTTTGACAGAATCTATTTTTAAAAATCTATTTTTAAAAGAAAAATTTTTTTTTTTTTTTTTAGTACCTAACTCAAATCATTACTTAATACAAATTTACTCGAATAATTTTTAGGAAAAAATTTTAGAATGGGACTCGTAGTTAAATTTAGTTGGTTGTTTATAATTTTTTGATTAGTTTTACACGCTTTATTTATCTCCAACGATTCCAAATTATTTAATTTGTGACCAACACCGTTTATATGCAAAATTGATAATCCCAATTTTTTATCAAAATCATGACCATTTTCTATCAAATGATTAGCAAAATCTGAAAATCCACTATTGTTCAAACATCTCAAATGCTCCCTTACTCTTATATTAAAATTTCTACCCGTTTTACCAATGTAAAATGCAGCACAATCCTTGCAACTAAGTTTATAGACACCAGAATTGTTAAATTTATCATCTTTGTCTTTAGAATTTATGAGTAAATTTCCTATACTATTATTTGTATAAAATGCCGGTCTAATGTTTCGTGGTAGGTGTTTAGATATTTGTTTTAGATATTAGATATTGATATTTAAACAAAGATAAAAAATAAAAATATGAATCTTAACCACAAAGATAACATTGCTTATTTTAAAAGTATAATTATGTAATATATTTTTTTGTTAATTGTGTCTAGACGTGTACGACCAGTAGCGTAGTTAGATACTAAAAACTTGTAATACGGGTATAAGATGCGTAGGTTTTAAAGGTCGTCTGATAATTTTTATATGTATTATTTAACGATGATTCGCCTCACCCCATGTTGCCACAAGCCTCATTATTTACGTTTCATAATATCAACAATTCGACCGACCCATGGCGCTAGACAACGTTAGAAACTACATTATCAGTTTATTGTGATTTTGTTACGGTGCAAAAACGAGCTTTTTCAATATTTTTCATGAAATTTTATTCGGTTCATATTTAGGTAAAAATATATATTTAAAAAATAAATCTTTAATACCGAATTTTTTTCATAAATCGAGTGATATTTGTACCCATCTCCCATCTCGCGCTTTGGGGTGACCGAGCCACGAGTCCGGGGGAGGGGTGAAGCGGGGATCGGGGCCGGTTGGCTGAACGTAATTTTCGCGAGAAAATACTATTTTGGATTGTCATGTTCCACGGCGTTATGTAATAGAAGTAATTTTATCTCAAATGTGAAAAGTTTGCTCATTTGTGAAATTGCCTTTTCCCGTGGCGAAGGTCGGGGCGATACGATCGCTTTTGTTGTATTTTTTTTGTGATATTAAAAATAATATTAAAATATACAGTTATGGGGGGGGGGGTAGAGGGTAGGGGGACTCCCCCCGCTTGCGGAACCTTTCGTATTGTTTGGCTGTTTTCGTACGGAAGTGTGTAATTTAAATTTATTCAGATTGTCGGCGAAGAACAATAGGATTTCATTTTGCATTAACAATGAACGCCAGTGATATGAAAACCATTTAAATATGCCGTCTACATTTTGTTATTTGCTTTACGCAACAAGGAGAATAATTGTCTGCCACACATCTTTTCTTTTAATACGTTTTTTGAATGAGAGAATAATAAGTAAACTGTGCAATTATGAACCATACAAGCTTTTAAATCGTAAAATTTAATTTACGAATCCCTATTTATGTTGATTCTTGTCCGGTAAGTCGTACGTTGGCAAAGGGCTGTGTTGCTTATTGCTTTTTAGTCTAATTTACCGACCCCATCAGGTTGACAAAGGATTCACGACCCTAACCATAAAAAGGGTTTAAGTTATCCAATAAAGTAACTGGCAACCATTATTTCGACACACTGTTGCTGATTTATAACTTTAATTCTTACTACGGACCCAACTATAAAGTGCAGAAACACGGCAGATTTCACGGCTATATATTTTGGGATGGGATATTAAATTACTCCCTATCCTATTTTAATATATGCATTGGCCCGAAATGTAATTACTTCAAACTAACACAAACAATGCATTAAACTATGTCCATTTATTTGTGTCATTTCAACCGTTTCAGAAGTACACAGAGAAATATTTTATAAAATGAATTCTTCGTTCATTGATTTTATGCTTTCGTTACTTTTGTATTGCAATTTTGTTGTCCAGATTTTTGACTTTATATTATACTTTATACATTGATTAACATGATTGACTGCCCGATTATCATTCACCGTATTCCGTATAATTCTCCTCACCTCGTAATTAAAACTCATCGTCTATGGTAATAATATCAGTATATCTTTTTGACTGTTTCTTGAGGGAGAGTACTTTATTATAAAAATGATCGCGATAAATCTCTTTTCACAGTCACTTTATCGCTTCATAAACACTCGCAACATTCTTCTGGAGACTGATCGCTCTCGTGTTAACTTTTCTGACACATTTTCCGATAAAAGCATTCCATTTGGCTTTTTTGTTTAGTTCGCCTCGTGCTCGGGCGTGCCGGTCCTCACAAAGCGATCATAGGGACATAATTGACAATGCTCATGTGCCGTGGCTCTGAAAATGGAATTCTCTGATTGAATCCGAAACTCATTAACCCTCCCCCTTCGCCAGAGTGTGCCCACGTGAATGGTAAACGCGTGGAGATTGTGAAAGTCCTCCGACGCAGAGCTCGATCCGAACTGAACCGAGTCAACCGGTAAGAAGTGATTAACACAGAGCCACCTCGTTGTAAAGCCTCGGGATGAAAAGCTTTTAATCCTCGTTTTTAAATACTGATACCGTCTTAACTTATTAAGATGATTTTAAATGCGATTAAAAGAAGATTCTCCACCTTCAAAGAAAGATATTAAATAATTGAATTTCTTAATTTTATTTTCAACGTCTTTTGGCAATTTGTGTTTTTATTACGGAAACGTATATCTTTTTAAAAAATTAAAATACGAAAAATATTTCCGATTCAAAGACCTGTGACACTGTGATAAATTGTCTCGCTTATTTCCCTTGCAAATAACGTCACATCAAATTTTCTCAATAGTCTCTTTGCGATTGGTAAATTTTATCACTTAACCAAATAGGTACCGTTTGAAAGCTTTTATGAAAGTGTAAAAAGTGCTTCTTTTGCCATTTTTATCGCCGGGACTTCATTTAGCGAGCTGTTTCTGGGACCAATTTATTCCGAAAGACACCTTTTAAAGAAGTATTGACACTTGGGCAAATACTCCACGGAATCTGAACGAGGCACCAGGCCCCCCAGTAATGGAATATAAGCCTTAGCCCGTGAGTGTTGGGCCTTTTGAATGCCAATTTGGTTCCTCTTCCCGGGCTATCGATTAATCGGGCGGGACGTCTAGGACAGGGGTGACGGACTCCAGGTTAGACTACCCTTTTCACCTGTAATTTACAGAATATTTCAATGATTTTTTTAATACACAATAAACATACTAGGGATGAAAGTATAAATATCTAGTAATATGCCATTATTATTACATTATATAACCTTTGTTAGCTACTTCTTATCTTAATTCTGATTTATTAGACTTTGTTACCTACAAATTTGAGAAGGGAAATGTTAACAAACTGAAGTGTTTGAGAAAATGACGTCCTTGTACTTTAGCGGAATCCATTAATTATAACCATTATTATTCATAATTCTATATATTAATGACATAAAAGTTCGGAGGTAATCTAATTTAACACAAGTTTATAGTTTTTTTATTTTAAATAATTTTATTAAAAATAACTAATTTTTTTATCGTCGGCTTAGCTATGTAGCGCTCAGGTCGATTGAGACGAATTTTGCGTACTCAGTTATAATAAAGATTCTTGTATAATTTCAAAGGTGATCAAACATTCCATTCGACATTCCTGTGTACCATTTGTTTTGGAACCGTATCGCGGGTTTTGATTGATAGCCATTTTAAAACTTTCATACCAGAAATGTATTAAAATTGTTGATCGTAAAATAAACTTGAATATGCACAATACCTTACACATTTTGATTATTGAATATATTTCTCTAAAAATATGATTCAGTTTAGTGTCAATGTAATGTTCCACACAGTACCGGAGTACCGGCCATACAGGGTGGCTGATGGGGTGGCATGTTGCACTGGTTTAAGTGTATTGCTTTAAAGTACATTTTATGCAAATTAAAAAGCAGACGCTAAATTTACGACACCGCGAAACCTTTCCGTAACGAATTAGTTTAATGCCACGTATCCATTTATACGATACTCGATTGCAAATCTCTGGCTTGGGGGGTGTACTGTAGTGCTCCCCTACAAAGGGCTGCGTCTCCTTTTGCCACCCTGATCCTCCCGACCCCTCCGCAACGGTGGGCCGGGTCGGGCGGATTGCGGTCCCGCCGTCTTCGAGATGAGATGAGGTGTGGTGGACCTGTCTGGACCCTTGAGGGACACCGTATGTAGCACCTTGGTATGGTGACATTGTAAGATGGATTGCGATTGTAAGATTGATCGTGTCTGACATATGTTTTAGCACAGAATAACATGTTTTGTGTTATAGTCAACTTATTTTATTAGAAAAATTACAGTTTTTATTTTATTAGTTTGTCTTAATATCGGGAATCGGAGACAATTGATAGATTTGAATATGTATCTGTTAAATCTGACGATATTATGAATTTAGCTTAATAAAGTTTTTATGTTTGTTGACTCTCGATAATGGAATGATATTTAATATTTATAACGTATAATTGCGATGTCACAAAATACCTAGAATCTTTAGGAATATCTTAGTTAGAAATTTACACGTAAATGCGATTATCTTAAGCTTTACATTAACTTTACCGTAAAGATTAAGTTATAAAAAGACTGAAAGCATACAGTTGTGAATTCTATTTCCCGGTAAAGATTTCGCGCTTTGAAAAGTTCCAACTGTACAATATGGTTCTGATTGAATAATCAAAATTGGTCTTTGTTGTGATTTATTCCTGAACTATTATTTATTTATACATCGATAATTAATTATATAAAATCATAGTCATCGATCGTTGTGACCATAATACGGTTAATCAAAGAAAATATTTTAAACACAATCCGAGGTGTTGCTGTTATTAATTCTTTTTTTTTTTATTCTTATCATTAATAGGCGTCTACAAACTACGTTTTGTATTTTTGTACTAAATCTATTATTATTCTTTATGATTATGTTTTACTTTAAGAACAATTTTACATATAGATTTATATTTAATTATTATTACGCGGACATATACAAAATATGTATTTTTAATACTTACAATTCACGGCAAACGATTCAAGCTATTTTTAAAATTTTCCGTCGTAATAACTACTACGTTGAAAGAACGATACGAGTAGCTGTTCCGAAAATCCTTAATTAATTGCCGCCTGAAATAAGAAATCCCAACAAAATTGAAGATGTTATTAAATACTATAAAACTGTTATACAATTATATTAATAATTATCAATTACTCACCGTTAACTAAGTTTTACAGTTAGTGGGGATCTTTTTAAACATGACGTGTACGTATTTAAATAAATAACATTCACAAACGCCGAATTCGCGTTAAAGATACCGTTGTCATCATTAAGTCTTGAAGGGATTTTAAGTATGTATAAAGAAAAAAAGGTTTAAACTAAACCCATAAAAGATTTTTCTTTGTATCACATTTTTGTTCCAAGTGTAATGGGCCGAAGCCACCGTAGTGCAGACACGCCAGATTTACAGCTGAAATACTTTTTGCAGTATTTGCAAAATTTTGTTTTCTACGTGAACTACATCTTCGTCTTTCAAAACACAGTCGATACACGCGTCACAATCAATATGATTGTAAGATTATTATTATTCTTATAATAGTGCCACCTTTGTAAAGTTACCCACTTCGCTGCGCAAGACCCGATGTGAAGTTTTCCTCTCGTCCTGCCGAGCTGGCACTTTCTATCGTGTAGATAATAGGGTTTAATGGCCAGGTTATGTTTGACACTTGTACGAACTTTGGCCGCGGTATTCAGCTGACTAATTATTCGACTTAAGGATCCTCAATCTTCGCTGCTAAGTGAAGGAAGCCTCAAAGTCTGTTATAAATTACTTCTACTTTCCTCAACTAATACACGTGTGTTCAATTATACATGGATGTACGTGTAATATATTAATGTTGTATGTTATATAAGTAATAATTAACTAAATTTTTTATTTTTTTAACGACAGCGCATGTCTGTGTACTTGTAATATCAGAAGATAATTCTGAGGTATTTTTAATACTAATTAAATTAATCAATTTGAAAAATGTATGTATCGAAAAAGCATTTGATTACTACCGGAATTCGAACCTGGACCTTTTCCTTTTCCGTTTTTTGTCAAAAACGTAATTGATTGATGTAGCAAAAATAGTTAACGCATTTTTCCAGATTGGAAAAGGTTCTGGTAGATAGACTTTTCTGTATATCTTTCTATGTGGTTAATTTAATTTGTGTGAATTAATTAAATTCCTTTATTATTAACTAAAACTACCAGTTTTGTTCACATGATACAATGTAGTGAAGTGATAAACTATGATTGTACTTATTGGTGGTCGGTGTAACGATGATTGGTAACTGTGATTATTTGTAATTCGGCGAGTCATCATCAGTATACTAGAAATATAGAAACTAAGCCTCACATTTAAATCATTGTTACGATCACACAATTGCAGTTACAATCACAGTTCATCTCATCACATCATACCATATCTACATTTTAAAAGTTAAGCTGATATTTTTACTCTAGAGATTTGTTTATTTTATTTGGAATTGTCACAGTATTCTTACATTATGTTCCATTCAAAATAATATGATTACAGCTGGATATTCGCTTATTGCCTTTAATATATATTCAATATATCATAACTGTACGTGATTTAATACTATTAGAAAAGTAATGTGTAAGCCAGCAGACGTATTGTAGAAACACATTGTAATTTTTACGAAACAAGCTGATTAAAAACGTTATTCTTCTCATAAATCGTATTAGTTTGAGATATATGGAACAGTCGGTAATTATGTATTTAATCTTACCTTTTAACTTGCCAGCGATATCATGTTTTAAAAGTTAGTCTATGATCTACGAAGTTTGATAGAAATATTTAATCGCCGACTGGATTACTCACAGACGATATTAAATTTTAAGTAGATTTGTAACATTTTGTTTTAATATTTCTAAGAAAAACATCTAAAATGAATAGAGGTTTTTTGTATAAACTTACGAGTACCTATTGACTCCCTCCGTCGAATCTTGCTGATCACGAGAAACATATTCCGGCTATTCCGTTCTTACATGTGAACCCTGTTAACCTCTCGACCTTTGTTAGGACAACCATTGACTGTGAGTGCGACAACATTTTAACCATACGGTAAAAATAAGGTGGACAAAGGCTTAGGTTAAGTGTCCAATCCTTTTTGGTTTTCGATACCCTCCCACGGGGGGCGGGGGCGGTCTCTCGCAAAATATGAAAGTATTTTAAAAAAAAGTTTATGTGAATTTTCTATTGTATTTACTTATTCGATCTGTCTTTTTATTTTATATATCTTATTGGGTAAAAATGAAAAATGTATAATATTTTTAATTTATGCTTTCCTTATTTATATTATTGCCTGTTTTTGAATGCATTTTTTTGTGGTCATGGACATATCGAAGATATAAATTGTACTACCTGAGAGTTTTTAAGGATAAAGTAAGAATGTAGATGCTAAGTGGATAGCTTTTTTGTGTGCCTAATGATAATATTATGGCCGTGTAAATTATTTTACATTTATTTTAATTTTGTTAGCTTATTTTTATATTGAATAAATGTCTCCAAATATAGTCAGCTACGTTTATTTTATTTTATACCCTATTTTATAATATTATATGCGCTATTACCAATGTTATTATAGACATGGCCAACATAACCTTACTTTTTTGGGATAACATCAAAACAATATAAAAGTTGCAATTTCACAGCGTAGTACTCTAATATTTTTAACACAAATTAAATTAATCCATTAGAAAAATATGCAGAAAAATCTATTTATCGTAAAATTTTTGGTTGCCACCGGGATTCGATCCTGGACCTTTTCTTATTCGGGAAAACGCATAACTAATTATTACCAGCAGTAACCAAATATTTTTTCGATAGATAGATTTTTTCTGTTTGTCTTTCTAAATGATTAATTTTATTTGTGTTATATTGATATTGCCGACTATCGATTAACTTATTTAACGATATCGTCACGCTAAAATATGAATGTATACGTACTGGAGCATCTATCATCTAATTTAAAAAAATCTATATACTTATAGGCGGCGTGATATCGGGCTCGAATAGTAATAATCTTATCGAAAAATAATTGTATAGATATATGGAATTGGAGAGTTTTAATAAATGTACTCTTAGATAACTGCAGACGAATAGACTTGACGGACAGTAAAGGTTTAATTAAATCTTAGAAATTATTAAATATCAGAGCTTTGAAATTAACGACGCATGCAGAGCCATTAAAGTTAGAGCATCTGGTCGAAATACAAGCGAGTGACGTACAACCGTCTCCGAATTCAGTACAACAACTGATACAGAATACTGTTCGGCTTGGCGCGTTATTGTAGCGCATTTACAATGTTTGCCGAATGCCGTATACATGGATTCGTTGTGCTTCTGAGACATCGAGTTGCTAGCGTAAAACTGCGGCTAGAGCTCAGTTCAGAACCAACTCTCTAGACAAGCGGCGCTATCATGGAAAGTTGGTTCCCTGATCAGAGATTGACAACGACTACATAATAGTTACAGATACAATAATAGCTGTGACTGGAATGTAATATTTATATTTTGTTTATTTATATATGTGTGAACTACTTTATCTTTTTTTGGAATTATTTTCATAACATAAATGTTATTTTATTACTCAAATGTATTTTATTATATGTATTATCTTTATGACGAATGACGAAATAACTTTAAGTGTGTGAGATCCTTCAATCCCAGACTACCATTACTCAATGTGAAATCGTTTAACAATTCTTTGCAACGCGGTCGCTAGCTCTTGACACTACTGGTAATTGCTAAATTACTTTCAAGACCGGTCTTAATTTTCTGATTCAATATTTCCAAGTGTGAATGTCGAGTTTGAGCTTGTGTAAGCTCTTGTAATTCAACCCTCAACCCTTTTCTACAGGACAAGAGGGTAGTATCTATGTTGTGTCGATCGCCCCCGATTCAATGACAGCTCTATAATAATCTTTGGTTGAAGTTTTACTCTCAACTTTAAGTTTTGCTGACTTTTCGTTATTAAGAGTGAAATAAATTTTCCTTCAAACATCAAATACAAGGGATCGCCTCATTCCTAATTTCAGAACCGCGCTCAGTGGGTAAATATTTCCAATCAAATAATTGAATGAATGAATGGATATTTTAAATTTATTATCATTTAAAAGTGTAGAATTTTTAAGCGAGTTTTTTGTAAAAAAAAAAAGAAGTTATTTGTATTAAGTTTTATCTATTTTATAAATTTATTTATATGTAATATGTGTATGTTATGTTAACTACTTCCGACTGTTCAATAATTTAGAATAAAATACTAAATACATCTATGATTTACAACGTACATATTTTTTCAAATGCCTAATTTTTTTTTTGTATGAAATATATTTTTCAATTTGTAAAATAGATTCATTCCATAGTAGGTATAGTAGTAATGTTATTTTAAGATATATAACAAGGTAAGTAGGTAATTTTAAAATGTGATTCCAAATATAATTATGGGCACAAAACTTAAGGACACGTGGCGCTTGTAGTTTAAAATTAGTTAGTAGTTTAAAAGAGTGTGTAAAATTTTATTAACTCTTATTATGAAAATTAGAAAAATCGCACAAATTTAAAAAATCAAAACCATGTCAAAAAAATTTACACGCAGAATTTGATGATGAAAATTTGAAAATATAATAAATACTATGGAACCACGACTAGCGAGAAAAATTTACAAAAAGCTGATTCGGAAATATGTCTAGTTTTAATTAAAATTACATGAATCAACGTAAAAAATGTACAGAAAAAAATCTATTTGAATGAGCTACAGAAAATTTGTCGTAAAGTTACACATTTTCCCGGATAGAAAAACATATTTTTTCCATAAATAGATATTTATCTACATCTTTCTATTTGATTAATTTAATTTGTATTAAAAATACAACAGAACTATGTTGTGAAAAACTGAAAATTCACTATAATATTGTGTTCTATTTAAAAATAAAACTTGTTATTTTTTTAACATAAAATATTTTTATTTAGCGAGTACTACAATAAATGTTATTTTTTCTGTACCAGGATTGATTTCTGTTAGATTCTGTAGTCTATATTATATTATATTCTATAAAATATAGTCTATGTAGACGTAGTATAGTATTAATAATATGTAAGTTGTATCAATGTGTCCAAAATTTAATAAAAATGAATTATTAATTCTGGCGTCTCCTATCGGATTACTCAAAGGTATTTGAGATTCCGTAAAAATAAAGAAGACGGCTTTCAAATAATGGAACGATTGATGTATTAATTTGAAAAATGTAACATATAAGTTCGAAAGTGTGTTGGATTAGCATAATAGGTTAAATGCACGAAGAGATTCAGGTTCGAATCCCGGAAGCAACAAAAATATTTTTCGATAAAATTGATTTTATACGTATATCTTTCTAATTAATACATTTAGTTTGTATCGGTAGTATAGTACATGTAACTAAGATATATAACGCCTTTTTATTTGTAGTCTTCACAACCAGTCATTTAATTGTCTTTATTTCTATTTTTGAATAAGGAAATTGACTGCCTACTGGTGTCGTGTCGTGAAGTATGAATTATTTATTATAATTTGTGTAAAACGCACCTGACTTGTCGTATCATATTTGTGTACAGTATTTATCGATTAAACATTTAGACATCCGCAGTCTGTGTACACGGTACACATCCTTGACCCATATGATAATTTTAGACCTAATATTGATATTTGGAGTGAAACTCCGCAGCCGTGAAGAAGTGGTCCCCAAACAAATCGCGCTTTGTTACACACATAAATGGTGGGAAAGACAATATTATCCATTTGGGAGCGTCTAAGCACGTCTTAGCTCCGAAATTACATCAAAATTTCATGCATAATACACACTTACGCGTTTTCCTTTTGTTCGCTGAAAGTAAAGCCTCGTAAAGGCTGTATTTTGTAGTCGCATTGTTAATAATAAACCTTTTTTCGAATACCGAGTTAGTATCAGTTAAAGCTTTTACTTATCCTCTTTCCACAAGCTAAACATTATCTTTGGCTGTTTTTTGAACAAACACTTAATATTGTTTTGTAAATTGATAAAAAAAAACTGTTTTATTCCACTGTATTTTTATTATGTTAAACGATATAATGTTTTCGGGAACATCTTCCCATTATCAATATTATAATTCAACTAAAATTAAAAACAGTAATATATGGTGTATTTGGAGTTAACGGTGGTGGGGGTGGGGGTGGAGTTAAAATGGATAAGAAAGGGGATGTCATGGGCGGTATTTGAATATTTATTATGTTTATATTGTTATTTTTATTATTAAATATTTCTAAATTTATCCATTTTATCCTCTCTTATTCATTTTAACTTCACCCCACCCTCACCTCCGTTAACTCCAAATACACCATATATTACTGTTTTTAATTTTAGTTGAATGATAATATTGATAATGGGAAGATGTTCCCGTAAACGTTCTATCGTTTAACACAATAAAAATATAATGGAATAAAATAGTATTTTAAATCAATTTACAAAATAATCACGGAATTCTATAAAGTTTCACCAAAAAAAAATATTGATATTTTTAAATGATCTTACCACACCTTGTATATTTAATGTTTATTTATAAAGAAATTGTATTTTATTCGGATAAGCTGTTAATTCTGGCATGTTATAGTCTCCACACGTGTGTACACACGTGTCAACATTTTATTAAGCGCAACACAATGGAGAAAATATCATAAATACGTCGAATAATTTATTTATATTGGATAATTTTAGTATAGGCTTATAATAAAGTGGTTCCTCCATATTTTGAATGAATTTTTATTTTTAAAATAATTTAAAACACATTACTGTCCTTATGTTGCGAAACACATTTTATTTCAGTTAGTTATATTTAAAAAAATATATAGTTAGTTTTTTTGGGTTATAATTGGAACTGTCTATTGTTTACATTATTTATAAAATTAACTTATTTATATTGTAACACGAGTATTTTTTTAAGAATTTAATAACGGTTTCCTTGCAATCTTCATGATTCAGTTAAATGTGAGATTTGTTAACAGGTAACTCTTCCTTCTAGATTCGTCCAATGTTTTTTCGTCTATTATTTCACAGTATCTTAACACTAATTAAATAAATTGTGTCTCCGAGACTCATGCGCAGTAATAATGTTAAATAAAAGAAATAAACAAAATAAGTTTTTCAATATTAAACACTAGCGGTCCATGTACGGTATTGCATGGGATTGGCAATGAGAGAAAGTGGGTACCTTAAATTTACGGAGGTCCTGAAGAGTAACAATACATGCAATATTTAGTACAGGCAGGAGGAGAGCGAGATGTACTGGGAGATAGCTGACTACATTTTCCTTAAGGTTCAAGAGTGCAACTGAGTAAAATTCTAAACGGGTGGTAACCTATACAATACACATTTATATCACGGGGATGGCTGGTAACCAAGGGGAGGAAGAATAATTTTAGATTGTTAACTTTGTTTTATTAACCACTTAATGAATTAAATACATCTATCTGTTTCGAAAAATATCATTTTCTTCTTCAGGATGTCATTGACTAATCAAAAACATGTTATATTGTTTTAAATACTAATTTAATGTATTCATTATAAATATATACATATATAATCAATTTTGTCCTATGTTCTGAATAAATACAACTTCACAATAAGAATGTGTTCTCCTTAATAATATAACATATGTTTTTGATTAGTTAATAACATCTTGAAGAAGAAAATGACATTTTTCATAACCGGTAGATGTATTTAATTTATTAAGTGGTTAATAAAACAAAGTTAACAATCTAAAATAATGAATTTTAAGCACAAAGTTGATTTTGCTAATCTTAAAAATAAGAAGAAGTAACTATGCAAATTCGATTTGGATTGGTCAAAGGTATAAATGTAGAACAGACAGACAGACATTCCATTTTATATACGAGTATATAGATAATGTACATCTCACTAGTTTTACCGTTTTCTTATCTGCGTGAATCACGAAAACCACCTTATTTCGCGGTTCGACAGGCTGATTACTCCTGCGCTATACGGAACCGGAAGAGGTACATCGGTACGGAACGGTAGGTAAAACAATCGTTATTTGGGGCAACCATCAATCATTCTGCTCATCCTGAACGCATTTTTAACGTGTATAACTTTATACATCTGGACTCTAATCAAATTAGTATATTTGTGTTATTATGTAGCTTTTCCTGCGTGCCACCTTTGCGGTGAGAATTTTGAGTGAATTTATATTACGTTCTTATTGATTATTTCATAAGTTGAATAGATGGTGGTTTTTGATTAGAGAAATGCGACACTAATTTTTCCTTTCATTTATTATATTCATAGCGTTAAAGTTAATATGTACAAGGTAATGTCATTAACAATACGATATTAATTATTAAGGAGAACGCATTCTTATTGTGAAGTTGTAATTATTCAGAACATCGCTCTGTGATATTTTAAACACTAATTAAATGTATTAATTAGAAAGATATACATATAAAATCAATTCTATTATAAAATATTATTGAATAATTACAACTTCACAATAAGAATGTGTTCTCCTTAATAATATATAAGTTGTTTCAATGTGTCCAAAATTTAATAAAAATGATTTATTAATTCTGGCATCTCCTATTCGATTACTCAAAAATATTTGAGATTCCGTAAAAATAAGGAAGATGGCTTTCAAATACAATATTTAAATACAACAACAATATTTTTTCGATTAATTGATTTTAATTAAAACATTTAATCAATATAAATTAATTCTTCTAAATAATTTAACATTTTCACGTGTTGCTCTGTGTAGATTTAATTTTATTATTCGTACATAATATAGTAATATAATTTAATGTTGTACATATAGTACGTAAATTTAATATAAAAATATTAAAAAATTTTCGCGTACAAAATTGTTATTAAATACTCATATGACGATGATGAGATTGAAATTGATAGGATTCATGCAACAAAGGACAATAATACAAATTAAATGTATTAATTAGAAAGATATACATATAAAATCAATTTATCGAAAAAATGTTTTTGTTGCTACCGGGAATCGAACTTGGATCTCTTCCTATTCGGGGAAATGCATTAACCGATTATGCTACATCGATCATTTATCGTTCAATAGTTTGTAAAAAATAAAAATACATCGAAAATGTTTGACTTTTTTATTATTTGTAAGATAATTTAGTTGAAACCACATCATAATTAATACCAACATAAATTATACTATTTTATACCAGTTACATAACGTTAATTAAAAATAATTGTTATCCTACTTTTTTAATGCGTTTTTTATACGCATAAATAAAATTTATTCCACGACAAATTGAGTTTTATTTCAATTTAATTTAACCCTGTTTTTAATACGTTCGCTAATAAATCACGTTTCTCCATGTTTCCAAATATCCTTAATATTTTTACTATTCAATGTATTTTTAATTTGAGGCCGTAGCTGATCCACTCTTCTGCTTTACCGCCTTTGTGGTCTTCATCCTTCAAAGGATTCTTCGTCTCTTCTATTTTATTTATTAACTGTTCGGAGCCAAGTATTGGGAGTTGCAAAGAAGCCGAGGAAATCATATTAGGGCCGCCCGATCGCTCTTAACTCCTAAACTGCCTCTCGTTTTTTTACACCCTGGATTATCTCCCCATTTGCGCTTAGATCCACCCTCGGGGAGGAGTCTTGGGATATTTTCGGGGGTGTTGGAGCAACTCTTGGGGTGTCCAAAGCTCCTCAAATACGTGTTAGTGTCTTGAATCAGACTATGAGAATTAAGTTTTTAAGATTTTCTGTGAATCGCTACAAAAACTTATTTTTTTAATTTGAATTATTTCTGATCTTACAAATAATTATTTCTACTGTTTATATAATAACTAATTATGATGTGTAATCATTAGAGAATTACTAATTTTTATAACCTTAATTTATTTTACTAAAATGCAATAGATAAATATTTTGACGCGATAAACGAAAACTTTCACGTGATGATATGCGACACGGACATCATTTAACATATGTTTGTTTGTTTTACGTTGCTGTGCAATACGGACGGACCGACATTAGAAAATTATTTTAATAGTGATAATTTTTCTTAAATTGATCTTGTTTAAATGTATTAAAATTTTTAAATAATCAATTGGCTGCCCTTTTAACCATTTAAATGATAGAATCTATAATCTCTGTCTCGACAATAGTGAAACGACAATGGACACGTCATTTCCTGTTCGTTGTTTTAAAAAATATATATATTCTCTACCTCCACACAATGTGGCAACATGTCCTCATGTTGGAAACACACTGACGCAATCCATGCATCACAATGGATTATTTCAGCCATTTATTGCATTGTTTCGTTGTTAAGTTAAACAATAATTTATTGTTTTGTAATAATTTGTTCCTTTATCGAATGTATTGACAATGCATATTATTTGTTTGATCTGTTTCTAAACAGGCTTGTAAACAAACCCAGTGTTCATTCAATTAACCAATCACTAGACACAAATCACTTACTTTGATTAATTTACGGTAAGGTATTAAGGCATTAGAGTAATCGGCCGTATCAGCCATCACCGGCAACCTTATTCTCGGTACCTCTTTAACCAGGGATGTAATTAATACTAACACTCCGAGCGCGTTCACCCATATACCATATGGTGTTAAGTACGCTACATTTGGACTTCTTACGGTAACGCTGCGCTACGCTAAAGTTGAACCGAGAATAAAGCCGCTGTTCTCCAAATCTTGCGTCATATCTGAACGTTTCAATTGGTGACTTTACCTGTAGTCACGTTACACATGGTGTCGTATAAACTTTATAACTGTCATATTAATTTGAGTGCATCAAAAGTATGTCATTATTTTTAAACCCATAGACATATTATTTTTTTATTTTTAAACCCATAGGTCAGTTTTAAAGCGTAATTACAATGCATGGTTGACAGTCTTTCGAGAGTTTTTTTTCTTTTCAACCATAAAAAAATGTAATATGTAATATTTTATTCTCCTAACTGTCAAAATATGTTTTTATCGCAGAAATTGACACATATTTATATCTTCACATCGTACTTTAATACGTCTTTGTAGGACTATATATAATATTAGGATCATTAATAATTGATAATCTGTCAACTAAAAATAAAATTTAAAAAAGTAATAGCCCTCACTAACACCTATAACTGGCTGGCCTTTTGTCAGTTGTACGCCCGTAAGTCCAAATCATCTTGGTTAATCTTTCTTTATTTAGCATATCACATATTTTTTATTTATTCATTTTTTACCTTTAATTTTATTTTATCTTTTGTGTGCCATTTTTAGATTCACTGACCCACATGAGTAACATATTATAACACAATTTAGAGACCTGATTTATTGCGGCTAATCAACTTTCATGTACTTGCCAGAAATATTAGAATTATATTGCCATACTATTGTAACAGTACTGGGACGGCCGCTCAGTTTATTTTTTCATTACACAGAATACGAAACTATATATAGAATACGGCAACAAGCAATGAAATATAAAACATTACTTAAATACAAAAAAATTCTAATAAATTTGTTAATAACTGGCAGATCAGCAGAACTAATTTTAAACCATCTCATGTTTCACTGTTATACACTCTCACACTTTAATAATATTTTTATTTAATGTAAGGTGTTTGCTATATATTTTATTCTTTCTCTTTTTTTCACTTTCTTTCTTTTGTTTGGGTTTTACTTTTATATTAAATATTATTTTTTGTTTCTCTTTTTCTCATTTGTACTTGCATACCGTTTATATGTATAAATATTCAAACTTTTTAAAAAATCCTTAGGACGTGATTTTAAATTAGCTTTATAATTTTACAATTCTCTTATTCTTCCACCGTACCACTGCTGTCCACCGACTCCTATCCGTGGCCATTCTTCTCCAGCCGCCTTCTTCCACTCTCAGCTCACCTCTTCTACTGGGGTATCCACTTGTTCATGATCTTCGGTGTTCTGTCATCTCGCATTCTTTCAACGTGGCCAGCCCATCACAATCTTTGATTCTATAGAATCTTACGATTGTTTCTTGGTCAATTAAGTTTTAGAAAAAATCGTAATATGACATCATATTACAATTAACATTCATGGTATATTTTTGTGCCTACCCAATCAAAATTGAAAATGTTTTTGAAGTATTCGTGGCCGATGTTTGTTGATATAGTTTACGATCGATTGTATGAGACGGTGATCGATATTCGATGATGTACTTGCTCGAGGTTTACGAACCTTCAGTCCAGGCCGAGGATTAAGGTATGCGAGTGCACACGGCTGAGGGTGCGATGGCACGTGTTATTTCAGTCCAGCAACCCCCGCCCTCGCTGAAAGTACGAACACAAGTTCAAACATTATAAACTTTTTCTCCCCGGGTCGTGTTCCCGCGCGATTAACTGGTATTAAGCTATACAACGCGGGACGCGACTTGACGCAAGTATTAGTTCAGTTCCGCCAGTTCGGTACGCCATGAAGGTTCGTCTTATTGTCACCGGCTCAATATAAAAAATAATGCTACAAGTCATTGACACGATCATAAGTTGCTTTATATTCTTTTGAAAGGATTTTTTTTTTAATTTTCAGATGTAATAATGGTGTCCCAGCTCATCTTTTTTCTTCCTCAATGTTCTTAACCTCAATCATATGAAATTCGGCTCGTAATGCACCTCCATAAGTCCCTGTCCTGAGTCCCCTCCCCCCCTCACAGCTGACTCCAGCTCCAAGGTCTCTCCAGCCTGATCTATTAACGTATCTGTCCACCGTTGTGGCATTTTTCCATGTCTTCTACGGACAAAGGTTTTTTCAGATTAATCTAATTTTATAGGTTGTTACTTTGACGCATCATAATGTGGTCAAAGAAAGAAGAATAATCTTGTGTTCACTGTTGTAGATAAGGCTTGCTGTAGTTGGGTTTGTTGCAGGAATTAGGCATTTGTGTGTCGGGCTGTCCGCAGGTTGCGTAACATCCTTCTTCAGTAATACAATTCGAAGGCATTTATTGTATCTTGTAGATTGGAAAGATAAGAGTGTGAACTAACATAATTTAATTTCTTCTTCAATATTAGCAATATTACTTTATGGCCATTATGTAAATACTGAGACAATACATTTTGTTTAAACCATTTTAATTGCTTGCTTTATGTTCTATCTTTCCATATTCTCGTTAGTTGGTTAATAGCGATTCGCATTCGACAAAATTTCATTTTTTTTAAAATAAGATGCTTAATTTACTCGAGAAGTACTGATATTTTTATTATAGTATAAAATACATTGCCTTTAAAATATTCTTGATGTTTATAAAGTTAACTTTGTAGTTGAACATAATTAACTAGTGTGCATTTTTCCTTTACCTTCACCACTCCCTGGCCTCTCTCTCTTGGGACTCTTTCTTCATCGACGTTAGCGAATCTCACTTTATCCCGGTATGTTTTCTCTTTTCTGAAATGATGTTTTATTTTTTATTTATTTATTTAACATTTGTTTGAAATAAACTTTTTATACATCAGAAATGAACATACAATGATATAATACACTTATTAATTTGCTGTGTGGGATGTAGTAGGTATCCATCTCTAATATATAAAGCATTGTCCTGGCTATTTTGCTAGATTACCGTATGTGTTAAAGTAGACAGTTTTTTCCGTGTTATTGTGGTGTTTTATTTAATTAAAATTAAAAGGAAAGATAAATATTCGACAGAGATACATACAAAAAATAGAGACAAAAAATAGGGGTAGCGAATGTGTTGTAGATGTAAAGTGAATCATTAGTGTGCTCGTATAGTATTGTGATTAAGCTGGAATGTTGAACAGCGATGTTTCTGACTGATCTCTACCTAGTTGAATCACGTATTGAGTTCATATTTACTTTTTTATTATTTATTATTTTTATTTTTATTCTTTTTTGTAAGTGAATAATTTCTAGTCAGTGTTAAGTGTGTTGTACAGTTTCAGAGCTAAAAACATATAGAAACGTTGAAAAAATGTCTTTGCATTGTTGCTCTCGGAAAAGGTGTGTAGATTTTTATTCGTTGTCTTGTGTTGTGACCACGTTTTATTGGTAACGTTGGTATTTTATGATCTATGTCTTTATTTAATGTATTATTTATATTTTAGTTTATATAAATTTTTATTATTAATTATATATATATATGTGTTTGGCTCTTTTTTTCTTCTGGACTTTCTTTAATGTCTTTTTTTTATTGAATCTTATATTTCGTTTATGATTTGCCTGTCTTTTTAATTATTTATTACATTTGTTTTATTACTCATATTTATTTTATTTGAAATGTTTATATCTTGCACATGTTTAAGTAATATTAATCTTAGTTATGATAGATTATGCTGAGGACATTGAATGGTTTTTTTAAAATTTAGCTTAAGAGAAATGCTAACCAGGCAACAGATGTGGAAGACCGATATGGGAGCAATCCGTTCATAAAATGGTTCTGAGAATGCGGTGGGTCACCGCCCATTGTCCATCTTGTTGGCGATAAACCTTCCGCTCTTAGTCCTTGTACGAGTACATTTCTAGTGATCACAACATTATTCAGCGAGGCATTCTCCAATAGCAATATATAATTCGAAGTAAATAAATATAAAAATAATATTGTAATTAAAACAAGAAAATGTTTGAATTCTTGATAATATGGAGTATAAAAAATTATAAATTTATGTATCGACACTGTGGAGCAGATATGTTGGTTAATGTTTGATGTTTATGTGGGCGTATGGCAGATGAATCAAAAGGATATGTTGCGGTGGAGTGCTGAACGCCCTAATAATCACCCATACATTCACATGTTCGTTTGTTAGAGCGGGTTGAAGAAAATAACTACTTACGATTGACACAAGTTTATTGTTGAACACAGTTACATATTAAAGATACACAATATCCGTACAAAGAAAAGACTACACAGAGGAGCGTTTCTTGGAGGCCTTGTCTGAAAGGTGGCAACGAGATGAGTGGCGCTTAGGAGACGGCTACTGATCGCATGGTTATTGTTATCGCATGTTTATTTTGACGTCGGTACCGGGCGTATTTTTCCGGCTCTGGTTTTACGAATCGGTAAATGTGAAGTGCATTCAGGGATCGTCGGCGGTAATGGTGGCTGTGGAGGCGATATACCTTCACAATAATGTTATTAGTTATCATTGTGTTGTCGTTTTATTACCATTTTATTTATATCTTCTATGATTCGTATAAAATTAGGTAATCTTAGTACGCTATATAAAAGCATTTTATTTCCTCTGGCTGAATATTAAATAATATAACACGACTATCAGTTGCTTTGTATACTGCCGTTGGCTTAATATAAAAATAAATTAATAGTCAGTCAGTGATAATAAGATAAATGTCAGCTTGTGTGGTTTCACGGATAGACCGGTTTACTACTTATGTTCATCTAGTGTGACAGCTAATATCAACTCTGAGTACTTATTCACCAATGCTCCTTAATATCGTCGTGTTAAATGCAATAGGCTATGTATCAAAAATATTAAACTTTTCAGAAGAGATAAAAAACTATCAACCTAGTGTGATGAATACATAACTTACGTCAAAATGGTGATAACAAAGCAAATTCAATTAAGATAATAAATTTGCGAAAGAATCGGTGAGATGTGGTAAAGATAGGGTAGTTTTTTGTTTCTCCTGGAAATTTTTGATATTTTTGGAGCATAATATGTACAATGGTGGGTATCATAGTAAGTTCCTTCCTGAAAATAATTATTATTTAGAATTAGAATTTTCATATACCAATATGTCGTTGATTTTAAGATCAGAATTATAATTAACTTAACATAAATTTGACTGTGACACCACCATACCGAAATCGTATGATTTTTACAATTGATGGCTACTAAGAGGGGTTAAACAAATTCAAAAAAGTAAATCAGAAATATATGAAATTGCAAATTGACTTTTCAGGCGTGTTCTAGTATAATGTGTTTAATCATTTGTCATATATACAGATAAAGAATATTTTATTATATATTTTCATATTTCTAATAAAAATTAGATTCTCATTAGTGACATCTATGCTGTTTAGGGAAATGAATATCAAATTTCAGACCATAGATGGTGACAGTGAAGTTGTGGCTAATACTCGAAGTGCTTTTACATGGTAACATATATACAACTTCCAAAAATTAGATAGATACAGAGATTTATTAATGGGTGGAATGGTGAACGTTACATTGTGTGAAATGATCACTTAAGCCAGCCGAATACAAATCGTAAGCCCTGTAATTAGCCATACTTTCATATTTTCCCATTTAATATAATATAAATAGCTTCGTCTCTATGAGATATCTATAATTTGTTCAAAAAAGTACTTTTTCCTACAGAAAACGGAGCAAAATATACTATTGCACCATATCTGTACTTTGTACATTAAAATGGTTTTTTGTTACTTACGTCATGTTATTTAAGAACCAAAACTTTATTCAAATCGGAAAGTGAACAAAAACTGACCGGTATTAATGTCAATTGAATGAATGAATATATTATATTTCGTAAATATTCCTAATTGATGAGTTCGCGTATCATTTTGTTTAACGATTTTATTTTTTACTCTAGTTTCTTTTTTTATACGTAAATATGAATTTGATGTTTGTACTTATCAAATGTCAAAACAACCTTAATATTTTTTTTTTTTTGTAAATCAAAACCTTTTCGAAAATGTACAAGATTAACAAAATTTTAAAAAATAATTGCAATACCTAGGAAAGAATCGATTTTTTTAAAAACACATTTACAAATACCTACTAATATAAATAAGGTACATACTTGTAGTATCGACAAACAAATCTACGGTACTATCAAAATAGGAGTGGTCAAAATAAATACCAATATATTAATTATATAAATAACTAGACGATTAACTTGTGCAATGCATTGTTTAGTTATTTTAGAACGTTATAAAACGGTAAGTAAAGGCAAACAAATAAAATATTGACGTATGTATTCTTAAAACGAAAACGAAGTCTACCCCGGCACATCAGCTGACAGCGAAATGTCAAAACTGTAGAATCTTCACTCGCGACTATTGACTATGTGACATAAGTACGTAGATCGATCGATAAAAATTAATGATTTCACTGTTCTAAGTAGGTAACTATTACAGAGAGCGTCACATTTTGTTTCACACGAATCAGAAATATATAAATAATTATTGGGGTGACAACTATTTTTAAATTTTCGAGATTTTGCAAATGTTTATTTTCAGTTTGGACGAATTTCAGAGCGTGCTGGACAGATATGAGTTTTATTATTAATTAAAAATTATTTTGATAAGTAACTATATTTTAATATGTTTAGAAACTTTCTCGCATACATGTCTGTATTTTGGAAATATCCGCGTAATTCCCATAAGTAGCTTTTTAATATGTGCTTTAAACGTTATTTGTTTA
Organism: Eubasilissa splendida; assembly: GCA_031772225.1. Lineage (NCBI taxonomy): Eukaryota > Metazoa > Arthropoda > Insecta > Trichoptera > Phryganeidae > Eubasilissa > Eubasilissa splendida. Next base: position 16,101,420 of record CM062859.1, on the reverse strand, counting down.
TCAAAAATATATTTTAATTTTAATTATCACGTTTCGCAAACAAATATTATCTAAATATGAATTAAATATATTAATTAGAAAGATATACATATACAGGTTCGAATCCCGGTGGCGCAACAACAATATTTTTCGATAAAATTGATTTTATATGTATATCTTTCTAATTAATATATTTAATTCATATTTTAAATATCACAGACCTATGTTCTGAATAATTACAACTTCACAATAAGAATGTGTTCTCTTAATAATTATTATCTGGTGACTTAAAAATGAGTAAAATTGAACTAATTTTATTTTCCACACATAATGGTAGTAAGTAAATAATTCCTCCTTAAAAACAGAGAATGAATAATAAAAATTGTCAATGCTAGTACATATTTAAAATATGTTTCTTTATAGAATTTATTATTCATCGCTTCGACTGCCGACCCAACATCAATTCGACACACGATGTATTATACGATGTCAAGCCGTCATCGCACCTTGAAATGTTTGGGAATTCTTTAATTGAACGTCTACCGGACAGGCAGACGGTGTTATTATTTGTTGAAGCGGCATTTCTCCATTGGCATTATTTGTCCAAGCTACCGTCCGCCATTGTGACCTAATGTATTATGTAAGGCCGGCACGTAAAAAGTTGGCGACGTCCTTGCCTGTGCGAATAGTTGCCTATCGATTGTCCGTCTGGACCGGGCTGGACAACCAGTGCCGTGATTCTGACAATTATTACATTTGATAATATTAGTGTCGGAATGATTTATCACGCTGTTTGATGTTTTACCGATCGTGTTCATAATGGACCCGTAAAGATTATAATATGTCGTGAAAATTTGATGATTTGGAAAAATGCGTGACAAAATAGGCAAAAAAATGACTTAAAATTATTATTAATTATTGTAATTTAAATTCTAATATTTCTTCTCTTTCGTGTTTTTATATTCTTCTACTATTATTTACTGTAGTTTGAAAACATTTTAAATTTGTAATAAAATTAAAATTATTTTACATGTTTATTATAAGATATGTAAATATATGTATTATCAGTTAGTATCTACGCAGTAGATAATTATTTACTTTTTACAGTAATTTCAACATTTAAATATATTAATTTTAACTGTATATAACATCTACACTAGGTTTAATTTTTTGTTGGTCTTAAAAATAGTATTTTTAGTCGTGTGAGACTGTGGATCATCCTCGACATTAAGCTGCTCATTCTAAGCATAGTTCCAGTGGCCGCAATGGTTAGGGGTTCATCGGGCGACATGAGGCAGTTACTACGTTTTTTATGCGATTTCGTAGATGTATACGATCAAATATGTAGATGATTCATTAAGTAACTAATACAAATTAAATTAAATATGAATTAAATATATTAATTAGAAAGATATACATATAAAATCAATTTAATCGAAAAATATTATTGTTGCGCCACCTGGATATGACCTATGTTCTGAATAATTACAACTTCACAATAAGAATGTGTTCTCCTAAACAAATTAAATTAATCAAATAGAAAGATATACAGCAAAAAATCTATGTATCTAAAATATTTTAGTAGCTAATGAGATTTGAACCTGGACCTTTTCCTATCCGGGGAAATGCGTTATCCAATTTCGCCACATCAACTAAATAGGTTTACAATCATGGTTTGAACTCATGTTTTGTAGCTCTTTAAAATTGATACATCTGTTATTCATTTTTAAAAGCAATCAACTTTATATTGCGTTGAATCTCAAATGCGCTAAGAGACGCTATAATTAAATCAATTAATTTTCATTAACATTAAATACAACTTATTTATTACAGTACTATGTTCTGGAAAACTGCAACTTCACAATAATAATGTGTTCTCCCTAAATTCTCTTTATGAAATGTCTGAAATAGTTAAAAAATAGGATAAACTGATTTTTATTGCTAAAGCCCCGATATATTAGTATTATTATATATATACAATATAAATTGGTCTTCTATCACCATCCGTACATCACTCAATCTATTCTCATACTCAATAAAATATATTCTAAAAATAAAATACAAAATTAAAGAAACTACCATAATTTTCAGCGGATCAAGCGTCCAACGCGTCTGGTTTATTATATTATCGTGATACCAATCAGCCCCATTTTGAGCAATGGAAAACCACCAAACGAAAAAAAAAAATTTATGAGTATTATAAATACAATTGGATATTCCAGAACGAACATAATATCGCTAGGATCTCATTCGTTATAGAATTTGTTCGTTCCAGTATACTTTGAATTATATGTATTTAGAGGTAGTCAGTTCTAGACACACGCGCATCATTTCATCACAATCATTTTTACAGGAATAAATAAATATAAAATCAAATATAAAACTACATAATAATAATAATATGAACTTTAAAAATCTTTAAAATAAATAAAAGTAACCTTTCCTTAGTAAAAATATGTAGAAATTTATTTAAATGATATATCGCATACGCTGACACGTCATTCAAAAATGTATCCTACTGAGTACTGAATTTTACAAACAATAATAAATGGAAAGTATCCGACAAGTCATTCGCAAGCATGGTTGTTCGTTGTTCGTTGTAGTACCCTGATCTCATTTGCTAATCGTTGTAGCAAACCATCCAATGCACGCAAGATTTATCTCTCGATCCTAATTGTTTACATTCTTAACAGAGTTATCATCATTATTTCGATCCTATATTTAATGTATTTTGTTTTTAATTGCATTTTATATTTATACGTCACTTCTGATTGGTCACTACTGTAACAAGACGATGATGCGTTATACGAGATGAGTTTTGCACATAATGTTGCCCATTGACAAAGACACACATGTCATCTCACGTAAATTACATTACTAAGATCGCGCGATGTTCGTTTCATTGTGAAATTGTTGATTATTTTTCCTCATTATCGCCTTGTCTTCACTTTCAATGTTTGTTCATCGTATCGTATATGTATATCCATCGGAATGTATTTTTAATTTATGTCTTATTAAATCATTTATTAATATGTATTCATGAATGTAATGTTTATGCAAACTGCACGTGACGTATTTCAGTATACATATTCTGTGATATTACGCAACTTCATTTGATTATTCACAGTTATAATGTAAACTTTTTAGCATAATCCATAAAAATATCCTGTTGGTAAATTGAAATAACTGTTAATTAACATAAAATGTATTCATTACTGGCACCTCTATAACATTTTCACACAGCCAACATTTTTCGCAAGTTATTACATCATCCCCGTTCACATCGTTGCAGCAGTCCTTATCAGGCGCGTGAGTCTTTATCTGAAGATCAAATGAACTTATTTTGAATAATCATTCGACGATTGTTTAAAAAAAAAAAACAAATAAATAATAAAATCTAACTACCGCAAATGATAAAACGTAAAGTCGAAATGTAGAACGTGTATACTCGGCATCAACTTTTTTTTTTAAATTTCTTATTATGCCTCATTATGACTTGCTTATGGTAATTACTTTGGTATTTACGAGCCTAAGTCAACACAGTAAAGTGATTTGATAAATCACTATTGATATTGAAAGTTTGACATAATAAATGAGTTAACTGTGTGCAGGTTGATTTATTTATTTACCATAATATAATATAGCCCCACCACTGACCCTTTATCCCTATTAAATCAAGTAGGGTGAGTCGGGGCAAGTGCGACATATAAATCATCGACTAACTGTTCTTAAACCTCATGAGATTATTTTACGCCTTTGAAACTAACCATTTCCTAATTTAAGTCTTTAAAAATCGGAATATAACCTTTTAGGATGGCGGATTATTTTATCATTTTATAAAAATTGGACGAGCAGAAGCACTTACCCCAAATTTAAGGTAAGAGCCTCTAGTTGTGTTATTTCTGACAAATTGTTAAAATAATGAAAATGACTTTACTGATCTACTTAATGAGAATATGAATGAATTATTTCGATCTTTAATGACGGGTAAAATATGCTGAGTTCCAAAAAAACTAGTAAAATTGCTTAGACAGAAAAGTGCGACGTATCATAGTGATTATATTTGAAATTGATTAATTATTTAAAAAAAATTAAATGATTAAATTAAAAATTGAAAAATAAATTAAATTAAAAATTAAACTGTCTACACATCACTAATTAAGAAAGTTTTAATTCAAAAATATGTGGGGTACAATACCAACAAATGAGTACCATACCGATCACTTACCGCACGGTGTAAAATTTATGGGGTAAGTGTATCTGATCTTATGAATCGTAATCCGCGGAAATAATCACCAAACTAATATATACATCACAAACTATAACTCAAAATAAAGGTGCTTACTTAATATCAGCGTCCTGGTACAAAAAGATTAAGATATATAGGAAAGATTGAAAAGGCATACGCAACTCGCAAGTTGACATCAAACAACTGTCATAATTTTTCATATTACAAGCAAACTAATGTTTGGATTTGCACCATTGATTTATAATATTTATTAATGTATTGCGGCACTGGAATCCAATTTCTAACGTAATTAGGAGACATAGACGCACTTCCCTATAGAGGCACTTCCCCTATAGAGGCACTTACCCCGACTCACTACTGGATAGGAATAGTTGTAAAGGACTAAGTCAAAGTTCTTGTCGTACCTACTTATCATGCTAGAAGTAATTTATGCGTACACGGGCTACGTGCCACATCAATATTCTTACTATTTTCAAATTAAGCTAAACGCTTGTGCTATGAAAATAAGACTAACTTGATTACTTTCTGGAACAAGGCTCGAACCTCCGACCACTCGATCACTAGGCGAGTATTGTAACCACTAGACTACAGGCACGTCAATTTGTTATTGTTATTATTATTTAATTATATTCTAAAAATCGAATATATAATTTGTACTTCATATACTATGTGTATTATTTAAAAATTTAAAAACATTTTTCAAACATAAAATACAGTTAGGTAAGTATGTATAAAAGTTGTAGTCAATTCACTTATTTTATTAATTTTATATATATTTGATAGTGTTTAGTCATTAATCAACTTGGAACCTACATATGTACTATACATATGTCATATACATACACACACTACCACATTGTTTTTGAATTTTATTTTTCGTTTTGTTTAGGTTATTACATTCAAATAACCATCACAGCATTTATCTTCAGAGCGGAGGCCAATGAAGTTTGCAAAGGGGCGCATTACCGTGTCACGATTGATATTTTAATGTATAGTCACTCCCGCGATAACACAACAAAATAAAGTACATAGGTGTGAAAAATTCAATTATAGAAATGTCAGTTTTTAAATGTCATTGTCCTACAGGGTGGGGCAAAAGTCACCATCTGATTTATTTCGCTGAAAATTGTAAATATTGAATTAAAAACGAGGGTGGTAAAAAAATACTAGTATTAAAGGCAAAGATAATAAACAAGGATCTGAACAGTTATGTTAAAACCCTCAACAGCAACAAACGTGCATGAGCACGTGGATAAAGGTGAACTAGCCAAAGTGACATGTGAGGACTGAAGAGTGTGACATTCAATCATCTTTACTTACTCTTATGGAGAAATGGCGTGATAGTAAAATAGTTAGTTAATTATAATGGAAACTCTAATTAATATTCTGATAATTGTTAGAAAAGTATTCATTTTTTAAATAACCCACGGCTTCGCAAATTCGAAAGCATTTCCTATCACTCTAATATAAGTCGCACAGCGGCAGAGTGAAAAATTTCATATTATCATATTCATTTAAGTTACATACACTAATACGCTCAACGTTAATTGTTTATATATAGAAGCATTATATAATTATAATGGTGTTAATAATACTTATTTTAATTTTAATAAATAAATAAAAAAAAGCTGTGTTTCTTATTTCTTGTTCTTTGTAATGACCTCGCACAAATTTGATCCATTTATAATAATACGATCAATTTATCTTCGATTTTACAACTGAATATTAACTTAGTTGTATCGAGCATTAAAAAAATCGGTGAGGTTTTGTAACAAAATTTTACTCTTATGCGTGCTACTAAGCTCAATTATATAATTCCGTCGTCAAAAATAATTACCTACTTTTTAAATCAAGTGGACACTTTTGCCCCAGCCTGTATAAACCATTGTGCATGAAATTTTCAGGACCCTCTTTTAATTTCTATAAATATTAGGCATTTTTTTTGGGGTGACGGGTGAACTGTGACATCATTTTTCACAATTTCGATGTGGTTTTTCAATTAAAGCTTTAATAATTACTGTGCATTGATAAAATAAAGTATTTTTCTTTCTATTTTAGGTAGCAAAACATCAATTATTTTGTTTAATATACTAAACACAATTCCTAATAGACAAAACGAATGAATGTATAATGCAATCTGTTAAATTGATACCACAAATAAAAGATATGATCTATTCTTAAAGAATGTTAAAATCATTTTTATTTATTTATGTTTACTAAGTGCATCGTAGAAATTCTGATATTTGCAAAAAAAATATTGAACATGCTACATGCATAAATTAAACAGAAATGATAGCATGTAAAATATTGTTATTAGTAATTATAATAAATGAAAACGTAAAATTTGTCCAAGTATAAAAAAAATGTTTAGACAATTTGAAAATAGTATTTTTTCGTGCGTGTGTAAAATATTACACATTCCTTTTTCTAATTGCCAGGCATAGTGATTTGCTAGTTAAAACGCGTGGCTAGGGCTTAATTCTATTCGCCACGTTCACTGGGCACGTGCAGCGCGCGCGCCACGTGCGCGTCCCCTCAACCGTCGGCCATCATGCCCCCTATGAGGGTAATCGGAAAGATGAAACAGCATCGGAAGGTGTATGCGGGAAAGGCGGACGCAATAACAGGTTTATCGTTATAGAAAAAATGTTAAATGTTTCATTTGAATCATTTTCATTTCAGCCAAATATTATACTCTAATTAAAGTGCATCCACTTATAGGTTGTTGTGCTGGACAAATATAACATGTATTTAATCTTAGTGCACAAACCATGAACAGTTTGGAACGTGTCATGTAGTTGATAAAATATCTTTTAGTTTTAAGTTTTAGTTTATTACTGAAGATGACGCAGTAAGCGTCGAAAACGTTTTAATTTTAATTAAAGTGTAGTGTCAAGTAAACAACGTTATGTTTTATTTTATTAATTAATTAATTTTTTCATTTTTTTTTTAATCACAGTTATTTAATTACAATGGACTTCCACAATGTTAAATCACGAAAATATTAATAAAATTACATTTTTATTTTTTAAAGCCTATAATGTTGCCATAGCGTAATTGATTAATGGAGTTCTGGGTTTGACTCCTGGTGGCAACTATATTTTTTCGAAAAATTGATTTGTTCTTTGAATCTTTCTAAGATATTTATCTAATTTGTTTTATTGTATAATGGACTTTAACATTTCGATTGTTGTAGTAGTCAATCATCCTTCTCAAGTGTTACCTTGGTTTTTGTTATTAAACTTCTAGGCGTTTAATTGTGACTATTATTTTAATCTAAGGTTATGGTTCTATGGGATTACTGATTAATTGATCTAATATTCCCCATTCTCCTCCATCATAGTGTTCCATAGAATAGAGACCTTTGAACCTAGACATAGTTTCTCAAAAATCATTGTAATTTTGTCATCATAGATATTCATTAATTCGAAACATTTTACGAATCACTGTAAAATGTAAGTACTTTAAAAAACTTAAAATTTGAGGGCATTTGTGCATTAGGCATTATTTTGCAGTTAATAACATATTCATCAGTTTAACGTTAATAATATTCATATTATCTCGAGGTAATAATATAAATTTTAATAAATTTATGTGAAAAACCCAAGCCACAATAAAAAAATTTCGCTCTCAAATTCACGTTACACAAAGAGCATTATTGAAAGGTTTTTAGCGACAGGTATTTAATTAATGTTACAAAAGGTATTTAATTAATGTTACAAAGGGTGTCACTATGAGCTCACGTACATTATTGGATAATGCGACAGAAATGCTTGATTTTCTCTTAAAATAATAATCTATAAAAAATATACTTACTTTCTAAAACCGAATATTACAGATAGAAATAAATAACATTTTATTAAAAATTAATTTTTACTTTTTTTTTTCTAAATAGCATATATTTATATGTGCACGTGTGTAATCTTTTTTTCTTTTCTAGTTAAATATTGATTCGTATTATTTCTACGTTACACACAATAACATTCTTTGTGTGTTCATTAATAAAGCACTTATTGTATAACTTGTTTGTTCTATAATAACTCGTTTAGTATATTGCCCTGCCCAAGTTTCTGAGCTTCAGTTGGAGTTAATCTCACCATTTAGTTGTTTCACAGGGTCTTGTGTTGTTTGAAAAATAGGGTGTAAACTTATAGTTGCACCGCATTTTTATCGCCAACTTTTAATAGCCGGTCTGAAAATTCCTGTTTACTTGTTTATTGTTCAGATACTGCACGTAAGCTTCAGTATATATATTTTTTAAATAGACACGAAATAAATTTCACATCAATAATCTTTCTATTTTCGAACAAAGCTAAATGCCTGTACTAAGAAAACAAATCAGCAAGTTAGCTCTTGGAATGAGGTTCGAACCCTCAACCAATTGATTACTAGTCAAGTATCTTACCACTAAACAAACAATAACAATTGGATCTATTGCATGTGTTTCTTTATACAACTGGAAACAGCTTGACTAGGGTTTGGGAACACCCAGACTCATCGGGTCCAAAAAACTCGGATTCGTCGGGTCCGAGTCCGAGACCGGGCCCAATTCCTTTTATAATATCTCAATAATGAAACAAGTGCATATTCAGTATATTATTTATTTTTACACACACATATATATTTACAAAAACTTTATATTTAATAACATTTTTAGAAATATACAAAAGTCATAACAAAAAAATTGTTTTGTGTTTATAAAGTTACAAAGTTAGATTCAATAAAAGTAGTACAGCTTTATTATCTGTTAAATAATAACTATCAATTTTTATAGCAGAAGAAAAAACAAATTATCTAAACATGTTTATAAACTAATTCACACATAATTACGTATCTATCTTCCTAGGCGAAGAAAGAACTGAAGCAGTAATGATTTTATAAGTATCTATAAAAAATAACGTTTTTTTATACGTAAGAAAAACAATTTTTATTATTATAAATTCTTTTTTTTTTTTTTAAATACCATTTCATTCATTGATGTATCTGATAATTTTTAACGGATTTTATTACGAAATCTCACAAGGGTTCAATAATTTACAATAAATGTACTGTTGGTATTAGAATATTCTCGTACGAAACAAAAGACTCGGACTCGTCGAGTCTTAAACTGGGTATCGAGTCCGAGTATTTTTACCCGAACCGGGCGGGTCCGAGTTCGGGTACCCGGGCCCGAAAAACCCTAATCTTGACCCTCACAGTTTAGTATAATACTATTAAGATTAGTTAAAAGTCTCCTCTGCCTAGCAGTATAACCCACCTTTCAAAAGATTGTCTAATCCAACATGACTATTTTTATCACTAGTACACTGTCAATTTTGATTGAAGATGTACCGTACCTTAGCTGCCTTTGTATTTGGCTTTAAATTGCGTTTTGAAGTTGCATTCAGGAGCGGAGGTATCTTAAACATATAGTGAGCAGTTATGTCCCTTGCAATTGTTGCAATATACATTACTACACTATCCTTGCCTCGTATACAGTATGTTGTATATAATTGAGTAAATAAATATTTTTCCATTTCTAAGCTAACCAAAAAAAAAAATTACAATTAGTTTTCAACTTATTATATTTGCATCAAGAATCATCCTGCATGTATATGCAATATTTCTGTAATATAATATATATAATATTAAATAAATAATAAAATACGCACATCATAGTCTTACTATTTTTAAATAAACTTCAGCTCTTGTGCTATAAAGATAAAACTTACTGGATCCCGGGACGAGGCGTAAACCCAGAACATTTGATCTCTATACGTGTATATTACTACTAGAGGCACCATTCCTTAACGTTATTAATATATATATATATATTAAATACAATACACGTGACCATCCCTATCAGTTAAATTTCTGTTTTAAAAATTAGCCATGGGTCGTGACGATTTATATCTTGGCGCATGTTTATATATTCGAATTGTTTTATATCGAAATGAAACATAAACAGTTTTTACATCTTCAGAAGAAACGTTCTTATATCATGCCTTTTTTCATGTATACATGTGGATGTTACTGGAAGTCAAATGCGCCATCTTGTTCACGATCTTCGGATTCAATAATATTGTTGGATAAACGAACAATAAAAATACCCGAGTCGTTCCCGAGTCCCATTCCTGACATTCTTCAAAGTACCAACCTACGTGAATTTTAGATTCCCCTTTCGGGACGTTCACTGGTCCACGAAGAATATGTTCGGTTCGAATGTTCCAGATCTAAGAAGAAAGAAGAACCTTTTGCAAATTCGCTCTATTGATAGATCAAGTCACCAACCTCAGTCACCCTGGGACATATGAGCCCTGCCGGATGTACTTAGGCACTGTGCTTTGAAGAGTTGAATAACCGGAGACGTCATTGATTTCCTGCTTATTTGTCTTCTTCTTTTAAAAATAATGAATATCATATATTTATTCATGTTCATTAAAAACCATTTAAATCCTGAAACCCAAATTTCATCAATGATTTATATTATTAATAATATTGATATTATGGTTACATTTTTAAGTATACACAGGCATATATATATATAGATTATATTTAAGGTTTTCACTGGTAAAAGATAACAAATTATTTTCTGGGGGAACCCGCGTCAAATAGTCCTGAGAACATTTACACTCCTGACGTTTCGAGTAAATAACATTACTCATTCTCAAGGGCCCTTTATCCTGAATCCTGCCCTAAACTGACGAATAAAGTAAGCGCCGGATTGACGACCGTTCGAAGTAAGAGCCAAAATGAATGTGAGTTAAAATCTTAGTAAATAATTAGACAAAAGAATGGTTTGTTTCCAAATGATTAGAAAATTCTGAATAGTTGTTATTATTTAGGCATCTCAAGTGCTCCTTAATTCTAATATCAAAATTTCTGTAAGTTTTACCTATATAAAAATAATTGCAATCATTGGAAATTAATTAGTAGACCCCCGATTTTTCTTAAATATCGTCCTTATCCTTATTATTTTGAATTATATATATTAATAGTAATATTTTAAACTCTTAAAAATATTTTTATAACTAGGTGTTAGCCCGTCTTCAGACGTTGTGTTTATCTTTTAGAAATTAATCAATTTATATTTAGTAAATTTGTAATTAGACTGTCGTAGGATGTTAAAATAATATAATGAAAATAAAATTTATGATCTAGATTTATAACTTTTCTTTGATTATTATTGATTCGTTTAGATTTAATTTTTAAATATCTCATCAATCACCACATTCCGTGTAAATTTAGTCACGTCTCCCAGAAACTATCCTTTTTGTTGGTTTCCCGAACTTTTACCTAGTCTGGATTTCTTGATTGTGTCACCTCAATGAAAATGCTAATGTCATGTTGATGTATGATTTTCCAAATTTTGAACCTCCGCGATTGATTGTATTGATAAAATATAAACTTAAACATTGGAAGTATCAATATTGAGCAATTTTTTTGTTTTTCTATTATAAATTCAGAACCAAAATATCACATATTAAAACGTGTTAAAAAGGAAATTGACACTTCACACCGATATAATATATCAGCTAACTTCCAAATTAGCCTACAGAGAAAACGTTAACCACAAACCTGGACTTTTATTTATATTTGGTGTATCATTTTAAACAGTCATGTAATATGTAAATTTATTTGTGATTATGTATATGAGAGTGGGTGTGTGACATTGTGAGAGAGAGAGTGCTCTCTAGTTGTTGGACTAGGCTCAATGATATAATGTAGTACTGATTTAAATCTTACAAATCAAGAGACTTATTACACTTTCTTTATGATTTAAGAATGAAGACTTCGAGCGTATTCTTTCAAATATATGAGAACCTGTATATATGCCCATTATTATGAAAGTGGTCTAAATCAGGAAATTGAAAAAAATGAGTTAATCAATTATTTCGCGTTACATTATTTTTAATTAATTACGATGCAAATTGTAACAATTGTGAAAAATATTAAGAGTTATATTCAATGCATTGTTACGACGTTCAAGGGTATTCTGCTAGTGTTTATTTTGATAATAGAGTAAGTAAATAAATTTTGAAACATGTTGTGCAATATAAAAATATTTTTTAATCAATTCAAACGCAAACCTTTAAATATCTCGAAACGAAAGAAACATAACTTAGACCACTTTCATAATAATGGTCACAACTAATCTTCTGATACGTTCTACAGTTTTGGATCACTTTGTGACTGAAATTTAAATTTCCTGTTCCAAAAATAAGGATTTCGATAAAGTCGATAAATTAATTGAAAAGGTAAAATTATATGGGATATTTTATACGGGTTTCATTCACAATACAAATCATATTGAGCTCCGTCCTTTTTTCATTTCTGGTACGGTTGAAGCTTATTTATTACATCAGATTCAAATCACAACATTTTGTACACCCATAAAACTGTCCGCAGTCTAATAAATATTACTAAGGTGTAAAAAAAAACACCAAAAGTAAAATGAAATTTGTATTAATGTTATGTGTACATATTACGTTTGTTCGTGACGTCTGTCACATCTTTCGCCAGTGTCTCATCATCACGTTCCACGCCAGATAACCTTTGGCAGCATCTTTATGATTACCACGCCGTGTAATAATAATATGTAGCTCTGCTCTTTGATTATGTCACCAAGGCTGTTTATGCCCCCTTTCGTCTAATAAATAGTGGGGACCCCACAAAAAGTATGTCATAGGCTTAAATTTACCAAAGCATTTGTAAAGGACATTTATTTTAGCTTACGTTTCTCAAAGTTTTTTATTTTATTTGTTTTTGTTTATTTTACGTCTCGTTTTTAAAAACTATTTCTTTTCACAAATTTATTGCGTTTTTTAAAATTAAGTAAAGTAAATGATATTTTATAACAATTTTGAAAACATATATGTTTAGCGATGTATGCTTTGATAATGGGATTAACAACTTATGGATGTCGGGTGCGAGGGACTCTATCTGTCAACTTTTGAATTTCTACACTAGGCTCACGCATTATTGTATAACGAACTAATTTTAGAACCTTGTTCGTTATTGTATTTGTTTGTTCTGGCATACATTAAAATATACGTTTTTATAGATAATACTTTACAGAATCATAGATTAGAACCATATTACCACTTATCACAATCATTTTAACATGAATAATATAAAATAGATGTCAAACATATAACGGTAAAAATATAACATTTATTTATTTTACTTATATAAAAAAACGTAAAAAATCTTTCCTTAGTGATTACATTACAAACAAAATTTTCTCTAATAAAATCATACGAAAATCAAATAGAGTCAAGCAAGTCCCCGACACGTCGACACATAATTCGCAAAGGCGTGCACTACTGGACATTGAACATTACAAACGATGATAAAGTGGTATGTTCCAGACATGTCGACACATCGTCGGCCAATGGTATTCACCCATGTGGTTCATCGTAGCTTCTTGATTCTATCGATACCAACTGTTTATTGTAACATTTTACGTTGTAGTGTTGTTCGTTGTAACATAACTATACCAGATTGAACTACTATTTTTTGCTTAAACTTGAATATTCCTGTGTCTTCCCTAGTTCTTCTGCTTTAGGTATCTTAATTTTCGCTTCCTCCATACATATGAAGTAATCATAACATTATAATAGGTTTCGATAACTAACAAATATTTCCTTTTGATAGATTCTTCGTGTCATTATTATTCATTATAAGCAGTGCACTACAAGTCGATTTTTTACTCATGGCACTGTATAATTGGCCACTGACGAATCTGTTGCTGATATATATTTTATTATTATTACAATATAATAGTACATATATTTGTTTAATTATTTTATGATGACAATATGACACATTTTATGATAATAATAATGACTCTCTGAGATGAAACTAGTAAGTGAAGAAAATAAATTTTGTTTAAAAGTGAACTGCGTATTTTATTATATTAATATACCTAATGGATAACCATCAAGAAATTTTGGAAAGTTTTAAAAATGGTTTAATAATTATTATTATCAATGTATTCAATTTACTTTTATTCTGTGCGCACACACTGCGCGCGGTGTACACAACCGATACCATGCGTCAACTGACGTCAAGTGCGTTGTCGCTTTACTGTCCACTGAAGCGGTCATATAACTTTGTCTCTTTCAAACTTAGATAGTGTAATATAAATATCTATTTTACGTCTCATTCAAGTATGTATTCCATTCCAAATCCCTCGAATATGAGAGAAATTGTGAAATTTATACAAAAGAAACTTAAAGAACATTAGTTTTTCAACACAGCGACATCTCTCCGACAGCAATTTGAAACAAGTAAGTTGTATCGAGTTCTGTTAAGCGATGTCGTTTGATCGAGAGAACGGCAGAAGGAGTCAAAAGTTTCATAAAAGTGAGAGCTCACTTCAAAGGGAGATCTTTCGGCTTTCGTGAATTCGCGTAAGTTATTGCACGATTATTTATTTCTTCTTTCCTTGTTTGTAATACTACGCTTCAAAACTTATTAAACAATACTTGTGCAAAGTTAAATTGTTACCAAAATGGGCTCTCATCTCTTTATTTTTATTAAATTTAAAAGGTATCTTGTTTTGTTAGAATAATTAGTAAAAATTGTCTCTCGTCTCTAGTCTTAATCTTGGTCTCTCTTCCTATCTGTAACCTAGATGCAAATCGTCTTCAAGAGGCGTATCTCGAATTTATTGATTTTACAACAGATGATGTATATTATTAACAAATTGTGTGAAATTTATCACTGTTAAAAAATAATAACAAAAAGAATCATACTGATTTCTACGGATATTTTTTGATTTAAAGACAGTGTGAGGTGTATTTATCCCATAAATATCATTTATTACTATCATTTGTAAATATGACACATCAAAATAAGAGTGGCTACGTCAAAATGTTATACTTCATTGCAATTAAATTCAGATATGCCTGTTTGAATGGATTATGGGCCTGTGTTTGGGCAATGTAACTCCAGTCGTAACTCAATTTTAACGAAAAACGAAATACGCCTTATTTAAAGATGGATGTGTATCATTTATTATATTATCTTTTAACACATTTTTTTCATTATTGATACCTTCTTCTTATAAATAAGAATAATTATTAATATAATTTTAAAATTTTTCTTCTTTAAAATGGTTAAAAGCTATTCGATATCACTTTCTGGATTGTTTTTCCATCTACATATTTGGCTTCGTTTTATAGCCAATTAATATCTAGTTGTTTCAGAAACATTACAAAGGCCAGTGGCGTAATTAAACCAATACAGCCAATAGGTGCATTGAGGCCGACGTTAGATAGGTGCCTAAAAGGTGTGCTTCCTACAATGCTATTGGCATCAATACAATAAATTGAATTAGATAATTTAAAAATCATTTCTCTCGTGTCTTAAGAGAACACGTGAAAACAATATTGATGTATACAGTGGTACCTACTCTGCCAATATGTTTTGTTAGGGACCAGATTATCGTTACAAAGCAAAAATTGTTTATTTATAGTTACGCCACTGATCAGGGCTGATTGTCGCGTTAAATAACAACCTAAATATAATATATAGCCAGAGATTGAAGGCTGTGTAAACCTGATATCGTAATATTAAGAAGGGAGCTCTTTGAAAACTCCATTCAATACAGTTATACCATTTTTATGCAGCAATATTACGCATATCCCTGTGTATCTTTACATTTTGCCACATTTACCTTAATATCTAAACAATAAAATTGAACGGCACTCCATACGACAGTGTCTGTTTATCGACATGATGTTTGGAAAGTTTTCGGGGATGTTTTTTAAAGGGGACGGAAATATTCGCAAACTCCGAACACGAGCAGTGCGCGAGCATCTATTATGTATGTCCCCATTGCAGGAGCACCCCTAACCCCAACACATATGTCTTTTTTTCATCGACGGGGGTGGCCGGCTCGTCTGCCAGCGTCATATGATTACACAACAATAGGCTTTATTGTAATTGAAACTCTTTTTAGAGGGGGATCGCAGCCGTGAAGGAAATGGGGGCGCAAAGCTTGAACAATGCTCGCACGACCTGAATCCGCCAGCGGCATCGGTTGTAGAAGTAGTCAGTTTATCTGAACATAGTAGAGCAGATACAGAATCAGATATGATACCGCCTTTCATTTTTCAACATTCGTATGATGTTGAAGAAAAATAACATCGCAGGTAGTAGATATGATTCGATGTTGAAGGAAAATAACAACAGTTGATAAAATTGCAGAAACAACAATAACAAACACCACAAATAGAGGACGTCCGCAAAAAACTTGGCACGATCAGGTGAACTGAAAGATGGTCTTGTTAGAAGTCTCAATAATAGACGAGCTTGCATGAGAAGATGTATGAATGTAGATGAGTCGAGAATTGTGTGTCAGGACAGAAGAGTCTGCTCTATTTTCTCTGCCTACCACCGAAAGAAAACGGCGTGATGGCAAGATAGTTAGCATAAATTTACGGTAAATTTATTTCACTCGTACTTCATTCTTTTACATTGAAACTCTCACCTAAAATAGTGAACATAGATTCCATTATGTTCAAATTTGACGCAAATCTACACATATTTGTATTTTGAATTGTTTCGTTGTATTCACAGTATATTTCTTTATCAATATATTGTTTCATAATCGTCGGTCATTTTTTATTATTGTATTTCCACCTCAATTTGTTCTCTTTAAATATCTGTGATTGAGATCTAACGTATATACGTATACATCTTTATAAATATTAAAATTTACGTTTCTCTCCTTTGTATTTCTACTGTTCGGGTCATTTTTATAGAGCATTCGGGCATCTTACGGAACTAATGCTTATCGTATTATAAAATACTATTTTTAATACGAACGCCTGATGTGAAATTATTTTCACATTCCTTTACTTTATAAAAAGTATAATGAGTTTTCAGGTTGTACTCGCATTGCGAATTTTGTCATGCATACCGATCGGGCGGAAATCAAAAACCACGGAATACAGACCGCAGACACCCCTCGGAAAAACAGCCAACTACGCGGCTAATCCATCCGACAAAAACGATCCTGCGAACCTGGCCTTGGGCTAAATGGGACCAATAACAAATGGACTCGCACAGATATTGCGAACACCATTTTTACGGTCGGCTAAACCTGGTCTTTTCATTATGATAATGCCGTTTTATTTCACGCTCTCGTTGAATTTTTTCCTCGGTTCCAATTATAATATATCCCCCCCCCCCCGCCCCTCGGTAGCCGCCTTTCGAACCATAAATTCTTCATTAAAATTTAATTTTGCAAAAAGCCTCCGGTCAACGGATTAGGGGTGGTTGGAAGATATTCATATGTTTAGTTAGAGGAAAACAAATATTAAAAGCAGGTGTTAAATTATTTTTGTAATCTCAAATGCACATCACACGTTGAATGCGGTCTCAGGATTGAGATTTTTTAATAACATTTTAACTTATGACGCGATAAATTATTAACATATATAAATATTTAGTGTTTTTAATAATACAAGTATGTTTATAAATTATTTTATGTTTATTTCGCTTTTTATTATTATTATTTATTGAATGAATTTGTAATGGATGTATAAGTCTGTCAGTAGCATAGCTTCTACCTTGGTAGCTGCCCGGTTACAACTGAAGGAGTAGGTATATCTTTAATTTAAATATAATATATTTTCGTGTTTTGATGTTGTACGACTTTTCGTGTAATTATCCTATGAACATCCAAATAGACAAACCCGTTTTAGGAAAGCTATAGTAATAACAGCTATTTGTATCGTAAGTTAATTATTTTTAAAAATTATTTTCAATTTAAAAAATGTACAACAAGGTGTGTTTTGGAGGGAGGGGGAGGGTCCGGCGTACGTTTTACCCTGGGGTGTTTGTTACTACGGCACTGATGTCTGTTGTCATTATTATTTTTACTCCTAATGTTATTCTGAATAGATCTTCAAGATGATAAATAATGATAATCGCAACCGGATTCATTTTTGGTAATTATTCAATTAATATTTATTACTTTTTACAATATATTAAATATAAATATTTTCACGTGCAATAATTTTGAAAAACTTCGATATTGAAACTTTAATCTCAAATATATTATATTTTTACTATCACTTTTCAAATTCGTGATAACTTTTCTCTAAAATTAATACGCGATATCTCTTTTTATACAACGTAAGCTTTCGCCGATGTCGTGAATTATTCAGTATTTCTTTATCCCAACCGACCTAATACAGACTGTTCCACATAGCGTTTTATTCTGTGTAACTCTTATTTCGATTTCGTGATGCACTGTGACTAAATCATTTGTTAGGGTGCATGTCACTCAAAGGATCTGAATAAAAACAATAGTAATAAAGAAGTCTAATGGCTTTTGCAGGAGTAGAGTCGTACAGACCCGGGGAATACACGCAAACGGGCGAATAATATCAATAATAATGTTGGATAATTGGAGTATTATATATAACCTGTTTATAGTCCTACATTAACTTTTTTTTAAAAATTAAAAATGGTTATTTTCATTTATGGAAATGATTTTTTGAAAAGGTGCGCTTTTAGTCTCTTCTTAAATAAAGTCTCTGATGTACTGAGGCTGATTTTAGAATACCGTCTACCATTTAAATTGTCTAGGATACAAAGCTCTTGAAGATATATATTACAATATATTACTAAAAATTAATGAATTTATGTCTATTTTAACTCACACTTCCACACTAATACTAAAATACCCAAAATCCACCTGCAAACCACTACGTGTTTATGTGTAATAATAGCAAAAAATAAAATAATCTGAAGCCACGATGAATTCCGATGCACAATTTCGATGTACACATACACACGATAACAATTCCGATGCACAATTAGGATGTACACGTACACACGATAACTTTGGCATGACTAATTACTAAAATAGCCATCGATCATAATTGCGACCACCTCTCGTATTCATAATCGCTTGATTCTTAAGGGTATGTACATTTTCGCATCTCGGAGATTACGCATTAGTTGGTTATTTTGTGTTGTGTAAAAAATACAATGGACAAAGAATGACAGCTCGCCCACACAATTTGTTATCAGTGTATATATATATACAAATTTAGTGGTATATATATGTATATATAAGGCTTGTTTCAAAACGCATGTACAGGATAGCATAGAGTTGAGCGTAGGGCGAGCTGTCATTCTTTGTCCATTGTATTTTTTACACAGCAAAAAATGACCAACTGAATGTGGTCGCGATCTTTCAATTAATACATATATCCTATAATGTCTTAATTATGGCAAATAATATTCAGTTTATTAATTTAACCTTACTGCAATGGTTCTATCTACGTAATTGCTTAAAAAAAAATCTAGTATTTAAATTCTGATATAAATTAATAACAATAACCCATATATTCGCAAAAAACGCGAATATATATTAATTAGTTTTGAAAGGGCTTAATTATAATACATGCAGATGTATTGTAGCAATTCTGAAAATTATTTAAACAATTTTTTAGTCTTATATACTAGCTTTGTATACCCGGTTTTGTGTATCGAAAAATCCAATCCGCTCACCTCTTTCCTGTGATTATTCCTGGCCCATTCCCCATCCCACTATCCCCGTTTGCCTTCCATTTCACAAAATACTTCTCATCTCATATTTTTTTGCTCTGTGGGTCATTTTTAGTCTTTAACCTCAGGTTTTATGGAATATATATTCTTTAGAGTCGCTCTAGTATGTATGCAAATTTTCATCTCTCTTAGTTTCGTGCTTTTGAATTTGGGATACACTAACGTATTTTTGTATCACTATTACTCAAATATAATAAATTCATGATGTAATTTTTTAATAAGTTGTTAGAATATGAATTATTGGAGAAATCTTAAAATAAAGGTTTGATGATAGTTTCATATTATCTATGGAATTGAATTCGGTTTGAATTCATATTAACTATGGAAATCGTGAAAAATTTACAGGTTAAGCAAATTTATCCTTACTTAAATCATAGATATCGTATATCATTGGATGGTTTTAGTCTTTGATGCGATATCCGACTGATGCAAATAAAAATAAAATATGCCTGTTTAAAATTAACAACACCTATCATTCTATCTAACTTAACCGTCTATCTTATTTAACTGTTCTGTTTATCTAACCTAACATTACTCCAAATTAGATGTATAGCACAGTATGCTACAACGAACGATGTTACAACAATAAATGTTACAACGAACATTTGTTATCAATGATATCAAAATGCCACAACTAACATGGATGTTAAAATAAACTGTAGGAAAACACAGTTGACCGACCTAGCACGCGTTTGTGAATGACGTGTCGACGTATCGGAGACTTTCTTATTTTATTATCGCTTGTAAAGTTAAATGTTTAATTATCTGCAAATTTACCACAAGGAGCTGCCATTTCATTGGTTTAATCCAGAAACGACCAAGAATTTGGTGCCCGACCAGTACATTAGCATCCATCGTTATTCATATTTTAAATGTTTAAGTTTTAAAAAGGCATACAGCTATAGTTAGTTATTTTTTAAATGATTTTTTTTTAAATGCACACCTTTATTTGTGAACTCTTGTTTTACCAGCTCGCTAAATGTGGTTTGCAGTCCTTGAACTTACCTTCCGAATCATCGAAACATTCTTTGCTCGCGTGCCGTGTCTCGTTTTCAGTCCTTGAACTTTCCTATCGGATCATCGGAAACATTTTTGAATGAACACGCAAAAAAAAACGTAGCTTTGGCTGTTGTTGTTCCGTCCGTTATACAGCAAATATTTGGGTCTGTTTTCTGTCGCTCGTGGCATCGAATTTTCCTTTGATAACTCTATACGATAACGTATCGCGGCTCCTCGGTGGCAATAATGAAAATCATAAATTTCCCCGGCAAATTGAGGTTGTTTGTATGTTTCGACGAGGGTTTGTCGTGTTATGGCGGTCATTATAATGAAAGTTGGCCATTTTCGTATGTTATCTCCGCGCTACGTCTAATAACGCCGTCTTTGTAGCACACCTACATCCGACTCTGGAAAATTGAATTAGAAACAAACACAAATTATGAGCTACTTAGTAAGTACTGTACTTAACACAAATTTGATTTATTTAGAATAGAATCACACGCCTTTTGTGTATTTCGACAGATTTTATATTTTGATTAAAAAAAAAAAGGATAATATCTGCCGGCGTCAAAATAATTATTATTCTTCTTATCTGACTTTTTAATAGAACATTGCAGTAAATTTAATTTACACAATTTTTAAGAAAAATATATAAGTACATAAGTATATATTGCAAATACAATGTCTTCGACAAATATTTGATTACATCATTAATTCATTTCTAGGCATTTTTCAATTATTTTGATTTCTGGTATCGACGTAATACGTTACAGCACTCCACGCCACAATAATTTAATCGTGATTATTGACAATGGCAAGATAACGGTTAGCAACAAACAATTGACATTCCAATGAAAAATTATTTAAGATCGCTTATATTAGCGAGGTACACGAAATTACATGAAAAGACGGAAAAAGAAACGTATTGATAACAGAACAGACAAGAGTATTGAAAGAAAATAATATGGCGATGGACAGACCACGTCACTCGGAAGATTATTGGACGAATGCAATCATCTAGTAGTACCGAGAGGAATTAATAATCACAAGGTCGACAGGCTACCCTAAAATCCGCTGGATTGATAAAATATGCACTGTCATAAATAAATTATAATTGATTCATTTTCCTGAATTTGATGACTAAATCTACTATAATATAAGGATTAACTTTTTGAGTAAATAATTACATTAAACAACAATATACTTCATAAAATTTATGAAAAATGAGTCGATTTGAAATTAGTCATAATTTTTTTAGACTTAGGTACAGCAATTCAAATCATTTATAGGCAACACAGGTAAGTACTACTTAATAACATTTTCAATTACGTTTCAAGTTTTTAAATAAATCCAGCCATAGCGATTGAACCGATTCAAGAGTGTATCTAAAAATCGCAGAAATCTAGACTCATGATTATTAATTTCAATATTATAAGCGCTTCCTCTTTTATATTGCATATAAATAGATTCTTAGAAATTCTCTTGTTACGCTATAATATATTAAAGAGCATTTTCTGTAAGTATAAGCATAGGAAAAGCCGGCATCAAGATTATATTTAAGTTCCCATAAAGCGGATATAAAGGGATGAAAAAGGTAAAATAATGGAAGCAGTCAACTTTATCGGATTTGGTTTCTAGGCTCTTGAGTTTTATTTATGGCGGAGTAGGAAAAATGTACTGAAATATTACCTGGCGCTGTTTGATTTATACTTACTCAATTTGAGCAGTTTAATACATTTATACGTAACGATTTAACTTATGAACGTTATCGAAAACATTTGGGACATTTTTACCATTCTTACAAAGGAATCAGCTTAAGTTTTAAAATTTGTTTGGCCGCTACTAAAATAATAATAATAATAATTAGGATACTAAAAAACAGAACCTTAATTTAAAAGAATTTATAAATATATACTCTTTCTTAATCATCCTTTTCTTATCCTTTTACTATTTGGGTCGAAGCTCTCGATCCATCTATATTGTCTGCAATCTTATAAATTTCTTGCAATCATTTTGAGAGCAGGATTTTTGAATATTAAAAAATATAATCTGATTCAGTCTTTAAATCTATCCTGAATCTTAACTAAGTATATCTGAACTGAATTTTTTTAAATAATAATATTGGTATAAATCATTTTCTAAATCATAGTGGTTACTAAAAATGCTTGTCTACAGATTCCGTCATTCTATAAAAATAAACAGATTATTATATTAATATTTTATACTATTAAAATGAAGTTACTTTAAACATACGAATGTGTAAAATATTTATAAGAATTTTATACATTACCTATAATACATTTACGTTTTGGCCGGTTTTTAAAGAATTATATCCATTCTCAATAAGTTATTTGATCAAATTAAAATTTTATTTTTGAAATTAGCAAAATTAACTTAAAATTAATTATTTTTATTTGTTAACTTTGTTTTATTAACTACTTATTGAGTTTAAATACTTCTACCGAAATATACCATTTTCTTCTTCAAGATGTCAATGGTATTTTTCGAAACCAGTAGATGTATTTAAACTCAATAAGTGTTTGATAAAACAAAAAGTTAACAAATAAAAATAATAAATTAAAATTTGTATATTTATGACCAATAAATTTTAATGAATCAATATTTTTTTAAAGTCCTAGATTTGCTGCGAAACATTTGATAAATTGGACTTAAAATATTGATTGGAGAGTGTGAGATATTTCTGTTACGATACCTTGCACTATAATTCTTCTTCAGTTTCTGCATGCTCGCATTGCTTCTTCTCCCACACGGCATCTACTGATATAATTTATTTATTTTTTGCTTTTATGACTAATACATGATATACAATAAAAATATTTTTTTTCGTTGAATATAATTCGATATCAACAGACCATCATCATATTTGCTGCGTAAACTACTTCACTTTGTTACATTTGCAAATATAAGAAAATGTATCACGAAACCGAGCTTTTATTTAACGATTAACAGGTTTGCATATTGAATCATATATGAGGCATTTATTTATTTAAAGCTTTAGGGTTTGCACTCCATGAAACACCCTAGTCCCTTTTACACGCCTCGATAGAAAGGTTTATTGGAATAGTCATTAAGGTGGGTTAACTGTTAATATGTTGGCGTACTCACAAATAAATTGAATGGAAGTTTAACAATTGAACTTTCATCGGAACTACTATCTCATTTTATTCAACTCTGTAAGTTTTGATCGAGCACTCAATAAATACATATACTTTGTTAATATATTATATCATCAAGCAAAAGGATGTATGTACATCTATTTTTTTTATCTGTTATTTATCGTAAATAGTTATATTTTTCCGATAAAATATAATTTTCTTGGAAATATTATATATCGGATGTTTTCATAATATTTTCATACAAAAGCATCACATCGTTTCACATTTAAGAAATGTCTCTTTATCTATTTCCTTCCAAGAAAGCCGAATAAACGATTTTGTTTATGGGAGGCCTTCGATAGCGAAAAATAAACAAGAAGTTTACTTACTCCAACAAAAGATTATTTCCTGTAAACAATACGTTTTAGTGTTCCACTACAGAAGCTCTTTGGCCGAGAACATAATTATAATTTTCTGTTATTTTTCTCTCTAAATCTCGTCAGCATAATGTTTGTCTTTAGGCAGAAGATGGAACGGTGTTTTCACACAATTTCAGGCGAGTACAATATTATGTTCGTAGATGAACAACTAGTTAGGTACTGTAAAAATTACTACACCAAATAATGTCTGAAGCCGGGGTGTAAGGAATGGTATGGTTAGCATAATCTTAAATAATAGTTTTTTACATATAAGTTGGTTGGAACACATTGCTGTTTGAATTACTGCTATCGCTACCACACGTGTGTCTTAACTATGCCTCCACTCCCTAGAGAATCTGCCACCCTAGAACAGACGAATCACGGATGTTATTTTACCTTATATATTATAGAGCCTTATTTTTATTCTGCGGTTGTTTTACTTGTTAGATAGATAACGGAAGAATTCCTAAGCAAAATGATCATTTAGTCATATGTAGCGCCTAATTCCAAAACCCCCTAAAACGACTTTATGTGTTTTTGAGTTATACGTGAAAACGTGTATTTTAAAAGGAAATGTACAAAATGTTTGTTTTTACATCAGCTTTTATTAAAAAGGTGCGTCTGTAATGTAACTTTTTTTTCTGTATATATCGTTCTAATAACATTGGATAATTTGTATAGCGCTATTTTCGTAAAAACCTTCACCTCAAGGGCGTTTTCTGGCAGCCATACTGGATTTTAGATCACGTGATTATCATCAAGCGTTGGGATTGACTGATTTTATTTTAGGGAGAATCGAAACTTACACTCTGCTTTGAGGTGTTTTGGAACTAACCCTGATTTTAAACATGCAATGTCAATAGATTTATGTAGCTCTTGCGTGAAACAATGTGTTCTTCGTGTAGCTGATAAAAAAATCTAAAGAACTACATATTTAACCATAATTATCCCAAATCCGTTTTAGGGTATTAGAGGGTTGGAATGTTTCATTAAAATATGTAGTGCCTGCATATGCCATGAGAGTGATTTGCCATCGATACTCTGCTTGATGAATTTGATAGACGTAAAATGTTTTACCAGCCTTGCTAGAAACGGTATCACATTCAACTATCAACGTGTCGTCTAGTACGACTCTCACTTAATTGTTAGAGGTGTGCACTGCGGATGAGCAAAAAACCTGTCCATTTATAAATATTCTGGGAAATAAATATAAGCTAAACAATCCTTATATTCTGAAAAGATCCATTAAAATTCTACCAGTTATTACACGGATTAGCGTAACTAACAGCTAGATTTTTAATTCCGACAGTCCTTAGCGAGCAACGTCATACCGATGCTGTTAGATAATTTGATTGGTTGTGTGCGTCCAATTTGTTTATTCAATCCGCATAATAATCTTATTAAATTAGTATTTTCCTACTAAAGATGTGTGAATGTTAGGGGCATCTTTACGTGTGCCAATTTTCTGCAGTTTTACTTAATCTACTCTGTTTTTCGAAAGGAATTATCTTGACTAAAAACTGCGTGCATTGACACCTTTTACTAATTCAACAGACTAAACTTTTTTTTTCATGGTGTAGGTATTCCAAAATTATTAGCAATAATATTAAATGTTGAACTATATTTTTCTGTTATACAACTTTCGGTTATAGAATTGTTCTAAAAATTATAAGAATTTTTCTCACATCTTTTTTTATGCTTAGTGTACCTATGTATACCTAGTTCGCATCGTCAATAACGGAAAAACCTACGTTTGTGTTTACTACATCCCATTTATAATTGTAATTCTAGTACCCGGTGATCAACAGGGTTGAGTGAGCATTTATTACAGCGGTACGTTCAGGAGAGATCTACCGGAGTTTCTTGCAAGATTAGAAAGATGAGTCGAGCTCTCCCATCTTCCGCTCCATCCTGGAATCTGGTCCTTAAGCCACCCTCTCTAGCCTTTATCCTTCCATTACAAATCATATTCTCAAATGTCCATTTTCCTTTCTCCCACTTCTCATTTGAATTCTGAATGTCTTTCGTGATTAGGTCGGTCATACGCATAAGTAATTTGAGACTTCCTAAGCAAGATCATAATTAAGACGGACATTTCATCACGCATTTGTAATATGTGACATTTTTGAGAGATTCTTCGTGGAATTTAATAATTTAGGAGAATTTTTAATTTTTAAATGTGGTTTCTGATTTTTTAAGAGAATTTTTCGAATCAATGTAATAATGTTAAAGAGATGTTTTATTAAAACAGTGTGATGTTTGGCTTTTGTGTGTGAACTCTTTGACAGGATAAATATTATAATTAAGATGAATATTTTATTAAAATAAAATCTGTTACCTCTTTGTACATATCCTTGTTATATACTTTATTTCTACCCTTATTTCAAAAACGTATATATTTCAAACAAAAATTAAATATGATAGTCATCGTTGCGAAAATATTCCCAGAACTCCTGCGAGCTCTGCCGTTTTTATTTGCTGTGGAAATTGTTACTTACTACAATGGCGCGAGGCTTTTACGTTCACCTGAACACAGAATACAGTTGAATAATTTACGTACCTCCTTAATGCCTTTGGAATCCAAAGCTTACAAAATTGATATTCCAATTGAATAATCATACAAGTCGCCTTTGTGTAATGTATAAATCAATTTTAATAATACGTTTTTAAAACTCCGTGACATGAGTTATACTCGGTAAAGTAATTTCTATTTCAAAGTAAAATTTTGTGTTTTCAACAGAAAATGTTTTCCGTGCCTCTCTTGTCCAAACTTTATACAGTAGGAGTCCTCCGGCGGGAAATGAAGTACAGAGACTGTGAAAAAAATCTGTCAATTTATTCATTTTTTGTCATTCGTTATAGAAGATTGGTACTATTTGAGTATTTAGTAGGTTTTTTATATTCCAAAACTGTAATGGGAAAACAACAAAATATTTTGAAACCTACGAACACGTCTTGATGGGCACTCGCGTCGTGTCCCCGGAGACCACCGTGTTAGTCCTATTTACCATAGCACAGGCACTCAGCTTAGTTAGAAAAATTACGAATATTAATATGATACGTATTCTGTGTACGCCTTTATGTCATAATTTTTACAAATAAAAATCCAATACTGTAACTTTCGCTAATAATATTATAATAATTTCCTTATTTACGTCCATTTGCGTCGCATACGTAAATTAAACATGATATATTGATCGCTGGCCGTGTCTCATTCTCTCAGGTGAAAGTGATTGCGATAAATAAAATTAATTATTTTTCTAATATCATAGGTAGATGCTCTAATTTTTTTTTTTCAATAAATAAAGTTTATAAAAATGTTATTTACGGTATGTTTTCCCGTTATTATTAATCTGGTAATATATGTATAACTATTATTTGAATTGCAAGTTAATATTATTTTTTTATCCAGTCGCACGTAGTGCACACAACATAATGGGTCCAATCCGAGTTTCTTTTGTTTAATTTTTTTCGTGGTTTTTATTAGCTTAGTAGTTGATTGGATACATATTTGTGTACAAATTCACGGGCTAGGAGTTCGATTCCGCACCTCGTATCCAAAAGAAAAATGATTTAATTAGTATAACTAACACGATATTTCTATTCGTATCTTTTACAGACGTTCTCTTTGATACTTGTTTTAATACCGTATTAAAAAATTTTCTCTTAAAAATTGTAACATTGATTGTTTCTTATTTTATTTATGGTGAATGTTAAATAATTGAGAATAAAAAAATAATTACATTAATAAAATAAAAAAGATCGTTTACTTTTTTAATAAATATCTAAAAGATATATTCTTTAAAAAATGTGTAGAATCTTTCGTGCATTTTCTCTGTCTTTTAAAAGTCTCCACGTTCATATGCGGATGTTAAATTTTTTATTAATACTCAACTTGTACACCGGTTGTATACAAAAGGCCGAGTTCGGGGCCGTATTCTGCCGGGACTACTTACGGAGCCTACTCTCGAGTGTTCATTCTCAATAGGTGAAAAGCCTTCATCTGTAGAGCCTTCGATTTGCGAGATTAGATTATTCGAGAGGCGAGCAGCGCCAACAAAAGATCGACATCTTTTCCAGTCCCTCTGTCCCTTGTTGTCAGGCGGATTTTCTTTTCTTTCATTCCGTTTCATGTTGAATTTAGATTTTCGCTGATATATGAAATGGTGCTTACTCTTTTTTCGTGTTTACGTAAATACTCATTAGGCTTTTGTGGGCAGGTCACGTGATACTCGGAGAGACTTCATCACCTTGAACGACTGTATTCAAAAGACAGTTCAATAAAAATAATAAAAAATTTATTTCCATAAAAATTTTACACATAATTATTACTAATACAAATTAAAGGAATCAACTTGAAAGATATATAGAAAAAAATCTACGTATCGAAAAAATATTTAGTTGCTACCGGGATTTAAAAATATTGGAATAGATAGGAATCGGATAATACGAAGAGGAAGAGGTATCCCGGTAGCAACTAAATATTTGTGGGATAGAGTTTTTTCTGTATATCTTTCTAGTTGATTAATTTAATTTATATTAAAATACCACAGAACTATGCCCTGAAAATGCAACCGCACAACAAAAATGTGTCTCCTTAATAATAACTTAATTAAAATGTGCTAAAAAGTAAGACAATATTGCTGGTCTCCCTGGAAAAGACTCAAACTCCGACGGTTTGTCTTTATTACAAATTTTGAAGTGAACAACTTATTTTACCCCTTTTATAAAAATATTTTTCCGATGTTGTGTCGACGTGAACTCGTAGCCAGTAGGCTTTTGTAATCGTGGAGGTTGCTCTCACGTCTCATTTGCGATATGTTGTACGCCAAAATTTGTACGACGGAAACTTATACGCCAAAATTTATACGACAATACATTTACACGAGTGAAAATTTATATTTTTAATATCTTTTAGAAATTTATACGCCATATATTACGAAAGCCTTTTGGTAGATTACCTACTATGGTGTACAAAATGTATTGCCATACAAATTCTTGGCTTAATAACGTATAAATACTAGCGTATGTATTTCCATCGTATAAATGTTAGGGTAGAAAAATTTAGAATCCTCGCATCCAGCAGCTTCATTCCGGGTATCGAGTTACCGTCGCATGTCATGGACGTGAGCAGTCCAACCGTCGCGCACGCAACACAATATTGGATAGTAGTACAATAAATGAGACGCGATACCCAGAATGAGACTCCAGGTCGTCTCTTTCTCTGGGCGAGCCTACGCGCTTCCCAATCTGCCCTTGTATACACCCAGTCCATAGAATTACTCCACCCCGCGCCCGCCCGGCCCGCGACAGAGTAATGATTACGTATTGCCCCGGGCGAGACGGCCGTGCCGCTGCGGACTGACGTAGCAGACATCCGAGAGAAAAATATATTTTTTAAATATTTAATCTCGCTTTTTAATTGATTTTTTTGTTGGCAATTTGGGGGATGTAAAATTTTGATACTGAGTTTATTTTTATTAATCATTTTGTTGATACACTTCGTTATATCTTTGCTTGTAATATAGCTCGATCAAGCAACAGTCAATTATTCGTTATATTTAAAGTAGTCATTTAACATTTAAAATCATTTAAGTACAGTAGAAGTCGGTTATAACGCGTTTTTTATAACGCGCATTCGGATATATCGCGGGTATTTTTTGTACTATTTTTGTTTTCAGGCACCTAGCGTAAAAAACACATACAAGCATGGCAAGATACATTAAAATTGATCTTAAAAGAAATAAAGAATGTAACTTTTACTAAATTAATTTATTATCGTGGACGGTCGCTCGTAAACAACAAAAAATTACTGATTTAAAAAAAAAAGTGTTTGTGTTAAAATTCTTAAGAATCGTTATGTTTTCGTTCTTAAATGTATATCATAGTTAACAGAGATTATTGAAAGTGTTTAATATACTATGTTCATTAAATGTAAACATTAATTTGAAAAACAAAATTGATTTATATTTTTATAAACATGTATAAAAATATTTAAATTTTTTAAAATGTATTGTTTTTCATTGAGAAAAATCATAATTTTGGAAAATTCGTTTGTACCGCGGGTCAGATAAATCTCCCGCAAACCCATGTTATAACCGTCTTCCACCGTAATATATTTTTTTATTTAACAAATACTTATAGAATTATTGCAATAGTACAATAGGTTTTTTTTCATCGCTTCCTAGTCATCTGTATTTTAATCATTTAGCTGAAACCGAGAAAAATATTTTAGAAAATAAACCGGATGTATTGAATCTAAATATTGTAGAACCGAGTGTGTCTCCTACTAGTTAAGAGCTAAAATTCACGATATGTGAATCAATCACTTGACAACTGTAAGTCACAACTACTATCTGTGATTGAATACATAAAAATATCGTGATTCTTGTCTACAAATATTTTTAACTTCAATAGTGTTATCTACGATAATAAGTAAGCATGCGTGGTTGCTGTCAAGTCATTTCCATTTTACTCACAACTATAATTTTTTAAATGTTTATTTGCACACCTCAGAAGCGATTATGTGATCTATGAACATGATCTGAACATGTTCGTAACGTGTTCCTTGTACGTGCATAATAAATTAACTATTGACAGGATTTGGTTTATGATTTTATTTCAGCGTCCTAGTTTTGAAACGTACCGGGTTAATATTATGTTCCAGGCCGATTTTGTTTGGCCGCTATTTTGGTTTGGCAGACATTTATGGCAGACAGTTCGTATTTTGTACAGACAGTTCGTATTTGGTATACGTATACAGTATTTTGGCAGACAGTTCGTATTTGGTAGTCGTAGAGAGTAGTTGGTTACAATTTATTATGGAACATCTAACGCCTCAGCAACGTGTTGAAGTCATTAAAATATTTTATCTAAATAATTATGGCAATGCTGTAACCATTAATGGTGATAGCTATCGTCACATCTTGGATAACTTATTGGTAGCCGAATTGGGTCGATTGGACCTGCAATACATGTGGTTTCAACAGGACGGTACCACCTTACACACAGCCCGATCTACGCTTGAAATTTTGCGAGAAATTTTTCCCAGCCGCATAATGTCAAAAAGTGATGATATCGACTGACCTCCTCGATCATCTGATTTGACGGCTTCCGACTATATTGTGTGGGGATAATTGAAAAAAAAGTTTTACGCCAATAAGCCAGCAACAATTCCGATGCTACAGGACAATATTCGAAATGAAATTGCTGAAATAACACGCGAAGTGTGCGTGAACTGAAAAATATGGTCAGAAGAGCATGTATTTGTGTTGCTGCCAGAGGCAGCTACTTGGCTGATGTCATATTCCATAAATAATCGATAAATAAAAACCAAATTAAAAATTTTGTTTTCATTTCCTAGTTATTCAAAAACAACGTCGAACTGGAACATAATATTCACCCTGTACGTTGACAAATGAAGGGTCCAGAAAAACGGGTGCCAAGTCCATTTTGTAGGTGAAGTGAGGTTTTGATGTAGTTGTGTAGTATTTCAAAGGCCCTACAAAGTTGTCAAATAGACCAAGCTTAAAACGCTCTGAATCACACGCAATGGGAGTTTGAAATAATCGCAAGAAAACAGGGAAATAATGGGGTCAATCCAGTTACTTTTAATCCTTTTCTTTGTCGCAAACTCTTTTCATAATATTTTTTGAAAATAAAACCTTAAAAACTCAAATTCATTCAAATTTTATTTTGGATGCCGACCGGTGGTAACCAAAGGGCAATCATATTAAGGTGCGCATTTAAAATCTGTTCTGGGAACCCAAGTTCCTATTATATTTTAAGAATGGATACATTATTTTCAACTGTCTTGTCAAGTGTCGTAAGTTTGGTATGAAACGGGACCGCGGTCGGAGATAAGCCAAGTGACATATTTATTGGGAACATTCTTTGAAATAGACTTGAAATTAAGTTGATTACTTATGGTATTGTATCTTATTTAAATATATTACTTTAGTTATTTCTATATCATACCACTGTACGGAAATTTAGACGATTGACCAGACAGAGATGGTTGGAAGCACTCGAGATGAGGTGCTGGAGAAGGGTGGAAAGTATAAGCTAGCTTAAAAATTTATAAATGGAAATATTCTGAGACTGCAAAAAGGGGCCCATAATTAACATAATAAATCGGGGTCAATGAATAGTTTGGGGTAAACAGTTTGCAAGGTTATGAATCAGCATTTGGAATTATGGTTAATATTTGTGTGGGCGTATTGTATGTGATTCAAATGGATTTGGTAGGTTGTGTGAATGATGAATCTGCTTTTTTGAGAGTGGTGAGTGCCCCAGTAATCACCCATCACTTACGTGTCTGTTTGATGATCGCGGAATGTATTGTGTACGTGTGTCATCAGAGCAGGTTATGAAACGAAAAATTACTAACGTCGACATTTAATTTATTGACAGGCACAGTTTACAGATTTAGTGGTTAAGCTGTACAATGAAATATCTACACGCGAAGAGTTACAAAGGCAGTAATTGGAGCAATGGAAGGCAGCGGCGTGAAGAGTGAAGCTCACGAGACGGTCTTCCAGATGGCTGCTGGTCGCATTGTCATTGTTACCTGGCGTCGGTATCGGAAGTATCTATGGATAAAAAAGCAAAAGTAAAAGATCTCCTTTACCCGGAACTGTTGAAGGAGTGGTTACTCTCGTGCCAGTTCTTCTCGACAAAGCAAAGGAACGTGAGTTTATACTAACCATGATTTGACAACGGTAATAATTTACTCATTTAAATCTCAAAGTGTATGCAATGTGTACCGATATATGCAATGTGCATTAATTTACTCCTAGCTTTCAGTGGCATATATAATATGAGTGAGTGATTATGGCTGTTAATAGTTCTGTTTTACGCACCGATATATGCAAGGTGCATTCAGGATCATCAGTAGTAATGATGATAGTGAAAGCGATAGATCTCTACAATAGTATGCATACATTCTTAGACACAACGAACATGTCTAAGAAATGTAATTCAGGGAAAATTGAAAGAGGAAGGCCTAGACATATCCAAATAGAGTAAGGTGAATACAGTCACCTACTTCTGAATGGTGTCCAGGATAGATTCGCACGGCAAGCATCGCACCGACAATAACATAGTTGTTGAATATAAAGGAAGTTATTTCCAATGAATCCTAATTATCCAATTTAAGGACTATATCTAAAATAAATAAATCTGATTTTTCATTAATCTGTTTCAATCAAATGGTCGAAAAATTCAGAAAATATACCATTCAAGTTCATTCATATCCGGATTTTTCTATCCTGATGACTGCCGTATCTGAAATCTTTTGATATACAATAAATACATAAAATGCAACTTGCTAAATACAAAATTGTGTATTTTATTAAAATTATTTATTAACTAATTAGTAGAATTGCAATGGAATGAACGTTTTAGTATTGTATTGTACATAGTTGAACAGAGTCTTTGAGCAAATAAAAGGGAGAATCTTATTAATCACGGTTTTCGGTGTTTGAATGATTTATAGAAGGTTGCACATGGAATGAATGAATTAAAATAATTTATTACCATGCATGAATTAGCTTCCAAACGTTTGTTTCTGGACATGGTATTGAAGAAGCGACTAGGTCTTTTGTTTAAAGTAGTCAACTGTCTGAACTGGGCTACATTTCATTTGTAGTCTTAAAATGTGTCATAATATTATTTTATTTTTAAATTTTAAAAATAGTAAATTCTCCCACTTATTTGAATAGCTTATTGCGAACGGGATTATTGTAAATGTTACATGCGAATGAAATTTCGTCTAATGGTATTTATTTCTAAAGACAGTAAATTTCTAAAATGAGCAATACTAATAATCAATGACACGATTATGGCACAATAAAAATGTATAGATTTTAATTTAAGAAAACACAAGTCTCGCCAAATATGAATTAATAAAAAAAAGTTTAATGATGTGCTTAAAAATTCACGAAAAAAAAATTTTTTTTCAAATGATTCTTTAAATAAAACTTGAATAAAAATCAGTGGTAACGCGCTTATCTTGATAAAAATAAAGCCTGAAAAAAAATTATAGTAGAGTTTGGTGAATACACGTTTTAACAACGTAAGTCACGAATGAGCGAGAAATATGATGTAGATTGTTTTATTGTATGATCATTTTACTTCATTTCATAGGTCAAGGACTTCGCGACCCGAATACATGAGTGAATTCTTACCCATTTTCGAAGAGCATTTTGCTAATATTCAAACTGACAGCCATTATTTTAATATAATTTATTTTCATAAACTTTCGTTATTATATTATTAAACATGAAGATAATTTGTCTGACGGAAATGAAAAAAAAAATCTATAATGTGTATATCTACGTTTAGTCTTCATCAATCATGAAATAATGAGATACACGTCTAAATCGAGATCTGAAGTATTTTGCGTTTCGTTGCTCAAAATGATCACAAAAAAACTAAACAATTGTTAAGTAAACAAGACAAACGTTTAACTATGGACATTTTTAAAAGCATGGCTGTAAAGCATATATCTCAAACCCGGCTAGCGTCTCTGTCTGGTTTAATATATCCAAGCTGGTCCAGTGATTAGATAATCATTAAATGGGGATTTTGATAAAACCATTCAGTCACTCAGCATATTCAGTCAGACCTTCGGTTGTTGACGATAATTATCAGTGACAAGTAATGCACCCTATCACGTTATCGACGATAATCGATTGCTTTCTGTTAATATATGAAATAAATAAAAAATTTAATGAAAACTCATTTTAGTTGTAATGATGCCATTTCGGAACATAGTTCTGTGATATTTTTTAATACAAATTAAATAAATCAATTAGAATGATGTGCACAAAAAATTTGTCTATCGAATAAATATTTGTTAATGAAATAATAAATATATAAATTATAAAGATATAAAAAAAGACTACAGAATATAAGTTCCAAATTTGTTGAAAACGTAATCGGTTGATATGGCGAAATGGTAACGCATTTCTCCGGATATGAAAAGTTCTGGGTTCGTATCCCGGTAGCAACCAAATTTTTTTTCCGGTAGATAGATTTTTTTTGTATATTTTTCTAATTGATTAATATATTAAGTGTAATTTCTTAAATGTGTTGATAAAGAATAGAATATTAGATATGAGATAAATTATCAATGACAACTTAGTCATTTCTTCACTTTGCTCTTGCTAGAGGTCTGCCATTCTGCTGATGACTCACCTATACTACAACAGATATTACTTGACTCGTTTCATCGCACTTTTGGTACATTCACGGAGTAAATTATTTGGATGCCTAGATTTACATCTGGTGTTTAGATAATACATGACAGAATATAGGTTTTGTTCAATTTTAAATTACATATACGAGTATCATCATACATCATATTAATGCTGTTCTTGAATACATTCCATTCTTATAGCGTCTGTATTCTCGCGACTCTATATTTAAAGCGGTAACTCTCTGAATTTCAAGGATCGAATTTATAAAATAATTACATTTTAATAATGTATTTTTTGTCTCTGACTTATTATGCACCATTCCGTATTGTCGCATCGGTGTTCGCGGTTCCCTCGCCGGCCCGGCGCGCCCACCCTGTCGAGGGAGGGCGGCGACACCGCTCGGGGTTAGCGGCGCCCGCACCCGGATCTAATATAACGGGGTGCTACATCCGCATCAAGTACGGAATTCTGTTAATCGGCTCGTAAAGAATGGAAGAAGGCGGCGGTGCTGTAATGGCGGAAGGAAACCGAGCGGAACAGCTGTAGGGAGCTCCGATTTTATAAGTCGGTCTCAGACGGGTGACTGGAATTTTAGATGGGTGCCCCTGGTACTTGTGAATCGACTAGATTTTACATCTGTTTTTGCAACGGAGTGATCGCATGTTTTTGCAATAATTTATTTTATTTTTCAATAGGGGGACAACCACCTTTCATAATGGGTCCATGACAGTGGTGTAGTGCTGAATAAAAAAGTATCAGGGTGGTATTTGATTTTAAACCACCCCACCCGTTTTTCGTTATTAATAAATAATTTTAACCAGCAATTACCTAGCTTTTGTAAATGCTAAAACAATGCATATGTCAAACAATAAGATTTACATTTAGGGGTGACTGTCTATTTAAGTTGAGCTCACATATTTCATCTGTCTCCAAATGCATGTGATCTTTTTTTCTTTTTCTTGTGCCCTATCCGTTCAACGGACGTTGGCTATCGTGTTGGTATCATGGCTTTATTTACTGCGACCCGGAAAAGTTCTACAGTAGACTGACAAAACCAAAGTTCTTTAGCCATAATGTTCTCCTTCTTCCGAGGCCCTGACTTCCAGCAATCTTTCCCTGCATTATTAGATGCAAGATCTCATACTTCTCCGGATGTCTCATTATATGTTCGAGATATTGAAGATGATTAGTGGTTGAAAGAATTGGATACCGCTGCGCGGTTGGATGATCCAATTCTTAACAAAAAAAAAACTCACAATATCCGTCCGCTGTACGATATTTGATGTACAAAAATGTTTATGTAATATTTTTTATCAAAAGTTGTAGTTTTAGTTGAAAAGTAAGTTCCATGTCAAATGAAAAGTAAGACCCATTGGTCCATATAACAGGGAAGAAGTTGAAACTAATTTTTCAATCATTTAATACTCCTTAAAAATGTGTTCATATTATAAGGTGTTATTTAAAATACAAGCGATTTATTCTTGTATTGTAGTACCATGACTTTACTATAGTGATAATAAAATGCTTCTAAAAGCTTACAAGTCAAGACCACAGGCAATATCTTCAAAATATACTAAGAATACGAATGAATGACGAATTACATCAAAGACAACATAACCAGAGAATATCAGGAGATGTATTTTGAGATTCCCATGTAAAGAGTAAATATACGCTTTGATAACCTTTTTGGGCGACCGGAAACAGGACTACAAAGGATTCTACAACAGACTGCTGAAATGTTATTTTATTTTAAAAGCATACGCCGCACATTTAAAACGTTAAAAAAAAATGTTTTTAGACGAAATGGCAACTTAACAGTGTCACGGAAATAGGAGATCTCCAAAATTGTTGACGAAACCGCCAGTGTTGTCGAAACACTCCAAACTTTGATCGAAACCAAGAAATAATACTAGACAATAGGGCAACATCAAATACCTAAACACTCTTAGACTTACACGATAGATAGGTATGGGTATTCCAAAATTTCAAGATGATAGAAATAATAATAAAACCTACAGAAATTCAGATGTTATATTTATGTATAAAAAAAAGTATGGAACTATCACGCCGTATTCCTGGAGGTATGGTAGCCGAAAAAGATATACCATCTCAACTTTTTACACATGCTCATGTAATGTCAAATTTTCACTTAACTAACGTTTATACTTTGCACAACCCAACGTGTATGCAGTATAAAGTTAAGTCTAGTGAAAATTAAAATAATAACATGTTGTAGGTACCACAAAGTAACTGACATGTTAATTAATAATATCTAATTTAGCCATTTAATTATATTGCTTTTAATTAATTTGGATGTATCGTCTTATTTTCATTACACTTTACTTGACTTATTATTTTGTTGATAATCAAATATTATAATATATCATTGAAGTCTAAAAATTCCAATATTAAAAAATATTTTTTATAACAATTGAATCGATTTTGCGATTGTTCGTTATTATAAAAAATGTATTTTTTCACTCTTATTGCTTTAGCAGTGTATTTTTAAAATATGTAATAATCGTAAAGTATCATAATATATGTTATTTTTTTTGTATTTACTCACACATATTCGTACAATTTATTATATTAAGTATTGGTGTATATTAAAGGAGACCAATTTATTGAAGTTAATTATGTAAAATGAATCATAAATATACGACGGTATCATTATAGTGTTATGAAATGTTGGAACATTGTAACAGCTAAGCACAAATGATAGAGAATACTATGGTTCAGCAAAGCGAACTTTGTTGGCACACCGCAATCTCATTCCACACTGCTGAATAACACACTTCACGTTTCTTGGTTAATGAATCTCCCAAAATGAACATTTACCATAATTCATTTTGTCCATTTTGAATGATATTATTTATGGAAATAACGTTAAACTCATTGCCTCAGGTCAAGATTAAATCCGAATTAATTAAACCCCTCTTCGCGCAAGATCTTGGATTACGGATTCCGTGATCTTCATTTCTGTAAGCGGAATTCGTTACTATGTTAATGCAATCATCTCCATTTTAATTAAAAATCTCTAACTACCCGTGTTTCTTGATTAGGCGAAGGGATGTGCTGAGCAAACCCTGGGGAGGCTTTGCTTTAGGGGCTTTGTGTTCATGCACGGCCGAGGGCAGATCATATTAATTAGGCATCTTTGAACCGCGTTGCAAATTAATGGCATTTTATGGCAAATTTCAGCTGTGGAGTGTCCTTTAAGAATATCGTTTCAGTTTTCATACTATCGAAGGTTAACCAGAGAATAAAAAATATCTTTACAAAGAAACATTATAAACACTTTATTTTAGAATCTTTTAAGAAAATAAAAATGGACATAATTATTACTACATTACATTATTTAACGGTTTATAACAATTTTTTATGTTTTATTTATTACAGGTGTCAAAATTGATTTTAAGAATTTGATATAGATACTGGAATGTGCACGCATGTGGAACATGTAATTGTTACATTTTTTATTAGAAAAAAACCAACAAATACAATACAGGAAAAGACAAAATTGTAATATTGAGTCTGTTTTTGGCTAACATGAAATGTAATAAAACGATACTTAAAAAAATATATTATACAAACACAAGAAGAATAATTTTTGAAAATACATTACTTACATATTATATTTTTAATATTTGCAAATTTAACTTTGTGATTTATGTTCATTTTAATATTGATTATTTAACTTACATAGTAAAAAAATTAACATAACATTGTATTTACAAACGGGTAACCGAGTCAACTTAGCCACCTTTGTTTTTTCTTTCACAACTTCACTCTACGTACGTACGAGAATGTACCTATATTAAATTCATCGGAGATTTATTATTAATAATATACATACAACGATCATTAAAGAAGATGTGATTTCTTCATCCTTAATAATAAAGCCAAACCCGCCAGGTAGTATACTAAATTATACGTGTAATATTCTTGTTTTTTTTTAACTTTTCATACTTTTTCAAACGTGGCGTTATGATGCTAATACAATCAACAATATTCTTATAATAAACGAACATTATTCCAGCTTAAAAGAGGTCAATCATTCCGCCATCAATCGTATACGATTTATGTGGCTATTATTACCACTCATATCCTAAAAGTGTACCATTATATTTGGTAGCATGCTTCTATGTAGGGCATTTAAACGAGTACAGTTGTACGTAGGGCATAGATAATACATATTTAATGTCACGCGGGTTGGCACTGCATTATTCTTGCGTAAACTGAAGTATCCGCTAGATTTTCTCACGCCATTCTTTGTAATATTTTCATTTACTTTTTTCCGTTGTCAATCTCTCTCTCTCTCTCTCTCTCTCTCTCTCTCTCTCGATTTTTTCCCGAATTTCCAATCCACTTTTCGCGCCGAAACTCCATTTCATTATTTATAAGGAACGTTTTGTAGTTGGCAAATCGAAAAATCACAGACATTTTCGTTCACCAGAGACGTCTTCAAATCCTCTGCTCCCGCCTCCCCCTATCAGACCTTCCCCTTCCTTTCACATCCTTTCCTACTCCGTCACCACCGCACCTCTCTCCCCCGCGCCGCCCCACACAGACACCCCGGCCGCTCTGGTGTTTATCAATCAATATATATATATACAGCTTAACGGTAAATATTTGGTTGAAATTCAACTCTAAATATCCTGACCATCCGACAAATAATCGGATTCCGATTCCAAAGCTTTCTCTATTCGTATTATTTATTTGGAGCAGCGATATCCAAACTTATAATATTTTCAGTATTTTTCCTCCGTTTATAAATGTTTAAACAAATTAACCATCTATTAATGCACAGTGTACGGTCACGCATTGTGAGGAAGCTTTCTGTAATTTTTTTCAAATCATAACATGTTTCAATATAAAAAATTATTTTATGTTATGTACTATGTATCATAATAAATAGTTGTACTCATACAGTATAAATAACCGAGCAATAAAACGATATAAAATAATAAGCATATCAATTAACTTAATTAATTAATATAATTATTTTAAGATTTGCAAAATCAACTTTGTGGTTAAAATCCATTATTTTAAATTGTTAACTTTGTTTTATTAACCACTTAATGAATTACAATACATATACCGGTTTCGAAAAATATCATTTTCTTCTTCAGGATGTCATTACCTAATCAAAAACATATATTATTGTTTCTTTTTAACTCGAATCTGTTGTTAAAAAACAATAATTACTTAAAAAATTAATTTATTACCTAACTTAAATTGTTACTCGGTGATACAAAATTACTAGAATAATTTAAAAAAAAAAATTATAATGGGACTTGTGGTTAAATTTATTTGGTTATTTATAATTTTTTGATTAGTTTTACACGCTTCATTTATCTCCAAGGATTCCAAATTATTTAATTTATGACCAACAACTTTTACATGCAAAATAAACACTCCCAAATTTTTATCAAAATAAAATTATACAATTTTTATTTGTGATACAGGCATATATGTCTATAAGTTAATTAAACAAATTATAATAAACTCACGCATAACGCATACATAACTTCATTTTCCAGTTCCATTTTCATCATAAACTCTTAATATCTTATCTAAAATATAATGATGTATATAAATTCCAAATTTATTGGAAACTAAATTGGTTGATGTGGCGAAATGGTAACTCGTTTCACCGAATAGAAAAAGATCCGGTTTCGTATCCCGGTAGCAACCAAATATGCTTCGATACGTTGATTTTACTGTATTTTTCTTATTGATTAATTTAATTATTGTTTTTAAAACATCACAAAACTATGTTCTGAAATTGTAACTTCACAATAAACAACTTTAAAATACACGAAATATTGTTTGTTCATAGCTAAAATTGACTATTGCTATTTTCCAACGGTAATCGGCTAGCTGAAGACGTATTTTGTTGTATTAAATCATATAATGTATGGTCGACAAACAACCGATAACTTTAAAATCACATTTGTCAGGTATCATCTATCGACCTATAGTTTGGGCGTTTGTGATTTACATACACGGGGCACAGAAGTACAAACATCAAACAAAACTGCCACGATAACATTTTTGAAGCATTAGAATACTTTGTGCTATTATACCTACCCGATTCAGCAATATACAAATGGAATTATTAGTTGTATTTAGACACAGCAAATAGATTAGAACTTAGAATGATTTTTTGATTATAACATTTTTTTATTCTATAGAAAGTTTACTCGCATTATCATAATAAATTTTAAATTAGATTTCTCTCTAATCTATGTCTATGGGGAATTCTAATCGATGTCGACGTTTTATCCTAATCTTGACTATCCAATTTGTAATTACGTTTATTTAATACCCTATTCATATTATGTATATTATACCGCTGCGATAATGCTGTTTCTAATCAACTTTGTTGATTTTCATTATGTTAAATCTGATTAACTTTATGGTTTCCGTAGCCGATTCAATTTAAGTTTTTTAATGAACAGTGCTTTTTAAGAACGAAAGTAATATTTTTTGTTAGTATCTCAACATCATTTAGTTTTATTAATATGTTAAGCACTCGCCACATTTCAACATATCATATGCTCATTGTTATTTTTATTATGATTTTCTGTATTCATATTAATTTCGCACGGGAGCTACCAATTAACTGATTTTCTTGTACCTGTTTTGCAGATGCGCGGAAGACTATTTGATTTAGGAAATAAAGATTGTATATTGAAATAGTCTCTGATAGTAAGATTCGGAGAAAATAAAATTTGGGATTTCGTTCTATAACCAACGTTGAGGGCATTTTGGGAATTGTACATTTTTAAGACAACCTTCTCGTTGTCTGAATGTTATCTGAATCCACATGCAAAACACGAAAATATCGAGAAAGAACATTATATCATTTATTTATTCGTTTACTGTTACGGTGACATTACTTTCTTTAAACCTACGAGTAAGATAGTAGCTGTACATATCAATGTAACTTGATACATTAAATATTTATTTATTAATTAATTTTACAATACAGGTTTGGTATAATTTTTTTTTAAAACCACATGAGCAGCTACACAGTAGCATGGAGTACATATATAAAAATAGAAATTTAAAAATAAGCTAAACA
The DNA here is from genome assembly GCA_031772225.1 of Eubasilissa splendida. NCBI lineage: Eukaryota > Metazoa > Arthropoda > Insecta > Trichoptera > Phryganeidae > Eubasilissa > Eubasilissa splendida. Next base: position 16,058,794 of record CM062859.1, on the reverse strand, counting down.
AACTATAAAAATAAAGATTCAACACAGAAAAGACAATAGAAATTTAGGTTTGACCCATGTATCTAAATCAGTTGTATCTTTGACTCAGAACAGCATCAAAAACATCACTCTTATATTTAAACATTGAACATCGGAATATATCTACAAGACCATAACTGTTCCCGAGCCTGTCAAGTCTTTGTGTGGGTGTATTCCTATAAAAATAAGTACGTATATGATGAATTTACATGGAACCGCACCGACGACCTGGTACTCCGCGCAGGAACATGGTATACAATTTAAACAAATATCTCATAGAGACAAAGCTATTATTTAATTATATTTAATGTAAATCCGGTAATTGTGTGTTATTGGACACATTCAAATATTCCTAACTTAAGCTCACAATTTGTTTAACTTTTTTTATCTTCGTTTAAGTCTCAGTATAAGTATTTTTTTGTGTAAACAGTTTTTATTCGATCGTTGGTATAAAATATTTACTTTTGGAAAGTACACCCAGTAGTAAAATAATTTTACTCTCCCATATCCGATGGTAAAACCACCTACAGCTGTTTCAAAAGTCATTTGTAACATTACTACTTTGAACGTTGCAGTATACGACAATGAATCTTTCAACATCCCGCTATTTTAGTGATAAGAGTTCGTCCGACGATATTCTTGCTGTTTAATTCATATTACCGATGATTTTTCGCCAGTGAGTGACAGATAAAGTGACATATTTCAAGCGTACGGGTGAATAAAACCGTAGATAAAGCATAAAGCATACAAATGTATGTATTGCCAATGGTGAATATTTAAAATAAATCAATTTTGGTAAAAATCGCTGTTACGAGTATTTGATGAATATTCGCCTTGCCACAATATTAGGCGAGATTGACTTTTTTGAAATTTGACGTACAAATAACTTTTTTTTTACCACGGGCGATGGTAAAAAGTTATTATAGTACAAATCTCATTATTTAGTTTTTCATACTTTTCCTAAACAATTTTTTATTGGATAATTTATTAATTATTTTAAGTTTTATTGTAATATTTTTAGTAATATATTTTTTAAATATCTACTTTATGTGCTGTTGTCCCATCTAATGGCTCTTTTACACATTAATGCTATTTTTCTATACAATAAATGTAACAATAACACTTACACCTTTCTTCCGTACGGGAAACAAGAATGCAGTCAAGGGTGGTTCGCCGATCTCAGCTTCTCTCAACCGGCGATGATGATGATGATTATGAGATCGAAAGAAATGAAACACAAAAGATGTTCAATAGTGTGCCTAACACTATGGGGGCAAAATTGAGAATAGCTGCCGCCTGCAGAATACCCTGTTTTTATTCAGATACTTAACAATACATATAGTCATATTTGCAAGTACCTACTCGGCGACAGGCCGCTGCCGTGATGTTTTACTAAGACGTCTTTGTTTTCCTGAAATCTAACCCACGGGTTTTTTGGCACCACGGCGATGATTACACCTTTAAATTTTTAACACGTGTCTTATCATATCAATTATATGGCGCCTCCTCGGCGAGTAATTCTGTGCGATACAACCTGTATAGGTATCGTCTACGAACGTATATCGCAATGATACCGCGTCATCATCATGTGACAACACGTACCATCTTCAGTAAAGACGAATAATTGATTCATTAACCATGCTTACCTCAAAAACATGGACTGACCGAGAATATGATGCATTATAATTGAATCAACAACTCACAACATAATTTTTTTTACAAGGGCTAAAGAACAGACAGATATTATACTCGTATATAGGTATTGTTCTTGTGAATGCCTTCGACAGCTATTATTCCCGGGTTTCCTATTGATAATATGGTCATGTATGCAGAATGAACACTACCACTTCTTTTGATTGACCGTTACTGTTTCTCTGGCGTCATGGCTGGTCACATGTTATTGTTACTCTTAACTCTGGGGAAATGCGCACTCCCGACGCTCGGATTATTCCTTACCAGACGATGTACTGATCGTAATTGGGCTCCGCTGGTCGTTTGACCGCGATCCTTCAATCTCCGAAAGGCGGAAATATTCACAACATAAAATGACAAGAAATCCCAGATTTATAAAAATATTTTTTTATATTATATCTAGGTATATGTGTAATATAAACTAATCATTTTGTTTTCTTCGTAAACTGATATTTGCGACCTGAATTTTTTTATTAGCAATTCTCAAATGTCGCGTAGAATAGAATACGTCAGACTACAGCAGTGATGGCGAACTTTTTGGGGTCGGCGTGTCAAAATTTCAGAATACCTAACATAAGTTTGCTAGCGTGTTACGTGGCGGGATACGTGGTCTTTGATAACTCTGAAATTAGTGAACGCTGGCTTGTCGCCCAAAATGCTGTGGCGTGTCACCTTTGACACGCGTGTCATAGGTTCGCCATCACTGGACTACAGTGATGCGAAAAAAAGTATAGTTTAAGGCCATTGACCCCAATGTTTATGTATAATATATACGTACCTATACATATGTACAAATATATTGATCTTCGATGGTGCTTGTTTTTTTTGATGTCACCATTTTACTTTAACATCTTTTACTTTTTTATATTTATGAATCGTTTTTGGTTAGCTTTAAAGGGTTGTTATTGAATGTGCTTACAAAATCACAGACACTATACTCAATTTGCATATAAAACAGAATTAATATTACGGTCGTTTTCAAAGCACTGTTTACTGAAATGCTTCCTCAGCCCGGAACGTCTTCCGCCCCCGGCATACTCATTATTACGGCGTCTAATTAACCGGCAGCGAAGGACAATATGCAATACTGGATCTCAAATTTTACCGGGTACATGAATAATTTCCTAATTAACAGTTTCAAGTATTGACTCTGATTATTCATAAATGCTCATTGCTGGGAAGAGACAAACGTACACCTATAGCAGAATACAAACGTACATATTTCATTATTCACTTATGATGAAATTATTTAGAATACAGGTAGTTTTTTACTAATATAATTACAATAATCAGATAAAATCACTTAGAAAGATTAGTTTTTTGAGATTTATCGCAAACTAAACGATGATAGGTCTTAATAGTCTCCAATTAATATTCTCCAAGTGGAATGCGTAGTATGGTGAAAAAACGTACTAATTCTATTTGGACTGCACAATGGAAGGATCCGAATAATCACAAAAGTAATCGGATTAAAATCATTAAAAGATCTATTACCTGGTTGTCCAAAAGGAAAGTCTCCAAGAGAACAATATCAGATATCTCTAGAATGAGAATTGGGCATTGCCAGGCAGCCTCAAATTTATTCAGATTGAACTTAATAAATTCCCCGATGCGAGTGTGGTGCCAAGGAGCAGACCCTTGATCATATCTTTTTTGCTTGTCCATTGCGGATCACAGGTTTTTTTTACAGTAATCTCATCAATGCTAATTTTCAACTCCCGGTTAACTTGTGTCAACATCTTTCCCTTAACTCGCCACATTTAATCTATATAGTATCAAATTTTTTGAACGATAATGGTATTGACTTGTAATATAATATTTCTTATTCTGTAATATTATTGTACTTTTTATATAAAATATAGTTTTAACTTGATTAATGGCACAAATCACTCTTGAATAGTGGATTACTTATGGAAAAAAAAGAAGGCCTCAATAGGAAATTATATATTATATAAAAAGGATCTATGAGGAATGAAGTGATTATGAGATATGTTTGTATATGTGTTATTATATTATAGATCAAAAGGATAAACTAATATGCCTCATATAATAATATCAGTGGTGGGTGCCCTATTAATCACCCATCATTGACATGTTCGTTTGAATATAGCGGAGTGTATCGAATAAGTGTATATGGCCAGAGCAGGTTATGAAACGAAAGATGAAACAACTTCATTGTTGAGCACAGCTACAGGTTAGAGGTATACAATAGCCGTAAAATAAAATAACTACACGCAGATGCATTTTCTCGAGATGTTATCTGGAAGGCGGCAACGAGAAGAATGGCGCTCTGGAGCGGGCCTCCCGGACAGCTGATGATCACATGGTTAATGTGGCTTAGATACCAGGTGTGTTTTTACAACTGTTAGGAGCTCTGGTTTTACCCGCTTTATTCTGGTGCGACTCACCGACGCCGTCTTCCTTCTGGAGTAACCAAGAACATACATTTTGAGAGTCATTCTTGTGGCATTCGCAAGATGTATCCAAGCCATCTTAATTGAAATATTTACATATGTACTAGTAGAGGCTCCATGCCGAGGAAATACCGAGATAAGCAAGACCCGATTCAATAATATTACACTTGCTCCTTCCATAAGTCACCCCATTTCGGAAGCCTAACCTGGTTGATTGGTCAACAAGTACGGAAGCGGCGTAAGACAGGGGAAGATGGAAACGCCTCGTTTAGGCATTGAGAACCAGACGACCCCACTCCCCTAGGATAAGGCTACGAAAATAATAATAGTGATGACTAATTTCAATGCCAATAGTTTGAACAAACGTTAAAATAATTTCATTAATCATTTAATAAACCGTATTAATGTAAGCGTGGTGTTTACTATATGTGTACATCCATCTTTTTTAATATACGTAGATAGATTCAGTCTAGACGTTCAATTTAAAAAAATAAATGAATCTATCGAGATTCCACTACATACTTTTTAATTATATTACCTTGTCATACTGATCGGTCAATCATAATGTATGACCATATTGATCGCATTACTGTGAATTAAACTGTCTCTTTTTTTCAGTAATGTATTATTATTTTTGAATAGTCTAGCCATAATGTACGAGATAAATTCTATGAATATTTGGTAAACCAGGTCGACCTTGACTCTCTCGTATAAATTTTAAACAAATTCAGTCTCGTATTGCAAGAGTCTAAAAAAACCTGAAACATTTTAATAGAATTTTAAATTTTCTTTAATCCGCCAAGTCCTTTCCCTACCTTGGCCAAATAAATATATTTTTTCACCTAGGCTAAGATGGAATAATGTTTTTTTAATATATTCATATAATAAAAATAGTGTGTAAATGTTACAGTGCATTTTAAACAAAAAAAATCCCATCATTGATACGATTGTTTAAATACCTAGTGGAATGTGTTTAGTTTATATTATCTGATGAATAAATCGATACGTAATTAATTAGCATTCATATAATCTTTTTACTTCAGAGATTTATATAGGTTTGTGTCGGTCCTGCTCTTGCCCCACAGATATGGCCGCGTAAGGAATCACCTGACAGCCATATAATACCGACACGCACCGACCAATAGCGGATGACAATCATCGCGACGGACGAGCCCCAGGAGCTAGCCAACGACTTCTCCGCAAACCGTTCTTTCGACAACATTTAAAGCGAGCCATCCCAGTCTTCAACATTATTTGCGTTCAACTTTATACTCGTAGTACCTGCAATTATAAATCGTCCCGCAATAAACGACAACTTTTGTAAATTTTGTTTTATTTAAATACCTTGCTCAAAATACAGCATAAATATTCACACGCACATTCATATACATTGCGACATGCACCCACACGCATGAGATATTGAAGCGAGTTAGGGCCTTCACTCTCACCATGCACAAAACCTTCTGATCCGAATCGCATAACCTAAAAACGTTGATCACTCCATCCGTGTGTCTCGACAACTCAGATCACACATATCGATCATAATTCATCCCACACACAATAACCACCGAATCCCTAAAGTTTAATGTCGAAATACTCGACAACCTATTTTCGGAGCAATCGGCATTCATTGCCACAACCTCTGTCGGTGTACGAACTAACAAAACTGAAAATAATATTTTGTATAGACTCTTTACTTATTAGTTGATTACATAATACCACGTGTCATAAAGTGTAAATATGCTTACCCCCTCAAAATATCTACGTCGTGTTTATCAACCCTCACTAAGGTTTATTGTAGGGCGAACCCGTTCTATTTTTTATTTGGTTTTGAAGAAAATCAACCTGGCTAATAAACCACCATTCCGGGCTAGAGATATTGTACAAATAATTATCTATTTGGTTAACGTTAAGTGAACGGTAGAATACGTGTGCAGGTATTTCTTAGGTTAAATTACATATGTATTATAAATGAAATTTCCAATGTAAGCACCGTTAACAATCCAGAGTGGGTAATTATGACTGACACTATGCTATTTTAAATGATCTTTTAATTAATTTATTTTTATTCTTAATCAGGAATATAAGTAATCCGATTTTTTTTTATTAATAGGTAATAAATTTATACAAGATTCTTCTGTGTATTCCTGGTACATGGTCATGACTGCCCGTTAAGTATCGAAAACTTGTTTAAATCAAGAATGCTGTTATTATGTTGAGTAGCCAAATTCGAATAATCAGGTATCCTCTTTCCGTACTCCTGCCTCTGTCTACCTCATCTTCCACACCTCGTCTGAAAATTAATATTATTAAAATTTTCAGATTTTGTGTTTTTCGCAATTATTATATATGTACATATTTTTACCAAATTGCATTACTAATGTGCGATTCTCGTAATAGATATACAATAAAATGTGAAATCAATAATAAGTAATATTTTTTCTTACATTTGCATTTAAAGCTATCGCTTGTGGTATGAAAAATAGCGCAGATTCCAAAGACTAGGATTGGACGCGATATTTTGGTCGCTATACGAATATCTTATCTTCGTATTAAATATGGACGTCATAGGTAAGATACTTGTACCTTCAAGAAATTTAAAAAAATGTTTTTTTTACGACTATGTCGCCTGATTTGGATCCAACGTCCCTGGAGCCTGGATTTGCGATCTGAAATTTTTCTGTTTTTCTTGTATGATAACCATTACAATTGTTATTTTCGATACAATTAAAGATGGCACTTGAACCCATTTTTAAAGATTCTTTTATAAGACTGAAACACAAATTGTTGCTAAAGGTAGTAGATAGAAATAGATTCTCTTAAGTTCCTTACAAAGTCTTACTTACTTATTTACTTACCATCACGCCGTTTCACCATACGGGTAGGCAGAGAGGATAGAGCGCTACACTCTTCTGTCCTGAAACAATTCTCGTCTCTTCCACATTCATACATCTTCTCATACATGCTCGTCGATTATTGTGGCTTCTAACATGACCATCTTCCAGGATCTGATTTACCCGGTCATGACAAGTCTTCCTCGGACGTCTTCCATTTGTGGTGCCATCAACACTTGCCACCTAAGTGATCCTTTCTTAATTTTACTCACTATACTATGATCAGCTTTACATTTTTTCCTTATTTCTTCAATATTTACTCTGGCATTAGATCTGTCGCATAAACGCCTAAGTGATATTATTTCCACTGCATTCAGTCTTATTTCGTTCCTCTTCTGCTAGCTCCAGCCCTCACTTCCACACATCAGTATCGGTGCCAGGATTCCGTTGTGTACCGCTAGTTTTGACTCGGTTGACAAATTCTTATCAGATATAATAAAGAAAATAAAGTTACTAAATTAGTTCCATATGAACCATAACCAAACTTTTTTAATAACTAATGCTAATAAATAAGATTTAATTATTTATTACTATGAACTTTAGTTTTAAATCCCTAATCAGATGAATTATAACCGAGTTTCTTGGCCACACGCATTCTCCCCCTACTTAATCGTTAATAAATAAACAGACTATGTACATAATTGAATTTCTCATGGGTATTTTTTGTAGCCTTATATATCGGGTTTTGCAGCCTGAATGTAGAAAAATAATTATTTCGTACTTTGGTCGCGTTGCTAAAGATAGCTTAGAGAAATTGATGATCATCAAGTTGAAGGGCAAGAAGTCGATCTTCAACGAGAAGACTTGAGTCTCACTACTCATGCTAACAAGACGATGCTCAGTCATGTGCATATAGACTATGAGATAGTGGCCAATATCAAAGCTATAATATAAAATATATTATATAAAAATAAATCTTAAGTTATGAGCTACAATCTGGCAATACCGTGTCGTCAGCATTTGGGCACATCGTTAACCTATCAACCGGCAATACCGTGTCGAAGGTTTGCTCACACGCCAGACGCTGACCGAAGTGCTGAGCTAACACTAATTTTAGCTTTAGGCGGTCATCCCTGTTGATTTTATCTGTATGGTTATACATTCCAAGTGCTTCCTTCACATGAACCTTCTAATGTATCAGACATCGTATGATTTTGGATCTTATAAATTAACAAATATTATTATCGCATTACTTTATATTAACTAGAGTTTGTTGCGTTTCTTTTATTTGTAGAATTTGATTTGATTAATTTTATTGATTTTCTGGTTATTCGTGAATCACTCACCAATCTTTAATATTCACATTTTTTTATCGTTACTAAGAACTTGAAGAGAAATATGAAATATAATTATTGTGTGTTGGATAAAAAAATTTTTTTTAAGAAGAACACATTTTTTTGAAGTTGTATTTTCAGAATGTAGTTCCGTGATATTTTAATACAAATTAAATGTATCAACTTGAAAGACAGAAATAAATCTAAAATATTCTTGGTTGCTACCGGTAGCATAGATAGATTTTTTTGTTGTATATCTTTTTAATTGATTAATTTAATTTGATTTAAAGAATTATTTTACTTCTGATTTTAACATTTCTTTATTATTCTAGTTCAATGTGCTTTCATTACTTCTGTGTATTTTATATCTATATTATTATTGTAATTAATTTATTTTATTGAGGAATTTTGACAGTGTAAACAACATAATAACTATTTAACATATGGTACTAATAATGAAAATCCACAAAACTATTTAGATACATAGGTGTGTTTAGATGCAGAAAATAAATTAAAAGAGAAAAAGAGGGAGAAAAGGTGGGGAGGTTGCAACTATTGTTGCGGTAAAGGGAGAACAAGATGTGTTTATACGTAAAATGATTAGCTAAAATTGAGATAGTGGTGGTTTATAAGAAGAACACTTTGAGCGTAATAAGGCTAATGTTACAAAAGTAAATTTCTCATTAAGGTATTTGCATAACCGGAGAATGAATGAATGTTGTCTGTAAAATGTAGGTAACTGATACAAGAAAAAAAGTGCTCATCTCAATACGGATTCTGATCTAGTGAGGTGGGCGGGGATCTGATGAAATTCACTTGTTAGTATTGAATGATTGCAAGTAAATAAATAAATATTTTTAAAATCCTGCAAACATCAGTCAGATGTATTGCAAACGCATTCATAAAACCGCGTATTTTAATTGTTGATTAGGGTCCTTTTATTTATGTTTATATATCCTTGAATATATTAAATTCTTAGCAACGCTCACTAATTTAAAATAGCCAATTTAGTTTTAGTGGGGCGAGCTGCCTTTCTTATCTCTTTTCGTTTAGTTCCCGTAAAACTGAGCGCTTAAGACCCTTTCAGAAACGGCAGATTACTAAAGACGGAACCGTGATATGTTACAGCAATGGCAATTTCGCCAAGATTTCTTCCACACTTCTTGGGTTATTCTTGAGGCACCCCGTTACCCGGTTGCTCTGATTTTACCCGCTATTTTCCTTTCTCTCTAGCGTCACCGATCCTGGCCTCCCTGCGTCCTACCTGTGCTGAACTGAAGTAATTGCTTTGGGAAGCTCGGAAACGTGTTTATAGCCTTTTCCTTATTTTATTTGTCCAGGCCTGTTTGACTGTTTTCTTAAATTTAATGATGCCCCAATGTTGATTAACAAATTGAAGAGATTTTTTGCGCAGGACGAGCGTATCTTGAAAACAGACAAAGAGAAACAAGTCTTTGTTATATTTTTATTGAATATGAACCATAATATAATTTTTCAGCTTTCACATAACCATATCTACTTTTTACTTTTCGTACATGTAAAAAGGTCATCATAAAGTAATGAAATCTATAAAAAATCGTGCCTATTCTTATACGGAGTTTGAACAATTTAATAGTTTTCGAATCAATTTTAATACTGTATCGATTTAAATATTTACATTTAGATAAATTATAGTTTGTTTCAAAATATTCTTACATGTAAAGATCTTTGATTCTAATCTTTCAGTCTATTTTTGAATATTGCGTTTGTTCAATCTTTATAGTAATCCATGGATCGTTGGTCTCCGTGCACGAGTCTAGACGCACCGTTATATAGACACCATGGTCCCTCTTCTAGTACCTATAAGTTCTCTCTCCCTATACTTAAGTGCACGACTCCCTGTGTGTATTGCCTAAGATTCTGTAAAATAAAGTACTTTTACGCTTCTAACGTTATTGTGCGTGATCGGTTTCTCGCTACTGTGCGTACCGAAATTAGTGTTTTCATCTTGCTATTGTGCATAGTGTGTGCCGTGCCACTTCGCGCTATCAACGAAGTGTGGTTTTCCGAAGTCAGAAGACCTGTGGCTACAATAAATAAATCCAGATAAAGGATAACCTCATGTAGGTCGTGTTTTCCTAGTATCCGGTTGGGCCTTGAGCCCTCCTGTCTTATCCTGTACCAAATTCTTTCCATCCATCCTACATCCCAAATTCGATCCCCTTGTGCAAACAGCGCCAATAATCACATCTTTAACAATATTGTTTATTTTTATTCATAAAATTGGAAATCATTTTGTGAATAATTTATTTTCCACCTCTAGTTTTTATTGTAAACGAAAACATTGAACGGTTACCGGGATTCAAACCTGAATCTCTTTCCAAACCAGAGATGGTGCATTATCCAACTATGGTACAATACAGGTTCGAATCCCGGTAGCGCAACAACAATATTTTTCGATAAAATTGATTTTATATGTATATCTTTTTAATTATTACATTTAATTAGTATTTAAAATATCACAGACCTATGTTCTGAATAATTACAACTTCACAATACGAATGTGTTCTTAATAAAAATATAATTGTTTTAAATTTTAATATTCTTACTACACATTTACTGTGAATATTTCATTATTCTGTGGCTATTTGCAGCTGATTCTGATCTGCTACAATGTCAATAAAATTTGAATACGTCATACATGAAAAGGCGTAATTTATTTGATTGTATTTTTTCAATCCGTTCGAAGACACTTTCCATGTGTAGTTGCTACACCAATGGTAAATAAATGCCTTTGTGGTGTGCCGCCCTGATTACTACAGCAGAGTATGTGCAGGTCTACCGAAACTAAGTAAACAGGATACAATCTATACTATATACCATGCCGCAGCTGGGAGTATATTCGTTTGCTGATAAATTGAGTTACATGCTTCTTGTACAAAACAGCATCTTCATTGGATTAAGTTTAAGTACTACACAAAAAAATCCAAATTGTAGTTCATTTTGAGTTTTATTAGTAAATCTTTAATAAATATCACATTGTATTAATTATTATCTATCTTATTAACTAAAACAGAGATTGCAATCTGTAACAAGATTAATTTTACTTAATGATTACTTAAACTTTTGAATATACTTAAATAACTTTTCTTTTCACTACAGCGGTTTTTTTATGGCGGCCGGTTTTAGAGCGACTGTACCTTCGTCAAAGCAGAATAAATCTGCCGTAATGGTCGGCATCAAAAATTAATATCCCACTAAAAACGTCATTATTTTAGTTAAATCGTTTAAAATTTATATTCACAAATGAATTTAAATATATTAAACATTGATATAGTACCACAATTAAATAAATTAAGTAGTATTTTTTTAAGCTTTATATATTATTTAAAATCAATGTCTGGTTAATAGAACTTATTTTTTCTATGATTTGTTCTGGATATTGAAGAAATTAAATTAGAAAGCTCAAATAAACTGGTTACGTAAGACTAAATCTTTTGCTTTTGCATTTGTTTACTATTATAACATAAAAATATATATTAATATAATTTATTACAAACTGATTCCAATGGTTAACAATTTTTCTTCAATCCAACCTATTCGTATAAAGGCACCAGTGGCGTAGCAACAAATTACTGGGCCTCCGGGCAAATACACCGGGCTTTTGCCTGAAATATTAACCCAAAACACATTTATTACTTTAAAATAATTTTATTTATAGTACAAATTAAATGTATCAATTATAAAGATATACAGGAAAATTCAATTTATCGAAAAAATATTTTTGTTGCTACCCAGATTCGAACTTGGATAATTATTTTTTCGATAAATTAAACTTTCTGTATATCTTTCTAATTGATACATTTTATTTGTATTAAAATACCACAGCACTATGTTTTGAAAAACTACAACTTCACAATAATAATGTGTTCTCTTTAATAATTATTTTTATTTATGTTAATTTTCAAAATCAAATTTTTATTTCGAATAGACTTTTCTACTTAGAATTTGCTGGTCAAGGAGACCATTCTTTCCGGAATTTTTCTTCATCAATTCCATATCCCGATATATGACAGATTTAATATGGTAAAAAAACGTACGAATTCTATTTGGACTCCAAAATGGATAAATCCAAATAATCATAAGGGTAATCGACTTGAAATAATTCAAAGATCTATTCCCCGCACTCCCTGGTTCTCCAAAATGAAAGTCTCCAAAAGAACGATATCAAATATCTCTAGAATGTGAATTGGACATTGCCAGGTAGCCTCACATTTATTCAGATTGAACTTAATAGATTCCCCAACGTGTGAAACCCACGGCCATATCTTTTTTGCCTGTCCATTACGGATCACAGGTTTTTTTTTACAGTAATCATCAAACGTCACTGGTTATTTTCAACTTCTGGTTAACTTGTTTCATATTTTTTCCCGTAACTCGCCGCATTTAATCTATATAACGACAATGGTATTGACTTGTAATATAATATTTCCTATTCTCTAATATTGTTGTACTTTTTTCTATAAAATAATGTTTTATCTTGATTAATGGCACAAATCACTCTTGAAGAGTGGATTGCCTATTTAAAAGAAGAAGACTTTTCTACTACTGGCCTAAAATGGGTTTATCTATTTCAAAAGTTAGTTGCATTTATTCAGCGATTCTGGGCCCCCGGGCCACTGCCCAGGCTGCCCAAGAGGTAGCTACGCCATTGAAAGGCACATATATCCAAAGTAACGATCAAATCACTTGTCTCCACTCTTTATTTTGGCAATTCCAAAGGTCTCTGAGTGTGCGTTAAAACATTTTTATATATTTTAGTTTTATTATTTACATAAACATCTTTATTACTGGGGTTCGTTTTACGCACAACTATATAATTTTAATTGCGGGATTGGGCAATTTGCTTCAGAATTACACGTCGCTTTATAGAAATAGTAAAAATGTTTTTTTATGGCATTTTCTTTTCATAATCTAGAATGATCCGGGTGTACTTTATATTTGTCATAAATATTATTTTACGAACGCAAATCAAATCCGGAATAGAGTCTCTAAATAAGTGTTTCTAAAATCTTCTGATTAATCTGATCTAGATTCTACAAACGTTAAAGGTTTTGTCTTGTTTGACATACGATATTTTCAGTATGTGTTTTTTTTTTTTTTACTATATTTTTTTTTTTTTTTAATTAACACTAGACTCACAAAACGTCTTGATAGACGTTTGTCTGCAGGTACATTTTATAACCATTTGTTGCATTGAATAAACTCAAAAACATAACTATTAATCAGTCGCCGTTTAAACAATTCATATCATTCTTACAAGTAAGACAGCTTATTATCGATAATTCATTTTTTAATAAATTCTTCTAAATTGGGAGAAAACGTGCTCTTTTGTAGTTTATTTTTTATTGTAGGAAAAACAAATTCTATTGTCCTCGATCCATACTTACTGGTGGTTTTGGAAATCGTTAGATTCAGATTAGCTACACCTCTATTATTTTTTCCGAGTGAAGCTACTTTATTTAGAATGTCGTTGTTATATTGTCTTTTATTAAAAGGAACAATAACAGCCCGTGTACAGGAAGAACGTTTGCAGAAGAATATAACAATTTTAGATTATGCCTCAATTTAAATGCTTTCAGGCTTACAATATTTTTCACTATGGCTGTTTGAAGATTTTATATTTGTTTTATATTTGAGTTACACGTGTGACACCACGATCGGATCCCATATTTTAATAATGACCCGACCAAAGGAAAATAAATTATTCGTAAAACCGGCTTTGGGATTACGTAATGAATTTTGTAGAATCTTCCTAGCAATGACCTGAGATTGGAGCAAATCTTATTTATTTGCAGATTCCATTTAAAGTGTTCATCAATAATTAAACTAAGGTTAAGGTAATGCGACTTAATAAATTGAATCGAGGTACATTCACAATTGCTTGATGTGCAGTTAAAGGTATGCCCAATTATGTTAGTTTAATTATATTTTGAGCATGAGGTGATCTTAACATTAAGTGTTAACATTAATATTAACAGTTTGTGTTAACATTAATATTAACAGTTTGTAGTAAGATTTTGAATCGGTTAAACAGTTTAAATATCTGGGAACAGATATAAGAAGGAATAATGATATCCAACAAAAAATAAATATATGATAGGATAAAATCAGTAAACGGAAATCACATCATTTAAGGATTATACTATATATAACACTGAAACAACTGATCGCTCTATATAGATGTGAGGCTTAGTTTCTCACTTTTGCGCATTAAAGCAGGTTGCAGGTATTCGAAAATAAAGTCCTGAGTCCCATAAGGTCGCTAGAGAAGAAGATATTTGCGAGAATAAAACTTCAATCTTAAAGACATATTAATTTATGCTATGTTTTTCATAAATTTCTGCTTAGGTGTATAACTTTTTTTATGATTATTATTGCATTAAATTTTTTAATTTTTTAAGAGCGTTAACTAAATAAATTGTCTAGAAGTATCTAGTCGCTAATTTGTGAAATGTTTCGATAATAAATTGCGGTTTTACACCACAGAAATACAGAAGTATCTACAACTATTTTTTTTCCGAATGTTTAAAAAATATTTGTTTCATTTGTCCAGAAAATATTTTTTTAAACAAATTTTTGCCATTCTGTGCTAACCCAGTTACACGATCCGATAACCCTAGCGTTGGTACTCTTCGCACCTATAATAGTACAGAGTCGCCGTCGCATCACTCCGAACCGAGAACAGCCAAAAAATACTCTTTCAAGCTTTCTATAATAATAAGATGAATGGTCTAGTTGTGTATGGAAACCGAAAGTGTAATAACATCATAACACTGACGGATGGTTACGGCGGTGGGTTGGGGGGATGGCGAGGCAGGCGGGAGTGGGTGGGGAGTGTATGCCTGGATTAATGGGCACTATCCCCTTAAGGAATTCGTTCTGACGTCACAACCCACGTGTCGCCCGAAAACATGTTTTTGACAATCAAATATTTCAATTACAACATTTGTACATACGAAAAGCTTATATATAAAATCCCAATGTGTTTCTGTGTATCACACGTAGGGAGATTGGTATATTTACATTTTATTGATTTTTATTTGACATATATTTTTGTACATCTGAAGTTAACATTCAATAATATAACACGCTTATTAGTTAACTGTGTGGGATGCAGTTGGTATCCATCTCTAATATATAGCATTGTTCTGACTACTTTGCTAGACTACTGTCTGGGTTAAAGTAGCCAGATTTTGCCGTGCTATTGTGGTGTTATTTAATAATAAATGAAGCGTCAATTTCCTTGGAAATGTTAAGTCTCAATTAAATATTTTGTTTATATATAACACTGTTGTCTTTTAAATACTAGCTGTCTGTTTCATAAATAGTATGTAATTATGAAACAGACATATCACCAAAATGGCAACGTGACGTTTTAAATTGATAATATTAAACAAAATAATAAATTGAAGCTGTCATAATAATTTTAAATTTAGAACAAACATATGTAGGTACTTTGTCTGATTTCAAAACATATTCATATATATGAATTGGGTACTCTAATAAATTATTTAATTATTGATGGATCAATTTAAATAACAACGCACATTTTTATTTCATTCCATATGAAAAGACTCCAGATACAAGTTATTTTTGACATTTGTATCGAATACGAGAAAATCAAAAATTTTATTGTTGTCTTTTTCTATTCAAACCTTTCTCTCTCGCATGATTTACGTAACAAATAACATCATTAATTATTTCTCTGATACTTATAAGAATTTAACTATTACCCTCATCTTGAAAGCATATGTAATTCGTGCAGAATTTCTCGAATTTCTTTTGAAAGCTTTACTTTAATTGCTCTTAGCTGTGTTGGTTCTAAAAAATACTGATTGTGGATCGTGCTAATGCATCACAACAAACATTACAAATAGCAGGATGTGATTAATTTATTTGGGCGCGCTGATCACGAACACTGGTGACAGTAGGCAGGAAATTAGAATTCGCATACAACATGCTAAAGTTGCCGTGAACCAACTTAGGAAAATATAGAAAGACAGTGACATCAAACAAGCAACTAAAATTATGTTGGTGCACATTCTTGTCTTTCCAATTTCCATGCATGCAGCGGAGACTTGGGCAATCCGCAATAACGACAAGCGTAAAATAAACTCCCTCGAAATGTATTGCTATAGAAGGATGTTATGCGTCCCGTAAACAGTACGAAGCACGATGCTTCAATTCTGCAACAATTCTGCCACAGCAACATTGTCATCAGTGTGATTGTGATAGTAAAGGTGCAAATTTGGCAGCACGCTAAGAGGACTCACATTGTTTGACTCACTCGTCACACCATTTGAAAATCATTGATCTAAAGATGTGACGAAATAAGCAAGGGCCTTATAACACGAAATAATATGTTAATAGGATGATTAGCCAGTCATACTGCGTTCGTTACCGGGTCAATTTTTGACCTACAAGCGCGCGCCTGTCACGATTTATGTTTTACAATTTCCTTTCCGATTGACTTGGTTTTTTACTCAACTTTTAGTATCCATTATAAGGGTCAAAACAGGAAGTAATAAATACTGTCCAAGTGAAATAGTATCCAATAGGCATTTTTTAGCCATGCCCAGCACACAGAAGCAACACATATTATGTACGTACCTATGTATATAGAGTATTTTTATTGTGTCTTCTCTGGTAATAAAAATCAATATCAGTACATTAATAAAATTCAGATTACGATTAGAAATCATTAAAAGAATATAGAACACAAAGCAAAATTCAAGTAAATTACAAGTTTCAGTTCGAGTCTCCTTCGTCTTATCCGTTTAGTAGATGTTAGCTATCATCACTTTATCAAAGCTAAACTTAATTTTTTTTACCCTGAAGTTCTTGAGTTAATACAATTTTGAATATCTACCATAAGCTGGCTAAGATTTTTGGTGTTAAAATAATTAAAATTATTCGCTATATTTATTTAGGTATAGTAATATTTCATTATAAAATTAATTAATATAGTATATGTAGTAATATAGCAAAAATTAATAAAATATTAAACAAATATCAGATATCTCATAGAGACAAAGCAAGTCCACATACTAACATATATACAACTTTCAAAAATTTGATAAAAGTGGAGATTGAGGGGTGAGAATTGGTGAATATATATAGGAATCACTTAAGCCAACCGAAAACAGGTCGTAAACCCTGTAATTACCCCATACTTCCATATATTTTCCATTAAATATAATTTTAAAAAATAGCTTTGTCTCTATGAGATATCTGATATTTGTTTAATAACAGTGCCTTTGTATGTAAACATTCAGTAATTGTGTGTTCTTGGACATATTCAAATATTGGCCAGAAAAGCTCTTGACTAGTCAAACCATTGCCTCTGGTTCCCATTGCCATAATGTTTTCCTTTTTCCCCTGAAGTATGAGACGCAGGATTTGATACTTCTCTGGATGTTTCATCATATAACCGAAATATTGAAGTTTTCATTTATTTATTAATTTAATTACTTTTTCTCATCTGAACCTTAACATCGTCACTCGTAAGTGTATCTATCCAGTTTATATTCTTTCATTATTTCGTTTGTTATTTAATTAAGATTCTCAACTGTTTTATATTTTATTTTAAACATGTCTAACTTCGTACACATAATTACAATTTCTCTTTGCCTTCTTTTTCTTCCTGTTCCCTATTAATTATTTAGGCCTCTCCTTCATTTTTTTTTTCTTAATTTTGTTTCTCTACTCTCCAGTCCTACTTGTATTTCGATTCGCTTTAATTCTTATAAGCATTTGTAAATCTTAATACGATTTTTCTCTACTCGTATAGAAATATCACAAACCCACTTCACTATCTGAAAAATATTGCGATATACAGATATAAATATAAATATACAAAAATAAGTTTGCATTTTCATTTAAGTCCAGCTTCTTGCCAAATCATTAAACTCATATATTTCTGAAAAACATTTTTTTTTCTTTCATTACTTATAAATAGTGTTCCTATCAGTAATGTTATAAGTTTAGTGCCACACAATCTGTAGAGTTGATTTTGATTTTCTCTTCTCCTACTTCAAAGTATTTATATATTTATGTGAAAATTTTCAGTGTTGACAGAATATCTAATTAAAATAATAATATCATGAATAATTTAAAAATAAATCGATTGTTTCTCAATTTTTTACAGTGAGTAATTATAAATTAATTTAATTATAAGAATACATTATATTCAAAACGATTCTACCCCTCAAATGTAACTTTGATATTATGAGAAAAATATAAATGATTTTTTGTTAGTTGTAATCAAGTCAGTGATACTGTATAAATTTTATTCCCAACACCTAATTCTTTGATTACTCCTAGAAACTGTAACTCAATTCCTGTTCGCAAACGCGTAATCGATTTCGATCCGAATCTCTATAATATATAATAATAAGATATGTAGCCCTCCCTTTTGTTAGGTACGTGTTTCATTCCGAGCACTCGTTATAACTCGATTTAAGACAACATTACATCTGTGTGTACATCCATATCTTCAGAATTGCTATCTGTGTAATTGTCAGAATTGGATTATTCAGCAACTCCATTTATTTATCACTAAGCCCGGAGTGGTTAAACATAAAATAATTACAAGGGGAGCGCTGGTTAATTTAACAAACGCAAATGGTTTATCTTCTCGTAAATATCTTATTAGTTCTCCACTTAAACTAAGTCTGAGCCCGGCTTATCAGATTGTTCATTGTATACTTAATCATTTAATGCTATGCGTTCATAATGTCACATTAAAGGAAAAAGATTTTTCAATATTTCATTATTTATTTTAATATTTATTATTACTAATATATAATATAATATATATATTTTTTTATTAGTTACTGATACATAATGTTTTTAAACTAAAGTCAATATATAAATGAAAAATATTTCTGAAAAAAAAAAAAAACAAAGTTGATATCGTTAGGAATAATATGTTGTGAACAATAGTAACGTTATTAATAAAAATTAAATACCTATAAATATGTCTCGAGGAAGACACGATATTTATGACACGGTACGACATAATAATGAAAAATAATACATATTGTGAATAAAGTATATAATAACAAGTGGAAAACGTTTAACATGAAAAATCAATTAACATAAAGAAATATTATGGTCACTGCAAAGTGATTTCATGGAATTATTTTCTTTTTATACGAAATAAAAACGCTTGAGACATGAAAATATTTCGCCTCTTAGAATAACAAAATAGTATTACCGGTCGCCACACTGTCACCAAATTGTTTAGTGTTTTATGACTCAACTTTCTATTGACTAGGCTATCCGTGTGATAATTAATAAGGATGCCGCTTGCCGTACACTACCCTTATTTTTTTTAATATTATCCAGATTACCTATCGATCACATGGTTATCGATTTATTAAGCTGTTTTTGGTTTAACAATATAACTTTCTATCGACTGTGACACCATCTGTCATTTCTTTTAACATGAAATTTTTTAAATCTGAAAAAATACTTCGTTTCCAATAGTTTAATGTAAGTGATTTCCAAGGTTTTTTTATTTAACGATATAACTTTCTATCGGCTGTGACAGCATCCGTCATTTCTTTTAATATGAAATTTTTTAAATCTGAAAAAATATTTCGATTCCCATAGTTAAATGTAAGTGATTTCCAAGGTATTAATTAATAATTTACGTAATGATAGATACGATGTAAATACTAACAGAATTTAAAATAAACTTTAATTTAATTTCTAAATTTCGGTAATGAAATCCTCATTACTTATACTTTTCATTCATGTATTGGCTGATTTATTTAACTTTAAAATAACAATAAATAACAAAACAGATTTGAAATTTATATTGACGGCCACCATTACGCCGTCGCTTAAATATTTTCTTATTACATATTATATTTCAAATATCTATAATAATTTTGCAGTGTATTTAACTGTTTACAACTTTCACTTCCGAAAGATATGATTTCATCCGAATTATCTATAACTGTTATTCTTAATTCTAACCGTATTTCTCAACTACAAGTAACCGATTCCGGCGTAAGAATAAGTCTTATATTTAATATTAATTCTGTTTGTTTATTTGTTAAATGATACGTTGTGTAAACTATACTAATAAATTAATTAATATAAACATAGTAATTTTAAGAGCAACCTTTCTAAAAGTAATTATGTAGGTAACCTACCTTTAATTAGAATAGTTTAATTAACTTAATTACTTTAATTAATGAGATTATTTACGTATTTTTATTTAGTTTCTTGTCGTTAGTTGTGTATCTGTGTATTTTAATATTTATCAGAGCCTCATACTTATCTTTATCTCCGTGTAATGTGATTCCTCCGCCCGGATCCGAGTAACCACAGCCCGCGGTCACGTGATACCGCTGACGGGTAGGTGATGATGATAATAAAAGACTTTCCTTACTGGTCGGGACATGGGATACCCTAAAACGCGTCCGTACACCCTTCGTGACGTTTCTAATACGGTAAACCTATTTGATACATATTCGAGTTGGAACCTAGTTCACATTGAATATTTGTATGCACCTTGTATACTCACGGCTGAGGTTAATGTAATAATATATTCGGTCAATATTACAGTTGTTTAATGTTAAACATTCTTTGGGACATTGGTATATTGTTTACAAGTTTTTAAATGACGAAATAATTAGTTTTTTTTCAAAATTTACACCATTGCATAACATTTTTACTAAAATATTAAAATACTTATTTAATGTATTATAAATATATACATATAAAATCAATTTTTGACGAAAAATGTTGTTTTTGCGCTACCGGAATTCGAACCTGGATCTCTATTTTCAATCCGGTGAAGTACACTACCAATTGTGTTATAACGCCAGTATTTTACATGACAAATTTTTAAACCTATATGTTACACTTTTTCAAATTAATACATCTGTCGTTCCATTAGTATATATTTATAATTAATACATTAAATTAGTATTTAAAACATCACAGACCTATGTTCTGAATAATTACAACTTCACAATAAGAATGTGTTCTCCTTAATAAAATATTCAGTTACGCTGGTCTTATTTTTCATAGCACACACGCTTATTTTAGATTAAAATTATGTGTAGGGCATGCAAATTTACCGGAAAATGTCATTACAGCTAAACCGGTAAAACGGTAATTTACTGGCAATTATAAAGGTGAAAAAACATTTAAATAAAAATAAATTGTTACATATTGATATTTATTTTACACAAAAATTACTTACACAACGTTATCTATTATACATTTGATAGAATTGCGGCGATGAAGTGTTAAAATATACAATGTATAGTGCAACTGGACTTCACGAAACTTCAGAGGACACTAAAAAGTATTTGTCGGAAGACAGAATAGCCGCCAAGGGATGAATCAATAAAGTGCACGAAATTACGGGTACACGAACCACACAACAAAACACTCAACGATCCTGCTTCCTGTAAATATCGTAGTTTAAAAATATTCTTATAAAAATAATTTACC
Organism: Eubasilissa splendida; assembly: GCA_031772225.1. Lineage (NCBI taxonomy): Eukaryota > Metazoa > Arthropoda > Insecta > Trichoptera > Phryganeidae > Eubasilissa > Eubasilissa splendida. Next base: position 16,036,984 of record CM062859.1, on the reverse strand, counting down.
GAAATCATTGGTACTTAGAAATTTATTTACTGGTAATCGGTAATGGAATTTAGTCATATTTACCGGTAAATCGGTTTACCGAAACCGGTAATGCATGCCCTATTGACGTGTAATCTTTGTATGCATTTTTCATTTTTGTAAATAATAAAATTCATAACAGACACCCATGTATGTACGTGTTATAGTAGTTAATCATCAATTTTAAAAATACATCTTTAACTATATTACGTTACAATCGCCAGTATCAGTAGTGTACACTTTGTATTGCCAATCTGTCGCTAGGTGGTGTCGTATGGCAGGACAGCAGCTTGGCCATAGCGCATTCGTCTGGTATGATCGCGGACCGGTACATTATATAATTATTTCATCATTTTTGCGCTAATTATAGCAATTTGTTTTAATTTAATAATTTAACTTGTACTGTGGTGGATGGACCACTAGTTTTAAAAAAAGTTTTTTTTTCATAATTAAAAATTATGTTTTACAGATACACTGGCTGGGGAATTCATCTTCAAAGTTATCAACTAAAGAATAATTATGATTTCACGAATTAGAAATATATTTTGTAAAACTTCATACGCCGACCTCCTCTCTAATAAATTTGGCATAATTATTCAATTATCCAATTAGCTCAAGCCCAGAAGCATATATTATATGTACATCAACCTATAAAATTGAATGTAACTGACTGTGTTTCGATTTTTTATACAATCCTATATCTTTTAATCCATCTAAACCTAATTTTGCATAGTTACTCTTTAGGATTCACAAATATACAATAAAAATGATTTGTTTCATTTTAAAACTATGTTTGAATTCCTGCTAATTTCCGCCACGGACCGCTAGTATTTTATAAAGTTATTTTTTTTAAAACATGGAGAATGTGAAGCACTAATTCAAATACGAATTGGAATGGCAAAATCAACGATGATCAGTCTTGATGAAGTTTTGGAGAAACCAGTCCATTCCAAAAACAACCTAAATATTATGGGAGAAATCTCTGGTAATCTCCATAGCACTGTATACAGTGGAAACATGTTTGATACCTTCGAGTTATGGTGCTGGAGGCGCGATGCACATCTTGTAAACCGCGAGGCGCACAGATGTCTCTATCCTCCAGGAGTTAAGAAATACCGAATGACTTTAGATAACATGTACGAGAACTATACTGAAAGATTTTAGATAACATGCACGAGAACTATACCGAAAAACTTTAGACAATGATGAATTCTTGCATACTTTACTTTGGACATGTTGCCAAAAAAAACGACTAGTCTCCAGAAACACGTGATCATAGGAACAGTTGAGGGGAAGCGAGCAAGGGAACGGTTTTTTACAAGATGGATTGATCAAATAAAGAAGTTAACAGCGTCCTCTTTAAATCCTGCGATTAAGACGGCTCAAAACCGAGAGGAATGGAGACGTAGGGACGTAACTACGCCAATATATCCAATGCGATGCGTTGGGTCTCCACACTAGTTAGGAGACTAAAAGTTTCGCGCCCAACAAGAATACATTATTTTTTTAAATCCACAAAAAAACATTATACAGAAATACCACGCTAATATATCGGGACAGGGATCAGACCACAGACCAGTAAATGAATAGATATGAAATAAAGTGTACATATAGGAGAGGGGTTCATTGTTGGTAGAAACATAAATCCGATATTAGCAATATTTGAATATGTCCAAGAACACAAAATTACTGGATTTTTACCTACAAAGGCACTCTTATTAAACAAATATCAGGTATCTCATAGAGACAAAGCTATTTTTTATTGTATTTGATGGAAAATATATGGAAGTTTCAGGTAATTACCGAGCTTACGACCTGTCTTCGGTTGGCTTAAGTGATCACTTTATATATATATACGTTCACCAATTCTTACCCCTCAATCTCCACATTTATTAAATTTTTGATAGTTGTATATATGTTAGTATGTGGACTCGCTTCGAGTACCACTACACTATCGTCATCTATTAAATTGATAGTGGAGAATATAAAGTGATCACTTAAGCAACTTAATAGCTTTGTCTCTATGAACTATCTGATATTTGTTTAATAAATCCAATAGTTTATAACACATTTGTGCAACAACAAATGTATTTACTTTTCGAATATTAAATCTTTATGTAAACAAGACGTATATTTTACATAAATGCATATTATATTGTCAGCGTTCTAATCGAGTCGTATAATTAAAAAAAAAAGTCCCGGAACTATATCTACAAAGTGATCACACGAGTGACACCAAAATGAAACAAGGAATTTGCATTTGTACATGTATTTATATTTGGTAGCCTGTGGATCAGACCATCACTGTAAAGTGAAAATCACTGTAAAGCTGTTAGAATGCGAAATTACCAAAAACAATATTTTGTTCAAGGATATGGAAGCACTTAGTCAAAGTAAGGGACGGACGGTAATAAAAACTCGGTATTGTTAGATGCAGGTGGACCGACACAGCTTGGGTACAGTAGCGAATACAGCGGCGGTAATGCGGCGAACGTGACTAGAGTCACGTAGGCAAATGCACCTTAAGGGATGCATCACCATAGGCGATCAGTCCGGACAGAACCTCAGCTGGGAGAACTGGCTCCCCTAAGACGAGATTTTATTTTCAATTAGAAAATAAAATCAATATCGTCTCTAAAAGTATCAAGTAAGCGCTTCATAGATTGTAATTCCGGGGAAAACCTAAACTGTGCGCCTCGAGTTTAAGCTTAGACTGTGATGTTCTTTGCGATTAATCGTAAATGTGAAAGTATCAAAAAAGATCCCACTGGATCTATAATCGGTGTAGCGAGAACAAGAACGAGGTAATGATAAATATAATCGGTGTAGCGAGAACAGACTGTCGCTATAGCATAATAATATCGCGTCCAGAGTCCCAGTTTGCCTGGATAATTGGGCATTGTCTTGTCATCAACTACAAGCCTGAACTCCGTCACCCTACACTGGGACCATAAGGAGCTGACTACACTTCACGTCCAGGATCCAGGACCATCCTAAGAGGTAATCCCTTACGTGAGGGACCTGAATAATCTACATCAGACAAGCGTCAACATAGACAATTTGGCAGAGAAATTAATGCTGGCATGATGAACACAAATATTTAATGTTTATTTTATTATAATTATTTTTGAATAGCCTTATTTATAAGTATTAAAGTAAATTGCTCATTTTATTATTTTAACACATGCAAGTATCTTAAAATATAGATTATAAATTTTCTTATATAAAAATATTCTTTCATTTCATAACCACTTGACTTGTCAATATTAAAAAAAGAACCAGTTAGGCTAGATGCCTCCCCCTGAACATGAAGCCGTGGTAGAAAGAAGAAATGACCTAACAAAGCGAAGCAAGAATTTTTTCAGTTGCGAGGGCATATTAATGCCTAAAAATACACATTCGTTTTTTGTCATAAATGATAACAATTTTTTTTCCTATTTAATTAATAAAAATACGTAGTACTTATAATATTCTTATTCTTACATACATAGGATGCATTTACAAAAGGCCCTTCCATTTTACATTTGGGCTCAATGTCTTTATTCTTTTCATTTCGCATTGGGGACCAATTGTTGTAGTTACGCCCGTGTGGAGTTCGCCCCGAGTTCCAAACAAATCAGGAGACCACGACGTTCAGTATTGAGCGCACAATGAAGAAGGAGATATTGCTATTTAGTTAATATGTCAGATAGATATATATATATATAATATAATTAAAATGAATCATATTTTCTAACGTAGAGATTTCAATAACGCAATATAATATTAGCGATGTGGGGAGGGGGAGACAATAATTATTCATCCAGTTAATCTATTTTAATTTGGCCGACATTGTTGTTAGCGCGGTCCCACCGCGGGCGAGTCGGCCGAAAGTTTCGGTCCGCGGGTTCGCTCGATACACAAGTTTCCCCGCCACTCCATTGATTGCTTCCCTTACCCGTTTAAAACATTTCGTTCGGTGACAATGTTCACGTTGAAATTTCGCAGTTTCGTAATTATTAATGGACGAAGCTTTCACAAAAGTTGTTAAAACCTTCCATGTTTTTTTTTTTTTTTTCCATAACGTGTTTGAGCAAACGCGTTACGTTTAATAAATGCGTGTTTTTGACATGCCAGTGGCGCTGACAATTTGTACAAACTAGGGCCGTTTTTATATTTCCTAAATTCCTCCTAAGGCAGTTTAGAGATCGGTTTCGTTTTCACTGACATTTTTAAATTAATACGCAGTGTATAAAGAAGTCTTTTCGCAGATCCCTTTAAGCTTAAAATGACTCGTGAACGATTTCGTAATATTGAAAAATAATAACTTTGTGAATCGTATAAAATTACCTAATTTTTACCTTTCTTACGAATAAAATCACTCGCTGGGTTAGAATTTTTATTTTATTAATCAATTTGAACATTAATATACCTATTTTATAAAACGCTAAAATATGTATATATGTATGTGTGTTATAATAAGACTTTTTGAAAAAAAATATAATAAACACACACCTCGCATCACCACCCGTGGCAAAAATAGTAAGGCGTCTGGTTATATATAAGATTCTGGATGAGTTTTTTCAGTTTTTGTGATTTTGAAATTTTTTTTACCTACAAAGGCACTCTTATTAAACAAATATCAGATATTTCATAGAGACAAAGCTATTTTTTATTGTATTTGATGGAAAATATATGGAAGTATGATGTAATTACCGGGCTTAAGCCTTCGGCTGGCTTAAGTGATCACTTTTTATATATAAACTGACTAATTCTTACCCCTCAATCTCCACATTTATCAAATTTTTGAAAGTTGTATATATGTTAGTATGTTGACTCGTTTTGAGTACCATTACACCATTGCCATTTATGGATCAAATTTGATCATACATTTTTCTCTTTTTTTAAACAGCATATATGTCATCACTATGAGAATCTGATTTTTTTGAAATTATTTTAAAGCAATATTCTTTATCTTTATCATATATACAACATTACAAAGTTTGATAAATGTGGAGATTGAGGAGTGAGAATTGGTGAATGCCAGCCGAAGACAAGCCCTGTAATTACCCCATACATATATTTTCCATTAAACATAATAAAAAATAGATTTGTGTCTATGAGATATCTGATATTTGTTTTATAATTGTTTACTTGACTTTCACGCAATAATTTTGTAAATTTAATCTACATAATTATTTATTATTATATTGTGCTGTATATTTTTCCATGTCCGTCAAGCGCTGCTACCTGTAAAAGTCTGGCAGCGAGACTATATAATAAATGATATTATTTTAATATGTTTCCAATTTCATAATTAGTGCATTATTGAACAAAAATTTACTATGTTCAACACATGCTGCATTTACTAAATTTTAACATATTAAACCTCAAGTCGTCTAGAGTACGAATATACGATTACGAAAATATTACCCAAACAAGACGATTTGCATTACATGGCCCAAATAATAAAAATACCCATATATAATTATTTAAAAAATAGTCTATAAATAAAATAATTGTTTGCTCATCACGATGTAGTTGTTGTTCTTAATTTTCTTCCACGTCATATTAGACAAAATCGAAAATAATGCGATAAATTCTTGTTTTATACATGTATTACTTAATAAAATACCATATAACGTGCGTAAGTCAAAAGTTATCAAAAAAATAAATACAATTCAATTGTATATTTGAAAACATCGTGTACCTATTGTTGCACACAGAGACTAGTGCCATGAAATAAAATATTACATATTTGTTATTTTTAAATTTGAAATGTTATTATTTACGTATAAATAATTATTATTTGTTTTACGCGGCGTGCCGCGGGATTGGGAACACAATAAACCTTTGCCCACCCGCCGGTACGCCGCCACTGTTGTTTGAATTTAGTGTATTTAGTGCCGCGGACAACAGTAGAAATAAACAAATGTCGTAGTCCGCGGCACCCATACAAAATTATCCCGCCAGTGTTACATTTCCTATCAAAAGGCCCTTCGCAGCACCCGCCACTGGCAAGAAACCCGCTTAGCGAACATTCCGAGATAACGAAATCACAAAAAACAAAATAACTCGAAAGAAAACACTGGCCGGATAATTCTTGTTACGGGATATCACGGGTCGCGATATTGACTACAGAATTCACTACTCGTGATATCCCCAATTGTTAATTTTAAGTATAATATTTAATTGTTTGTCTCCGCAAAACGGCTTCTGCCGCCTGTCAGCTCGCGACCGAAAAATGGCGCGATGTTGCGCTATCCGGCCGACAGGCGGCGCCGAACGCCGTGTCGCTTGGGGCGCGGTTAGGCCTGTAAACGCGCCCTGATTGGCACGGTGGGTGGTTTTGGGGTGGCGTGCGCTGGTAACGGCGCACGTCCACTCATCTTGAATAAATAGAAGCGCACCGCAGTATGGAGCTCACTTCTCGTCAAACGTCTCGTCTCTACACAACAAGCTACATACTGCGGTGCACTGAATACACCTTAAGCAAGTGTTTCATTTTGCATCCCGCCTCATCCCTCGGAACCTCGCCGTCCAGCAGTCTTCTGCCCCGACCCCTCGGTCCGGTACCGGCTTTCGTATCCGTGTCCACCGACGGTTTGGAGCGAGTGTGAGGAACTCGATTTCGGTCGGGCAAATCCGCTCGTGCCCTAGCGAACTGACTTGAGGCGACCACTTTTTGTTTGGTTGGCAACAACTGGTCCTTCGGAGTCGGATTGCCTCAGGTCAACTAGCTAGCGTCGGTGGTCCGGAAACGAAATGTCGCGATCCGGACTGAGATCGGATGCACGAAGATCGGAACGGGAGGAGGACGATACGCCGCGACAGGAAGAGGATTTACCGCCGCGGCGCGGATCGTCACGCTCGAGTTCGGACGACAGCAGATCCAGGGATGAACGCGGATCTCGCCGGGGTTCTTCTACGTCAACGGAGAACACGGTTCGTCGACTGCGGGCCAATATCCGATGGGAAAGGAGGCAGCGTAGGTTAATGGAAGAAAACCATCGCCTGAACCTGGAACTACAACACGCACGGATGGACGCCTACTATCAAGTGCAGAGTCAGGGGCAGCCAATGGCAGCACCATGGAGTCCGGCACCAGCGATGACGCAGGATGCGGACTACGGAACGGTCGGACCGACCGGTTCACCTACATCACGGATGGCGCTCGGAGCGGTCGGACCGGCCGCTCCGCCGGTTTCTACGGCGTCCTGGGAGGACGCATCACGGATGGCGCTCGGAGCGGTCGGACCGGCCGCCCCGCCTGCATCGGCGGCACCTTGGGAGGACGCATCACGGATGGCGCTCGGAGCGGTCGGACCGGCCGCCCCGCCTGCATCGGCGGCACCTTGGGAGGACGCATCACGAATGGCGCTCGGAGCGGTCGGACCGGCCGCTCCGCCTGAATCTAGGAGAGTGTGGAGCACCACGACACCGATTCAGCCTGTAGCCATGCTCGGAACAGCCGGACGGACCGGCCCGACCATGTCAACTATGATCTCCTGGGGGCCCGAGCCGGACGCGCGAACTAACGCCGGGCCCACGGGATTCCAGTCCGTCGCACCACATGCTCCCGAAGGAGCCGCCGCCGGTGCAGCGGGCAACACAATCGACCTCACCCGGCCGAGCGCCGCGGGCGCGGCCAGTCCAAACGCCGCCGCCGAAGCATGGTCGTCACCACCACGTGCCGTCTGGGGATCAGCGGCAAGCGCCGCACCATACGCCGCACCATACGCCATGCCATACGCCACTGCACACGCGACTCCAGATGAGGCCGCCAGACATCGCGGAACGAGCGATTGGGTGCACGCACAGCCGATGAACGCATTTATGGCGCGCCAGTCAAGCGCCAGAGATCTGCCGCCATTCAGCGGTGACGCCTTGGAATGGCCAACGTTCAAAGCTCAATACGACCAATCCACCGCGCTCTGCGACCTGAACCCAGCGGAGAACCTGATGCGCCTACAACGCGCCCTGAAAGGAAAAGCACGCGAGACCGTGGCGGCATTACTGATCGACCCCAACAACGTGATGGAAATAGTAACCACGCTGGAACGCTGGTACGGGCGGCCCGACACCATCATCAGCCACATGCTGGATCGGATCCAGCGTTACACCAAGCTGTCGGAAACCGCCCCCACGGAAGCTATCGTGGACTACGCCGTGGCGGTCAGGAATGTCGTCGCCACGGTCGAGGCATTCGACACGAAACACCTGGTATCACCACGACTACTGGCGGAGATGGTCAGCAAGCTGCCAGCACACTTTAAAAGTATCTGGATGTTATCAAGAGTCGACCAGTCGCCGGACATCGCCGTCAAGGACTTCTCCACCTGGCTGACCAAAGTAACCGCGGTGGCGCCGAACGCCGGATGCCTGTCCATCAGCGTCACAAACCATCCCACCCGCCGGAGCGGGCAGGTGCACCTCGCCATAGAGGCCGCGCCTGAGGAAGATTCAAAAGAAAACGTGAACGCGAACCTGAATTCATCCGAAAGTGTGCAGTGCCAAGCATGCCACTCGACTCGGCACGGTCTCGCCGAGTGCCACGACTTCGCGCGGAAATCGGTACCGGACCGATGGGCGTTAGTAAAAATTTCGGAAGTGTGCTTCACGTGCCTCGGTCCGGGACACCGATCACAGCAGTGCCGGGGAAAGCGCTGTGCAGCAAGCGGATGTCGTAGACCCCACCATCGCCTACTACATGGGGGGTCACGAGCACGAGCACCGTCGGCGGCAGGCAACGCGGCCTCCGGTGCATCGTCGGGCAGATCCTGACTGAAGAATGATCAGCTGGCTTCCGTCGGTACAAGCCAAGCGAGCCTCTCGGGAGGCCAGGAGGACCAAGTGTTGCTAAAGGTCCTCCCAGTGACAATTTCCGGCCCCCGGGGCGGAAAAGACTCTACGCGTTACTCGATGAGGGATCCACGGTAACCCTCATCGAGGCAACAGTGGCCAGTGCCGTCGGGGCCAGGGGACCGGTGCGTCAATTACGCATCCACGGAGCCAACGGAATGTGTTCTTCGGACGCCCGGTCCCAGTCAGTGAACCTGACCATCCGCGGCGGCGGGGCCGAGTACCCGCTGCAAGCAAGCACGGTGCGCGGACTTGCTTTGCCCTCCCAATGGACAATGACGCATCAGGGAGGGAAACCGTGTGTGGGCCACGCCGAGGCCATCGAAGTGTCACCACAACTACTAATCGGACAGGACCACGCCCATCTGATCGTGAGCCGCGAATGTACAATGACACAAGGCCAAGGGGTCCTGTCCAGAACGGTCCTCGGGTGGACATCTCATGGAGCCACCACCTACCGCCCACACACAACCGGCGCGACCGTGCTAGCACTCGCCGCGGCTAGCGGTACCGCCGCCGACACGCGCCTGGAGGCGCTCGTGCGGGAGCATTACGCGGTGGATTCGTTGGGAATCACGACCGCGACCCGCATCAACGCGTGCGTGGCCCGAGCCACCGCGGTAATGGAATCTACAACGAGGCGCCTCCCGACCGGACAATGGGAAACCGGGCTACTCTGGGCCAAAGAGGAAACAGTCCTTCCCGACAACCAACAGTGTGCCATCAACCGACTAATCAGCATCGAAAGGAAGATGGATAAAGATCCGGCCTACGCCAGCGCCTACAGGGCAAAGATGGCTGAATACCTCGACAAGGGATATGCTCGTCCCCTGTCAGAGGATGAGGTGGCCCGTTTGGGGAGCCACCGCTGGTACTTGCCGCACTTCGCCGTCTTCAATCCCAACAAACCGGGGAAAATCAGGATTGTATTCGATGCGGCAAGCAAATGCCGGGGCGTCTCCCTGAATGACGCCCTGTTGACAGGCCCGGACCTACTATCATCACTGTTGGGCAACATCTTTCGGTTCCGGGAAGGACGGGTGGCTCTGGCAGCCGACGTCCGGGAAATGTTCCTGCGGGTGAAAATCAAGCCACAGGATCAGTGCGCGCAGCTGTTTTGGTGGAAAAGGCCGGGCGAGGCCGCACCACGCACATACCAAATGACATCAATGGTATTCGGAGCGACTTGCTCGCCCAGCAGCGCGCAGTTTGTCAGAAATCGGATCGCCGACGCCAGCGCCACGGAATTCCCAGACGCCTCTGCCGCCGTCCAGGACAAGTTTTACATGGACGACTACCTCGACGCAATGGACACCCCGGAGCAGGCCATCGAGATGACCCGCAATGTGACCGAGGTGCTTCGTCGAGGCGGCATGCACCTGGCGAACTGGGCCTCCAATAGCCCAGAGGTCCTGAGCCACATCCCGCCGTCACTTCGTGCCGTGGAACCGGTGCGAATCATCAGTGAAGAAACAACTACTGAACGCGTGCTCGGCATAACGTGGGATCCAGCAGCAGACAAATTCCTCTTCCAGTTCGTGAACTTGCCAGAACTGAAGGCCAAGGATCGCCCCACCAAGAGACAGTTGCTGAGCGCCGTAATGCGAATCTTCGACCCGGTGGGCTTTGTAGCTTGCCTACTAATCCGGTCGAAGATACTTCTACAACAAGTATGGCGCTCAAAGGTCGGGTGGGATGACCCGATCCGTCCCGAGCACGCGGACAAATGGCAAGATTGGCACCGACTCCTCCGCACGAGTCAGTGCGCCGTGCCACGCCAGAGCGTGGCGAGTCGGAGAAGCCGACCGACCCTGCACATCTTCTGCGACGCCTCAGAGCTAGCGTGCTGCACGGTCGCCTACTTTGTCGAGACAGGAGAGGGCGGCTCGGACGTAGCCTTCATCTCGGCAAAGTGTAAGGTGGCCCCGCTCAAGCCACTCTCTATACCACGGCTTGAGCTGCAGGCGGCTCTGATGGCGGCTCGCCTAGCCGCCGTCATAAAGACAGAGCACGTGTGCAGGGTTGAGAGGACGATTCTGTGGACTGACTCGTCCACCGTCCTGGCGTGGATCCGGACCGACCCCAGGTCCTATTCCACATTTGTCGCCAACCGGCTCGGAGAAATAGACGAGCTGGTGGGGGCCGACGGCTGGAGATGGGTGCCTACAGCCCAAAACCCAGCGGACTTGGGGACCAGGGACGGAGAGCCCCCTGACTTGTCGACCACCGGGAGGTGGTTCAGGGGCCCCGCATTCCTCAAGCAACCGGAAGCAGCATGGCCACGGGAGGTGAGCAGGCCTCCGCCTGACAAACTCGAGATGGAGGTCAGGCCCGAAACGGTGACGGTGACCCGCCACGCCAAAACAGCTGGAGGAGCGATGCCAAACCTCGAGCGTTTTTCGTCGTGGACCCGCCTCATTCGGACAACTGCGTGGGTCCGCCGATTTGCCCACAACTGCCGCCGACCTCGAGGTGAGGTATCGGCCCAAAATTTGACAACGGACGAGCGGGACCGCGCCGAGCGGGCCTGGATACTACAGACCCAGGCCGCGGATTTCGGGCCCGAGATCCGGCTGTTGCAACGGGGGGAGGCTCTACCACGAAACGGACGACTCTACCAACTCACCCCCCACCTAGACGACAACAGCGTCATCCGCATGGGAACACGCCTGACCGGGACGACCGACGTCGACATCTCGCCAGGCCTGCGAAACCCCATCATCTTGGACGGAAATCACCCATACACCCGGCTCATGATACGTCACTATCACGAGAGCGCGGGTCATCCCGGCACGGAGCGGACGGTGAGCGACGTCCGGGAAAACTTCTTCGTGCTGAAACTGAGACCCGCCGTGCGCCGGGTACAGTTCCAATGCCAGGCCTGCCGGAATGGACGCAGTCGTCCACAGCCGCCACTGATGGGACAGCTCCCGGAAGCCCGCCTGGCTCACCACACACCACCGTTCACCCATTGCGGCCTCGACTACTTCGGCCCGATGGAGGTGACAGTAGGACGCCGGCGCGAGAAGCGGTACGGCGCCTTATTCACCTGCATGACAACACGCGCCGTGCACCTGGAGCTGGCCGCATCACTGACGGCTGATTCAGCCATAATGGCCCTCAGAAGAATGGCAGCTCGCCGCGGCCACCCGCGGCACCTCTACAGCGACAACGGAACCAATTTCCGCGGCGCCGACCGAGAATTGGCCAGCGCGCTGGCGGATCTAAGACAAGAGCCGCGGGTTGTGGAACACCTAGCGGAGGTGGGGGTTGATTGGACTTTCAACCCCCCGCTCGCCCCCCATATGGGCGGAGCCTGGGAAAGCCTCGTCCGCTCAGTCAAGCGGGCGCTCGAAGCAACGACAAAGGAACGGGCTCCGCGAGAGGAAACCTTGCGGACTACCCTGGCCGAAGCGGAATTTACAGTGAACAGCCGCCCGTTGACCCATGTCTCCGTGGACCCGCGGGACAATTCGCCACTCACACCAAACCACCTGCTGATGGGAGCGGCCGGACGACAACAACACCTGGCCGTCTACGGAGCCCTCGATGAACAGACCTGTCTAAGGAAACAGTGGCAGGTGGCGCAGCAGCTCGCCGACATGTTTTGGCGTCGATGGATGCGCGAGTACCTGCCAACGCTCGCACTTCGACACAAGTGGCAGGAGCCAGCTCCACCAATCCGCGAGGGCGAATTGGCCATTATCACCGACGCCACCTTGCCACGCAACACATGGCCACGGGGGATTATCATCGAGGCAAGACCAGCAGCCGACGGGCAGGTACGAGCGGTGCGGATCCGGACAGCAACCGGGGACTACACACGACCAGCTACCCGCATCATAGTTCTACCAACGAAGCCTCTCTGTGCACCGTCGTAGTACGGCCAAGCCGCACGGGGGGAGTGTTGCACACAGAGACTAGTGCCATGAAATAAAATATTACATATTTGTTATTTTTAAATTTGAAATGTTATTATTTACGTATAAATAATTATTATTTGTTTTACGCGGCGTGCCGCGGGATTGGGAACACAATAAACCTTTGCCCACCCGCCGGTACGCCGCCACTGTTGTTTGAATTTAGTGTATTTAGTGCCGCGGACAACAGTAGAAATAAACAAATGTCGTAGTCCGCGGCACCCATACAAAATTATCCCGCCAGTGTTACATTTCCTATCAAAAGGCCCTTCGCAGCACCCGCCACTGGCAAGAAACCCGCTTAGCGAACATTCCGAGATAACGAAATCACAAAAAACAAAATAACTCGAAAGAAAACACTGGCCGGATAATTCTTGTTACGGGATATCACGGGTCGCGATATTGACTACAGAATTCACTACTCGTGATATCCCCAATTGTTAATTTTAAGTATAATATTTAATTGTTTGTCTCCGCAAAACGGCTTCTGCCGCCTGTCAGCTCGCGACCGAAAAATGGCGCGATGTTGCGCTATCCGGCCGACAGGCGGCGCCGAACGCCGTGTCGCTTGGGGCGCGGTTAGGCCTGTAAACGCGCCCTGATTGGCACGGTGGGTGGTTTTGGGGTGGCGTGCGCTGGTAACGGCGCACGTCCACTCATCTTGAATAAATAGAAGCGCACCGCAGTATGGAGCTCACTTCTCGTCAAACGTCTCGTCTCTACACAACAAGCTACATACTGCGGTGCACTGAATACACCTTAAGCAAGTGTTTCATTTTGCATCCCGCCTCATCCCTCGGAACCTCGCCGTCCAGCAGTCTTCTGCCCCGACCCCTCGGTCCGGTACCGGCTTTCGTATCCGTGTCCACCGACGGTTTGGAGCGAGTGTGAGGATCTCGATTTCGGTCGGGCAAATCCGCTCGTGCCCTAGCGAACTGACTTGAGGCGACCACTTTTTGTTTGGTTGGCAACACCTATTGAAATCTACGACTAAAAGTACCTACGTTTTAATGTTTGCGTGTAAGTCCAATTTACTCTTGAACGTAATGTAAACAGACGCCGGGCACCTGTCAAATTATATAATGATAAATGTAAGTCTAACTGCGAGTACACCGTACAAAATCTACAAAAGTAACAATTTAATATTTCGTAATGGACATTTTTGTATATATAACTGCACTGGTATCGAAGTGGCAAAAACGAACAAAGTTGTGTTTGGAGTTTATAAATGTCAGAAACGTCACACTCAATTCCAGTGGCAAACTATTCAATTGTATATATCACACCATACATATATATACATATAATATTATTTTTATTTAAATTTATTTTACACTTATTTTATTTTATATATATAACTTAATTAATTTTAATTTTATTTACACAAAATTACCCAACTCAATTGAGAAATCAATTCTTGTGTTTGAATTGGGGAGTATTTAAGTTTTAAAGAAATGTAAAGGTAGATATAGAAGTAAGATATAAATATAAATATAAAATTAAATTATTAAATACATATATGTAAACATCAATTAGATTTTTCGTTCTACAATTTATTTACACAGACTTTACGGTAGCTAAGCTCGTCGTCATTTGATGGGCAGAACCATGACTGATGTTCAAAGAAGACGCTATCTCACTGATGGTAACTCACCTATTCGCTAGAACCATCTCTCGAGCTTGCTAAATCTTGTCGTCCGCGGTGGAGGTTAACGGGCGTCTTGCTTCCTCTTAATGAGTAACACGCGTCCAGCCACTTTCAAACTTCTTGATCCACAAAAAAACACTTTTACGTGATAAAGCTCTGTCTTCGTATTGCGATAAAAGTCTGCGATCAATTTTAGCCCCTTTCACATCCTCCAACCAGAGAAATTGGATCACTGCTCGTTGTTCCTCCTTGATGCAAACTACTAGCGGAGCGGACTTGTTTATACTATATTAGCCGAAAGACAAATGACGCAATCGGGATCAAATTTCGTGCGCATGACCATAGTCGTACCAACTCTAAGCACGCATGCGCAAAGGGCAGTATGACAAACTTTAAGGTGTATTGTTATGGCGAAAGTGTAGATGATTTTTGATTTGCCATCGTATATATACAAGTAACAAACAATTAAAAACTACTAATACTACAAAAGTCATCTCTGTGCTATCAAAAAAGTTTATATTTTTCTGGTTAACTGTTGGATCGATATGACGTGGCTAACGGAATGATTTGCTACAGCTGGAAACAAAATAATTATGTTCATATTCAATGCCACGACTTGTTACTTCCTCAATATTTCCTGTAAATACGAAGCTCGCATTTCCCACCAGCACACTTCATTAGATCTCGTCAGATTTTTATCTTAAATTTCAAATATTTAACCAATTCTATCGGAAGTTTTCCAAGGTTCCTAAATTTGCTTTCTTTCTTCTTCATTGTGAGATATTTATGGATATTATTTCACAGTAGACATTATATTTAATTATCTTCATTACTTCTGTATACTGGTGATATTAAACTATTTTAAGTTGTACCTTCGCTTCGAGAGTATGAAGACTAGATCAGAAATACTATATTCTTTAAATACGGAATATGTTAAATTAAATGAAGTCGAATAAGGGAAATCTACTGAAATCCCTTGAGAAACTCATCTCTATTAAATCAAAAGTGGTAATCTTTCACTTAATCTCATAATACACCCTACTGTCACATACATATATGAGACATGGACTCTTACAGGCTCAGAAAATAAACTGAATGATTTAGAATAAAAAATTCTAAATCATTCAGTTTATTTTAAACGCCGGTGAGAGACAGAGAGCAGTTAGGTCAGTAGCGTATTCGCAACAATTCAAAGTTAAAAGATGTTTATCAACATTCTGATTTAGTTAGTGTGATAAACTCGCAAAGGTTAATATGGGCAAGACACGTAGAAGCCATGAATACAGAACGTGCTATTTTCATTGAGGGTTTCTTAATGGATGGCGACCTCTTGGCAAAACCAGATTGAGATGGACCGACAATGTGAAGAGAGATCTGGAATCGCTTCATGTTCCTGTTTCCCAGTGGAGTAGGATGGCCCAGCATGGAAATGTTTAACGTATAGTTGTACATCACGGAAGGCTCTCAATAAGCCGTGAAGCCATGGGATAGTATATAGTGAAACCTCGTTTTACGAACAATTCGGTTTAGGTACAAAAATCCTGACGAAGAAATACTTCAGTTTGCGAACAGAATTTCAGTTTACGAACAGACAGGCAGTCTCAGAACTCATTTCGGAAGAACTGCAATAACTTCTCAATAAGCAGCAAAAGACGGTAACAGAGGAAATATTATAGTATTTTTGGAGACTGGTTTTTTGGAAAAATATCACCCTGATAAAACTTTATCAAATCGTGTTATAAATCTGCTTAATGATAATGTCATGCCTCATTTCTGCAACATTATAAAAAGCAAGAACAAACAAATATCGTTGGATAGGTTTTTTGTGAGACAGAAATCTGACAAACTTGAAGCACTCGATGTTTTCATGGAAAGAGAGTCTCCTACTAAACATACATATTAATCAAATATCAAAGTGAGTACAAAAAGCGCGACGCGCACGAACCAATGAATCACCGCACTTTAAATATTACTCAACCGCAAACGCGCGGTACACTCCCGACCAGTGACTCATTGCGACTGGAAAATCCGCAAATCACGCGCGTCGAACAATACCCCTCCCACTTACCTCACCCTGATGGTTTACGAGCAATTACAATTTAATCTTAAATTTTTTCCGCTGGACACCTATATATCTTTCTAATTATTAGTAATAATAAATAACATTTTTTTTACATGTTTATTGAGATATTTCTTTAGTTATTGTTTAGATATTTGCAAAAAGTTCTCAAGTAACGTGTACCGCTAACTAACGATGTACTAGTTGTGTAACAAGCAGTCGTGTTTTGCGCACCTGCCTGTGAAAGATGTTACTTAATTTATAGATAGCTTAATAATTATGTTCTCCGTCCCGAGAAAGTTCAGAATATTCAGCATATGAAGGGTTCACCACAAGAATTTGATTGGAACTTTCAAGTTTAAACCGTAGTTCATAATAATTATTACGTGTTGTAGTTGTTAGTTTCCCTAAAATATATGCTCAACTAATACATTTAGTTTATCTCATTAAAGCGAATATGACAATAAGTATAATGAATTGTCTTTTAAACTGAAATAACTAAAAATATAAACGGATACCGAATACTAGAATAACTAGAATAAGATGACACAATAAGGATTACAGGAAGGGACTAAAGATGGAGGATATAATGTATAGAGAGGTGGCGGTAGTTCAGACAGGCCTTTATCCAACAATCGATGAACGTGGACTGGAGAAGGATAATAATTTAATTTTGTACGTAATAATAACATATAGTAACTAATTACGGTATATTTATGTAAAAGTGTATTAATAATGACAAAAAAAGTCATATTTTCAAATTTACACGGAATTGTTAGAATAGTAGATATCACCTTTTGGAATCGAATTAAATTATTATTGAACACGTGGAAAGTGGGTACCTACCTATGTCGAGTACACAAAGATTAGTTGATTCATTTTGAAAAAATGTAATGTCCAGAGGGCATATTTTTTCATAACCAGTCAAGTGACAAAGTGCCGGACGATTATAAAATTATTTTATTCGAAATATTTGCGTGCGCACGGCTAAAGCTCGCGGGGTTAATATGGCGAAAATTATTTCAACGCTGATATTTTGCTGTAGCATATTTGTATTCGGTATTCGGTAAAAATATTGCCGTTAGTTATTAAATAAGTTCTTCATACATATTTTACTGATATCTTCTGTCGACATCAGAAATATCGTTGAATAATCCTCGCATCAGCAGATTTTCTGTCGTCGCGCTGTAGTCACGTTCTTTCCACGAATATAAATTGTCGGAGTGTCCAAAACAAACCGAATCGATGACAATAACTATAAAAATAATCCATTTTTGATTATTTTTATACCCATCGTCTAAAGGTATTACATGTTCCATTATCTAATAGGTCGAATAAAAGGTAAAAGCCGATAGTCAGGACGATATTTTTTCTATTTCTATCACAAAGCGAGAAGGAATATCGAGGATTTTCCAATAATTTATGCAGCATTACTAGTATTTAAAAAAAAATGTAAATGAATATTTAAACAAATTTTATCTTCTATATGTAGATATTATTAGCATATGTATAATTCCACGATGTAGAACCTCCCACCTGATTACCATATTTTAGTTCATAATTTGGATAGACCTTTAAATCTGACTGAGATTTTCCGTTATTATAAATCATTAATTAAACCGAGCAATTCAACACGCCCGATTCGGGCGCCTAAGTTTTTGTAGTGAAGTTGAAGTCAACTTGCGCGTTCAAATGCGGAAGCTTTGAAAAAAGCGGAAGTAATGTTGGGTATTACAGCCGCAAGGGAATCATTCCCTTAAATAAAGAACAGGAGAGCAGTGCCAATTTTTTGTGGCTGAGTTTAAATTGAATAAAACAAACACTTCGAAAAATTTCTAGGATGCAGAGGATTACAAAGGAGTACAAATAATACAAAATAACAAGTGTTCTATAATGTGATAATAGTGCGCATGACTAAAATTTAAGATTCAAACAAGGCTGATAGCTTTAACCTTTACCATACTGTGATATAAAATACCCATATGCAGCCATGCTGTCAACGCGTGTTACCGTTAGAAAATTTTTAATGTGAAGAAAGGTTTTATTAGTTTAAATGGCAATACAAATATTAATCCTATAAACTTACTAAATATTGAGTATTAATTACGAAAATTGCATCAATATCCTAATATAATTCGGAGCATTCATCAAGTCCTATACAATACTACCTTTTTTTTATCTCTCTCCATTAAATTAGTGAGAAAGAGAGATCATATATTTATTGTGAAATTAATGTTCCATATCTATGGTATTACCACAAATAGTATTTTTTCCAGCATATTAATTTTACAACTAACGAATTGAAAAATAATTATTTTGTAGGATTCGCTTTACACAACTAGTTTTTCATAAGCATAAATATATTCCTTAGAATTAACTAAAATATTAATTTTATGTTGCGTATATTAACCGAAATATTACAGTTTTAATTTGGGCTGTAGACCTATGTTACTGCATGATTTTGGAAGGGTTAACTTGACGAGTTGTCAAACCATCTGATCGCGCAACGTTTCCCGATTTTTTAAATTTGCTAGCGAATTATTCACACTACTCAGGAAATATGTATTTTTTATACCGACTGATCAATGTATACAACTCTTATCAGAATTCGTTTCGTAATATTCATAGGCCTTTAAAGCCATATCTAATCATAAGTTATTTTTTTTATATTTTTAAACTATATTTATTTTTAAAGCATTTTGTGCTACAAAACTAAATTAATCTATTAAATGATGTGCACGTGATTGAACGTTCGACATTTATGTCTAAACATGCGCCCACTATTCTCTTAATGCATGCAATTCAACTCTGCCTATTTGCTAATTACGATTGATTTAACGTATCTAATGGGAAAAATTGTGTATATTAAGAACACGCACGACAAATATCTATTTTATTTATACATATAAACTTTAATCAACTTTTTAAATTAAGAATTTGAACACTCAATAGCATTCAATATAATGAAGTGTTATAAATAATTGTAATTTATTTAAATCGATTATTTGGTCTCAAAGTTTGCGAGCCGCTTAAATGGTGATTTAGAAATATTATTTTTATTTTAACTTTGTACTGCGCACATCAATTTTGAGCTAATAATACTACTAGTTTCGGAAAGAGCGGTTCTTCCCATTTATAGGTGTCAAAATGTTCGAATCATATTTAGGATTATGTCATCAGAATTTCCACGCGCTCCTCGTTATTTAAGTAAACAATCTACTCTCCCGAATTCTAGATACTTTCATATAATCCTGCTGCAAGATCACTATTCAGTTTCGAAAAGATGATTGATAATGACTTTTTTATGCTTAATACCTACATCTGAACTGGTTACCACCTTCTTGAATTCTTTCATCCCCCGATTTCTTATTTTCGCGTACATCGAACGGCTCCACCACTACTCCAAAACTGTTTGAGGAGTCGGTGCTCCTATATAAGTTTCACTCAGAAAAGCATCTCGATGTACATGTATACTTTTTTTGAAGCTAGTATTTAATATCGCTCACGACATCTTAAATATATTGCTTTTCAAATCTTTGTTAACACAAAAAGATAATTTAATTTCCGTTGTTAGTTTTATTTGCCGCTCCACTAAAGTTCGGGCTGGCGCGGGAGTAAACAAAAATCATTGCCAATGACAAATATAATCCGAATCTCACAGTTGCATTATTTCATCCGCCCCGTTGTGCCGAATCTATACACACTCGGATCGGTAAACAGCAGCGAACAATTTGAATAATGGAATCGCCCGCCCTTCCCGGGGGCGGGGGTGATAAATAATTACGGCCGCACATACCCCGGATCCTCGGCGACCTGCGGAACCAGCCGGGTCTGTCCTATTACCTCCAACAATAGACTCCGTACACAAGCGGAGATGATTCAACTTGATTCAACTTTCGTGGGAGGGTGCCGCGCCGCACCGATCGGGGAATTCGGGGAAGAGAATATGGCGTTAAATGCGACGAAAAAATTACAATCCATAAAGAGCAAAATTTAAAGAAAATAAATAATGTGATGTTCTTGAACAGATTTTCTTGATGAACTAAGCGGTATTATTTTGAATCAAAATAAAAGTGCGATTTTAATCATTATTTATGGTGGCGAGCTGTTGGTCCAACTCAACTAAGTACTATGACTAGGGCTCCCTTCGGAAACATTTGTGTCGTACTTTAGGTGGCTTCGTCAATTGCTTAATCAAACTCATGTAGTAAATAATCCTAAATTAATGTATATGTTTTCCAGATATTTCATAATGTCAAATTATCCGCGAATTACATCTTAATAAAATTGTTTATCAACTAAAGAAATAAACTGTCTTTCACATAATAACAACAACTAAGTATACTAATTTGTTATTAAATCTAACTTAGAATGAAGATGTTAAATGCATTTTTTATTTTATAATAATTTAATTTAATTTATTTATTTTACAATTATAACATGGGTCAAGTATGATAGATATCAAAGAGATTTATTCAGAGAGATGAACTATCCCGTTGTTCCGAGATAAATTTTGAAGTCAGGTCTTATAGTATGTGAGAAAGCCATTCAGTTGTTCGGCAATGATCGGCAGTTCTCGAAAATATCCGAACGTAAAAAGCGTTACTTACAATAACACCATAAGTCAATTTTCACAAAACAACTAATTACATAAATTTATTTTAATTTCACACTAATTTTGTTTATTTATTAAGGTCGATATTTATATCGTGTTTTGTTTGTTTCAAAATGTTGCGTTGTCATTCTTTGAGATGTTTTCATTCGTTTTAAAATCACTTAAAAAGCGTTCTTTGTAATATATAATATAATGATAGCCAATAGTCACCAGCGAAAGGCAGGAGATGACTAATCGACGTGTCAGTACGAATTTCGTGAAATCACCATTGAAGCTTCAAATCACCACATCTGTTTTGGGTCTTTGTAATATAACCTCATTGATAGATATAGATAACGTCAATATAATTTTAAGTTATAATGAAACTATACATACGATTTTCCACTCTTATAATGTAGATTTGTTGAATTATGTTTTAGAAATTATTTTAAAATTTAATTCGCTACGGTGCTTAGTAAAGTTTAATAATATAATAATTTATATAATAAAAATAAAAATAATATTTTGATAGTAAGTCTGATCATAATATAATGAAATGAAATTAATAAATCAAAATATATACTTATTTTGACTATGTCTGAAGCCCTTTAGTAATTATAATTGTATATGGTACATGAGGTTTCACTTGGTATTTAGTTTTCTGACCATGATGAAATGATTTATAATATGTTTTTTATATATTAAATGTTTTATAAGTAGTTAAGGCACGTTACAAAGCCACAATTAATTCTACATGATTTTCGACTTGGCGCGAAATTTATCGTTTTACAAAACACACGCTTATTTTTAATTGTCTGCACCATTTCTGCGCGCATGAAGCTGTCTCTAAAATAGAAAGAAAATTTCGATAATGAGGCGGAAAACTTGGAATCGTAGAACCATAAATTAGTCAACCGCCGAGCCTATTCAAGAAAATCATGTAATTACGTGAACTTAAAATAATTAGTACCAATTACGAGTTTCGTATAATTCACAGAATATCGCCGGCTAAATTGGTCGTGGAATTAATTAGACTTAATTAATAAGTGTCAGGAAAAAGTTTATTGTATATTAAATGCCCTTTATTTACGTATCAAATGAGCTCTTTGGTTTCCCTTTCAGCGTTATTTTGAATAATTGTTCATTTATTTTTAAAGCGAAGGACGCAAATGGAAATCATTTAAAAATACCCCTCTACATTCAGGACATCGTTTTGTTTAAAATAAAAATTAATCAAAAATTATTCTTGCGCGAGTTTCCCCTTTTATTTTTGTTTCAAAATAAAACAAAAACGGACGTTGTTTGATTCCCAAGACAAACTTCAGTAAATTATCAGGTCATTTTGAATAAAAAATGTTATTTCGCGTTCATCCGATTCTGCTTGGTTTACACAGAACTTTTTTTTTGTTATTTTAATAAAGTACGGATAAATGATATTTATTTATTTTAAAAATATATTTCATAAATGACACTCATTGGCGTACAATTGAATAAATAAATTTTTGTTTTATTTCGATAGCTTTAAAAGGTATTCGTTAAACTTATTTCTTTGGCACGGTCTATTTTTATCTATGCGTTTATGGTCTATGCGTTTGACGAATGTATGTTCTAGATTTACCTTAAGTGTTGTGTTTTATGTACAAGCATAACAGCACATAAAATACAGCACTTAACGATAAATGTAAATAAATATATTTATGTTATTTATATGTTTATTTTAGTGTGCTTTCCGATAAAGAGTAGGAATAATTCACAAAAGCTATTAGAGTATAACATATAGCGGCGTGGACTTAGGTTATGCTGCTAATATCGACGATGTAAAAGCGATGGGTATTCTCATTAGAGATTGAATTCATCGTTTACTCTTTCAGAAGCATGTTTTTGTGTCATTATACCTGTGTGAGTGTGTATTATTACTATTATTCTTGGGAAGTTTTTCAAGTTATTAACTAAAGGAGCTAAAGTATTTTATTATATAAAATAATACCACGTTTAAAGTGTATTGGAATGCATACAGTCAAGTCCGCTTCAAAGACATATTTGTGTCATTTTGCATCACGTCTGTTATAGCGAAAACGTGTATTCAGACCGCCACGTGGTGCAAGACTTGCGTTTAGTTCATATACGTCTGCGATAGATTTTGCGAAAAAACACATGTGCCGTTTTATTTGTTAATTTTAAATTCGTCCGCTGGTTATACGGTTTTAATTAAGACGTCAACATGAGAACTACATACTTAATATATAATATATCAAATAAATATTTAATTTACATTTATTTTGCAAAGATTATAGTTATGCACAGCTATTTTGATTGTATAGAGTGCACGCCTCTGACAATAGATCACCCTTTGACGAGAAGCTTATTTAAATATACAAGTTTTTGACCGACAAAATATTTTTTTTAATATTTCCTCATTTTTAAAAGGAAAATGTTAGCATTTCGTAAAATATTTGGTTTCACATTAATATATTGTTGTTGCTTTCTATATTCGATCATTATATAAAATTACAAATTCCCAAACAAATTCACTGATTTCTAATTATAATAATAAAAATATTAAAAAGGCATATACATCAAATCATTATTTTTACTATTTTCCAGCTACACTAGGTTTTTAAATCATATTTTTTATTAAGGAAAACACATTATTATTGTGAAGTTGTAATTATTCAGAACATAGGTCTGTGATATTTTAAATACTAATTAAATGTATTAATTAGACAGATATACATATAATTCATATTTTTCACTTTTATTTTTTCATATTTATATTTACTATGTATGTATTTATATTTTTGCCCAACAAATTGAGTATTAAAATATGCCATCATTTTTAACGGGGGGATGTTAACACTTTAAGCATAACATAATGTAATGGTATCTTCTTGTCTCGCTCGAGTCCTGTTGTCTTACTGTACGATATTAACCCTTTTTCGACCCCTAAAAACTTTCGAGGAACGGCGGCGAGGCCACTTCTGTTGAGTTTACTTTAAATTAATATGTAAATAAGATTATGGAAACCCCCTTCACTATGCAAACTCAACAACTTTCATTTATCTTGGACGCTTTCCAAATAAATTATTATCTCATGCTCTAATTTTATTTTCCGTGCATTTCCAAAAAATTCGTTCTAATTCGCAGTTACATATATTAGTGAACCAATACGGACAGACAGAATGCTTTAATATTTGGATTGTTTTAATAGTTTTTTAAAACTCTGTTTCACCTATTTTGAAGGTTATGTTTGGAATGCTGAGATGCGATTAATGTGAGATAGATGGATGCCCCAATATTCCATCCACCACTCTCATTTCCATTTGATAGTTGCGGGATGTATTGTGTATACGTAATTTATGTTGCCAGAGCAGGTTATGAAAACGATAAACTAATTATGGTTGACATTTGATTTATGTTTATGTTAGGCACAGTTTTCAAATATGGTGAAGTTAAACTGTACAAAGTAGTAACTACGCGAATAGTTTTTGGAGGCGATTCCTGGATCTGTTGTAGCGGTATAAATAGTGGCGCTCGAGAAACGTCCTTCCCGGCCGCCGCTGGCCGCGATCGTGTTATTGCAAGACGTCGATACTGGATGTCTTTACAGCGGATGGAAGATTAATTTCACGCGCTAGTAGGGAATCAAGACTATGAATTTTATTAAGAAGAAAATATATTTTAATAAATATTAATATGTAGGTATGATATTTTTTAATTGTAACTATTTTGTAATTTTTATAAATGTATTTGTTCACTTTAATCAATTTATAAATGTAAGCTTAATTTCATTAAAAAAAAAATCAGATAATATCTAATTACAAAATAGTTACAATTAAAAAATATATTTAAAAAACAATTGATACAGAAACACATCAGAAGACAATAAATAACGTACGTATTTCACAATATTTTGAGTATGTAGAAATCTCTGTTGCCCTAGACTTCCATACTTACCTTCTCATATAAATAAATAATAACTTCGTCTCTGTGAGGCATCTATAATATATAACGTGTGTATTTGTTCAAAATGAATGACAAACTGAAGTCCCCTAATAACCTTTTTCAAATTATTTCATTCCATCTAAATTTTGTTTTGTCAAAAGATTGCACGATTCTATCTTAAATATTTACATCACATTTTACAAGGAAACATAATCCCCTATTTGAACAAACCGACCAAATTATTCCGTTTAAAATCTTTATGGCTGACCATATATTTCGCTTTGTTAATACATAGTTAGAAGCTACAAGAATTGATACCCCTGCATCGCTCGCCGCTAGATCCCTACCTGCTATACCACAATAGTCAACATCTAAAAAAATGCGATAAATATATTTTTTTCCATACATTTTTCTAGTTGATTAATTTATTTATTCTCGGGTTTTTATATTTTAAAGTCCTGGGACTCGTGACAGCAAAAAACCACGGGATTCCAGGGAATATAATCCCGGGTTGTCTCGACATAGAATCCCTACGCTCCGGTATTTCCAGGGTGCGTTCAGTATTGCCAGACGGTGATGATAAGAGTGGAGGCGATAGATAGACCTATACACATTTCTATTGTATAAACTTGATGAAGAAAATTAAATACGATTTATTCTATCGCTTTATACGATATCATGAATATGATTGATAATTTAAAAGTTACTTTAATTTATTAACCCTTTGTTACTAGTTATCAAGTAACTAACATTTTACATATTTTTCATTGAAATTGTAGAATATATCAAACAATGCTCTTTTTGTTGTAGCCTTACAAAAGAAACAAATAATGGCTTATTTGTAAAATGAATTTTTGAATCATTTTTGCAAAATGGAAACCCGTGTTAGGCGAAATGTTTGGCACAAATATGTATTATGAATATTCATTTTACTTATTCATATATTTATCAATATACAGATTCTCAACAGGTCGATAGTAACCCTGATAGATAGTACAGTGTAAAAATATTTTATGATAATTAATTGTATGATATGGATAACATGTTACATAATATGCTTTTTTATGATCAAACCCTGAAAAAATAAAATATAATACAAATTAAATGAATAAATTAGAAAGATATACAGGAAAAATCTTATTTTATCTAGAGAATATTTGGTTGCTACCGGGATTTGAATCTGGACCTTTAAATATTTTTTTCTAATTGATTAATTTAATTTGCACTAAAAATACCATCGAACTATGTTCTGAAAATGCAACTTCACAACAAAAATGTGTTTTTATTAAAAAAAAAAATATATATATAAATATCTTATTAATTAACAATTGAGGAGAGTAAAAAAGATTTTTAAAAGTACCGCGAAAGTTCCAAGGTTAACGAAGTCTAACAATGTGACATACGCCATATTTGTTTTATTTTTCGTTCATTGTAATTTCAGATCTTGGTACGTTTTAGTTGATCAAATCTTATAATTTTCATATCTTAATATGCTGAGAGAGAAGAGTGTCAAAAAAATAGTAAGGATACCGGGCTGTTCAGATATTATCGGTACCCAGGCATTACCAAAGTACTTTACACTATCGGTTATCTACGGATGGTCGAGCCAGCGAGCGGTCACCCATCTAACCCACGGGATCAAACCCGCTGTCTAATTTACTATACGCACAGCGGCATTCAATGGTTTCGTCGGTTTAGTTAAGTTTCCTCGGCGGTCATCACTCGTCACCAGACATAGCAAATATGCCAATGGTATAGCAAATATAGTCCATGAATGATTTGATACCGAAGTCTTCTATTGAATGATAAGCGACAAACGGATTTATCCAAATGAGTTTGGCATATTTGCCACAATGTATATATACGTAATATAAATAAATTGATTTGAACCCTCGTATATTACGTATTACGTGAGTACTGAAAAATATAAAATGTATCATTATTGTGGATCCTGATTTCTTCCCGCAGCACATTAACCAATTCACTCAGCTACTCAGCAAACAATGAGTTAGTGATAATATATTATCGGAAATAGATTGAAGATATAGCGTACAATAGAGGAGCCCCACTAGTTATGGATAGAGTAATTCATGATATCGCGGAAGATACGCGCCACCCGAAACAGACAGGGGCGGATCCGTCCGTGGGGCCGGCGAACCTATACGGCCGGGTAAATTGGCCGTAATTGGGAATTAATTGGCCCAAGTGTCACGTGCACACGTGTCCGCCATCCTGATTGGCCCAATCAATATAACGTCCGGTGTTATTCTACCTGGCCGCCCGAGGAGGCCCGACCGCCGCCGCTTTGATAAATAAATTAACATTATTGTATCATTTTAGAACGGCACGTTTAACGAATGCCACGACATAATTGCCACCATTCAATGATGATTAATAAAAATATTTATGAATATTTAAGAACAATGTGCAATTCGCATGCGTAAGAAATATTAAATGGATAGATGTAAACTTAGGATAAAATAATATAATATGCTGAAAATGTTGTTCATCTAATATTTTGATGTGTATTACTTGTGTGCAGATGGTACGGTCTACCTTGGAATGTACGGGTAGCTTGCAGTGTTATTTTATTAAGTGTTTACTTGTATACTGTATTATACTTTCTCCAAAAACTATTACTTATTATTATTATTATTTTAAAAGAAATGTAAAAAATTATACGTACTATATACCCGATACTATAATGTATATTAAATAGATACTGTACTATATACTGTAAAGCACTTATCTGATACATTGTTGTATATCCGCATGAAACGAACACCGACATTAAGTCATGTGTGGCGTTATGTAATTTGTTTATTATGTACTTATAAATCTTGGCTAATTAAATGTGTATACACACTCTGAAGGGTTATAAATTCTATATTGATTACGCGAAATTTATATTTTTTTAATTTCAAATCAAAGAATATAAACGTAGATTTTTTAAATTATCGAAAACGTTGATCTTTTCTATTCTAGAATAGGTGTTTTTGATAACCCAAATGGCAAATATTTTTAGTTTAGGTGCATTGTACCTTAATAGCTACCTTAATTATTTAAATTATGTCAGTTTTGCATCATCAACCTTATCTTTTACGTGTCCCCATAAAAAAGTGCAATGGCGCGAGGTCCGGAGAATGTGGGGCATATTAAATTTTATCTCTTCGACTAATTCATCTGTTGGGAAAGATATTCTTCAAAATAGGTCCTCATACCACGATGGTAGTGGGGATGTGCTGGAAATAAAACTCTACATTAACAAGTAAAACTTTTACAATGGGCTCCTGTTTCATGTGTATACATTTTATTGGGTGATCCTATATTAATAATTTTTGTTAATTATTAATTATACCGTATTTTAAATGATGTATAATGTAAATTATACGTAAAAAATTATATTAAAAACAAGGGTCTAATATAATTTGGTAATTTTTACTTATATTATCCAAAGAAATAATATGGATCAGTTCAGTTTTACGCCATTCCTGACGAAGATACGTTATTAACATTAATTTTTTTTAAATTTATTTATTAGCTGCTCGTCTTGCGAACTTCTTCTTTCGATTGGATCAACATTAATTTATTTTTATCAGGTCTTACAAAGTACACATATACTGAAATATTAAAATCCGTTGTTACCACTACAGGTTGATTTTTTGGTCATGGCACTTCAAGAATGTATTCATTTTTACTACTAATTTTGTTTTATTAATTTACAATTTATTTCACGTTTAATTATTTTATTGACAGGGAATGACATATTATTATTCACATATTAATAATAATAATTACTCTTGAACACATTCTTGAATTGCCATGACCAAAAAATCGGCCTATATCTACGTTAATGTTTGACATTTGTATGATGGCGGTCGGACTACGGGAGAAAAAAAGAAATATGCGGTTTAAACAAAAATCTTTAGGACTTTTTTGTCCACTTTCCGGCATTCCGTACCGCGCTGCACACGTTTGCCCCCCGAGTCAGGTATTTGCATAATTGACGCATGTCGACGCGGCGTCGCCCCCCCTGCCGCGGCCCTGGCGTGCTGCCTCCGCCGGGCGGGCGGTTCGTCGCACCGCGAGGGGGTGAGGGTGGTGGGAACTAACCGCGCGCCGGATCCCAGGGGCGGACCTGGGCGATGAAGGGCCTCCCTGTATTCTGGAATTGCTTATGTTTTAACCATTAGTGCCGTCGCCTTGAATTTTGCCTATTGCGCTAATTTGTAACATTGTTGTGTATTGCCTTAGTGGTATACTTAATTTGGACGATGTTTTTTTTTATTAATTTCGTTTAAAATTGTTTATATTATTTATTTTATACTTGCTATTAATACAATTTTGAAGTCATTTTATTTTATTAGTTTCGTTCAAAATTATTAGTGATTCTACAACTTGCCATTATTACATCACGAAATATACAACGATAATTCATTAACACATACCTAATATCTATGCTATCTATTTGAAATATTTTAATAAATTTATCATGTTTACTCAATTATGGTTAGATATATTTTATTCCTAAATTGTAATTTAATAATGGATATATTTCTCATTATAAATCAGGTCGCAAGGCACTCGGGGTTAAATAACAGCGCACCAATTATGAAAACATTTGTATACGCTTCAACGCTTAATTTGTGAATTTTATTATTTTATTGTTAAATTATACTGATTATCTTTTTGTGTTTCTCTGTGCTGTATTAAAAAAATATTTATTATATTTTTTTGTTATTATATTATACATACGTATTTATATGATTTAAATGAACTAAATAAAGAAAAATCACTGATCTTAAAAATCAACACACAAAGATGCAACGTGCAACAACTGGGTGGACGAGGCCGTCATGCAGCGTCAGCACGGCCAGACATTGGCGATACGTTATTTAGCGCGTGCGACAATCTTCCGATCTTTAGTAAATATTCTGGAACAATCCACCCTTTCACTTCATCCGTCACGCGACACAATAAACTATTAATTTGACGCTCTTATCTGGTCTGGCGGTAATGCAGTCGCCTAGTAATGAAAGTATTCGAGTATTAATTAAGCCTCAACCTGAATTAATGCAATTTTTCGGTATTGTAAAAGTGTTTCAGCTATGTTTGAATTGAATTGAATACAATATTATTAATGTGACATGTGTTCCACTATTTAATGACTGTCTTCAAAGCAATGTTGAAAAGTAAAAATATTTAAAATAGATTTATAATCTTTTTTTTAAATTTTTTTAAATATGAATTAAATATATTAATTATAAAGATACACATATAAAATCAATTTTATCGAAAAATATTGTTGTTGCGCTACCGGGATTCGAACCTGGATCTCTTCCCTAACCGGGGGAGGTGCTTTATCCAACTAAGCTACAGCGGCACTATTTTTAGCGACAATTTTTCGACCTTATATGTTACCTTTTTTGAAATCAATACATTTAATCGTTCCATCATTTGATAGAACATAAATAGAAGATTTATAATCGATGACATATTATTCTTAGTTAATTCTCTTAGTTTGTTAATATATTTTTTTAATATTTTAATAAATAAACGATAAAGTAAATATAATTAAGTTAAGTTAACACAAAATAAATAATTTATCAGTATCCAGAAAGCAGGTAGAATAGGATAGAAGGACCGAGCGATAGTGTGGAAGTTGGAAATTTAATATAAGATGCGTTGTATTATATTATTGGAAATGTAAATACCTCAAAAGAATCCCGTTTAATGATCCCTTATTCGGTCTTATGCTAATCAAATATGCTAAATATGAGAACTGCATTCAATGTAATCGTTAATATGAATAATATGTGAGGAAACTGTGTATAAACTTTGATAAGTAACGAAGTTAACTAACAATATAGCGAAGGTGTGAGGTGTGATATAGGTTAGAGATAAGAAAGACATTGGTATGCATATAAAAGGATATTAAAAATATATATACGACTACATAGTATACTTAGGTAATAATGAATTGCAGGTAGAAGTAACAATTTAAACAAATATTTTATAGGGAGCAACGTACAGTGTATTGATGTTAAAAATAAAATGATGTCAAAATTGAAATTTGTTGTCTTTTATTATTTTCAGTGGGTAGGTCAGTACCTTCTCTACCGAACCCAATAAGATCAAATAATCTTTTTTTTTTTTAACATTTCATCATTTATAATCTATGAGTATTACTTTAGTATTTTTCAAAATACTCGATTATCGAGTACCTACTTAAAAAATGGACGAGTATACTCGAGTATCAAGTACTCCAATTGGAGTCTACTTAGTCATCGTTCCTCTGCCAATCACAAGACGTGTCCAAGCCATCACAATTCAGATATTTTTATATGCAGAAGCCGAGTATCCCTTATCGCAGTACTGTCAGATTCAGATAATGCAGCGACCACTGAATTTTTTATTATTATTACTAACATTTTCCGTACCTTTTATTTAGTGTAAAATTTACCACATCGATTTAAAAAATATTTTTGAAAACGTTATTTTTTATTTTTTTTGGAAATGTATAATACTTTGTTTTTTAAGGAAAACACATTACACCTGTAAATATGCAGTTAATTAATTTTATTTGTATTATTATACTTTGTCAATATGTTTTTGTTGTGTGTGCTTTTTTACGGACCTTGCACACTCTGACATTTCTTATAATATTTATTACTTATTACCATCATGCCGTTTTCCCGCGGGGATAGGCAGAGATGATAGAGCGCCACACTCCTCTGTCCTGACACACAATTCTCGCTTCATCCACATTCATACATCTTCTCATACAAGCTCGCCGATTGTTGAGGCTTCTAACAGAACCATCCTCCATTATTTGGTTCACCTGGTCGTGCTAAGTTTTCCGCGGACGTCTTCTATTTCGTGTGCCATCAACACTTGCGTCATATATATTTCTTACCGTTTTCTCCTTATTCATCCATTCGATATGACCAAATCATCTAAGTCATCCTTTCTTAATCTTACTAACATCAGCTTTACATTATTTCCTTATTTCTTCATTCTTTAATAGATTTACCACATATACGCCTAAGTGATCTCATTTGCACTGCATTTCGTCTACTTTCGTTCCTCTTCTGCCAGCTCCAAGCCTCACTTCCATACATCAGTGTCGGTACCAGGATTCCATTGTGCACCGTTATTTATTATACATTATATAATTCTACTTCAATTTTATTACATTCAATTTAATTACATAAATTTTTACAACCTTTTGTTTTGCGGCTGTGAAAATTTAAATCGAATTATAAGGTTTTCCCAAATCAACCATTCCAAATCAATCATATAAAACTAATATGTAAAACTATTAAAAGTATTACTAGTAAAATAATATTGTTTTATTATTTTTACGGGACGCGTTTTTAATTTAAATGTCCGGATAGGCCTCTTATCACAGTGTGTATTTAATTATTTCCATTTGACAAAATCGCAAACCGTGCATTCGTTTGCCACATTTAAAACGGCGGATTGAAATTGCCGTTTAAATCTCGCTTCATGTCCAAACTTTGACAGCTCCGTTTTAAACATATTATTTTTGGGCTATTCAAACCACAACAGCTGACGGCAGCTCTAGTGACTAGTGGTATCGCGGTAGGATCGGCTCCCACTCGCCTGTTAGTAAGTCTGATTGAGTGCGTTTTCAAACACCTGGTCACAGCAGATGACGCGATGTGACATGCAAATATTAATTATTATTTAAGTGACACCCGTGTTCCACAACACTTACTAATTGATTTATTCTACTTATTTTTCATGCAATATCACCTATGTTTAGTTCTATTTGCATAATATTTTATACAACATATCGTTACCTAAGTGGTAACACCGGCTATCTCATATTTCATCACATTTTAGGAGAGGAATAAAACTGTTATACACTAGTCTGTATGACTAATGCTACTTTCAATACTTATTTCTTTAATGTGGCAACCCTTTTATGTCCAGTTTTACTGATAAACCGTTAAATACCATTAAATATCAAGGCTTTCCGAACGCACGCCCGTTCATTTAGGCACCTCAATATCGCAAAAAATTGAGATTGCTGGTGTTGCCACTTAGGCAACGATATTAGGTTATTTAAAATGTAGTTGTAGATGTCGATCGCCTCCACAACCAGCAACACCGCCGACGGTTCCTGAACGCACCCAGCAAACTATAAGCTCTTATCAGCCACATAATCTCGTCAGTACTGATCAAATACTGGCATTAATAATATGCTCGGGCAGCCGCCCAGTAAGTCTGTTTTTTTGACTCACTTCTCTCTCAGCCGGCTTCCTGATCAGTTCTCCAGCAAACGCGCTACATAAGCAATATACATTTATCAACTGTTAGTTGTCTTTATTGTCCAACCCGCTCTAGTCACATTTACATACACATATACCACGTTATTAGTCAAAAGAACAGGTGAGCGTTGGTGTAATTTGGGGACTCTGTGCACTCACACATATAACCTTCTGATCCTTTCTGATTTTAATATAACATATAATCGTCACTCGATCTAATCAATTTACCAATACCCAAATAGTTATTTCAAATCAACTTTACATGACAAGTATCGTTGTTTTTATCCCGGATATCAGCTGTTTAATGTGGATATTTCAAATAAAAATTATCATATTAACTCACCAATAAATAGACTTTGCAGTCTCGGAAATGAATTCAATCTTGTCGATTATCTTCAGTTCAATATTGAAATAATAATATAACTAGGAGAACACACTCTTATTGTGAAGTTGTAATTATTCAGAACGTAGGTCTGTGATATTTTAAATATGAATTAAATATATTAATTAGAAAGATATTCATATAAAATAAATTTTATCGAAAAATATTATTGTTGCGCCACCGGGATTCGAACCTGGATCTCTTTCCTAACCGGGGAAGGTGCATTATCCAACTATTCTACAGCGACAATATTTTTAGTGACAATTTTCGAACCTATATGTTACCTTTTTGATATTAATACATTTGACCATTCCATTATTTGAAAGAGCCATCTACCTTATTTTTACAGAATCTCAAATACCTTTGAGTAAATTGATAGCAGACGCCAGAATTATCAATTCACTTTTATTAAATTTCAAAATTTAATTTTAAATTTTCAAAAAGGTAACATATAGGTTCGAAAATTGTCGCTAAAAATATTGTCGCTGTAGCATAGTTGGATAATGCACCTTCCCCGGTTAGGAAAGAGATCCAGGTTCGAATCCCGGTGGCGCAACAACAATATTTTTCGATAAAATTGATTTTATATGTATATCTTTCTAATTAATATATTTAATTCATATTTAAAATAATGTAACTGACTGGGGTATTAGAGTCGTTATGGGTATTATTATTTTATTTTTTGTTTTTTTATTTTTATTAGTTGGTATTTATGTGTATTTGCCGGGCGTATATATTTAATAAATAATGTATTAATGTAACATCTGCGTACTTCGATAATTATCTCGTTCTTAAGATTTTTTGAATCTGCACCAAAACTCAAACAGAAATATCTGTACTCTTCCATCCATAAACATTCATAGCCAGTTCTGTTGGTGATTATTTTGTATATACAAACTTAAATATAATAGATGGTCTGTATAGTGGACCTACAGTTCACAGGTGTTGTACGCTTAAATTAGTAATTCATTATTCATAATACATACCACCATTTTAACGCACATGCAAAATTATTATCTCGAATATACTTTAACAGGCGCTTACTGACCTTTGAGTATTTATTAGAGCTAATCATGGACACAGCAACGTTTTCAACAAACCGTGCCATGTGTACATTATACAAACAGTGAATCATATGGTTGTACCAAGTTTAATTATTTCCAATAACTGTATACTTTGTCTTCATGGCATTTGTGATTGAGATCTACAATATGCATGAGAGGTGTACATATGTACGTACATCGAGAAATTTATTGAGACGTGGATTGAAATATGTAAAATTACTGCTACTTGCTGCTTACGTGCTTCATTTATTTTGTTTCCTTAAATATACATGGAAAGATTATTACAAGATAAATGTATGAGTATATAATATATATAACCAAATATCTAGATGATTCCCATGTATACTCTATTAGGTGGACACCTGTCTCAAAACCGACTTTGTGAAAATTAATTTTAGATCATTAACTAATTATGAATTAATTGATAATAATTAATTAGGAATAATACCCAGCCTGATATTATTTATCAATGTATTATTATTACATATAATGTTTGTAAAAAATGTTTTTTTTAAATCTAAAGATAAAAAGTGCATACAGAATAAAAAAAGTGTAATTGACACTCGTACACGGATGACATTTTGTTCTCTCGTCTCAGATATATTATGTCTGTAAATGTCATCGCGTATCAGTTACGGTAGTCTACTCTGCGATTAAAACACATACGGGAATATCAACAATTAATCGCGCTCAATTCTGTACCATCCTTTCGAAATGAATCTCCGATACATGTTTCATCCGTGTACACGTGTCGTAAATATGTTAATAAATTAATATCTTATTTTCTCATTATGTCTAAATATTGAGCAACTACTTAGATTACTAGCAATGTCTAAATTTTATATTAATTTTGTTTTATCTCTAAAAAATGTAATTTTCGAGTAGTTTCTGACAATGCGTAATAACAATAATATTAGGTATCTGAAGAAATATTTTCTTATTGTTAAATGTCTGTTTCGATATCAAGCAAGCGCCATATTTCTAAAAAAGAAGATCAGAATATTATATTGAAGCGATGAATATTTGTTTCCGTAGTGCGAGTGTTCTCCAATTGACTCCATTCATTTTATGAATATTTTGGTTCGTTTAACCGACCGACTGTCCTAATCCTGACATCCCTACAAAGTGTGGAGAATAGTCTGACGCCTCGCGATGTGCTCCCCGAGGTGCGCCCGTGCGGTGTTATAGCGTCACCAGGGTTGGCTGTGATCTCTCCCCGTCCCTGCTATGTGCGGGTTAATGAACATCGGTTAACCCCTAACTACTGCTTTATATTCCATCAGCGACATTTTGAATTTAGACGGAACTCAAAATTATGTAATACCGATCTAAATAAACAGAATTCAAATTTTGAAGGATTGTAATCATGTCATAGCGATTTAAATATATCTAAGACCGACCCCTACAGATCTCAAAGATTTGAATTGTGTTTTTAACCGATCTAAAAATACTGGATTCAAAATTATACAGGATTATAAATGTTTGCATTATCGGATTATTCCGAAATTAAAATGAAATTGGCATATACATAGTATTATAATTAGTGTGACCGACGCAAGTCACCGGTCACCAAAAGTGGTGGATGGATGATGGAATCGGAAGGATGGGTTAGATAGTAAATAGGGATTGAGCGATGAGGGAATAGGGGCATGGATAAGGGATAGAGGGGGGTACCTTCGATAGCGGACTCACGGAACCGAAGGACAGATCGAATCTTTTAGTTGATGACGCCGTCACGTTGCACTTCCGGAAGTTCACCCGATGTAGTAAATGACACGGCACAAAAAACTCTTGATGAGTGTTACGTTCACAAAAATCACAGCGGTGTGTGAAAAGTAGCGATTCAACACATATTCATACGAGAACACTTCCTCTCCTCGATTTCCAAAAGCACAACCAGTCGAGCTAAATTAACAATATGTACTGGGGAGAATAGGCTAAGGAGGTATGAATAAACTAAAAACTGGTGACAATATACTACAGTTAACTATGATATGAATGAATGAATAAGTATGAAAGTATATGTGTTCACCTACAAAATAATAATTAATTTAATTTATTACGAATACGGAACATTTAGTGTTACATACTTTAAAGGTCAGTGTTCCCAAGTTGTGTACCCTACCGAAGATTGTCGGTAGTCCAATAATGATACTTGTCAAGTGCCAATTACAATATTTATTACAATAATACTGTTATGGTACAATATATAGTATTGTTAATACAAGAATTGAATGCTGTACCAACAGTACAATTACAATTACAGACGGTTCGAACATGAAAATAATGTTTTATTAATAGTTAGTTGAACATTTTAACAATGTATTCAATCTACGTTGAAACCAGTGGCATAGCTCCAAATTATCGACCCCCAGGTGAGCACATACCACCCCCACCCACCTTCTCACCCTCCAAGAACACATCTCATTTCACCTTTTTTTAAATTGAAAATAACTATTAAAATATTATTTTCATATTTCCATTAATATTTTTGCTATTAGGTATAATAATAATAATAAAATTGGAAACTTAGTATAGCGCCATTTTCATAAAAACTTTCTTGTTTTTATGAAAAATTTCTTCTTAATTGTCTGGGATACAAAGCTCTTGAAAATACAGAGGCGCTATGTTACGTGTCGCCTTGTACATCAACCAGTACAATTTAAATTCAACTCTTTCAGGGAATCGGAATCAATGTAGCTGATGTAAAAAATATGTTTTATGAAGAATTTGGAAACTCAGTGCTGCCGCATTTATAATGGATTGTAATCCATCCAGCTGAAACATTGGCAGGCCAGCATATATGCTGTTACAATAGTTCACACGTGACACCACAAATACATTGTTAAGTAGACGGGCTGCCTCACGAGGAAGATGTCTCCGAATACTTTTAATCTGTCTCAGTTGATAAAAGCATACCCTGACAGTTTTGCTGATTTGTGTATTCATCGAAACATCTGAATAAATATGCATGCCCGACAACTTGATTGCAGATTTAGTATTCGCAGACATTCCTGTATTAAGTTTTGCTTTCTAGGTGTTGCTGTCCATAGTAGTTCTGTTTTGGATGAATTCAATGTTAGTGTATTTTGTGCCATCCACTCGCCTATTTTTTCTATGCATCTTGCAATTTTTCCCTTGAATACCTCTGCCTCACCGGTATATATTATACTTTTAACACTATTAATGTAAGGTGCATTCATTACTATTCTAGCTGTTCTTAAACAATTAAATGTTAATACAACTTGACCATAGGGCCACCAAATAATTTTGTACCCTCCCTAGGGCATGAGCTCTTGGGCGGCTACCCAGATGGTAGTTACGTCGTTGGTTGAAACAACATATGGGCGGACCGGATTCGATATATCTACATCACTATTATATCGCACAGAATTGCAAGGTCGAGCAGAGGCGCCATACAATTGATATGATAAGACACGTGTCAGTAATTTAAAGGTGTAATCATTAGCGTGGCGCCAAAAAACTCGTGAGATAGATTTCACGAAAACAAATACTATTATTCTTAGTAAAACGTCACAGCGGCGGCCCGTTACTGAGTAAGTACTTGCAAATATGACTCTATGTATTGTTATGTATCTGAATATAAACAGAGTATTCTGCTGGCGGGAAGCCATTCTCGATTGTGTCGTGTCGTCGAACATCTTTTGTCTTTCATTTCTTTCGACCTCATAATCATCATCATCATCATCGCCGGTTGAGAGAAGCCGAGATCGGCGAACCACCCTTGTCTACATTCTTGTTTCCTGTACGGAACAACTATATTTTCACAATAGAGAAAAGCCTATTAGGATACACTTTTCCTGTTAAAATATGTTGACTCACGTCAGATTGTTATGAACTCTCTTGATCTTGAACCTTATAAACTGTGCATTACATTATAATCGTGACGTATTTGGTTACCACAATAAATGACATTAAATTTATATCCAATCATTCAACCACAACATTAATATGGTAGTGGAATGTGTACTATCAAAGCTACACTACTGTTCCTAAATACAGTCGTGTTCATATTTTACGTTTAATTTAACTAAAAATATTTTTTTTTTCATAAGATATAATATTATTACGGATTGTGGCCCATAAATTTTTACAGCTTGCTCTTTTCTGGCTTCATAAAAACTTATTTCTTCATAATAAGGTTATAATAAAAAAATAAAAGGTACCTATTTACATTCATAACACGCAATCAATTTTGTTTACTTCAATTTTTGTTCAAAAAAACGTGGAGCTAAATGCATATTTTTTCACGCTAATGGTGTTCAAGCGTGGTCACACCGTATTAGACAAATAATAACATTTTCGTGTAAAATATAAAAATTATAGAATTATTGAAACTTTCTTCTTCTCTTTGTTAGTAATATTTATGAATCATATCAAAATTATTTTTTAGTATTCTATGGAAGTGTAGCGTGTGCAAAATTATATACAGGGTGTAACAGACCTAGTCCACAATATTTAATGGGTGGATATCTGACTAAATTACGAGTCGTTAATGTTCAAGGAATATGTGCCTAATCTCAACCATGTGTTATATATAAGCATTTTAAAAAAATTGTAATTATGCGATATTTTGATTAATTTAAATATTTAATTGATTCTAGATTATATATTAAATACAAAAATTAAAGGTCATCGAATTTCGAGCTGTTAGAATATTTTTGTTACTTAATTTAGCGTCTGATGCAAAAATGTAAATTAAGAATAGATACATTTTTCAAATAATATATTTACATATTTCGAAGTACTACGACATCTTAACATGATTTTGTAAAAATTTCAAACAATAATATTTTCCGTAACGGTGCAGAATTTGCACATATTGCTTGAACGTTTTTGATTAATAATATAGTCAGGTATCCACTAATAAAATATTCTAGACCAGGTCTGTATTTTTCTAATAATATATTGTTAACTATAAGTAATATCTATCGAAGTTTTGTAGTCAATTTATTTAATCTAACAAAAATTAACCTAAAGTAATCGAAATTCAATGCCTTCAAAATATTAGATTTTCCTAACTTTTGCTAATCTTACCAGAATACTAATAATGTTGTTTTCCTATGTTCGCGGTATTCCCGAATTTGATTTACATATTTGATCACCTAACTATAAATACTAATAAAAACATTCAACATGGTTACAGAGACGTGCTGTTACATTAAACGGCATTACTAAAATGTAGCTGTGTGCGATCCACTATAACCAGAGGATAAATATTTTATATAATTCAATCACTAATGCATAATTTACTATTAATTTGTTAATCTAATAGCATGGTAAATAATCTTTACAGGAAACAAGATGTTTCCCTCTGGTGCATACCCAGAGGATTTGACTCTGGTGTATGCCTGTGGTTTCCTTCTGGATTTAATTTTTGGTTTTTACCTTTGGTATTTGACTTTAATTTCTACCTTTGGATGTTTCCTTGGAGTTAGTCGCCTCATTGTAGGCGTTGTTTTTTGTTATGATTTGATCATCTTCAACAAATTCCGATTACGAATCCGATCGCGTCGGTCTGGATGCTGCGGATCAATCATAATGAGGAGCCAAGGAGATGGGATCCATCAATTTTTAACATCTGGTTGTCACCTGCATGAAAGACGTCAAACTCGCGCCCATCTCGACGCGATGAAAGTTTGTCAAGTATTTGCGATGTAGTTGACTATCTGTGTGCGGGGTTGTGTCGTCAGAATAATACCCGTTCGTGGTAACTAAATTATTTATTCTGAATGCTTCGATACAATATAGTACAAGTCAATATAAAATGTTACAGTTCTACGGTTCGGAGACAAGAGGCCGCGCCAACCGCGGCGCGATACATGATATTTTTATCTCTTTCGCACACTCATCACTCGTACCAACCTTCACGTGCTCGCGCATTCGTCCTATAGATACATCACAGTAATATATTGGATGAATCAATTAGAAAGATATACAGAAAAAAAACAATCTATCAGAAAAATGTTTTGTTACCACCGGAATACAAACCTTTGAGAACGCGTTATCATTTTTATGTATAATTTTCTAATTAATTGATCTATTTTTTTCAAATATCACATCTAGAACTATGTTTTAAAATTGTAATTTAACAAATGTGTATAATATTTCGTGATTCATATTGGGATTTAATTAATTTAAACGCTTGCAGAAATTCAGTACCAGAATGTAATTACGCACACGCGTGTATGTGGTGGGGTTGAATTTCGCGCGTGTGTTGTAAGAATATAATTACGAAGAAAACGATGAGTGCATTTTTTTAGACCGGCAGTGTACCGCCCACGAGCTGAGAGCGATTGCTCGCTCTTTGCTCCTAGTGTGTCAAATTAATGCGCTCTTCCTATTCCATTGTCAGCGGCCGTTGACCCGCGACCTTTGACCAGGCGCGCACTCTGCCCTCAGCTGTTTGCGGCAATAAATAACTCTGTTTTTGTAACGCGCCACAATTGGAGGATCTGCAAGTAACAAGGACATGGCAATATATCCCCTGGTTGTGGGTCCCTGGTGCCCATTATGCGCACGACCTGGACCCGGGTTTATAAAGAGCCATCAGCTCGCGGACCTCACTGCTTTCGTTGAACCATTCTCAACAAAACCTACTTACAATAAATTATTTAAATGTATTACTTCTGACCCAACTAATTTTTGGAACACGGATTGCTGTGTGCAAAAAAATTATTCTGTGCAATTTTGAAGTCCATTTCTATAATTCATATATATTATAAATTTAAAAACCGTTACCTTAGTACGTTACGTTAGTGCAAGGCAGTTATTTGAGTTCGTATATAGAAAGTTTTATCTGCCAACCTTGTTTGATATGAGGGACTCCACAGGATAGATGTAGGCAACAATGTTAACAATATAGTTATTTGGGTTTGCATATAACAGTGTATTAAGTTTTAACTGCAAACCATATTTCACATCAGGGACTCTGCACAGGGTGAGTGAAGGCAAGGATGTTGACAGTATAAGGCAATTATTTGAGTTTGTGTACAACGAATTATTAGGTTTTTAACTCTCAACCACATTTGACATGGGATACACCACACACAGTAGATGTAAGCTTAAGGATATTGATTTAATTGTATTTTAACTGAATGAGATAATAATTGGTCTCCAAAGACGACATAATAATTTTGAATATATCACATTGAAAGTTGTATTTAAACCCATATCTGCAAGGTTGAAAGTGTAATCACGATTAATAGATAGATAACTGATATTTGTGCATGTTATTAAATTAAACTGACATTTATGATAAGCGTTATTGGCAGTCAATTATTATTTTTTGTTAGTGTCTTGTTAACATTTGTTTGCGCGCTATATTTTTGTGTGCGCTTCGTTGGCTAATCATAGGCCCGCGCATGCGCTCAGCTTACAGGAAACATTGTTCTGATCTGATTGACTATTTTTGGTTCTATTTAAAGTCGTGTATGGAATGAATGTATGTTATTAATACCCGAGCAGCTGCGTTAATTTTTTAAGTTTTTATATGGATGGTTTGAAATATATTTTTATTTAATGGTCGTCTCTTTTACGAGTAAGTATGTGCTAACAATTCAATGCATTAATATTGATAACAATCTCAGAAGGGTTATATATAAAAAATATTTTATATACCTATATATTTTTATATTTGTTACGTCTGTGCGTGCCCTAGTATGTTTGTCACTATAAAAAAAAATGATTTGAATAAATTTTGATCATTTATTTTATCTGTTGACATGACTCATTCACTATGGTATCGTTCTATTGGGTTGATGCATAATTATTGCGGCTTTTTTTCAACAAATTTTATTCAACAAAAACGATAAAAATATTTAACAAATAGATGGTTTAATGATTATTCCGGAGCGTAGTCACCATCTACTTTAAGAACTGCTTCCCATTTGCTTGGCAGACGGTCGATCCCACGGGCAAAGAAGTCATGGTTCTTGGATGCAAGTCATCCAAGTCGTCGTAAATTTTGTTCGTTTGCCAGTTTTTCAACGAGCGATTGACGTGATAGTCTGTAGGAGCTTCGGTCGCTGAATATGGCGGATGTGGGAGCAGCTCTCATCCCTTATTGGCGATCGATTCGATGACACGACGTTCAACATGAGGACGGGCATTATCGTGGTGGAAGACGATTCTTTTTTCGTGGTCGTTTCGCCTCGATAGCAGCGTTCGCCTTTGTTGTTGTCGGAGAGTTCGTGGGGAACCCATCCAGCCAATTTCCACACTTTTCCAAGCTTTTTGAGACGACGAACGATCGTGGATTAATTGAATGGCATTGAGGTCGTGGGCTAGCATTCGTGTTGTTAGGTTTTCGTCCTCTTCCTCGTCGAAATCTGACGGTCGTCCTCTTCCTTCTTCATCTGCAAGGTTCGTGTCGCCCGTTTTGAACCTCTTGAACCATCTTTCAACTTGGCTTTTGCTGATTGTTCTCTCGCCGAAAAGTTCATTGAGATCGCGAAATGCCTTCCAACCTTTCTCAAAGTGGTACAGCATAATATGACGAATATGAGTAGAATTTTCACGCATTTTCAACGCATTTTTATTAACTGCAACAAATAGAGAAAAAATATTTTAAAAAAGCACACAAAACACAAATTTTTATAACGAAAAAAACGCGTGAAAAAAGCCGCAATGCATCAACCTAATAGTTCAATTTGTTTTCGCCGGATTTATGTGGTAGTTTTGAAATATTCTCGCATTGTATCGATGTATTTCAATGTCGTGTATCTTCTCTCGCCATTGGTGTTAATTTTTCTCTCTTTAAAACAAGACTATGTATGAATCGATTTTATCTAAAATATTATATATATATATATACTTGTTTTAGCTCAATTTAATATCCCATATTTCAGTCTGTACGTCGCTTTGATACAGCTGAATGCTGTATGTTTGTAGTATATTAAAAATGTTTGGTAACCAAGGAATATAATAAGCCGTGAGTTAGTGAAATAATAAACGTCACTTGTTCGACTGTTAGCGTGCCTTAAGCTGCCCATTTGCCGCTTAGCCCATTCATTATTCCATCCCTTGTCAACACAACATTCGTGTTTGTTTAATAATGCTTTAATCCATTTGTGTGAGCCTTAGTGCTTTTGATTCTATTCAACAGAGGATGAAGAGGTTAGCTTTATTTACACACTTTGCTTACAAGAAGACATCTTAAAAGGAACAATTTTATTCAAACTGTATTGTGATTTAGCATTTTTATATACGTAATCT
Source organism: Eubasilissa splendida (assembly GCA_031772225.1). Classification (NCBI taxonomy): domain Eukaryota; kingdom Metazoa; phylum Arthropoda; class Insecta; order Trichoptera; family Phryganeidae; genus Eubasilissa; species Eubasilissa splendida. Next base: position 15,992,982 of record CM062859.1, on the reverse strand, counting down.
TGTCTAACAGTCGAGTCGTACTTAATTCTTTTATAAAGTTATTTATTATATTATATTACACTGTACTTCCCAACAGTGCTGTACATTTTTATTTTCGCTGATGACATTTACACATTATTTATCATAAAATGTCGACACATAAAACAAAAAAAAATTGCGTTGCCTAGTTTTATTTAATTGAGATGCGAAAACAAATCACTACCAATATTTCTTGTACTTTTAAACTAATCAAGGGAATGTGTTATCAAAAATTTACTCTTAATTGTGCGCGTGTGCGCGCGCATACAATTTGGCATCATAGCGTATACAAAAAAATATAGCACTCATACAATTTAAAAAAATACTTCTTCATATACCGCCTGCTAGCGAAGGTTGGCGACTATTTTGCAGTATGTTGATTTAAGATCACAAACATTTTCAACATTGAACGACTTTCTAAGATGATATAATCGAGATAATTTCTTTCTACCTATGCCTCTGCTGCCATCTATCTTCCCTTCCTTAATGAGTCGTAAAATATCATATTTTTAATTGCGGTGAATCTGTCCGAAGTATGCAAATTTCCCTAATAGTTATTATTAGTTCTCTTGACTTATTTATGTATATTAATAATTTGTAAGCGCACACCGTGATCAGCTCATAAACCCTGTAATTACCCCATACTTCCATATATTTTCCATTAATTATAATAAAAAATTGCTTTGTCTCTATAAGATATCATATATTTGTTTAATGTATAATACACTGAAAAAACTATTGCAAAAGATGTAAATTTTTTAAAATATTTTTTTTATTGAATCACCTTGTAGTTAGACGTATTATAAATCTTCGCATTTGAATAATTATTAAAGAATAAAATATTTTATTCAAATGTACTTTTTACGTATTCCGAAAACACTGAAATATTTTTAATAAGAACATTTTCCCGCCCCATTTCGAAGAAATTCGATGAAACATTTGAAGAATGCCTTATTTAAATTCCAAGCCTGCAGCCTTCATGCACAAGTCTAGTATTTTTAATTTTTATATTCGACTGAAGTGTAATATTTTAAAATAAAACAGACAACGCAGAGATGATAAATAGCCAACTGAAATTAAAAACAATTTTACCTTTATTTTTGTTTCATATTTTTAACACTCGTACATAACAATGTCTTTCGTTTTACATTATATTTTGTAATTGTTGTTCGATTTTATGTTTGAAATCTACCACAATCTATATTCCATATGATTTATTGTCTCCAAAATTGTAAGTATATTCAACTTTGTTTAAACCACTGTGTTGTTTTTACGTCAAACGGTTTCGATTCTGACGTATCTTCTTCAGGACCGGCGTACAACTGAACTATTCTATAAAATTTAAACGACATCCATTACGGGGTGTAGGCGGAGTCTTTGTAAGAGAGGGGTGGTGATTGAGCATTGAAGTAGGAAATATTTTAAATTTATATTAATAATATTAAATTTATATTATGAAAGCACAATTTCATTCTTAATTATAGAAAAAATACACATTACCCATTTACTTTCATTACTATATCTAGGCTCTTGTTATATACATTGAAATTTTCTAAGGGTGTTTATAATATTACCCTAGACCGCATTCCGGTGATGAACAGATTAAACAATATTAATGTACAGTCTTAGTTACTTCATTAATACAAAACTTGATGTTGATATTCGTCTGAAGGACTCGCGTGATTTCTCCTTGAACCCCTCACGCCTCTATGGGAGGATGAGAGATCACAGGCACTTAACATACTTCAAGGACCCACGAGGATTGTTTACGTCAGCGATTAAGCTTCACATCTTTCAGGTTGATTAATGGGAACGCTGTGATGTGAATATGAGTCTTACATAAGACAATATACAACATTTTTATTGTAGTTCCATTTTTCCACGTCCGCTAAATATTTTATTTCTTTGAATCCGGCCTATCGGATACCTATGTACATATGTTTATTTATTTTATGATCTAGCATTATGCCCGCAAGGAGTTCAAACCTCGTCTCGGGAGATCAGTAAGTTTGTTCTATAGTCATAGTACAAGCGCTTAGTTATGATTTAAATTATAATCTAGTATTGCGGATGTTATTTAAAAATGCTTACTACGCAACCCTTTTTTAAATGCTTCATAAATCTCTATTAGATAGAGGTTAATTGGTTCGAACAAATGTCTACCAAGTGCTGTATACCATAACATATAACAACTAAAAGGTTATAGGCTCCGTAACGGAATCGCTGGTCCTCGAAGCATATATATTGGTGTCGATTCCTGAAACAGGATGCATCGCTACGAAATTTATCTGAAGAGCAGAGGAAATTAATGCTTTTGAAAGCTGAAAGCTTAGCTTTAATTTACACCTTAATCTTTTAAAACAGACATAACTCTGAAGAACTCTTCAAATCCTTTCAAGTTTTTGATATAAGACAACTGTTTACCAGATCAACCTTAAAACTATTTTTAAAAAAAAATTTACTTCCACGATCCGATCCAAAGGAAATTAGAAGCAAAACCTTAGGATACTTTTCAGTGCCAAAAATTAATACCATATTCGGTCAACGAACTTTATTGTTTTGTGCACCGCGTATTTTTAACAAATTGCCACAAGACATTAAAGGGTCTAAAGTGATTAATGATTTTAAATCAAAAATAACAAAGTGGTTGCTTAATGTGAGTAGAATGCAAAATGAAACTAATTGTCTACACATTTTTCTCTGGAACTATATTACAGACAAAAATGTTTTTATATATTTTTTTACAATAACATTTTATAACTTCTGATTGTACTTTTTTTACATAATATTTTATAACTTGATTTACATTATATTTACCTTACTTTATAACGATTGCACCTTAACAATTGCAACTTTTAATAACTATACAGTTAATTGCTTCAGAACAGACCACGTCTAGTAAAGTATTTACCTTTATTTTCATATGTACTATTTATACTACAAAAATAAAAAATATCAAAAAACATTGTTATATTTTAAATTTGTATTTTTATTATTTATTTTCTTATGTTGTTTTTAGTCAGAATTACTTAGAGAAAATATATTATTAACATGGGTATTTCTTGATTTTATTAATTTAAAAATATTTTAATATCAATATTTAAACATCGTCCTAGGACGTGTGCCAAAAACGTATATAGGACGGTTGGCGCGGTAGATAACATCAGCTGCACGTCTCGTCTTTATTGAACTTGTCATTTTTGCTGTCTTTCTCTATAAAAACGACGTTTTTTTTCTGAACTGTATCATCTTCCATATTAAAGAGACATCATAAATATCTAACGTCAAACAATAAGGTGATGATGTGAAGATACTCAAACAATAATACACATACAATAAGTACATACATACAATTTTAATGACCTTAATATTTTAAATCCATATTTATTTAAATGACTACAGCAGCGTTGTAATATTACAATTTATTCAAATACCTGACGGTAGATTTCTTTGTTTAAATTTAGTATATTTTTAAAACCGAAAAGTTTATTTTATATTCAATTTTTATTTGTGACAAACAGAATGACATTATTTATTTATTTATAAGAATTGCTGTACCGCCGCTTTTACTAGCAACTCCTACGTGCAAAGATTTGATATAAATCACGCTTTCGGCTTATTCCATTTAACAAAAGATAATATTTGCACGTCGCGTTTTTTATAAACATATTTTTCACGTGACCCTTCGATAAGAATATAACCGTGAGATTTTTCACCTTCAAAAGAGTTATGTTTCATATTATCATGGGTTAAAACTGATCTTTCTGATTCTCGCTACTTTTTCTCGTAATGTCTAAGAAATATTTTCACGCGTATGGAAATGATGATGGAAAATAAAATATCTTCGACCATATATTTTATTACATCATTAATTCATTCCCAAGCATTATTTATTTATTTTAATTTCTGGTACAAACGAAATACGCCATTATACTCTACGCCACAATAGTTTTATATTGGTTATTGACAAGGGTGATGATAATCGACATTCCAATGATAAACAATTTATAATATATATATATATATATATATATATATATATATACAGACCTAGTCCACAATATTTTATGGGTGTTATACCTAACTGTATTACGAGTCGAAAATGTTCTTGGAATATGGGCCCAATCTCAACCATGTCAGAGATATAAGCATTTATACAATATCGTAATTCTACAATTATTTCGATTAATTAAAATATTTTATTAATTCCAAATTATGTATTGAATACAAAAAATTAAAGGTCATCGAATTTCGAGGGGCCAGACTATTTTTATTAGATGATAAATTTGATTAGAATAGATAAATTTGGCAAATATTTATTTCGAAGTACGTACACTTAAAGCTTAAGGTGATTTTGCAAAAATTTCAAACAATAATATTATTCGTAACGGTGAAGAAGTTGCACATATTCCTTGAACATTTTCGACTCGTAATTTAATCAGGTGTCCACTCATAAAATATTGTGGACTCGGTCTGTTACATCCTGTACCATATATATAAAATAAATATATATAATAAATTTAAAACTATGAAAAATAATTTATGATTGCTTATATATATGTGTGTGTGTGTGTGTGTCTAATAAAATGGCCGTGCCCTCTGAGTAGAGAATCCTGTATTCATTTAGCGCACATTTCTATGTTTAACGCCTCGTATATTTCCAAAAGCCTAAACAAATATTTGTCTCCTTTTTGATCTACATATTTGATGTTTTTAACGGCCCTCCCGGACACGACGAGGATGCTTTATTCAGTCGCCAGGGCGTGTCTCTCGTAGGCTTTGTCATAATATTTATCTCCACAAAACTCTTTTTGACCTTTGATAATTATTTGCGTGAGTCTACCGATCACCGTAGCGGTCGATTATTGGCCCGCAGATATATATATATATTTACACTCCGATACGAATATGAAAATTTGGTCAGAAATTAATTTAACAATTAAGCATTCATGAGATTGCTTTATATTAAAATCATGATAAAGCCTGCACTCACCCTCGGCTGTAATTCCAATTAAGAACTACAGAGTGCGGTTTCAAACCACAAACCACAAACCACATTTACATGTTCAGCAAATTAAAATGATGTATGTATAACTATTCTAAGGGTTACATTTTATTTTATGTAATATTTTAACACAACCCTTAGTAGATGCACCCACCCCACTAGCCGAGTGCCTGTCTCGGAGTAGACTATTAATTATATTTTTGTAAGTTGTTTCATGTCGAAATTCGTAAACATGGTTTTACTCCCAACAACTTAGCATTTTGTTATTTCAATTTATATGTTTGGAATACGAAAGTTTGGTAAATAAAATAAATATTTAAGCCTGATGTTATATAACACGACAAATGTAAACAATCAGAGAGAGAAACGCGATTTACTTTTTGATTATTTTTTGTACAATTCATCCATATTTATATTTGTTTACAGCTTGAAAAATACATTACTTTTTAAAATATCAATGTATAATTATTATCATCTTTAGTGGGTACCTACAATTTACATGTTAATTTATCATTATTAATATAAAGAAGCAATAATTGACAAAACCTACGAAATGCCGAGTTTTAAGATTAGAGCTTGTAAACCCTTTTCTGATAATAATATTTTTAAAATACTGTATTTTTATTTTAGATTGTTAACTTTGTTTTATTAACCACTTAATGAATTAAATACATCTATTACTTACATACATCAGTATTTAATTCGTTAAGTGGTTAATAAAACAAAGTTAACAATCTAAAATAGTGGATTTTAACCACAGAGTTGATTTTGCTAATCTTAAAAATACTGTATTTTTCTTATGTTCGTAATATTCTCCAATTTCCAGCGTGCTTGCTTTGTGAATGTTAACTCGGGTCAAAGGCTGCAGAGGCATGTCATAAGAAATGAGTAGCATTTAGAGAAGATGTCCACAGAAGTGATTTAAAAAAATGTCCTCTTCGTTCCATGAATGCTTTGAAGATACAACATATCCAGGTAGACACTCCATTACTGATAACGAACATTAACAAGACATTATTGAAAATATTTAAAGCGAGTGACGAAATATTTACATCGATTGGAAAAATCATTAAAGCTGAGCAAATGGAGTTAATCGAAAGAATGTTTTATTGCAGACCCGGGAAAAAAATTATGCATTAAGATGGGAAATTCTACCTCACCCTCCATATTTTCCCGACATTTCTCCAACTTATTGGCTTCTTGGCGTTTTTCTTTGGCGCTAGATAATTACATGCGAAATAAACAATTTCACAGTAAAGATGAGATTCAAAAAGAGGTTTATAGATTGTTCGCCTCTAAAGACACAACGGAAAACGGAATTTACTAACTTGTATCTCGTTTGGTAGTAGATTGTAAAGGTGTTTATTTTAATGAATATATAACAAGGGTTTGATTCAGAAAAAAGTTCAGTAAATATACGAAATTCCACGGCTTCCATCTTCACACCTGAATTTCGGAAATCGTTTTTTTGCTACGAGGAATTTTTCAAGTACCTATCTTAAAATATAAACATAAAAACAATTACGTATTGCAGCAGTATGGCATATCTATAAAAAAAGTGTTGATCAGTGACGACTTCTTTATTTGTGCGCTGAACCATAAAGAAGTACTATATACAAATGCAATCATACTTCATTTCGAATATTATAGATTTAATTATAAATAATTCATTAACTTTGTTTTTAACCACCGAGTTACTTATATTCACAAACCGGTTTGGGAAAATACATTTTTCTTCATAAGGAAGATAAAAAACTAACTAAAACTATATATTAAATTGTTCTCATGTTTTGAAATTACTATTTTTAATTAAAAATATTAAGTAATTATTTAAAAAATAATTTACAAATAAATCTAGTATCTGACTAAAATGTTATGACGATGAAAGATGTGAAAATTGACTTAATGATCCGAAATTTTTGAAAAATATTTTATGATAAGAATTGTGGTTAAATTTTCTTCACAACAAATATGTGTTTTCTTTTTAAAAAAAAATATACTATATTGGTTCATTTTACATATTATTATTCAAATTAAGACCAGCATTGTTTATATGTAAAACAGACAAGCCCAATTTTTTATCAAAAGTATGATATGTTCTAATAAATGATTCGATAATTCTAAAAAAACATATTTATTTTTAAAAATTTAATGAATTATTTATTATTAAAATAAATAACCACGACGTGTTTGCGTTAAATATTAAAAAATATTATTATACATTTTCTCATATTTTTAAGTATCAGCCGTCAGTGCTATTGATTTGAAGTAAATATGTACTTGATAACAATTTTAAATACTATGGAACTCACCAAATGTCTTATTGTTTTCAAAGAGTTTTTATTAAATAACGAGGAAGGAAGTTGGTCAAATGGTGACGTCAGAGAACAGTGCACCGACTAGTTAACTGTCTTCCAATATCACACTTATTAGTATTTGAAGTCGGTTAATTGTAGCGGTATCAATATTTAATATCTTCTTGTCGGTTTCCATTTATTATAAGTTCCGAAGCGGATATTCCTTTCATAATAATCCCCTTTGTAAATTACCGGAACGATATTATTACAGTTCTTCGAAAAAGATGATTTATTAAAAAATTGCTTCGAAAATAATTACGTTTACATGTTAGGATTCCAACATCGTACGTCTTCCATGCAATATTGAGTTTAATGTAGTACCCGAAGCTGGTTTCAGAGAACACGAACCCATTTTTTTAATCTTAGTTTTATTTAGCTCGTTTTTTTTTTGACAATCAAATGATTTTTTTTTTATATTTATGAGTTGGTTTGATTTTAAAACTTTTAGCTGGAGGAAATTTTCGCTACGAATGAATTTAGCAATAGGTATTTAATAAAAATTATAATTTTGTACACCTGCATTTTTTGGCAACCTTCTTGGGGATCTTACCGTTCTAATGAGCACGTGCACTGTATATCTTAGCGGCTGTAAAATGTACTCATTTTATTTGAACGTATTTTATGTGTATGAATTTCTGTATGTACCTATAATTTTTTTATGGTATCGAATAAAACCCGTTTCTTACCCAGCCCAACCTTAATCATTTCATTATTGCAATCATTCCATCACATGTTGCAGGTTATGTATGCGTGTTGCTATAATCTGATACATATATCACCGTTCTAAAATCGTCGTCGATCGTCAATCGATCATGTCATTAGAAGCATTTTCGCCTGGCCGTTACGATAATACATAGTTGTTTGTTAGTAACACCAAGAATCAATAAACTCCTAATGTTATTATACCAGTGGCGTAATGACTGCCCGGTCACCCGGGGCTAATGCACGCTGCCCCGAGTACGCCCCGATAAAAAAGATTATTTTATGGCCGCATAAATATATTTTTTTCTAATAATTATTGTTTTTATCTTGCATCAACAAATGGCATCAATTTTGTCACGATTAGCCATTACAATACGAGATAACGTTTGAGAAATCAGATTAAAAAACAATTAATACTGTTCAATGAAATTAAAAATCTTATAGCAAAAAGTATTGTTACATGCTTCAGACATATATATCATTGCACTCCTGTATATAATGTGTTTTTCTGTTTTACCCCGTCCCACCTTGTATACAGATCATTGTATATTGTTATGTAGAAATATTTTTTTCTCGGTGCCTGCAGACATATTTAACACCCAATATATATATTTTTATATTCCCAACCTGTAAAATGTTACATACTTTTAGTACGTGCTTTTTTTAACCGAGTATCTTGAAAAATTCTACCCAGAAAGCCTCTTAAAAACTATAGTTCGTGCTAAAAATCATATTTAATGCAAAAATCACGCTGAATTTATTCACTGTCTGGGAATAACTATATAAGGACCTCTTGTTACGATCTCATAGTCTGGATAAGTTACGAAACTTCCATATTCTATGCTTTTAATATCATCTTAATTGTACAAATCATGTTATCTCAATTTTACGTGGGATTCTTTATATGAGATTAAAGTTCACTGGAACATTTAAGGAATTGTAAAAATTAAAATCGATACATAAGATTCTTAGTGCACGGTGAATAATATGTTCTAGACCGATGTTGTTTTTGAATGACTAGGAAACAAAACATTTTTTTTTAATTAAATTTTTATTTATCAATTACTTTGTCTATTACAATTATGTATAAAATATGACATTGGCCAAATAGTATGATAGAATATGATAGCGGCACAAATGCGTGCTCTTTTAACCATATTTTTCATAACATTCTCGCACTCTTCGCGAGTTATTTCAGCAATTTCATTTTGAATATTGTCCTGTAGCACCAAAATTGTCGTTGGATTATTGGCGTAGACCTCTCCTTTTAAGTACCCCCACAGAAAATAGTCTGAAGCCGTCAAATCAGGTGATCCAAGAGGCCAGTCGATGTCACCACTTTTTGACATTATGCGGTCGGGAAAAATTTCTCGCAAAATTTCTAGCGTAGCTCAGGCTATGTGTGAGGTGGTACCGTTCTGTTGAAACCACATGTGTTGCAAGCTCAATCAACCCAATTCGGAATAATAATAAGAAGTTTTACAATATGTGACAATAGCGATTACCATTAATGATTACAGCATTGCCATTATTATTTAGATAAAATGTTTTAATGACTTCAATACGTCGTTAAAGCGTTAGATGCTCTATAATAAATTGTAATCAACTACTCTCTACGACTACTACATTCTAATTGACAAATATATGCCAAACTAAAATGGAGGCCAAACAAAATCGGCATGGAACATAATATTCACCTTTATATTCAGAAATAAACTAATTTGTTTTCATTAAGAAGAACATATTATTATTGTGAAGTTGTAATTGTTCAAAACATAGGTTTGTGGTATTTTTAATATAAATTAAATGTGCTAATTAGAAAGATATACATGTGAAATCAATTTTATCGAAAAATATTGTTGTTGCTACCGGGATTCAAACCTCATCCAATCCGAAAATAAAGAATATAGTTTTCAAATAATGGAACGATAGACGTATTTATTTAAAAAGTGTAATATATAGGTTAGAAAAATTGTAGCAATGCACTGTCTTGCTATAGAATAATCGGTTAATGCTCATCGAATCCCGCTAACAGCGACAATATTTTTCGATAAAATTGATTTTATATGTATATCTTTCTAATTAATACATTTAATTTGTATTTATATTATGTTTTCATTATTGATGAGAATATTTTACAGTAAAATATGTTTACGTCCATTTATATATTCAATTACAATACGCATTACATCTTATTAATAATTATTATGTAAATCTTCTCCATTATCTGTGTCGCGGTAAATATATAATATTCCGGGTGCCCACTAACATTTGTTTATGTTTTCTTGATTTGAATACAAGTCAAACCAACATAAATCATGACATTATCCATGGTGTATTGCGGTAGAGGTTAAATTTTTTTTGAATCGATTGAGTTTACTTAAAACCTCATTCATTCAGTATGTAAGTAAACATTCATATCTACTTATTGATGATGTAATTTAATTCAATATATATTTAATATAACTCACAACGCTTACTCAATTATATAATTACGTAATTTTATTTAAAAAAAATAAAAAACAATTGTTACATGAAATATGGCCTGCCTATTATCATTTACGCACAGAGGCAGGAATGTTCTTCTAGGATAGAAAAAAGTGGCCGTTCTATTATTTATATCCTTACATGTAAACAGTAAGTATAATGAAATGAAATTAGTAAAATATATCACGCTCCTAAGGATGTATCTTTTTAACCAGTACAAGCGTTTAGCTTAGTTTAAAAATAGTAAGAATATTGATGTGACACGTATTCCGTGTGCGCAACTCTATTTTTATTAAAAATAAATGTATTTGTATTTGATGGGCAGTTCAAATATGCTGTTAAATCCTGGTTAAAATAATTAAATCGAGCGCGTATCCGTAGTGTGGTCACCCTTTCAACATGACATGCTCTACGATAAATGTATGTGCGAGATCGGGCACGGCAGGACCTCAGCCCAAACATCAGATGACAGCACACTACCTGTGTGTGAGTTTATATTCAAATACTATCTAACAGGTATCCTGATTGTACGTGTATGTTCACTCACCGACCTTGAACTTTCGTAATTAATTTAATTGATTATCCTGACATTTGAACATGTGTTATTTAAAATATTTGAAAATGAACTCGTGTTATCTTATCTCTTTGAAAATGTTACTGTTGATTTAATACCAAAGTTTACCCTTTTTAAGTACCCTTTTTAATTTATAACGAATGTAAAATGTTTATATATATGTATGTATCTGATGATTATTGATAAACTATGTAAAATGTTTGCCTCAGTACGGGTGTAATTATAATACTTTCTTACTTGCTTACTTACTTACCATCACGCCGTTTCTCCGCGGGGGTAGGCAGAAAGGATAGAGCGCCACACTCTTCTATCCTGACACATAATTCTCGCCTCATTCACATTTAAATATCTTCTCATACAAGCTTGACGATTATTGAGGCTTCTTACAGGACCATCCTCTAGTGTCTAGTTTACCTGGTCGTGCCAAGTCTCCCACGGACGTCCTCTACTTCTGATGCCATCAACACTTGCGTCATATATCTTTCTTACCATTCTCTCCTCATTCATCAGTTCCATATGACCAAACCACCTAAGTAATCTTTTATTAATCTTACTCACTATACTAAAATGAGCTTTACATTCTTTCCTTATTTCTTCATTCTTTATTGTCATATATGAATCTGCCACATATACGCCTAAGTGATCTCATTTCCACTGCATTCAGTCTACTTTCGTTCCTCTTCTGCCAGCTCCAGGCCTGAATTCCATACATCAGTGTCAGTTCCAGGAGTCCATTGTAAACCGCTAGTCTTGCCTCAGTTGACAAGTTCACATTAGTTATAATTCCATTCACAGCGCCGTTCACTTTATTCCCTGCAGTCACCCTCCTTTCGATATCTTTCACTGTCTTTCCGTTTCTTTCGAACATACTTCCCAAATACAAACTCATCTACTTGTTCATCAACAAGAATACTTACATGTATATATATGTAACATTTTAAATAAATAAATAATATTAAACGGTGTATATTATTTTTCTTATTTATATTATATGTTAAATACAAATTAAATGTATCAATTAGAAAGATATACATATAAAAATATCCCTGTAGCAACAACAATATTTTTCGATAAAACTGATTTTATAAAATAACATAGGTCTGTGATAAAATATCACAGACCGTCTGTTCTGAATAATTACTTCACAATAAGAATGTGTTCTCCTTAATAATATATTATATGTATTTATAATATTTTTCACATTCACGTCTATTTTTCAATATATAATATTTACTTACTTATACATATCTTCTCTTAAGAAAATAGTAATATTTCGTGGATTTTTATCAAGAAGATACAATGTTATTCATAGTGACTTCCGACACACGTGTGCCGCGGCGGAAGTCAGCTAGTATATTTATATTAGAACAAAAGGCAGGGGGCCCTGTTTCAAAGTTTACCCTGGGACGCTAATATATCACGAATATGGAGAACCTTCGGCCTCGGTTGACGACCACTGCTCCATTGTGCGCCGCAGTCAGCGGCTGGTATTCGCATATTGATTTATCGCGCTAATGCCGCAGATAAACTTTTGATAACTTAATTGTTTCGGGTCGTTTCTGCTGGGGGGAGTTACATCGCTCCCACCCCCTCCCCTCCCCTCCCGTCTGACTGGCGACGTGTGTGTGCGCGCACGCCAACCAACACACGCATACTTAAATTGAAGCTGAAATACAAAACGCCACTGGTGCCTCAACTTACGTACAACGTACGACAGCCACAAATTTCAGTCTGAACGTATACGTTTTAAATACACGCATCTTCTTACTACGGGAGAAGCCCTCTTAACTGACCTTTGCTTGACCGACTCGATGAATTGAATGTAGTCATGCTAAAATGAGATTTTGTTTTCATCTACTGCAGTTAGGTTAATTCTACATTCTGCTAAAAACAGGCAAGACACTTTCATATAAAAATTCATAATAATCATAATTCTAAAAAATTTACAGATCGCAAAAACCCCATTTTAAAATGTAAATACACCAAAATATCTTATTATCCGCTTAAAAGTCATAAAAAATCTATACCTATATATTATTTATCATTTTAAAGGTAAATAACATTCAAGTTGTGTGTATTTGATTAATTACACTTTTAACAGTAGTAGTTTTGTGTTAGTTTGAGTTTTCCGTGGCTGGATGATTTCTGCATAACTACTTTCAATTATCCGACGCATATGCGACTGAGCGATCTTGGGCAGTCTAGATCTAGTCGTGATTTATTTTGCCTTGAAGTTCTCGTTGTACATATGCCTTATGGTTATGATTATGGGTGGTTAAAAACGTAAACGTTGGGCATCTATCGGTGGTCTAAAACATACAGAAAAAGCACTACATCGAGAGAACGGTGGCCATACGTGTAAAATACCTTCGATAGGGTTAGATCCTAGGTTTTGGGTTTTTTATTGATAATATAAGACCGTATCACTTTAGTAAAGACAGATAATCACTAATGGATACTATCCGAAGTGTTGGCTGATCCTCTGCTGATTCCCGGTGTATGTTCTCTTGGCCGGTTCCAGAGCGTTTTTTTTAGAGTGAACCGATTCCGATGACGGCTGTATTATTTCTGACACAAGTCAAGCAGCGGTCTACACAGGCCTACACTCTCAACATAAAACTTAGGACTACCAATAGAAGGATTATGTATAATAAAATGTTTAAGTTTCATACGTGCGTTATATTTATGATCTTTTACTTTAACCGAATTTTCGATTATCCGACGGCCGGTCCTGGTTAGGTCGGTTAAGAGGGCTCCTACTGTAATCAGTCAAAGCTGCATGGGCAGGTTTCTAAGCCAGTTTATAGCCTCCGGGGTCGCCTTGTGGTTTTCTGAGATGACCCCGCAAGAGCACTTGCGGATATATCTCTGCATAATACACTAGATAGAACGCTCACCTTTAAGCCTTTGACAATACAATTCGGAGATTCGATTCTTTTGTTTGAACCATAAGCCTGACAACCAAAATTCCGATGCGCCAAAATTTAATATAGATATGTGCATATTAATTTAGTGTATGATGATTATATAAAACTTCATTAATAAAAAAATAAAAAAAATCGTAACCTTACATATTTTATTATTTTATTTGGTGTAGCGCTGCGGTTGCGATGTTGCGCATGCGCAATGGTTTCCTTTATCTGTTAACTCAACACATTCAACATTAGAGACATTCACATAGTGTGGTCATCTTGTAGTGAATAGTTAAAATGTTCAAAACAATAGATCAGCCCGCTGACTGTGAGATACGGTCCGTGATTCGATTCTTGAATGCACGAAACATGAAATCAGCTTACATTGGACACCAAGTGTGTCCTATTTTGATATGATTTGGCGCCAAGTGATTTCCATGGTTTCTGGGTGGCGAGCGTTTTGATAGCGATGATGAACTCAAAGACGGAATACAGATATGGTTTTCATCCCGAGCGGCATCGTTCTATGACGAAGGTATACAAAAATTGATGCTCCGTTAATGACAAGTGCCTTAATAATGGTGGCGACTATGTTGAGAAGTAGTTGTAAGGTATTTAGCGTCCGAAGAAAGTAAAGTGTTGCAAAAATGATGTTTCTTTAAAAAAAAAATCCGGTACTTAAAAAACGCGCCTCATATTTTGTCGGGATTTAGTTTGCGGTAAGCCTTTTTGAAAACAAGGAACAATTTATGTACTTTACGTTCATAAAGGGATAAGCGGGGATGGAACAGGAGCAAAAATATTGAAGTGTGGTGAACCCGAGGACGGAGCAGCCTGGTTTTAATTTCCCCAGGAAGCAGTATGGATCGCAAGCGAAGCTGCCTCAGCCTGTGTCACTTGTGTATCATGTTTGAAACATAAGTGACATAAATGCCTGTGTGAATACGAAGTTCTTCAAATAATGGAGCATGTGGTGGATACTTGCCTAATCTCCGCATGCTCGGAAGGTATCTTAGAAGTCCCCAAGGCATCTTCAGGGACGTTTCCACCATGAAAAGAAAAAGTTTTACGCTATTTTGGCTGTCGGAATTCTCGCCGGCATCCTCGACATTTTACTCACCGTTCATGTTATAATATAGTTTTTAAAATGTTTAAAATTTATCTGTTTACCTACCTGGTACCTCTGATCTTAGTTTGGTTTTAAATCATCGTTTCTTCATACAGACCAGTAAATAAATAGACGTGAAATAAAGTGTATGTATAAGAGAGGCGTTTGGAACATGAGCAACACACATTCTTGGTGGAAACATAAATTCGATAGATTATGACACATTTATACAGCAGTAAAAGTATTAACTCTTCGAAAATCTTTATGCAAACAAGACGTATTTTTTACATTAATGCATATTATATAGTCAGCGTTTAAATATTCGTTCTAATCTAGTCATATTTAAAAAAAAAGTCATTGAGCTATTTGATTGGGTAAGTGGTATCAAAGGGACACCAAAATGAAAATACTAGATATGAACTAATACAAGGAACTTGCATTAGTTCATATCTATATATTTGGTAGTCTGTGTTTCTTCACCTTCTAGCTTTCACACCTGCAGTGTACGAGTATCAGCTTGTCTTTTTAGGTATTTTGTCAGAAAATTTATCAGTACAATCAAATTACACCATATCCTTGTCACATGGGCACAGTCATACCGTCTAGGTATATTTGTAGTCAAGCCGTTGTTATGTAGCACGTGAGCAGACTATCCACAGATGATATTATCGTTGCTACCAATCAATCTTAAATTCAATTCAATTGTATTATAGTGGCGTGCACTAGGCGCGGACTAATATCAATGCTGTAGAATTGCAACGGGCTGTATTGTCACTAGACATATATCCATCTGAAATGGAGATGCTTTGCCCGGAAAGAAACACAATTTTGTAAAAGTATTTTGTCGTTTTATATTATATTTTATTACTATTATTCTGCAAGTGTTGTTCGAGTTAATTAGAGAAGGGTTACAAATATTTGAATATAATATATTGCGTTTAAATCAAACACGTTTGGATTAAATTTTGCGAAATAAGTATTATTTGAAATACATACACAGCTTTGTTATTTCTAAATTCTTCTGCCAGATAATATTAATTAAAACAAACATGGATTATTTGCATGAGAAATTTATAGGTACAATATTAAATCAAATAAATATGTTTAATCTTTATTTATTTTTCAGTAACAATGTATAAATACAGTTTCTCAGTATAAATGTACACAACTCTTTTGATTATGCAGAGTGCACGTCCCCTTTATTCTGAAATATCTTTTTAAATGGATTATAATTATAAGTACAAATAAACAAAAGCATATTATGTCATTTTTATATTATCTGTTTATCCGTGACTTCTTTTTTCGGTTCACGATCATAAATCGACTTCCCGCAAATTCGTCTTAAGGTGATCTGATTTTCTCAGCAAATCGTCGTAGGTTTCGATTCTTTTTTTCCGTCTTCCGTCGTAACTAAGTTTCGCTGGCTTAACGTGAAACCCATCTATTGGATATCTACATAAATCTGATCGAATTTTTTCTTCCTTTTGCCAATAAAACACTTCATATTATTATTTTTCTACGAGTATTGTCAGAGCGTTGATAATTGATTTGAGGATGGTTGTTTAATACCAACTTCACACGATACATAGTATTATACGCATTGTCAATTCAATACTGTAATATCAAATTTTCAATATATTTTTTGATATTATTACAGAGATTTTACCGTTGTCTTAAGATGTACTTCAAGTTAAAACTATTTTTAACTTGTTTACGTCACGCTCAAATCGGACACCCGAGATTCTATTACGGTGGTACAACAATAAATCAATAAAAATAAAAGTATTTTACTCTTATGGTACTTTAAAAGTTAGTATTATTATCACTAATGGCAACAGCCTGGTACAGACCCTGATCTTCTCAAATAAATTTCGCCCCCCGCGATCTTTTCCAGTTCATGATGTCTGCAAACACTCCTTCGACCAAAAAGTTTTACTTCAAACGTTTTATTCCATTATAAACCACATTAGCATTTAATGCCACTAGTCCACCCCGGCCTTACTGTATTAATACGTTAAACAATATTTGAGTTTATAGAAATTAAAAAGAGTCACCATTTATGGATGTAGATCATGAAAGATGACAGGTGAGAAAGAGACTCTGTTGAAGTAAGTGAAGGGATATGTGATGGTATAAGAAGGATAAGATGTGAATGAGACTGGTTGAGATGCGAATGGTATTCCGCCTCCATAGTACGGTTTACCATACTGTGTAATGGTAGACAAATTAAATAGAATTGAAGCAAATACTCACTATTTACGCTGAATTACTGATTAATTGTACGCGATGGAATGGAGTGAATACTAATAGCTGTTGACAGGTCCGAGGACGGGAAGGAAGTAGTGTACTGGTTAGCATGCGTTCAGCTCCACCGATCGTCGCCCCTGATAACTCATCATATGTTCACCAAATTATGTTTCTCAAAAGCGTTTTCTAACAGTTTCAATACAAAAAGAAAACAAATAAAGTGGAAAATATTTACCAATTTATTGTGGTTGAATTTAAAAGAATAAATTAACTACAAATTCTAAAATTAATTATAGGTAGACGTATGCATTAAATCGAAATTTAATTACAGAAGGCAAAGAAAAATAATTAAGTTGTTACTGAATTGAACGAGCACAGCGACGTACATGTTTATGTTAGAAAACATTTTCGAGCACGCAATCATCTTTTCACGCGTACAGTGTTAAAATATTTAATATTTATAACACCCACATTTTAGTAAGTTCATAAATCATACATAATTTCTTAGTCTGAGACAAAGAACACATTCAAGTTGTCTTGAATCGTTCATTCTGAGAATTTGGGATGTCGTAGCTTTAATCAGTGAGACAGTTAACTGATTTCAGTATGTCAGTAAAATCATCGTTTAAGGGCTGGCCGCCATGATGTTAATGAACATGAATTTATAAAAAACCTTTTTAATACATGTTTTTTAGTTAAGATCTCGACCCGCAAAGCTTCTTGGGAGAAGCTTATCTGCGTGTTCTTTTACTCCACTTTAAGATTAAACAGATTGCCACGGTTTAAACTATTAAATTAGCAAGGTTTATAAAATTACTTGAAACAAAGTGACAGGATTACGACTCTATAATAGCAGACATCTTGTTCCAATTAATTTTACACAAAGGTGTTTTATTAACCTTTTTTATATATTTTTCCAAATTAATGACGCATTTGTATGATGTAAGAATACAGATAGTTTATTGTATAGATTAATAAATCTTGAATTAAGCGCATTCACTATCAAGTCAATCTTTTAGTGTTAATTAATTTTTTTTTTTTTGTTTTAACACATTTTTTCTTACGTACCAGCTGAGCAAATAATATGTACAAACATCCGAGACCGAAATGTGATAAATATTTCAAACTCTTTTTTACAGTAATCGAACCCGTGACCCTTATAAGAAAAAGCTGGCGTTTCAATCGCTGTTCAATCCGGACCGCTATTTTATTTTATAGATATAAAAAAATTTCACCACAGCGAATAGGAAGCTGTATGCTACAAAGTTCAAGAACCTTTTAGGTGTATTAACTGTTTATATTTTGGCAGGAAATCGATTATTATTGACATGTGGAATCAAATGGTATATCTTATGTACCTTCGATCATTAGTAAAATAAAATATAGAACTAAACATTACGTGTGTAGAAATAAATTTTTCACTATTTTGAGAGAAATTAATATACCATACCGTACTAAAATATATTATAGAAAAATGTTCTAATGCACACAATTATTGCTAATGAAAAAAATATATTTATATCTTTAAAAAATCGATCAGTTGCGGTGGAAGCTGTTGATATTAATTTATTTTTAAATAACGCAGATAAGAATAAAAACAATATATTTGCAATGTTTACAGCGTTAGCTTTGTGAATAAACACCTTTATTAATTTAAACAAATAATAACTAACTTTGTATTAACTTAGTTTATTATTTACAGGTTTCGATACCAGTGTGTCTTCGTCAGAACGGACGTGAACTAACTAATCCATAAAATAAATACGAAAAGAAATTAGCTATCGGACAGGGGCATGGCCGAAGTTATGGCGGGAGGAGAGAGATAAAGACACTGGATTAGTTCATTAGTGAACGTTCGTCCTGACAAAGAAACAGTGGTACGGAAACCGTTAAACGGAAAAGTAATCAATGTAATTAATTGAAAATTAATTGATTTTTAAATAAGTAAGTATGTATTGTGAATTATGCGGATTAATTTTGACGACGTTGCATGGGGACCGGTGCATGACACACTGGTGATATCTTAATTGAAATGTCACCGTAGTGAAGCTCATTAGTACAGTATATTGATATATAATTAATTCAGAAATTCTATCGTTGTACAAACAATGTATTGTAGGCCATCATAACAATAGTACGTGCTTGGTGAAGCAAAATCTATTAAAGAGAGACGGAGATCAATATGTGTTTGATTTTTATCATTACCGTGTTTTCATTTACTGGATGTTCGAAAACAATATTGAAGCTCTGGAATTTAAATATTATACTTTTGATTTGAGCGCTATTATTTTTAAAACTTTTCTGCGAAATGTGATATTATTTGTCTGTCTGGTATTTTTTCGTGTTCCATAAATTTTTCTGCATATTTTTTTTATTGCTTATTTTCACAATTATATTTATTGAAAATGTCTAGACACTTATTTATTTCAAAATAGTTATATTGAAGGATGTAATTATTGTTTTTACTATTCGGGTTTGTTGACCTGTTTGTTGACCAGAATAAATCATCTCAAGAAAGTAGATTATTTTATGTACTGAATAGTCCAAATTTCATTGAATCCTTCACATTTGAGTTCAAAACATTTTTTAATGATTTTTTTTAAAAATATGTTTACGCTCGCTCAGTTCGTCTATATACATATTGATGAGGATTTGTGACATGGATCCGCCCTACTTCATCCCAGTGCGCAGGTAAAATGGCTCGGACTCGGCGCCTTCCCACCGCACTAAGTTCTCTCGCTGCCTGTGCCACCTGTCATATCTCTGTAATCAAATATCACGTCAATTTTTATGAATACATTGTAGATGTACACACATTTGACAGCTTTTCACGAAGACCACAAACTTCCGACACCTTGTATAAGCAATTGAAATTGTTACGTTTTATTTCAAGTCCTATTTACACTTCACTTTATTTATAATTCAGCTGTAATACATCTCCACGTGTACGTATTGGAATTCTTTAGTAATAACATTCAGTTTGCAGCAGACGTTGTGTAATACATCATTCTCGGTTAAATGCTAATCGCAATCTTCGTTCATTAGATGAAGCCGACAGATCATCTTAATATGCTGATTTGGTTACTGTATCGGTCCATTGTACCGGAAATACATTTTGACGGAACGAGTTTCAAAGATTGAACTTTTACTGGCATTACTTGTTGAATTTGATTTAATAATACATTAATCATTCAGTGTTAGTACATATTATATTATTATTTGATGTTTAGAAATATGACGTTGTTTAAGGATCACTTTTACTGTAGTGGATCTTCTTCCAGATTAATTAAACGCCTTGGTTCGTTGAAAATAATAGTTCGATGTAATTAACTTTGAAAAATGGTCTTTATAAACAGAAGGATATTTCTAAATAAAAATATTCGTATTATCAGTATTTTTTGATGAGAAATAGGTACCTATGTTTTTTTTGGTTTACTATTTTGAAAAAAAAACAATAGAACAAATCATCACGTATCCACTTTTCAAACGTAATTGATAATTATTTTAGTGAAATGTAACAAAACAGAAAAATACAAAAGTATAATGTATAAGATATGTATGTGGTATATTTAAAAAATAACGTAATTGAACTAAATCCAGTGTAAATAAGTATGCTCGTCCGTATACGCCGTAAATCACAGACCACCAAATATATAGACATGAACTAACGCAAATTCTTCATCCACGCAATCAAAAGCTCCGCTCTTTTTTTTTAAATATGACTCGATTGGATCGAAAATTTATACGCTGACAATATAATAAGCATTATTGTAAAAAATACGTCTTGTTTACATAAATATTTCATTTTTGAAGAGTAAATACTTTTACTGTTGCATAAATGTGTCATAAACTATCGGATTTATGTCTCCATCAAGAAAGTGTGCAGAATGTTCCAAACCCATCTCCTATATGTACACATTATTTCATGTCTATTAATTTACTAGTCTGCGCCGTAAATCCATTTATGATTATGAGGAGTAAATGTAAAGCGGAACATGGCTTAACTTAATTTAACAAAGGCATACTGAACAAATTTTATCGGCACCACAAATACAATACCCGGGCAAATGACTTAGCACGATCAGGTAAATTAGATACCGGAAGACGGTTTTGTTAAAAACCTAAACAATCGACGAGTATGCACGGAAATATATTTGAATGTGGTGTGAGTTGTGTGTCTGGATAGAATAGTTTTCAGTGGCATACCTACCGACTGGTGGTAGCTTGGGCAGCCTGGGCGGCCGCCCGGAGGCCCGGTACCAGGTAGGACTGGAACCGCTGAACAAGTTCGATTCGAATAATTGTAACAATTACACCATAGATTTAGAAATCTTGTTACGAATGAATGAGTAAGTGTTTTTTAAATTTAAATACATATAAAATAATTTACATTGACTAATTTAAAATTTTAATATGAAATAAATATTGTATATATAATGTGTATATATAAAATAAAATGTGTTGTGATCTTATGGATGGGAGGAAAAAGAGGCGGGGGGGATTTGGGGTCTGTTGCTACGTTACTGAGTGTACCGTTCTATTTTCTCTATATATCCTTTGGGTAAATGGTGTTAGGCTAAGTTTGTTAGTCAAATTTATAAATATTACTTGTTATGTGTTTAACAATTTTCATAAACTTAGTACCGCGTGTTACATATTATATTTATGCTCTACATATTCTAGAGATAATACCTTATATAAAATTATCCTATTTACGTGTATATAAATAACAAACGATTTCGTATATACTCATATGAACACAAAAAGACGGCAATTTTCCAAACAGAGAACATATTACCGGAATAATTCACCCCATTTTCAAATATGTATGCGAAGCAAAGTTTTCGGGCTCTGCGTGGCTCGGAGAACACTTTGTTGATTTATTTGGTATCTTTTGTACATTTAATATGTAAGAAATACAATTTACAATACGCGTGCCACATGTAGAAGGCAATTTTCTCAATTTAAGGTTATTTTTTCTGCCCGGTACCGGGTGACACATTTTTCATTCCTTCAATTTGTTATTGAAGCGGAAAATACAAATACGCAAAAACATGTTTAATATCTGAAATTTTGTTAATAATATTTTTACATTCCTTTGATATATCTTCTCAGGGGTTTCGCTCCTTTTTGTGCTAACCAAAGTTCTTCTTCATCGTACGCTGTGTCATCAATGCTGAGCGTCGTAGTCATCTGAAACATACTTGGTGCACAATACATTTCCATGTTTCCCAGTTTTGCGTCTTGCAGGAGATCGTCTTTTTGCTCGCTTTCCCTGTGATCACGAGCTTCTCGAGACTATCATCGTTTCTTCTGGCAATAAGTCCAAAGCATGTAAGAATCCTTCTCCTCCATTTCATTTTTCGAAATTCCAGAAATTCTACTTACACATTACACTCTTTCAAGACGGGACTATTCGTTAATCTTCTTGTGTTCTTGCTTAAGTGTCACCTAAGTATTTTCCACATTTTTTCATATTCATATTATGGAGTAAAATAAATTGTGTGATGAAATTAATTCATCGAAAATTAAATAATTTATTGAAGTACCTAGTTCATATATATGAAAATATTTTGAAATTAGTCAAAGTACCTACATTACCTAGATGTTTGCTTAAATCAATAATCTAAATTAAAAATTATTATGTTAGATGTTTTTTGTAGTTTTGTTTAACATTATAGATTTAAATCACCACTGTGCCATTTTAAAAGCTGTTTGTTTCATAATTATGTAGTATTTTGCTATGTTTGAAAGACAATGATGTTACATATATACGCAATATTTAATTGCGACTTACGTATAAAATAATGTACATAAAATGTTTATTTTGCCCAAGAAAACGTTGTTATACCTTAAAATGAGTTAAAAAATATCTAAATTATGAAATTTACAACAAATGTTGTTCAATATTAATTTATATTGTAACTAAAATAAGAGTGAAAACATATATTTTCGGCATTATAACGACAATTTCAAGAGCGCGAATTTGACGTCTATCATGCCGCTCGGGACCGGTGGAACGAAGCGAAAAACACAATAAAAAATACACATTACTAGAAAAGATATCTAATATTATTAAGTAAGAAATTGATGTGTTTTTGATATATAAATTGATTTTACATAGTAGCTGAAGCCTCAAAGCATGTGAATAAATCGTTTACTTTCACTAAAACAAAATTTTTTTAAAAAGTCGAAAATTGATGTTCTGCAAATTTAATGGTTTATAACTTTAATAATTTTTAACATTTTGTTGATTTTTCTTAGTGTAGATTTGTCTTCGTAATCTTGGCTTCAAAATTATAAGAAAATATATTTAGTATATCCAAGAATTTTCCATTTTAAGGCAATTTTGTGGCACACGGAAAATTAATTTAATGGATGCGGTCCTTCTTATAATACTTGTATTGGTTATGGCAAATAATATCAAGTTTATTAGCTTAAAATTAGTGTAAAGGTAATATCTAAGTAATATTTTTTAAATATCTAATCGAGTGTATAACTTCTGATATCAATGAATAATAAAAACCCACATTTTCGTAAAAAACGCGATAATATGAATTATTATTGAAAGGGAAGCCTTAGCTCCTGGAGGATAAAGGTATTTGCGGGCGCTAACCAAACATTTTCGTTAAACCTACCCCATGGAAGGATTCTAAACCATCAAAATGTATTAAAAAAAGCACTGATGAATTCGGGTTTTTAAACTTGTTCATATAAATAAATAAACATGCAATTTTCCCATGCGGGCAGGCAGTGAAAGAGCGCATTATACACTCCTTACTTTTCGAAGTAAAACTTTCTAAGCTATGGTGTAGTAATTTATTAATTTAATGAATTAATTCAAGACCATCGTAATACGTATTTAAAACAATAATTGTATCTTATTGAGGAGAACACATTCTTTTTGTGAAGTAATTATTCAGAACATAAGTCTGTGATATTTTAAATACATATTAAAATGTATTAATTATAAAGATATACATATAAAATCAATTTTATTGAAAAATATTGTTGTTGCGCTACCGGGATTCGAACCTGGATCTCTCGGATCTCTGGGAAGGTGGCACCTTGTATGTATATCTATGGCATTTTATATGTTAATTAGTATTTAATAATTGTATAATTTTTGATAGTCAAAAATTCAGAAAGACTGCTTTCATTAAAAAATTTCACGACGCTTTAGCCGTTGTGACGTTGTGAAATATTTGAAATACATTTATGTAATCCTTAAATTGTGTAATTAAAATTAACTATTATTACTATTTGCAACAGCGAACATATCCGAAGACGCATGCATGGCTTCTGGTGTTTTTTTACTAATTATTTTTTATAATTGTTTATATTTACAGTTGTCTGACAATGATTAATTTATTATATTTTAAATATTTTAACTTTCATCTTATGTCGACGTCTTACTCAGACGCAATCTATTTAACATGTTAAGATGCATGCTACGTAGGAGAATATAAGGTGAATGGATTCATGAATATGGATAAAATCTAACTATTCAGATATAATCACTGAACAAAGTAAAATCGTCCTGAAATCCTCCTCTCAGGATTTATTTTAAAGTAATAATAAATTTTAAATTTCTTATTACACAAAGTCAAAACAGGTTATCCATTCTCTGTGAATATAAATAATTATTGTTGCCGTAAAGTATTTAGCATTTACAAATGTGACGAGGCTGGGCCTAGCGAGCGGCCACAACTAGTTATGCTGTTTGTTTCATGCTAATCTCTTGATATTGTTGCCACACATGCGACACGTTTTTGTTCTCTTTATATTACGTAAAAATATGTCGTGAGAATGAGAAAAAATGTGACAAAGATGTAGAAGTTTCTTATTTTATTTGCAACCTATACACTAGACAACTGGAGAGAAAGGTTGTCATGTTTTAAATCTGATACAAATTATTGTAATTCGCCTCAGGTAAAATCGAACTGATTTTTTGCTATATATGTATTCACTATGTTTGCACGATATTATATGTACGCGAGAATCGTAAATATTTGTACAAAAAATTTGATTAAATTTTGTGATTTTTTATGTTGTTATATTTTAGATTTTTTTACATTAACATCATAAACAATTATTTATTTTTAAGAACACATTATTATTGTGAAATTATAGTTTTTCAGAACGTAGTTTTGTGATATATTTAAAACAAATTAAATGTATCAATTAGAAAGATATACAGATAAAATCATTTTAAATAAAGGATTTAGGATTCGAACAAGGAATTTTTCCTACCCAGGGAAATGCGTTGACCATTACGCTATGTCAACATAGTAATGTTTCCCAATTTAATATAATGGACTAATTAATTTAATTCTGGTGTCTCCTATCGGATTTTACTCGAATATCAAGTGGATGCTTTTTAAAATGGAATAACAGATGTATCAATTTGAAAGTTCAGCATGTAGGTTCAAAAATTTATCTTTAATTGATGTTGACATGGTGTAATGGTCAACGCATTTCCTTGGATGGGAAAAGTTCCTGGCTCCCGGTGGCAACAAAATATTTTTCCAATAAATTGGTTATATCTGTATATCTTTCTAATTAATGCGTTTAATGTGTATTAAAATTATTTATTTAACTGGTATGTTTTTAAATGTACAATTATTTCTGCCTGTTTCCATATTGTACTATATTCCATGTTAATCTGACCGTGAAATTGGTCGTGATCACAGATTATACTCAAACTACCAGAGAGCAATACACTTTGCCGATCGCTTTCTGCTTCGAGCTTTCTATTCCGAACTTCTGTTCTTAGGCCTCTCTAAATATTTAATCAGCTGTTTTGTTGTTAAGTTAATATATAACTCTAGTAAGTAACTCTAATAAATACTGTTAAATGTAAAATTCCATTAAAAAAATTGGCAACTTTAAAATAATTGCAAACATCATTGAAAATGCAATGTAATAAGGTCAATTGCGTTTCAGCCATGTGTATAATGGGTGGATCATATTAATAATTATAAACATAGACCAGTAAATGAATAAACATGAAATAAAGTGTACATATAGGAGAAAGGTTTGGAATATTAGTAGCGGGACGAGGGGCATTCTACACACATTCTTAGTGGAAATATAAATTCGATAGATTACGACACATTTATACAATAGTAAAAGTATTAACTCTTCGAAAATTAAATTTTAGTGTAAACAAGACGTATTTTTTACATTAATGCATATTATATTGTTAGCGTTTAAATTTTCGTTCCAATATAGTCATATTTTACAAAAAGTCGCGTAACTATTTGATTGCGTAAGTGATACCAAAATGGTCATAACAATATTTACATATATTGTACATAAAAGTGAACGACGCCAAGTAATTTTATTTTATTAAAATTACAATAAAAACAATTTGTATTTAAATTATATGTCTGGAGAAATACACCCTACAAAGGAATATTAAGGATCTCACAAACACTGATTTGTAAAGGTTCGGTTTGATGATATTTTAGGAAATTTCATCTCTCTCTAAATATAAATAATGCCGTCGAAGAATGGGTACTTCATACATACCGGTTGTCGGAACTAGCGCAGACGAGAATACAAGCGACATCCGATCGTTCTCCGATAATAATTATCGTCGGCGTGTGTCAGCGATTCAATTTTCCGCCATGTGACGACATCATTGTCGCCTATTGTCGGTCTCTTTAGTGTGAATCCTGTCTTGGAGATAGATATCACCAAAATATTTCGAAAAATTGTTTTATTCATTTTGATTCCACATTGTCACACAGTTTCGTTTAATTTTCAGTTATGCGTGAGACAACTTTTCAATTTTATTTTTGAAAATGTCACTTAAGGCGTATATGTGGCAAATCTATTTGTGACAAAATAAAGAATGAAGAAATAAGGAAAGAATGTAAAGCTGATGTTAGTATAACGAGTAATATTAAGAAAGAATCACTTAGGTGGTTTGGTCATATGGAACAGATGAATGAGGAGAGAATGGTAAAAAAGATATATGACGCAAGTGTTGATGGCACGAGAAATAGAGGACGCCCGCGGAAGACTTGGCACGACCAGGTAAACCTAATAATGGAGGATGGTTGTGTTAGAAGCCTCAACAATCGGCGAGCTTATATGAGAAGATGTATGAATGTGGATGAGGTGAGAATTGTGTGTCAGAACAGGAGTTCTCTTCTCTGCCTACCTCCTCGGGGAAACGGCGTGGTGGTAAGTTAGTTAGTTAGTTAATTTTCTGTTTCGATTTCGTCTTGGTCGACGGTTCGGATCACATTGCAGGATCTATCATCAGGGCATCGGCGACATCATCCTTGATGATGGGCTCTGTAATGAGATCCGACACGATGGCCGGAAACACGTGATCATCCATAAAACTATGCATAGTCTACTCTTAATTCCCAACAATGTGCTCCATAAACATTTTCAAGCCAATTAATTTACTTTTGTGTTGTGACATATTAAGAACAAACAATTTAATATATTTTTATCATTTTTTCCCTAATAAAGCATATTTAATTTATTCGTACATTATTAGAAGTACTTAAAATATTTTTATGTATAATATTCTTTCGATTATTAAAATATTTTATCACATACTATCAAAATATATAATGTATCCTTGAGTTAATTTGTCAACCTTTTACATATGTACCTACGTAATTTTTTTCTTACCATTGATTCATGCAAGTCTAATTCGTCCCTTAGTGAGTTTAACATTAAACCGGTCGGTTTAATGTTAATTTAATTTCGTTTAATTCATTAGGGTAATAAAAATACAATAAAATATTTAACTCGTGCGGCTATTGTACAAAGTTACATGTATAAATTTATTTAAACGTCTGACCACAATGATTTTACATCAATTATTTAAAAAAAATATTGACTATGCAGAAACAAATAACATTTGTTAAAGAGACGGTACATATCGATCCTCTTCGTGAAAACAACCTTATGAAAATATATTTGAAACATAAAAGCTAGCAAGTCATGGCAGAATCGAGCCATAGAAAAATACTAACGAATTTATTACGAGAATGTACGGCAGGTTGATGTAATTATTTAGTCTTATTTTTTAAATTTATTTTCGTATACATCGTAGAACCTACCTATAAATCGTACATCGTACTTATAAAATAAATAGCGTATGTATCATTACTATATCTTCTATTGTCGGCTACCTGTTAACAAAGATATTCCAACATATTGAAACGCTCTGTTCTGCACAGAGTTAAGCGAGTTTTTCACGTATGTATTTTAATATTACACTAAACCATACTTTGTACTACATAAACATTGGGTTATACTATCACTACTACAGTTTCGAGAGGTAGAGTGATAACTAAATTTAATACAATTTAGTAACCTATTCAGGTAGACGGATGGGACTTATGAATATGGACAGTAGAGGTGAAATGTTAAAGAATGTGATGTTATTAATTAGTGTTTTCTGCGAATTTTTAATTTAATTTAAATTCTTTTGTATTTCTACGGTTTATAAATTGTTCATTATTAATCCTTTATACGGTACCTAGTGTCGATGTTTTACTTTGTTACTATCAAAAGAATGGATTGTTTCAATAATGTGATTAGGAAATTCCGAGAAGTTATCTTTTTAGATTGCGATGTTGTTCTTTTATTCTCGTATTTAGGTTTCTCGCAGTTTGACCTATGTTTTTTATTGCAATCTCCACATGTTATTTCGCACAACTATCCCACTTTTTTCTAATTCATACATATATTAATTTTAGTTTTTAAATTAAGAAGATTTTTGCCTGTGTTGTTATTGTTATAATATGCGGGTTTTATGTGTGCAGGGAAATTCTTTGTAAATTGGACCAGTTAGATTTTTCAAGTATTTTTTACTTAGATGTGACTACCAAATATTCAGGCTCGTTTCTTTCCGTAGACCAACACGATTTGGGTTCTCTTTACGTACGAGTATGTAGTAGACTGCCTAACGGACGAGGAAGAAATAAACGGAATCACTTAATACTTTAGTTGATCCTTTTTAAAATTATTTTTAATGAAACCTTTATTTAGCACATATTTGTTTATGTCTATTGTATATTAAAATAACGTAACGTTATATTTGTGTTTCAAGCTTTTGTCGCACCGTTTCAACTACAAACCTACGGAATTCGCTAAAGCCGAATTTGGCTATCGGCGCGCGGCGGTATGCAGAATGTGAGATTGGCAGTTTGTGGAATGTGTCGAATCGGATGTCGATAATGTGGAAATTCCAAGTATGCAGTATTGTGACGGTCACATATCCACGTGATGATATATCACCCCTGTGGGAATGTTGTATGTCATAAACACGTTCTATCACGTAAATCTTATCCCTTTGTAGACGTATTTACTACGTGCTTAAAAGTTTTCATGTGACTCCATAAGTGCCGTTATATATTTATCACGAGTCCATTTTACTACAATTTTACCGAGGCCATTCGAAAGTGGAGTGCCTAATTTGAAGGGTGTCAAAAAAATTTTTTTTTTTGTTAAATTGAGGTGATCTGTTATATACGTTTGGTTTAGAAATACTATTTTAGAAGAACCTGAGAAATATCCACAAGATAACAGGAGACAACAATGGATGTAATAACAAGCTTTTAAAGTAAATAAAACTCAACATACGTAATACTATTTGTTAATTTACTTCTAGTCATATTAAGTTTAAAAAATTTCAGTTGAACTTAATTTAGAGGAAATTGTTTTATAATTTGTATAGAAGTGTACATTATTTTTCTTCTCAGTTTTACATAATAGATGATAAAGGATGTGACGAGGGAAAATAATATTTCATTTTGTCAAACGAGAAAAGGTTACACTCTCGAAAATAATAAATAAATTTCTATGCTATTTTATAAATGTGTTTTTTAAATTTATCGCTGTTTTTTGTTAAAACCCATTAGTTTTCAGATTTTTTTGTTTTATCTAAACGATTCTCACATTTAAAGTGTGAGTAGTGACAATCAGGGGCGTGCAGTGCATACAAGCAAAAAAGCTGCGCGAAACATTATTTTACATCCATCGCCATCTGTGTACCAGTAGAAACTTTAATTGCTTAGTTCTAAAAACTACCACGACAAATCACCGCTGTACACATGGCGCTCTTGTGCATTCGCCGCATTGAACTACTCACATTACTCTGTTCTATCTTTAAGTTAGTGAATTACTGAATTGAAAATTCTTTTCGGTTGATCCGTTCTGTATGGAGTCGTTTTTAACATAATAACATTAGAAAGGCCTACAACTGTGTACAAATTATTGAAGTGCGTACTTCCTATTTTACTAATTTGCGAATTTTACTATCTTACTGTTTTAAACGTGTTGATTTCATGGCGGTTCTTGGCGTTCGAGGTGCATTTGGTGCATGAATTTGTTTTTAATTTGGAAATAACAAAAAACAATTGGCAGAACTATTTCCTGCGTTAACTTTTAATAAAAATAACTATTTCGTTTAGTTATTGCGTGAAGAATTTTCAAACAATAAAATAATCATGTTCAATCATGAAAAGTGTTCTTAAAAACGTCCACACATTTTTTTATATTGATTTTTATATGGGTAAAAAGATATTATTTTACATTAAAACTTAAACTTTAAAAACACTATTAATAGTACTCTAAAATTACAAATAAATACGTGGTAGGGTGGTATAGACGACGGATTCATTTTATCTAAAAATATTGATTAAACGAAAGTTCATAATCCTATGTACAACATTCATTATATATAATATCATTTGTAACAGCATAACCTAAATCTATACCTGCTGCACGCCACTGGTAACTATATATATTTTGTTGTTATTGGGTATTCATCTTTCTGCGTTCTATTCTTTGTTTTTTATATTGTCAAATAAAATACATTTTGATGTAAAATTTAAATATACTCATGTATTGATTTTAATGTGCTGGGGTGGGAACACGTGTTGAGTTATATCAATGTATAGTTTTATTCACATCTTTATAATCAACATTAAAATAATTCTGTAAGTCGATCGTACCTTTAATAACATATAGGTTACGCCACACGCACGCGTATTTCGAATAAAATAATTATATAATCGTCTTTCGCTTTGTCACTTGACTAGATGTTAAGAAGTATTAGGCACACTCTGGACGATTCATTTTTTTTTTTAAATTAATCAACTTATCTTTTCATATCTAAATTAGATAGCTACCTGCTACTCATTATCATCATCATCATCACCATAAGTTGTTTTCTATCTACTGCTGGATGAAGGCCTCCCCAAGTATCTCTAATTGTTTTTCGCTGCCACGTATTTTCATGAGTTTGATGATTTCATTAATCCAGCGAATTTTCATGTTCAATAATAATTTAATTCTGTATCAGAAGATAGGTGCCTACCTATCACCATACCTACCTATTATAGATGAGTTTTCACCTAGTATAAATATATTTTCCAACTTGTGACACGCTTACATTATGATGTGAAAGATATAACGATGGTTGTATATCGTTCATTTATATAAACTTGTTTACCAATATTTTGTGACTCTGTATACATCAAAAATGCGCCCAGTTATTGAATTTTGACACCTGTCTTCACCTGACGTGGATTCACTTGCGTCACTGATTTATTTTGCTCCGGTTCACGGCACACAGTTGACAACCTAACAACAACCTCCCTCCCATCCTCCCACACAACCCCCGCATTGCGGGAATCTTACCGTATAAGGGGCGGGTCTTGAATAGATTTCTAATTGTTATTTAGAAGTTTCATCGTTCCATGGGCATTCTAAATGGGAACTGAACAAATAATTTCTGTCTTTGAATATTTTGAGCCTTTTCATTTTAAATTTTGTAGTTTTAAAAATTACTTTCTCATTTTATTTTAATTTTGAAACTTATTTCAATTTATGTTTTGTTAAATATACATACTGTAAATTATATTAAATATTGTATGATATTTTATAGTTGACGTGATTTGCCGAGTGATCAAATTGTATCAATTGTCGTAGATCTAAGTATCTTTTCAGGTTTTAGTGTCTATATCGATTTATTTTTTACGAAATTTGTTAAAAAAAATATATATATATATATTGTCGCTCTCTTATATAAATATTAATTATATTTCTGATCAATCTACGATTATAATTATTATCCTTAAATTTTTATTGAGAACCAACCGCTGAGTCAAAATAAAAAGTAATCACTGGTTATGTACTGATTTTCTTTATTCTTATTATAGAAAACATTTGATGTGCTTCTTCCGATTTAATTGCTAAAGGGGCGAAATTCATAGTTTAGTACAAACTGATAATACAATTTTTAATTAATGTCGGTTTGACAACACTTCAGTTTCATTATTCTATAGATTATTTAATTTTGTTTTTAATTAACCGTGTAATGAGTAATTTTCATTTTCATTTACTAGTAAAATGTGCATTTAAATTATACATGGCAAATGTATTTTTTGGATATGTATGTCGTTAGAACGCATACGGGAGACGTACTTATCTATAATACATTCAATTCCGAACATCTCGATGATCTTTCGTATGTGCAATATATTCCGATGTAACACATTTAATTTTTATATCAATTTCGTAATAATTGTAATATTTAGCTTCATGGGAGAAGAATAAGGGGTTTCAGCCAACCATTTAATGTTTTTCTACCGGGATTATGCATTGGTATCAAAATGTACTGGTTATGTACCCATTCCATATTATTTGCATTAAGTTTAACCGAATGTTTTCTGTCATTAAATTTTGTACTGCAAGTCTTGCTACTAAAATGAAAAATGTTTTTTTTTTTAAATATTGAAGCTTACATGGACATATTTTTAAAATATGATTTAGCGCTTTTGCTATGAATTGTAGAACTAACTTAGTGGTTGAATCCCCAACCACTCGGTGCAAGGTGAGGGTTGTATAGTTAGTTCAAATAATCACGTCAACTGTAATAATAAAATTAGTATTATAAATATATACCTACGTGTTTGAATAGACATATTCACTTATATTGGAGTAAGCCGATACTTCGGTAAACTTTTCTGCTACCTCCATTCTATCGTTGAATTCTATTTCTGATTTAAATTGAGCCATGTAGAGCAGAGATGACGAATCTGTGATACGTGGACCATTTTTGCGGATGGATGCAACGTTCGATTTTTTTTATAAAATGTATTTAAGTGGAGTAGAATTATTGTATCTCCACTAATAATCTATATTTTTAATTTAGATCGGGTTAGAAGACTGTAAAATAGAGTTTATTTTTTAATATTTTGTCTGCAGGAAAAAATTAGTGAACACTATTTAGAAAATGTTTGAGTATACTTGCATAAACAACTATTTTCGTCGAATTTCATCAAATCGAAAATAAGAAATCTCCTTGGTAATCATTTGACTGCAGCATGTATGGGATAAAAAATGTCCGATTCTAATATAAAACGGAAATAAATAAATTGGCATTAAATAGATAACGATACAAATAATATCATTGAATTGTAATAAATATAAATTGTGTAAATTTTAAAAATATATGTGTATCTAAGCTCTTATATTATTTGTATATTTATTTATTTGAAATGCAAAGGTTTTTTACAGAATTGGTCATGTTCTTTGACCAACATTTAGTTAACGGTTCTTCATCGGCGATGTTAAGTGTTAACCATTAATGAAGATGCGTCTGATCGTCAACATGAAAAGCTTAGAATAATAATAAAAATTATAATCGATACATAATTAAGCGTGGATAAACTTTTATTACGATAAATATTTCCCACATGATATCCCTGTGAATATTTATTCACATACAGGCACATCGACAGTTGACAGTCGTTTTACGTCAGTGGCGGCGCGCAGTGCGGGCGCGGGGGGGGGGGCGGCGCTCAGTGAATATTTACAAGATCAATCGACTCCAATAAAGCGGAAACGGTTATTCAACGACGCCACGAAATAGTTCTCTATAAAAATTGCCAGAGTTATTTTCGTGTGGGCGTGTCGGCTCAACTCAGCACTGTTTTTCACTGATTCTGTTCCGTTTCTAGTCTGCGGCCCCTCTTTTTCAATGAATTGTCTTTCCATGTATATATTTTATATCTGTTTAAAGGTGTATTTTCTTTTTTTGTTTTCTCTCAAGCTTTGAGTCACATTTTATTTCATTTTTATATAAACGTTTTTTATATTATTGTTATTGTCCCGAGTTTACCTTCTTTACAATCTATTGGTTATGTGACACGGTAAATAAATAATATATTTCATTTTTCTTTGTGCTAAAATAATAATATAAAAGAATTAGGAAGCAAAAATGAATATAAAAATTTAATTAATAATATTATATACAAAATAAAACAATATCACATAAAAATATTTTCACACGTGCCCAAATACACTTTTACGAGTATGTACAAACATATGATTCACCAAGAATCACAAATGTGTATTTAAATGTAAATATGTTATATATATCGATATTATAAATTTATGTTATTCTGATGTTTTCTTACATATATACCTATCTTAAGTTAAGATACTCTTATTTAAGTACATACAAGCCTTCAGCTACGATTTTCTACCTTCTAGGTATAGTTCGATAGAAATACTACTGAGACATAACAGATTTTGTGTTCTCATCTGATTCCAATCAAACTTATCTGAAAAATTAATCTGATAGATAAGTATCTTAGCTCGCTGACTAGCCTGATCCGCCATCTTATTTTAAAATAGCGACTGTTGAAAATCGTAACTATATCATAGAGGAAAATGGGAAAATGTTCCTTAGTCTTCTCGTGCTTTATCCGATTAAAATAAAATTAAGCTATGTAGTCGTAACTCCGTTCATAGAGGTAAAAGTAAAAACATAATTTCACACACAAACGAAATCTTTTGGAAATATTGCTTCAGTTTAAATTTAATTTAATGAACATTGTTTCAACTGTCAACAAATTAAAAAAAAACATGTTTGCAGTTTGATGACGCTTTTATGTGCTAATTATTAGTTTTACAAATATATTATATAGACATGGGTCCACTTAATATTTTAAACTATTTTATAAGACAGGTATATGAAAGTTTCATTTTATTTTGATGAACTTAAAATAGTTAAATATATCACGTATATTACCGTCTATTCAATTAATATTTTAAAATTATTTTTAATAATTTTATACATATTATAAAATGAATTTAGAAAATATACATTCATATATATAACTTAGCGTATCAAGTCGCTAAGACGACAGTCCAATGGACTCTTCGCGATCCAGTTTGAAAAATCTCCAAAACGGTAATGGCGTTTTCTTTTAAGTATCAATTTTGAAAGCGGCCAAGAGCCTCCCCGACAATCCTACTCTTGGCGAGGGAAGGGGGGTTTCTCATTGTTTATTGAAAGCTCTCGCCCCCGCCCGCCGCCACTGAGCTCGGGTAAATATTTGATCGGCTATAAACCCGGTGCTACGGGACGCCACTGGAAATGATCGCGGTGGGGCGATTTGCCCCCGCCGAGCCCGGCCCGTTTCTGTACCAATTATTTTCTAAAACTCCGTCCGTACGAGTAATGTCCGCTGAGCTGTGCTCGGTGAAATTGTTTTCCCACAATAAAAATTCTCGTTTTCATAAACTACACTAATTTCCTAATGATTCGCGTCAAATTGCTGCCCTGTTTTGGTAAACCTGATGACTCGGTCAATTATCGTCACCCTTGTATGACTCGCTCTGCTATAATTTAAATAAAATACGTATATATTTTTTGAAACCCCTTGAAAAATGTCCCCCCCCCCAATTCTTTATATAATCTACGATACTCTAAATGCGGCGATATCTTCTTCATCAAACGAGATAATAACATAAGTCGCACAGCGGCAGAGTGGCTCAAGTAAAAAATGAAATATTTTAAGTTACATATACTAATACGCTCAAAATTGATTGTTTTTTATATTACTTTAATTTAACGTGCAGGGGTATATAGAAGCATTATATAATTATAATGATGTTAATACATTAATTTTTTTTTTAAATTTCGTCATCTTTTCAATCCCTTGTATTTCCATTCGATCATTTTGCAGATATGCAACTCTGCCGCTGTGCGACTCATATATAATATGATCATATTTGCTGTTGGCGTTCCACGCGTAGAAAATTGTATCATCAAGAACTATTTAGAAATATCTAAAAATTATCGATGCTACTAGAAATTCCTTCTAGTTAGTAGAAATCATATATGTTTAATATGTTTAATTCCTCAAACCCTACCCTCATCGTACCTTCTCTCCGTGGAGCCATCCTGCTCCAATATATTTTTATTTGGGACTAACATTCAGATGAAGGCTACTACATCTTTATATCCGCTAAAGTCCGTTAGAAACTTTCATCTCGCTAAGCATCGCGTACATATGCAGGAAAATATATGAATATTCTAAACTATATAAATACATATTTAGTACCTATATTATATTAATACCTGAGTTGGAAAGACAAAAAGTAGTAAAGAAAGAATACTTTAAATTGCACAACTTAATGTCAATTCGATATTTTGAGATGATGAATTAATTATAAAAAAGCTTAATTTGATATTTTTTTACATAAAAATAGTCCGCTGGCCCTTTTATTTACAGTACTACATTATTCTAATTATATTTCTTATAAATACATAAAATTGACTCACTATACTTTTATTCATTATTTTCAGGCCTCGGGTCAGAGGTATCCTGCATAAATAAATATGTGTACATAATATAGTTACTTAGTTACATTTTGCTACCAATATGTTTTTTTTGGTACAACTTGCATATTTTTCTTTTCTCAAATTCAATGACAATTGTAATAATCGATTCCACGAAATGAATCATCAATCATTAATTTGATTTGATTTTTTCGGGGTGCGCTCGCTATAAAGCAAACTAACAGAAATACATTTATTTTAGTTATATTTTATTATAGACAGGCGTCAACATACTTTCTAGTATTTTTATATTTATTTTTCTAGTCTGCAATACGATCGATTGCTCAATTCAGTTTTATTTTGCATACATATATTTAATATATATATATATATATGTATTTGCATGTCTTGTTTACAGGAATAATAATAATAATATTTTCATATCTTTGGAATACTAATTAACGAGCCAGAAACATTTCGTCTTACTGGTCTTGTTTTTACACCGTTTTAGTGTATATTCGAGAATATAAAATATTTTAAAATAATACTAATTAATATACACTTTTTACAGTTTAAGTTTGCAAAAATTAAAATAAAATTTCAACAATGAAGAGATCCTTGAACGAAAATCTAATTTTAATATATTCTTTACTGTTTTGTGCAATATAAAAAGTTGCGGTTTTTAAAAGGTTCGGTTTCATATTTATATTTTTATACCAACATTTACTTCTCTACGCGATATTTTCAGTGGATAAATCTCGCTTTCATTGCTTACTTTTTCATTTGAATTTGTCTTAAAAGCCTTTTTACGATTCCATTTTTCTAGCATTCCTAAATATATATTGTATACTTAAGAACAATTTAGTGATACTTAAGAA
Source organism: Eubasilissa splendida (assembly GCA_031772225.1). NCBI lineage: Eukaryota > Metazoa > Arthropoda > Insecta > Trichoptera > Phryganeidae > Eubasilissa > Eubasilissa splendida. Next base: position 15,955,079 of record CM062859.1, on the reverse strand, counting down.
AACATGATGATATAAAAATAGTCTTTTAAAACCGAAATATTTCAATTTTATTTGTCAAAATTTAGAGCATAAATCTACTAAAGAATTTTAAAGAAGCATCTTTTGCTTCATTATCTTTATAAGGGATCACATTTTGAAAATTATGTTTAGCTTAGAGTGCATCAACCGTTTTCCTTCGTTCAACGTTATTGTAAATTCTTTAGTAATTTAATCGAAAACTTTTATGAATATTTCTTTCCTGCAGACGAGACTTCAGTCTACGACGCGTAGTTATTATTCTGTGAAAATAAAGAAATAGAAGTGTGCAGAAATTTAAAAAAAGTAATAGGTAGTTCAATTCTGATCTGTAGCTAATCCGATATCGAATATAATTTTATTTTTTTTACTTTTGAAATTAGCAAAATTAACTTTGTGTTTAAAATTAATTATTTTTATTTGTTAACTTTGTTTTATTAACCACGTATTGATTATTTGATGTATTTAAACTCAATAAGTGGTTAATATTTTTTGTTGTTGTTAATGAAAACAGTGAACGGGGTTAGGTGATGAAAAGACTTCAATTAATAAATAATATATAATTAATTAATTAATTCTGGTGTCTTCTAACGTGATTTACTTAAAGGTACTTGAGATTCAATGCAATATAAAGTTGATTGCCTTAAAAAATGGAATACTAATTGTATTAATTTATATATAATATAAGTTCTAAATTTGTCGTAATCGTAATCGGTTACTGTAGTGGAATGTTTAACACGTTACCTCGGATAGGAAGAGTTCCAGGTTCAAATCCCGGTAGCAACTAAATATTTTTTCAATAAGTATATATTTTTCGTTGATTCATTTAATTTGTATTAAAAGTAATATTTTTATTTTCACAACTACACTTCGTACTTCACACACTATAGTAGCGACAATAACTCAACATGTGTGTAGCACTAATTTTAGTTGTGAAAATTAAAATAATCATGTTACACCACAAAGTAAACGCCATGTCAATTAATGTTATTAAAAATAGTAATTTTCTAAATCATGAATTATTGGCAAGTATAAAAAATATATTTTTTTTTTAATGAAAGAACGTTTAATTTATTCGAACAAAGAGCTGTACCAATATGTCTAATATTTTGTTAAGTAATTTTTTAATATTGTTAAATAATGTTTTAGTTCTTACTTTAAAAGAAAGCCTATATTTAAATGATATAGTAAACAAATTTTATATAAGAATTCTACGTTTGATTGATTTTTCACGTGGTATGCGCATATCTATGTACATTAATTCCATTATTCCTGCTGCCTAAAAATATCAGAATAAAAGTTGATAAACCCGAAGGTTTTAAAAATATATACCTTCTTTTATCGTTCCTCAAACCGAAGAAAGGTAACATTAAATCAAAAAAGAACGACACAATTTATTGGGCATTTGATGATTTAGAAATCTCTTGGGAGCCTGTGACGTATTACCCACGAAAGATTTTCCGGAGGATAAATTGTGTACCCAAAAAATCTCTTCAAATATAATATATACCTACCCCTTGATTGTAAATATAAAGTACGGTAATATCACTGTTTTATGAAATATTATGTGTTCAGGCATTTTTTAATTTTTTTTGCTCTTCTACCATCCTTGGATAATTATTTTTTTCGGTGATCGTAAATATAGTTTTTCGTCTGAAATTTATTAATCTTAATACTTGCTCTACGAAAGAGAATATGTCTGTAAATACAGCCGATGTCTGCCGACCTTCAAGATTTTACCACCCCGTCTTAATATTATATATATCATCCCACGATATTTTCTATATTTTAGTACTTGTTTCATGCATAGTATATTGTAGACATTGCGGTCTTTACGGTCGGGGCAGACAGGTAGGATTGTGTCGTTCATTCTACTCTCCCTGGGAATTTCATCAGAGCGGAGGTAGAAATAGGTTTACCGATATACCTCCATATTCCAGACATCTATTCGTTCAAACACGACCCACCCTCGCTCTGGTTTTTCTCTGAGACTCTACCTGTGGCTCCTTTGAGAAACCCTGCCATAATCTCTCGTGCACTTAATATTTACTCTGTTATTTTTTTGTCCATTCGGTTATTAAAAAGTATATACAGTCTATAGCTGCGCTTTGAAGAGTAAGAGAGTATAAAAATATTTGCATGTGATTTAACTTTTGAAGCTTTTATATTTACTTTCGAGATTTGCGGATTATGAATAAAATATTTTGTATTTGATATACTATACCCTGTTTTATTTATTATATAGGGGTTGCCAATATAGGGTTCGCCTATATAGAGATTAGCAATATATGTTATGATGAAATAAAGTGTGGTTTATAAGTAATGATCAGAAGAATCAATGCGTGGTGTTAGGACCCTATATCTCCCAGCTAACCACTATATTCAAATGAGGAAAATATCATGGAGTGTTTGTGTGTAGATGTGGTAGAACAAATAATAAGTAACTTACAGTTGATGTCGTTTATTTAAGATAGTTGCATAAGTCGTTTAATCAATATAGCTACACAATTACAGATAAATATACACAGTAAGTATGTGCAGCATCCGCTGGTTGGTGGTCTGTATGTATAGGAAGCCAGCCGCGAGAGAAGTGACTGGTTATGGCTGGCTCCCGGTGCGATATATTGTCGTCGGTTTGCGGGTCGACACTGGGTGTACTTTTAATATTGATCTTGGTTAACCAACCAAATAACTGTGAGGCGCGTTCAGAGCCTCTACACTTATTATAGTTTAAACGAATATTATAAGATTTAGCCCTAAGTTGTAAACTAGTTAAACTTATTAGTAATACAAAAATAAATTTATCAATTAGAAAGTTATAAGGTAATAAACCCTGAGAAGCAAAAATCATAAAAATCACACAAATACTACTTACAAATATACATTAGGCGTAAACAAGTTGATTCTTGATCGCGTCCTCCCGGTATCCCGCTGCCCGGCGCCAGTCATCGTGTCAGTGTTTATGAGAAGAGCGCGCGCCAGTTAAATAATAAAAATCTGCCAGAAACAATCGTAAGCAATTTTGCTAATATTACATTAAACTATGTACATTTGTACTATATGTCTTCTGTAATTCATGCATTTTATGATTCTAGTTGAATTAGTTGGATGTTACGATGAAATTTCTTATCTTTTAAGACATTTTTTTAATTTTCGTGCCTGCGGACCTATGAATAATAAAAAAGAACAATGCGCAACATCTGATACTAGAAAGGATGCTGATTCTTCACAGATAAAACCGGATGGTATCGTCACGGCTGTGAGGAGGATAAGATTGCCGATATGAGACATGTGCACCAGATGCGGCAAATGGTATCACGAGGAGTCCGTTGGCTTATCAGCAGAAGATCTTGACACCTTTGAGTGCCCTGCTGGTTGTTGAGCTAGACAAAATGTCGTGTTTTTGAAATATTTCATTGTTAAATAACAATAATTATTTTAGATCTTAAGTACAAACTATATTTTGTAATACGAATGTTTCTGCCATAGGCCTTATTACTCTATCAAATTATAATAAGGCCAATGTGCAATGTTTTTAAAAAGGTTCAAATTTTTGTTCTTGCATATGTTAGAATTTGATATTTTAGTTTATAATTTGTTCCTATGATACTGTAAGATTAGTTAACAATACAAACTATTGATTATCTGCGGTATTTTTCATTTTATTTCAAATCTCTCTTAGTTAGCCCCTATTACCCGCAGTTACCTTACATATAAAATCAATTTATCGAAAAAATATTTTTTTTATCGAAATTCGGGGAAATGCATTAACCGATTACAATACACCAACATAGTAAGTTGACAAATTTTCTAACTTATTGTTGCATTTTCAAATTGATACATCTGTTGTTCCATTATTTGAAAGCCGCCTTTTTTATGTTTGCGGAATCTTAAACATCTTTGAGTAAAATCCGATAGGAAACGCCTGAATTAATTAATAATTCATTTTTGTTAAAGTTTGGAAATATTAATACAACTTATATATTATAAGTGTTTGAGATTCCGTAAATATAAAGAAGGTGGCTTTCAAATAATGGAATGACGGATGTATCACTTTGAAAGTGCAACAATAAGTTTATGGTATTTAGAACTCATCGGAATATATATTTGATTGCTTTTAAAAATGGAATAATAGATGTACCAATTATTAAAATGACTACAGAATATAAATTCAAAATTTGTCGAAAACGTAATCGGATGATATGGTTGGTAGCGCGTTTCCCTAGATAGAAAACGCGACCAAAATATTTTTTCGATAAATATGCCTTTTCCGCTTTTCCGATAAATATTTATTATTGATTCATTAAATTCGAACGAACAAATACCACATAACTGTATTCCGAAATTGCATCTTCACAACAAAAATACATACTTTTAAATCGATGCAATATTTTTTTGCGATTATTGAACTTGTTTAGTGATTCCGCGCAGCTGTCTAGGCGGAAGCTACTCCACTGGCTGTATTTAAATGGTAATAAAAATGTTATTTTAAAAATCTACACTATTATCTAGCTTCCTTAAATGAAAATAAGTCCTGTAATCATTATTATTATAGATTAGCTCTGCATTACCGGGCGTGCCATAAAATCCGAGACCGAGAAATATGAATAAATATTATACTTCACTCGTCCCCATTTACACCGAGCGCACGCCATATGAACAGATATGATAGTATATAATGATCCCAGTACAAAACGGATATCGAGGAATCGGAAGTAATACAGGGTCATTAAAGGTTCTACGCAAATAACCGTCGTGGCCCGACAAAATACACGCCCGCGGGCAAAGGCATTAAACATGCATGCGAATCCCGATGAATTGAAAAACTCTGAATGCGAGCACACTTTATAATATATTAGTGTGTGTAAATATGTACGTGTGTTCACACACATATATATATATATATATATATATATATATATATGAATCGGAAACAATAATGACGGCAATGAGTATTGGAGGCACGCGATCGTGTTTGGTTTCCTTTATTATGTTAATGCAATCGTATCGATCGACGTTATCTGCATTGTCCGCCGCCATGAATCATCTGCAATGATCGTTTTGTTGTTGTTGTTGTTGTTCGGGTTTACCGATTCTGAAACGTTTATTTGTTGCGCGACGTGCGACAAAATTGTTTTGGGACCTCGTGCACGTTTTTTATTTCATATGTCGTTGGAATTAAATCAGATTTTTGTCGACCGGTTACAATACTATTGTATCTGCGTTAGGACAACGTGCAGCATTCCGTAAAATAAAATACGAAAATAAATTAGCTACCGGACGAGGGCGTGCCCGCATTCGTGCTAGAAGATGGGAAGGGTGGTAGATAAACACAATGAAATGGGGAATATATTAAATAAAGTAGGACTATTTGTTAGCTTAGGTCAGGTTGAGATTAGATAATTAATTATATTGAGTAATTTTTTGCCATTATCAAACAACGAGTTAATCGCAAAACGCGATGCGTGAAAGATGTTTAAGAATTTAAAAATAACGTTGAAAGTAGAAATATACATATATTAGGTATTATAAAATTATAAACCATTGATTTCTAGTATCTATTATTATTTCTAGTACATATCAATATTTTAAAATATTTGACCTACCTTATTATATTTTAGAAAATTTTAGAATAGTTTTATCAAGTTATAATTGTCTTCATTGACATGATTCGCGAATTCAGAAATCTTATTATTTGATAGATATAATTCAAATGTCCTAATTCTAGTTTTATTTATTTAGGCATCATACCTTTATGGAATTTAATTAAAGTTAATCGCTTTATTTTTAAAATATATATACGTACCTATTTATTTCTTAAATTATTAAGAATTTTTCCCAGGTTATTATTTTATTTAAAAAGTTCGTTTTTTACGTTTTTAAAATATTTTTTACATGCTTAGGTCACCAATCAACCCCTCAATCTCCAAATTAATCAAATTTTTGAAAATTGTATATATGTTAGTATGTGGACTTGCTTCGAGTACCACTACACCATCGCCATCTATGGACCAAATTTGGTAATCCATTTTCCCCTTTTTTTTTAAACAGCATATATGCAGCATGAATGGTGCAGTGATACTCGAAACGAGTCTACATACTAACATATATAATTACAACTTTTAAAAAAAAACACTTAAGCCAGCCGAAGACAGGTCGTGAGTCCTGTAATTACCACATACTTCCATATATATTTTCTATTAAATATAATAAAAAATAGCTTTGCCTCTATGAGATATCTGATATTTATTTATAAATTTCATCTAACAACAGAATATAAATTAAATATCAGTACACGAAAGTATATGTATAATCGATTAGATAAAGGTTAGAAGAACCTATTTTTTCTCAATGTACCGAAAATAATCTGAATCATAAAGACCCCTTCTAATTCTCGGACCTTCAATTTCATCGGGAAATGATTCCGGTCAAATTACCGACTATTTAGGGGTAAATTATATTAAATGATCGATCAGATGTGTGGAACATTAACTGGCCGCATTAATATCTCGTTCACTAATTAAATTTAATACCTTCCACATCTGTGAGTCCTTCACCCACGACCACGGTTGGAAATAATTTCATATGGTAAATAGTGTTCACCAATATTCAATAACGTGCTAGAACATTATTTCAAACCGCATGCGAATTCATTTTATTTTTGGCAGAATATTTTCATTTCCAAGTATTTATTTGTATTGGATTTACGGATCAGCATTATTAATTATTTATTTTCACTGTGTTGTGTATTTTTGAAATGTTTATTCTCGACAATGGAAAATTTCAAATTTTACATGTACGCGGTGTGTGTAATATCTCTGTACTTCAAAACTCTATTTATAATTGTGTTTGAACAATAAAGAAGAATATTTTTTTTATAAAGTGTTTTTCTATATATCTTTCTATTTAATTAATTTACAGCTGATAATGATGACATATTCTGTGTACAGTGGTTAGAAAACAGCTAATAATGATGATGTGTACGTGGCAGTGAATAACAGAGAAAAATGAGACACTTGGGGAAGTCTTCATCCAACAGTGGTTAGAAAACAGCTGATAATGATGATGATGAATGATAAGATACTCTGTGAAGAGTTTTTTGATTCAAGTATTTTCATTTGTCTCTGCATTATGTGTTCATCGTATCATTAAAGACTAACTAGATTCAAAATTATAGGAAACTAACTCGTACACTCAGTGAATGTAAAATGGTTAGAAATTAATAAATATAATACTTTTAAATCATTTTCAAAATTGGTGTTTAAATTAGCAATAATCCCATGAATTTATCGAAACTAATCGCCTTGTTTGTAATGGTTTATTAATATTATGTATATTATGCAAAGTTTATACATTTTAATTGGTAATTAAACCATATCGTAAATGGTATTCGTAATAATTCCCGTACGGTTTAATTTAATTTTTCTATCTTATTGGTCAATATGACAGTTGACGATATGCTAACGATATGTATGTATTTTACTAATAGGTGTTAACCATTGTGACAACCGACCCACAACCTATTGTTCCTTTGATCACTATGTATTCTCATAAATTATGCTAATTTGATAATTATTTATGTGTATACATAAATATACTAGTCTCCCTGTGAAACTACTAACTGGTGTATATAACCAAAACTAAATTGGTGTATGGATGTGAAGCCTGAATAAAAATGAAATATGAATTAAATATATTAATTAGAAAGATATTCATAAAAAATCAATTTTATCGAAAAATATTATTGTTACGCCACCGGGATTCGAAACTGGATCTCTTCCCAAACCGGGGAAGGTGCATTGTCCAACTATGCTACAGTGACGATATTTTTAACGACAAACTTTCGAACCTCTATGTTACCTTTTTGATATTAATACATTTAATCGTTCCATTATTTGAAAGAACCATCTACCTTATTTTTACAGAATATAAATTGACCGAATACAATGCAAGTGAGATTGTTCGAGAGACATACAATAAATCAATGAATGAACAAATTAACGAACAAAAATTATTCGCAATATTTGAATATTTTCAAGTACACACAATTATTGGATTTAAACCTACAAAGGCACTGTTATTAAATAAATAATAGATATCTCATAGAGACGAAGCTATTTTTTATTATATTTAATGGAAAATATATTAAAGTATGGGTAATTACAGTGCTGACGACCTGTCTTCAGCTAGCTTAAGTGATCACTTTATATAAATATAACATTCACCATTCTCACCCATCAATCTTCATAACTATCAAATTTTTGAAAGTTGTATATATGTAAATATGTGGACTCGTTTCGAGTACCACTACACTATCGCCATCTATGAACTAAATTTGATCATTCATTTCCCTAAAACAGCATATATGTCACAATAAGAATTGTGATTCGAAACGAGTCCACATATTAACATATATACAACTTTCAAAAATTTGATAGATATAGAGATTTAAAGGGTGAGAATCGTGAACGTTATATTTATATTAAGTGATCACTTAAGCCAGCCGAAGACAGATCGTAAGCCCTGTAATTACCCATACTTTCTAATAAATATAATAAAAAATAGCTTCGTCTCTATGAGATATCTATAATTTCTTTAAAAATTATTCGGTTAACAGAATTAAAAAAGGGTTGCTTAGGTGGTCCTAACCAAACGATAGTGGAACGAATTGACATGATAAGAGGATGCAAAGGAAGATTAATGACGCGAGAATTGATGGCACTAAGATGGGTAAAATCTGACCTGATCAGTTCAACTATATTTTGGAAGATGGTTACGTTATAAGCTTCAACATGCGACGAGCTTGCACGAACATTAGTATAAATGTAAATTTGTATAGAGGGAAAGGTGTTAAATTTTCTCTTTTAGGTAGTATTCATAGCGTAACATATCGATAATCATTTGCTATTAAATTTACCTATTTCATAATAATAAATAAGAATTAGTTTCGATAAATGTTTTCTGTTAATTGAATGGACTGGGAGCCCTGGTGCGTTTTTATGAAACACTGTAATTAAAAAAATGTCCGCATACAACGGGAAAAAATATATAATAAGGTAACATAATATGTAGATGGAATTTAACGATACTGTATAGCTTAATTGGTTAGAGCTAACTACCCGCAGTAAAAGTTTCGAGTTCGGGTCCCGATAGTGACTAATATTTTTTAGTTATGTATAAGTTATTTTTCTTATTAATTGATATAATTTGTTTAATATCTACTCGTATTATGTGTACTTTAAAAGTTCATTCTAAAAATTTCGTAATTGTCATTCGAGAAAGCTGGTCATAATAGTTCATCAGCATTGCAAATTATTTACACACCTTTTATAATTCAATTTTATTGTTTAAAATAAATGTTTTTTTGCATTGCCCAATACATTACTATAAAATGTTGATGTCCTAGTAAAACGATGTTCTCACATAATTGGATGTCGTGTTAACTTAATGAAATTTGTTTAATTGTGTACCGAGTACCGACCAACCGAGAGTTCTGATTTGCACTTGTGTGTTGTTCCCTTGTATATGGAAATATTACAGAATATAATTTGTTGAAAATGTATGCGATTGCTATAGCGAAAAAAATGGTGAACGGATAGGAAGAGGTCCAGATTCGAATCCCGGTAGCAATTAAATAATTTTTCGATAAATAGATTTTTTCTGTAGGTATGTTTTTCTAGTTGATTAATTTAATTTGTATTAAAAATACTATAGAACTACACATTGTCTGAAAATGCGACTTTACAACATAAATGTGTTCACCTTAAATTTTTTTTTAAATTTAACTAAAGGGGTGGAGACAGTATTGCGGGGATCGGTGCAATATTTGGATACGGGGCGCTTTTTGTTTATTTATATACCTACATCCAAAAATAGGCCAAATATTTCCCAAATAGACAGTGTCCTATTTCCTTATTTATTACATAAAAAAAAAAAATTAAAATAGAGATGAATAGGTACACAAAATATCTATCAGATCAATATTCTTACTATTTTCAAACTAAGCGAAAATCTTGTGCTACGAAAATAGGACTAAGTTGCTGGTTTCCTGGACGAGGCTCGAAACCCCCGACCACCAGATCACTTGGCGAGTGTCTTTAAAAAACAGTATTGGTTGAAACCCGTTTGATTCAAGATTAGGGCGCCGCCACTTGATAAATCATCAAATATTGTTCACGCGTATCTCAAAATATTCAAAACAGAATGCCAGATTTTTAAAAATCACGTTCCTGATAATAAATGTGGCCGCACATAAAAGCTTAGCGGGCCGCTGGTTGAGTATGGCTACTCTAGACCAACAGGCACGTCGCGTTGATTATATAATATTATAATCAAAAAGCTCCGTCATTTTCCAAGTCTATTACAAATCACACCACTGACAACACTATTACTTGATTTATGACGGTTATAAAGATTGCAAGTATTAAAGCAAGGTAACTACCTGTATGCATAAAGTGGTTATTGTAACTGTGATTGTGTTTAATTATAATGATGATTAGTATCTGAGATTTAACTGTTGGAAGTTTGGTTTCTAGTGTACCAGTGATTAATCGAAGTACTACAGTCACAATAACGGTTTAAATTACGTCACTAGTAGGAAATACAGACCGTCTCTCCTCTAAGTATACAAATAACACAAATAAGAGGTCACAAATAAGTTGAATGAATAATTAATTAATTGTGGCCGAATAAATGAGGGTGGGACCTCGCTAAACACGGGACTAGGTGCAGCTGCAACCTTTGCACCTACAGGCAATCCAAAAACTTCGCTACCTGCTTGAAATAACTAATTATCAAAAGAAAGATGTAATAATAAATGGTTGTCTGGCTATAGCTATAGCGCAGTACGACTTGCGCATTACATTGTGGTTCCGGTTCCGTCCAATGTCATTATTTTGATGGGTATAATATACACTGCATTTGTAAAGTCAATTTGCTAACCCCTCGCTTCGATATATTCGTATTAATTTAACATCGAAAAGAATTTCGTGGGTTTTTTTAAAAAAATATATTATTTTAACTTGTCAGATTTTCTAATATTCTCTCATACGCTAATTTGAATCCGCTTTATCTAAAATATATTGAAATTCAATTTTAAACTTAATGATATTGAATGCTATGGTCATCATCATCACTTTCAACCATTATCGGTCCACTGCTAGATGAAGGTCTCTCCATGATTCTGCCTCTCTCTCTGCGGTCCTCCGCCAATGTTTGTCATATTAATTCCACTGCTCCGATTATTTAGTATATCCAAATCCATCAAAACCTTGGGGACTTTTTTTCAACTCGTAAATACCATTAGAGAATTTATTTTATCCATTGGTTATGTTTACATCTTGAAATATGGCCCGCGCGTGGCTATTTACGCTTTTTAGCAGTAAAAATTACGAGTACACGCTTCATATTGGTTTGCACTTTGACACACGCCTTTCTTTTTCTGTCTCTTGTTGTGATTACCAGCATACTTTTTTCCATACTACGCTATTATTCTGAATTCTATAGTTCGCTATTATCCAGAGTATTAGTATTTAGAGTCCTGGTTTTACTGCCGAATGTAAGGATTGGAAGAATACACTGGTCAAAGACTCTTCTCTTATACAATACGAGTACATGTTGATTTTAAACCTTTCTACCTTAACGGTACTTTAAAGTACTATAACTTTATTTTATTATCTATGGTACTAACTAATATTATTTATTTTTTTGTTATGTCAAAACTGCAGCAGGTGTCAAATGTCAGTTGCGCTTTGTTTCAAGGTTATGTTTGACGCGTTTGTATTTATTGTGATTATTAAAGGTTATTTTGACCAAATTTTTTTTCGCTATATTTTTTTTTTTTTTTTGTGTACGTCATGTAAGGTCTGACTGTACTTAGAAGTACCACAAATTATAATTAATAATATCTATACACTTACTTAGATTTTTTTTTAAATTTTCGTTTACAATTTGCTTACTACATGTTTGAAGAATACTATAAAAAAATATACAGTTGCTAGGCATTTAAATTTAATAATTTGGGGTAGAAAGGGTCACAATTTTCCAAACTCCTCAGAAATCCTCAATCTTCCAAACTCTCTCCAGCTTAGTTTTGTCCTCTTTGTTATTTTCTCCTAAAGTTCTCCATGTAGGACAATGACTAGTCTTAATATGTTTATATGTATATGAGGAAATCAATTCTAAATTTACATCAACTACCACAATATTTCCTTGGCATCTAAAGCCATTTCTCATGACTTTCATTATATTCATTTTTAGCCAGTTAATTTGAACAAGACTCGAATACTTCTGGAGAGTGGAAAATGAGGAGAATTTGCATCATCTGCAAAATGATAATAAAAATAATACTGTAATACTATAATACTTATATATAATAATGCAATTATACAATATGTATATTCAGTATGAATTCAAGATCCGATTTCTAGATGTAAAAAACTTCTGGGGTCGAAAATACTGAGTCAACGAAGTAAACTGCAAATATATAAAACTATAATAAGACAAATGGTCACAAATAATTGTGTAACGTGGTACCTAACCCAAATCGAAGAAAATAATTAGCAGTTTTCAGTTTTTCGCAAAATATTAGCTGACTGTGTGGAAGAAGACTAGAGCAGAATGGGAGAGTCGGGGAACTAGAGAGAAGAATGGCCAGGTATAAGAGTCGGTGGAGAGCACTTGTGGAGGAGTCTAAATCTCACCCCGGGATGTAGTGCCGTGGAAGAAAAAGAATAACAATAATTCAATATATATATGCTATCAGTCTACACCGTTTGTAAGCAAAAGAATTACAAATATTACATTTTAAACATTATTGAGAGATTTCTTCAAATTATTTTCGTCGATGATCTTAAGAGTCTTTAGAAGCGAAAAGGTTATATAAAACATAGAGTTCCATTACGTAATGAAGTTAGTATATACAGTCCGTGAAGCATCGTTTCACTTCCCGCCAAAAACTATCATAGAAGGCACACATTGTTTAGTACCACATTTCGAATTCAAAATACCGCGACAGTTTTGTGTGGTTGAATGACCCGCATATTTCTAGTTGAATGTGTTACTAATATAATACCCGCTGCTTTTGTTTACATTTTTTGTGAGCGAAGTATGTGCGTAAACGATACAAAATGAACTACCGGAATATTAATGATGTTGTTTTTCCATAGAGTATGAGGTTCAAAATGATAGATTTCTCTAAATGAATTATTAATTTGTATCACTTTGACTATGTCAATTTGTTTGTGTAACGCACTCAATGTAAGATAACATGTAACAAATAAGTTTGTGGTCAGACATTTTAATAATTAATATTAATTAATAAAGATGTTATTAGGAGAACACATTCTTATTGTGAAGTTGTAATTATTCAAAACATGGGTCTGTGATATTTTAAATATGAATAAGGTAGATGGCTCTTTCAAATAATGGAACGATCAAATGTATTAATATCAAAAAGGTAATGTACAGGTTCGAAAATTTGTCGCTAAAAATATTGTCGCTGTAGCATAGTTGGATAATGCATCTTCCCCGGTTAAGAAAGCGATCCAGGTTCGAATCCCAGTGGCACAATAATATTTTTTGATAAAATTGTTTTTATCTGAATATATTTCTAATTAATATATTTAATTCATATTTAAAATAAAGATGTTGTTGAAAATAGAATTAAAATCTGGCTAGCTTGGATCATGTTAGGTGCATTGTTTTGAAATGAACGTTGTGCGTATATAAAAAAAAAAAATTCTCATATTTAATAGTCATTATTTTTGATACATACGTTTTTATGGCAGATTTTAAAGGTATACTGGGATAAAGATCATCGTCAAATTACATTATGTTTTATTTATTTTGATTTGGATTTTTTAAGAAAATTTTAGAAAATCAATATAACTCTTGTTCAATTCCCGTAGTAAATTTGTATAAATAATTGTCTTATTATTATAAGTGACGGCTTTTCTACTCTACTAGATTCTAGAATATTTCAACCAAATTGAATCATTAACATATATTGCGTAGTAAATTATCAAAATAAATAGTGCAAAAAAAGGAAATTTTGATATAAATTGATTATAAATCTACTCATCACTGACACATGTCACATATCTGTAATCAGCATTTTCTCGAATTCATGTATCAGAATCGCTGCCAATGCAACGTCAGGGATTAGAGTTACCAGAAGCGAAGAATGTCGTGATGTTTTTATAAATAATTTATACGGACATTAGTGTTTGTGTTTAGAAATCCTTTGATTGATTTAAGAGTAGACATCGATTGCAATCCCGCAAATAGTACGATACGAAAATCGTGAATAAATTGCAATCTCTCAATCGATGTGTGTAAATATAATATAAGCTCGAACCTCCCCCAAGTAATTTCGCTCTAGAGTAATTTCTTCAATATCCATAAATGACAAACTTACATTTTGGCACTTTTTAGAAATTCACACGGCAGGTATGTAAAGAACTACACAACTGTAGAAAGAATTTAGTACCTGCACGATACCTAAAAATAAAAATAAATGCATATGTATACCTAAAAATAAAAATAAATGCAAATGCATACATAAATTTTGAACTTTGCATTTGAAGTTTTAAAATTAATGTCAAAAATAAATGTAATAAAAATGCATGTCTTCCTTCCTTTCCAGTAAACTGTACATATAACATACCCACGTGACATTTTATGTAACCATTAGAGAACTATTTGCATTCACACTTGATTTTTTTTATACCACAATGTATACCTGTACAATACTTAAAATATATACATGTAAACCTGCCAGTGTTTTTTTATTATTATTAATAAATATAAATATGTTTATTAAATAGAGTTACTCCTACGTGAATCTTACGCACTAAAGATATATTTAATTAATTTATATTTGATTTTAGTGTCCTCAAATAATGACTTTTGGCGAATTTCATCCACGCAGCTTTATTTTATTACGTCAAGTTATTACTTAGCTTCTCCGCTACTATCCGCAGTTAGTTTATGTTAAATTATGCAAATCAGTCACTTGTAGCAATCGTTCTGCTGCTCGGGAACATCTTATTACTACATTATCTTAATTTGTCTCATTACTCTCGAGATAAGCATCACCTGGCGTCATTCCGCGTCACCGCAGTCTCGGCTCGACACTATCGAACGGTGTGCGGGGTGCGGGGTGCGAGCCCCCAATTACCAATATCCAATATCGCTCAAGCGCCTGGCCGCGTCACTCTCTCCGTAATACCTACCAGCTCCTATCTGCTAGGGACACTCCCTCACTGTTCCTCACCACCCGAAATGTTTCCCCGGCACAGTGTAGGATTTCATTTTCTCCAAGGGTGCGTGTGGATTTTTCCTAATCCCGCTATATTTCCGAGGGGAAGACCACTTAGGGCTGGCAACATGTTGTAAACCATTCGTTTGGGTTAAGCTGAACTGCTCTTATATTATTTTATGTGGTATTTGTGGGGTACACGCAGTACTCGCATAACTGCCGTGGTAACTCACTCTCGTGAGGTGGCTCTGTATTGTTACAGACGATGATACGGACTAAGCAAGAACTGTGTTAGTATAAATTATGATACACAATTCTCGTATTCTCGTAATTTTCTGTATATTTTTTTCCGCTATGATAAATTTTCTCAGAGTGAGGTGGTTTCTTCTTAGTTTTAGCCAAACTTTTTAATATGGCAGTTTATTTAGCGTCCTTATTATTTATTAATTATTTTACGAAAATAATCTGGAATACATAATGTAATCACAATTAGGAAATATAAGCTTGAGCCCCAATTTCAATCATGGGATCTCGGGCTCAATTAGAAATTATAATTAATTTACAAAAAATGACACAAATAACAAATACAATTTAAGATTTGTATCAGAGTAAATAAAAAATATTTTAGTAAAAATGATAAAGGTAACATTGACAAATTGCAATTTTAATGTGAAACATATCTGGTTTGGTCATATGGAACGGATGAATGAGGAGAGAATGGTAAAAAATATATATGAAGCAAGTGTTTACGGCACCAGAAGTAGACTTGGCAGACCAGGTAAACCAAATGCTGGAGGATGTTCCTGTTATAAGTCTCAATAATCGGCGAGCTTCAGAGAATTTTTTGTCAGGACCGAAGAGTGTGGCGTTCAATCCTATCTGCCTACCCCCGCGGAGAAGCGGCGTGATGGTAAGTTAGTCAGTTAGTTAACAATTTTATTATTATGAATAAAACGCCCAAAGCAATAGCAAAGCATTCAATTTTATTAAGAAGAACACATTCTTATTGTGAAGTTGTAATTATTCAGAACATAGGTCTGTGATGTATTAAATACTAAATAAATGTATTTATTTTAAAGATATACATATAAAATCAATTTTTATCCAGAACTATTGTTATTGCGCTACCGGGATTCGAGCCTGGATCTCTTTTCCAATCCGGGAATGGTGCATTACCAACTCTGCTACAGCTACAGTATTTTTGATGACAAATTTTCGAACCCGTATGTTACACTTTTTCAAATTAATACATCTGTCGTTCCATTATATCAAAGCCATCTACATTGTTTTTACGGAATGTAAATGGCTTTTCATCATTTAGTCTTGGTCTAGTTTGGATACCTCTAAATTCATCAAAAATATCAATTTCCGAATTATACATACATATGTGTACTTATCTCTACATTCATAAATACTGGAAACTGGGCTGAAATATAATAATAATATTATATTTTACAACTTTAACCAATATGTATACAGTGAGGTTCTCCAAAATACAGAGCCTAGCGAAGAATTAACCCTAGTCCATCAAGTAAATATGTATGTATATGTTAATAAACAAAATAAAATATTTGAAAAGAAATGTTACGCCCAAAGATTGATGCTATGTATGACTGACACAACATAAATAACTTTTTTATTTTACATTTTTTTAATGATACTATAAATAAATTTGCTAGAACAAAAAATATTTTATCTTAATTGCAAATCATTATGTTCTGATATTAGTTTTGACTAACTGTCAAAATATCACACCTTTTTTTTCTACTTTTCTTAATTTAAAGTAGAGATCGTTAATTGTATTTCTATCACAATCGGGATTCTGGATTCAAATCATTCAGGCAAATAATAGTCAATAATGGTGATATATTTATATGCATATCTTCAGTCAATCGCGATCTTAAAGATTTGAATATGAGCGACAATTTAGGCCAGGACAGAACAAAGTGGAGTTGATGATTAGAGCAACCATAACATGCGAACGCAATAACAGCACACTTTCACATTATAGAATTTACAGCAGATCTTACTTCTTTTGCCATATGTTGATACGCGTACGGATGTATATAAGGAAAATATAGCGATTTTGCAATCTGATAGTGTGAGAAAATTTTAATTTGCGATTGTTAGCAACTTTTATTTTTTATAAGTACAATCCCATTTTGGCGCTTTCCGTGACGTATGCATAAATAATAAACGGATAGAGGCATGCAATAAGTTTTTTTTTTTCACATTATTGTTGAGTATTTTTGGTGGTTTCCCTACAGCGGCTAACCCTTCGCCCGCCCCGCCGTGAGATACGGCCGGCACCCCGGGGGTTGAAGCGATATCTCACTCCATTATTTTTTCTATATATTTTTGACGCATTGTGATTTTTGTTGACCTTTCACTTTTTTTAGATTACTTCAGCATTTTACTGTTATTTCGACTCGTCTCCTTAAAGGTTTTCAATATTTTCTCTCCACCGCTCCATAAATATTTAAACGATTTTTTTGAATGGGATGGTGGAACACAAACGCCTTTTTATGCTCTAAACACGATACTTTGGTTTTTACCATCGCATATAAATAAAAGCCCTGCATTGTATGTAACGCCTTTTATGTGGGCAAATTTGAAAGGAAACTGATACATTACATCGGAGTGAAGTGTCATTTTCCTTCGATATACGAATTAGATGAATATGATCAATTTTTGTTCTGAAGGTGCATTATTCAAATTCTACTCTTAGAAAATTCTAAATTAGAATCTGATTCTGAATTTTACAACTTCTATAATCTATACTTACTGAATATTTTAATAATATTAACATCATGAACGATCCAGATTGGGACGTCTAACTATGTGACAAGCTGAAAGATCTTAATAGTAACAAAATATTTTTTTGGTAATATTATACCTTTCTAAATGTATTTAGTGGGAGCTCTAGCTGGAGCCTTTTATCCTTCCCAAGACAAACGTACTCTATTACTATAAAAATTCGTAGACGGAACAAAAATATAGTATGTAAAAAAATTGATGAACAATCATATGAGTAGGTATGTCAATTTAAATATTACAATTATTTTTTTGTTGAATTTAAAAAATGAATTACAGTTATATTTATAACCGTTAATTTTTCGTAATATTTTACATGTTACATCTAGTATAATAATATACTAAGCGCGTTTTTTAAGTAAGTACCGTTGCCGGATATTCCCAATGTAACGCTGCGGTTGCGATGTTGCACATGCGCAATGGTTTCCTTCATCTGTTGACTCACCACATGCAACGTTAGAGACATTCACATAGTGTGGCCATCTTGTAGTGAGTGGTTGAAATGTTCAAGACAATAGATCAGCCCGCCGACTGTGCGATACGGTAAGATATTTGTACTGTATGTAATCTATACATAGTATAAACAATCACATAATCCAGACTAAATATACCGCAAGATGCAAGGTATCGCAATAAATTTAAAAAAATCGGAACTTTTCCTACTCTCTTACATTTTCTATAAGTATCTCATGCCACACTTTATTCACTGTACTTTGTGATGGTCTACTCGGTCATCAGTTATGGAGTGAGTAGCTATGCACTGACATATAAAACATATACTGATAAAATTAAACAGTTACAATTAAGATTTTTAAAACTTATAGTAGATGATTATTAGAAATCATTTACAATATGCATAATCTTACCAGTTGACAAAAAATATAATTTTAGAAGAGATTATAAACAATGTAAATATGAATACTGACCCTCACCATAGCTATTCTAGCAGATGATCCTCGGGACGAACCGTGAGAGTACCGATCGCGAACAGTGTGTACGGTGAGAGAACAGTGTGTACGGTGAGAGAACGAGAGAGTGTGTTGTGCCAAGAATGTTAAATAAAATCAGTAAAAAATTATTAAACATTATGGAAAATAGTGAAACATCAGTGAACATACTAAAATATAAACTCAAACACATTCTTATCTAATTATTTGATTTCTCTTTTGTATTACATTTAAAAAAAAAATTGTTGCTTAATTAGTTACATTTTTATGTTTTTTTTTTGTACGTAAATTTAAGTTTAATTTGCTCTGTTAATTACTTTAATTGAAGGGCAATCGTTGCCATAAAACTGCTATGCAGTTTGGCAAAAAATAAAATCTTTATGTATGAAATAATGTTGGAATAAAAAAATAGAAAAAAACGTCAGTCAATTATTTCAAATAATCTGATGTAAGAATGTATTTCTTTTGTTCCTGTCGTATTCACGGTAATACCGTGTTGACACGAGATTTTGATGCACCATGACTCTCCCCCCCCCCCCTTTTATGTTATCCTCACGCTCTTTTCGTACACTCAACAGCTGTTCTTTCAGCGTGTATTAAGTCCCTACTCTTAATGCAGCATTTAAAAACTTGAAGACATGTCACCATTGCTATAAATGGGAAGTCTTTTGTTCCTTCACCGATAAATTTCATTCGCGTGCTAGTAAATAATGGGATAATCTCGCAAGACATATCGCAAATGCTTTTTTCCGTTTTGTATACAATTGAAATGATTGTGCCGTTTGATTAGTTGCCAAGCTGCTAAAGTCTTCAGAAGAACCACCCCGGATGAGAGGTACCACTCCCTCCCCAGCGATTTAAGACCAGTGTTGCGTGATATCTGTGAAGGCTCAGCATTACTGCATTTATGCAACCAAATTTTTCTATCGAGTAAGCGGGGAATTTGTCATTGCAGTGCTTGCATCTCTAAAATACAAAATAAAACATATTTTTCGTTACGTGCCTTTTATTTTTGCTGTCTTTTTCGTATTTTGTTTGGGAATGCCGCTTACGGAATGCCCAATGGTCTAATAAGTATTCAGGGCACTTAAGACAAAAGGTCTTACCGTCGTATTTCTTGAAAATATATTTTACGCGTATCCTTTCATTTTTCTGTAAAGGGTTCACTTTTTTCACGTTGCTCTTTTGGCTTACTGACCATTTGTAGTTTTTGTGCAAGAAAACGATTAGCACCATCTTGTCCCCGGTAGACTGACGGTTCAAAATATTCTTCTTTGCAGGCTTTTCAAAAGACGATGTGTTATATATTTTATAGTATGCAGAACATTAACAGTTTAATAATACAACATACGTTACGTACGTAAGGTTAAACATCTTAAAAATGCTCATTTGTTTACTAATCTATTTTAGCGATATTTTGTTCAAAATTAGACAGCAATCACATGCATGCATTTTTAGCATTATATCACCATAAATGCTGAAAAAACAAAACAAATTTACAATTATTCGCGCACTCTATTAGCGAAATATGTATTTTGTAAGCGAGACGATAAAATACTTAAATAATTGAAATGATAAATTGAGTTTAATTTTGTTAACATTACACGTATTTGTAATGGCAGATTGAGAAAAATGGAACTGAAATCTTTTATACAAGCGAGTGTTACGCGAGCAAATACTCCGCGGCGATATGTCTCATTTTCCCGGTGGGGCTTTTGTCCCCCCGCCCTCCGCCTTCTTCTTTCGCTCTGGGCCGGTGTTACCCCATCTTGTGTTTTGTTTACTCCTGCGAGCGGTGTGTATTTATTGTGCTGTGTGGTCCCAACGCATTATACAAACAGGTTCAAAAAGTTATCATCCTCCGACCAGCGTCTCCCCGGCCGCCCCGGGCAGGGTGGGATGAATGCGTTATTCTAAAAAAAATTAAAACAAAATAGGTAAATGTTATTTTTTATTTTTCAAGTAACACGTGTTCTTACTTAAAGTAATTACCTTTTATCGTTGATGTATTTTTTTAAAATCTTTTCTGCTCTCTTTCCAATTTCTTTTATGTGTTAAAATAATTTGTTTTGCGCTTATGTAACATGTATATAAGGCGGTGGAGTTTGTCTCTCCGTGTGATTAATAGATACACATGAAACACGCATTGTTACGGATTATTCGAATGGTCTACCTACATAAGACAGCTTCTATGTTGAGAGAATATAGTATATACATGTACTATATTCTCTCAAAAACTCAATTAATTCATACAATATTGTTAGCAACGGCACAAACCTTCCCGTCTCTTTATTGGATTATTTAAAAGCAGACTTTTAAATAATCACCGCCAGACGGCGCGTGGCACGGAACAATATGTGGTTAGCGATTATTTCTCAAACGACCGATGTCGATTGTGAGCAAATGCTTCATGTTTTCCTTTCACATAGCGAACTGTAAATAACCAGCGATATAAATTAGGTACTCGTCTCAATCAAACATCAGTTAAAAAATTACGGCATGACTATTCTCCCATGTCGCACCAGAGATCACTAACTGTCCAACCACGGATCGAGTTGTTCACTATGTATATCAAGGCACCAGGCACCAGTCCTCAGGTGAATGCCAAGCGGGCGTGCCAAATGACACGACATGATGCAGCGACCACGACCCTCGTGTCAGGTGACCTCGCAGTGTAGTTTGCTGCGCTCCCCGGCGGTACGCGGCGAGCCCCGGGGGTGTGGCGGCCGCCCTGCACCCCCGGGGCTCTGCACAGCCCGCGGCCCGGCGCCGGCTCTCCCGGCGGGGTAATTTGAAAATATTCCTGTTTAGCAAAAAATTTAACGAAATTATTTTCGCCCGAGAGCCTCGTATTAGCATACCAAATTATGAGAATTTTCGCTATATTTTTTAAAACAATTTTTGATGTTTACTGAATCTGTTTTAGCCGCCTAAAATTTTGGAATAGTTATTTACCAAAATGCACTGAGCTGTAAAGACTGCTTTTTTCATATTTTTACACAACATTACAGATAGTTTTTTATTAAAATATTAAAGCGCGAAATCTTGAATGCGTACTGAAGCATTGCTCAGGCGACTACAGGCATTTGGGATGTAGATCTACAAAATAATGATCAAGATATTATACACAAAAAACACCTTTCGACGCCCCTATGTACTTTTTGTTGTTGGGAATAACATACATACATATGTATATTGTTACCGTGCCTTTGGACCCTAGAGGATAGGAAGCCATAGGGGCCGCCACCGATCTAGCTCATTCTGGGTCCTCAAGTGTGTGTGTGTGTGTGTGTATGCTCTGGTGTCGCCTACTACCTCGGATGAGATAGTAATGGATTCAAAGGCTTTTCATATTACACATTTATTCACAAAACACAATTAATACCGACATTGGATGCACGTAAAATAAAATAACTAAGAGAGGTCACTTAAATTTGTTTATATGCACAACATCAACCAACGCGGCCGTGGGGTGCCGATACAGCTGAGGACTCGGACCGCCACACGCCCGCGCCAGGATTCATCTCTTGCTCCAAGAGATATGCTGGACACCATCCCGTGTCAGCCATGTCCATAACGCCTATCCATCGGCCATCGGCTCATTGCAGCAGGGTCTCTACTCAACCCGCTTGTGGACCAGGACCATACATCTCTGGGTCCACCGCGGTGATCCCACTCCTAATTTACGCCATATCTCGCCGCTATATCCCTACAAGAACACGGCTCCACCGACCCGACGCCTTCTTTTCGAGCGTTCCCACCAGTAATGTAACGTCTCAGAAGTAACGTCCCAGAAGTAACGTCTCGCTCCGCTGCCCACCAGAGTCGTATCCTCATCCCTGATTTGTCAATTTAAGCAGGAAAACATCATCTGTTGACAATGTAGGCTACCCAGACTTCGACGTGCAGTTGATAAACTTAAATAACAATTATCAATAGATTGGAAAAAAAGATAAGTTTAGATACTGACACAGATTCATTTGTTATACTGTAATTAAATATAAAATTTATTATGCATACATTGATACATTTACTATCGCAAGTATAAATGAGTGATGTTATTACATAAAGTACAATAGAGCTATCATAGGAGTGACAATTTGCAATCCACTCCCTAAGCGGAAGAAAGAACAACACACGTATATTTGAGTCACGCTGTCCCCTATCTCATTTCAGTCCGCTGGTCTTCTCAGCATTTCCCATCGCGAGATCCACACCCTAATAAAGCTGCGGAAAAGTCCGCAAGGTTCCGTTTATTCCGTAGCAAGTCGTCGTTCTATGATGAGCGATGATTTATTCTAATCAGTCCTTCAAGAATAGTTTCTCGCGCATCAGACATAATCTGATCAATTTCTCAACATTTTTTATATTTTGTTATTAATTTTCACATTGTATTGTTATAGATCTTGATCATGTTTTATATAATAACCCCCACAATTAAGGATCTTTCTTATTTAGGGGTTGCATAACTCTATTGTTGTCGAATGTATATATATAAAATAAATATATATATATATATATATTGTGATATTACAAACTGACGTCACGTTCGAAATCGCCCCGTCACTTGTTTTAATACCAAGTACCTCATAATCACGAATAATGCCCTCATGTTGGTATCGCGATCTATTTTGGAGGTTATAAAAATGGTCACCATTTATGGTTCTTTTTTCAATTCATCGCTCAGAGCTGTCAAAATTAGGCAATTCACTGCTGCGGCCAGCGGATCCAAGATGTAATCATGAGCATCCAACGTAACCAATGGGAAACAAGACGTTTCCCTTTGGTTACATTCACTACTTCGGTTTCGGTGTCATTATTACTATGGGCTACATTACATCTTATTTTCTACAATTCTACGATATATTCTACGATCCAATACGAGCATGGACTGGAGTTATGCCATCTGTTGTAACATCTTGTTGTCACCAGCCTGCATGAAGAACGCCGAACTCGCGCCCAACCCGACGAAATTAGGATTTGCTAATGTGAATTGTATTTTTATTCTAACATTATTTATGTTATTTTTATATGATTAGATTCCATTATGTAACGAAAAAGACCTTTTCATTTATTTCTCTCAGATATTTTTAATAAATTTTCCCAGCTTAGGATGAAGACAAAATGTGATAAATTAATAAGGGTATGCATTTCTGAGGTGAAGAAACCGCGGATCTTGGGTTCACCACTGACTAGCCGGTGAGAGTGCAGAACGCAGTCCTCCACCTTCACAATATTTATATATAATAAATAAATTAATAAATACACTCCCATCTATAAAAGTATCCGATCTTATGTCTCATAATTCAAGGAAAGATTATTGGACAGCATGACCCTGAAAGACATCGAACCTCACTGCTGAAGAATCTACGATAACGGTTTGGACAGACAGCATTGTAGTTTTTCCGGTCAGCTGTCAACAAAATAATTATAGCCAAAATGATACCCAACGTCCGGTAACCGGATACTGCATGAGAAGAAACAGATGATAATTATCAAGATATATTCGCGATAGTGCCGCATGAAGCATACATATCCCGTAGACCGCTAGACGTACAAACTTGTCTATTATCCAGGAGCCCAAGATCAAAGATAGACTGTCGACCTTGTCCAATGGCAAATAATATAAGTACATATGGCGCCACGTGGTGAAAATAATCTAGTGATAATCGGCAACATTGAAGTTATGAGAGCGAGAGGGTGATCCACTGACTTATACGTAGCAGAAGACCGGGAACAATGTAAAAGGATTGTCAAGACAACTGCAGGAGTGATACAGCATTCATGACTACTATGCACAGTAGTAGGCAATATGCTACTAATATAAAAAGATGATGTAGGGGTGCCGTATTCGCGATATTAACTCGCCAGTCAAAAAAACATATATTTATAATATGAGCAGCGGCGTACAGTAGGTATAGATTTAGGTTATGCTGTTACCAATGACATTATACAATCATATATAATACAATATATGTACTTTCATTTAACCAACGTCTTTAGACAAGATAAATCCGTCGTTTATACGACCCTACCATGTGTTTATTTGTAATTTATAGTACTATTAATAATGTTTTTAAAGTTAAAGTTTTATCGTAAAATAATACCTTCTTACCCAAATACAAAATGTATAGACCTTTTTAAGAATACTTTCTATGACTGAACATGATTCATTTAATGTCTGAAAATTCTATTAATATTATTTATATAATTATTTCTATTAAAGGTTAACGTAGGAAATAGTTCTGCAAATTGCTTATTGTTTTTCTCAAATCTTTTGATTGCCAATCCATGCACCAGATTTAAAGAACAATCATGAAATCAACACGTTAAAAACAGTAAGATGGTAAAATTTGCGTATTAGTAAAAGAGAAAGTAGACACTTCAATGATTTGCACGCGGTTGTAAGCCTTTCTAATGTTATTCTGTTAAAAAAATAGCATAGATAACGATTTCATACAAAACGAATCAACCGAAAGAAATTTTTAATTTAGTAAATAACCAATTATATGACTTGAGTAATTCACCAGCTTCTTTAAGACAGAACATAGTAATGTAAATAGCTCGATGCGGCGAATACAAAAGAGCGCCATGGGTACAGCGGTGAGATGTCGTGGTAGTTTTTAGAACTAAGCAATTTAAGTCTCTATGGGTACACAGATGGCGCTAATTGTAAAATAATGTTTTCGTTTATCAAATTATTTTATTTATATTTGTTTCCCAGAATTTTTAGTAATGCACAGCTTTTTTGCTTGTATGCACTGCATGTCCCTGAATATGGGTTGTTTATTTACAAACCCCTCTATAATCAAAAATATATATTTGAATGCAGTTTTACAAGGAAAATGAAAAGAAAACTTGTGATTGGTTCAAATAATAATATAAGTAATAGAAAAAACAAGATTGTGTATCGTGTCAAAACCCTCTATAATTGAATACTTATCTTCCAAACGGTTTAATAATGAAACTAACCAATTGTTTTTAGTGGTATGCCACTGACTTGTACCAATGAAGATCAAATAATGTGAGTGACAAACACCTCTAAAATACGCATGTTGAGTTTCAAACACCTCTATAAATTGTATAAAATGGCAAATTCCTAAATATAAAAGATAAAAATTTCGTAGTTTTTCAAAATCGACCACATATTTGTAATTTTTTTCGTTGCATTTCCTATAATATTGATGCATACGCCGTATCTTCAAAATATCTAATAAAACATTTAAATAGAAATTCATTTCCTAAACGTTTTCGTGATTTTTGGGTTTTGTTAAAAATTTGTTTTTGAGGAATTTAGAAATAAACGACTCATTTTGAATCCTTTTTCATCTCAATATTAAAGTAACTAATAAAAAAAAACTTTATGATAATTACTTGGGTTTATTATTTAATAACAGCCAGTTTCGGAACATTCAGAAGAGAGCCTTTTTTCAAGTTTAAACGCTAAAACAATCTTCTTAATAATAATAATAATAATGTATAATTTGTATAGCGCCATTTTCGTAAAAACTTTAACCTCGAGGGCGCTTTACACATAAACAGTTTATAGTTTTACAATTATCTTTGTTTTTTAAAATTAAAAATCGTTATTTTAACTTAGGTAAATGATTTTTTGAAAAAGTGCGTTTTTAGTTTCTTAAATAAAGTCTCTGATGCACTGTTTCTTATAACGGAGGGCAAAGTGTTCCACGCTTTTGGGCCTGCCACTGCGAATGCCCGTTCACTAAATTTAGACTTCTGGCAACGGTTGATCGGTTCTACAACCCTTCCCGCAGCTGAAATGAGAGTTTGACGTCTACCATTCAAATTGTCTGAGATACAAAGTTCTTGAAGATATAGAGGTGCCATGTTATGTGTCGCCTTGTACATCAACCAGTACAATTTAAATTCAACTCTTTCAGGGAATCGGAGCAAATGTAGCCGATGTAAAAGGGAAGTTATATGAGAGAATTTGGAAACTCCATATATTATCCGTGCAGCCACATTTAGAATAGATTGTAATCTATCCAGCTGAAACATTGGTAGGCCAGCATAGATGTTGTTACAATAGTCCACACGTGACACCACAAATGCATTTATAAGTAGACGGGCTGCCTCAAGAGGAAAATGTCTCCGAATACTTTTAAACTGTCTCAGTTGATAAAAGCATGCACTGACAGTTTTACTAATTTGTGTATTCATTGAAAGATCTGAATCAATGTGCACGCCCAACAACTTAACTGCAGATTTAGCATTCGTAGACATTGATTCCTATATTAAGTTTTGCCTTCTGGGTGTTGCTGTCCATAGTAATTCTGTTTTGGATGGATTCAATGTCTATTCTATGCCATCCACTCGCCTATTTCTTACCTTACATACATACATATATATATATATAGAAATTAAATTAAAGTATTTTTAGTATACCTCTAACAGTTTTCAGATTCTATTTGGTTTGTCGTCTAATTAAATTCGTTCGCCGGCATTGTTGTTTCCTTTATTATTAAACGCGATTTGTTAGCATTAACAACATTGTTTTACTAAATAGCATCAGCGTTGTTAATTAACATAGCTAATCCCGAGACAATATGGACTCTATAATTAGAATTAATTATGCAAAAGTTTTATTGTTAAATGTTGTAAAGTTTCTTGTGTGGCTTGGTGTGTATTGATTAATTAGAAATTCTTCTTCATTTTCTTTAATGGCGCTACACTCTTAATCGATCTTTGTCCTCCTCAATGTTACAATATGATATCATCGATTAATTTGCAAATTACTTTGTGGTGTAATATTTTAATTTAAAAAAAATATATATATATTTTAACTTTGTACTACACACACATTTTTTGAGCTAATAACACTACTAGTTTAACGAAGAGCAGTTCTTCCCATCTATAGATGTAAAATAAACTAAATTAAATTCAGTTGGAATTGGAGCGGTAGAGTACGTAAGGGTGAAAACGGCTTTATTATTTCTTGAAAATGTCGAGAGTAACGGTGAAGTATTTGAAAATGTGATATTGTTTATTAATGTTATTTTCGAATTGAGATTTTTCTAAAAGTTCAAATATATAGTCAAGTTAAAATAAAAATTCTATTCTAATATGATACTCGTTCCTCATTATTCCGATACGGTACTCCGTGATCCTCTGTCTTTTTTTGCGCATTAGATAATATTTTTGTTAATAATCAAGATATAATGAACATGAAATAACCCGTCAATAATGATGGAAAATCATTCGAGAATTATTGTTTTTCGATCTTAATGTCTGTAAAAATATATTTTTATTTGGCGCGATAATCGCACACGTTCACGTGATATAATTATTAGATTTGTTTGTTTTATGTTGCCATGCGATACGGACAGCTGTTAATATATATATGTTTGTTTTATGTTGCTATACGACACGGACTAACGAACGCAAGAAAATTATATAAATATGTACGATATCTTATACAAATAATTTGCCTTATATTCACATTCTGTAATATTGAAAAGAAAGAATCGCTACATAATGGTTAAAAATATATTATATTCGGGTGTTTTGTGAACCAAACTCGAAAATTCTCGATCATTATTTAAACCCTTCAGTGTCTAAGCGAGTAGTGATGCCAGATATAAACATCTAAGTGCTTTTGTTAAAATTAAAATCGTTTGCAAAATCACGGATTTGTTTTTGTTTTTCTTTTAAATAAATATTTTATTAAAACAAATTTACATAACACTTAGAAAGATACACAGAAAATATCTACGTATTGATTCAATATAGTCGTCACCGGAACTCGAACCCAGAATTTTGTATTGTCGATGCCCTACACATAAATCGTTAAATTTCATTTACATACGTTTCCTAAGTAAGACATTTATTTTTTCATATGACAGTATATATTGATAGTTTTTTTCTGAGTGTCTTTTTAAGTGATTTATCTTATGTTTTAATTATGACGTAACTATGATCTGAAAAATCGTAACTTCGCAAATAAAATGTGATTTCATTAAAAATAGTTCGCCATCTCCAAAATTATTTTGCGCTACGTCACTGTAATCATCAATTAATTTATTTCAGTAATTTAATTATAAGTATTTATAAATAATCCCATTGGCCCGCGGCTACCGCTACAAGCGCTGTACGAATTTCTAATTCCTCTCAATTTCTCCGTATTATTCGTCTCTCTTTCAGGCTGTATATTTTTCTCTCACAAAGTATTTTCTTTCATTCCCTTGTGGGATCCATTTCATTACCGGACTTATAAAATTGCCAGCCTCTCTTAATAAAACCTCTTTCTACGAAATCTTATTTTCAAATAGCTAACCTCGTTTAACTTGTGGAAATCCTTTAATAACAATTGAAACGCCTTTATAGAGTGTCGATCCTCTTCTCCGAATCGTCTCCTATATAAATCTGTTAATCTCGTGATAATTGTCTCCTAAATAAAGGGTCTGTAACATTATTTACGTACTTAAATCCTAACAAAGGCAAAAAGGCATAATTTTTTTATTTAAATAAGTGAATAATAAATTAAATTTACTTATTTCACAAAGGGCTTTCTTCCTTCCACGAAACGTGCGTAATATTGAAGTAATAAAAACGATATTATAACAAATGATTGTACTGATAGGAAATTTTATTTTCAAGAACCCCTGTGAATCATATAAAAATACAATAAATCTTCTAGAACCATAATTTGTATTACCCTTCGCGACCATCCATGATAGTCCTATGTTATCCACCCCTGTTACGCCCGTTACTGTGCCCTCAGAACCTCTCATCTTGCCATGCATCCAAGCATATACAGTGAACTACCTCTTCTGCTGTACTCACATAACCAGAACAGAAAATATAATAATTCAGTTTTAAAAATAGTTATATTTTCATTACATGTTCAGTTTATATTTTATGTATTAAGTTAATAAAATTATACTTAATTTTTTTTTAGCACCCAGTATACAGAGATTTAAAGAGTTTTATATGGTGTCATAATAATTCAAAATTAGCCTCCGCAATAGGTAGTATTTCTGTCGAAATCTATCTAATGGCTATCTACGTAGTACATTATCAAATATATCTTAAATTTATGGCTTTAAGGTTATGTAGAAATCAGATTTATGTATACTGAATTAATTCATTTCATCTGGCGCTGTTTTTTAAATTGAGTTAACAATGACTATATACTTAATTTAGCTGTATTTATTTATATCCAGATTGACGACAAATTTAAGGTTGACAATCTCCAATCAGGATATTCCAGACCTCGCCCACTTTATAAAGTTACAATTAAGTTAGTAATTATACAGATCGTTTAAGCTCTTTGGATGACTTGAGAAAGCGATATATTTTATAGTTCCAGTTATATGGAAAACTGCTGTGCAATCAATTACAATTATAATTAATCGTGTCATGGCATGGTCATGCACCTACTGCATTATATTATTTTTTAATGTAATTAATAATCATCCAATCCCGTGCAGACTTTTTTTACGAAACAAATATCACGATCGATGATAGGAAAATGAATATATTAATAAAATTGTGGCTCAGTAAATAACAGTACAACGAAATCAAGATTGAACGAGTGAACATATCTGTGCATCTATTCAGTGGCGTAAGTACCGTCTGGCCAACCGCCCGGGGGCCTCTGAATCTCTGAACATGGTCACTAAGCAAAACTAAAAGGAAAATATGTTCAACTTTCATAATTTTATGTATAATTATTTCTGATTATGTAGGTGTAAAAAAGTGACATTTAGATAGCCTTGTCAAATTACGACGCCACATATTTTGTACAAGAAATTTCCGTATGTTTTTATATTATCCTCCCCTTATCATTCATCTTTTTCTTGTACTCTATACATTGGCTATCATCACTGTGTTCAGTGCGGCCCGGTGTAGCTCTACAGTAGACTGGTCAAACCATTGTTTTAAATACTTATTTATTATTTTTTCATCCGAACCGTAACATTGTCATTCGTAACTCTATCTATTCAGCTTATTTTGAGCAAATGCTTCAAGTCACCTTATCATTTCTTAGGTAAGCATATATGCTTCCATTCCATAAAATTATATCGAGAACACATAGCGTCTGACCATTCGCATTCGTAATCTAAGGTTGAAACCATAAGAAAACCTAAAATCGTAACATTTAACAGAACGAAATGTTACGTTATTTTTGTTAACAAAGAAAAACAAAAAAAAATGACACTTCATAGTTTTATTTGTGCTTGAAAGTTATCTTTGTAAAAAGTATCTCCCATCACACAACACTATGTTGATTGTAATGATAATGGAATTGTATTCACGGGCACGCTCAGAACACGGTCTTGTCCGGGGTGCCGGCTATTTTTTCTACGCCACTGTATCTATATCATGTATAATTGTTTAAAACTTTCTCTTAACCCTTTTTTTTTTTACTAATATCACTGTATCCCAAAAAAGATTTTTGAATCACACACTCCGTAGCCACGTAATTCAACCTTAATCACTATATTTAGTTAACATAAAATCTTTGGTATTTTTTATCTCGGTGGGTATCCATCTATGATTATCGGATGCACATCGGAGATCTGTGGCTTCCACAATTACTAATTAATGGAATGTTCCCGATCGTTATCTTTACGGCCGAGATCGAAGATTGTTATTTATTCAGAATCTCAAGCTGTTTTATTTCATTTATCTATATTTTCCATTCCGATATTGTTGCACACGATATATTAAAATTTGATTTCACGCTGTTATATTTATGTTCAAGATTAATTGAATTTTAAAAACAGTTAAAATTCATTGATTTATTATTGTAAACAAATATTTTTATCTTATAATAATTTATTAAACGGACTTCTAAATTCTCTACAATATTAACAAAAACCATCAACTGAAATTGCTCAACATGTATTTAATATTACATACCTACTAACCATCATGCCGTTTCTCCGCTGGGGTAGGCAGAGGGGATAGAGCGCCACACTCTTCTGTCCTGACACCCAATTCTCGCCTCATACGTCTTCTCATATAAGCTCGCCGATTATTGTGGCTTCTAACAGGACCGTCTTCCAGTATCTGGTTTACCTGATCGTGTCGCGGACGTCCTCTACTTCTGGTGCCATCAACACTCGCGTCATATATCTGTCTTACCATTCTCTCTTCATTATATGACCATGACATTATTATACGTTGCGTATGGTAAATACTTATATATTGTAATTATTTTTCCATTCTCTCCTCATTTATCCGTTCCATATGACCAAACCACCTAAGTGATCCTTTCTTAATCTTACATTCTTTCCTTATTTCTTCAACCTTTACTCTGTCATAAATGGATCTACCACATATACGCCTAAGTGATCTCATTTACACTGCATTTAGTCTACTTTCGTTCCTCTTCTGCCAGCTCCAGGCCTCACTCTCATACATCAGTGTCCGTACCAGGACTCCATTGTGGACCGCTAGTCTCGCCTCGTACATAATATTAAATACACACACATGTATTTAATATTGATTTGTACTTCGCGTCGTTATTAATACTACATAATACTATAGACTAATTTAATACTCTATTTATTTATTTATTATATACTCTGTATTACATATAATTAATAAATTAGCGGTGAGTTGAACCGCGATTGTGAATACAGCTGTGCTCGATTATAACGCTGATTTATAACTATAATTATTCGCTGTTCGGCGAGAAACTTGTACACTAGAACGTAAACCACCAATTGTTAAATCATGCTTAACAGTCATTCATACAATTACACATAATGTATAATACAATTGTAAAATATAAAGTATAGTGTCGATAGTACTACACTATCTTGTGGCTGTTCATTGAAAATAGTCAGTCCTGGTGGCTGGAAATTCACGCAAGACGTACCCTGGTACAAGAGCATTTCACTCTACATTTTTCATTAATTTCCTACACCATTTCATCTTATATTCTACCACGCTGCTTCCTCTCATATGAAATTGATCACTCCAGTGTAGGAAGGCTTTATTTTATAATAAATATTTTAATGTAATATTTGTTTACGTTGTGTTGTGAATTCAGATCTAAGCCGTTAGATGGAATACTTTTCCTCTTTGCGATACTTTTAATGGGTATCAATATTATCTTTTCATTACACAGCATAAAAACCGCTGGATAAGTTCTACAACATTTTGGTCGTGAAAACACATTTAATATTATATTACCATTGTCATGAAAAAATGTATTGTGTGTCCACAAATATTTTCTATTATTTCATTAAAAAAAAAATGTTTACAATAATATTCACTATTATCATAGTTATTATTTTTTTAAAAAACTATTTGAACTTTGACTGATTATATAATATATAGGGTATTCAGCGGAAAAATTTCAAGATTAAATTAATTAAAACCATTATGGTGAGGTAAGTGGATGGAGTATTGTTAGACGCGCGTGATTTGCGGGATTGCCAGTCGCAATGAGTCACTGGTCGGGAGCGCACCGCGCGTTCGCGGTTGAGCAATATTTAAAGTGCGGTAATTCATTGGTTCGTGCGCGTCGTGTTTTTTGTACTCACTTTAATATTCAACGAGTAAGTGATGGGCCGAGCACGCAACTTATCTGGTGTTGGGTTCAAATGTTTAGACAAGAAGAGACGATGGTTAACCAAACTTCTCCGGGACCATCAACGTCAGCAACGACGCCAGAACATGTGGCTCAAGTTCGACGTGAAATTATGCGCAATACGCGTAAATCGATAAAGAAGATTGCGACCTGTACTGGAATAAAAAAATCAACAGTGCACGTTATTTTGAAAAGAAATTACAGTTTCACCCATGCCAACTGCAAATCGTGTATTTTTCAACGAAAATAACTATTCTTTACGTGAAATCTTAGCGAGAACGATGCTGGAACGTTTTAGAACAGCACGAACGCTTGGAAACATTGTTTACTGACGAAGCACATTTTCATATTGATGGCTATGTTAATAAACAGAACATGAGATACCGGTGCCCCGACAACTCAAGTAAATGTCATCAAAAACGTTTCCATTGTCCAAAAACGACAGTGTAGTGTGCAATTTCTGCCCGAGCGATAATTGGCCCTTATTTTTTTAACCAGCGAGAGACAGTCACTGCTGTCATTGCCGAATAATCGACGAGTTTTTGGTACCGCAACTGCAGCTGTTTCTTGGTTTCAACAACAGAATACAATTTCAGCAAGACGGGGCCACTCCACACACTGCTAGAGTATCAACGGAGTATCTGAGGGGACATTTTCCCAATAAATGAATCAGCAATTACGGAGACGTACCCTGGGCACCTCGATCACCGGACCTTACACCGTGTGACTTTTTTTATGGGGATACCTTAAGTCAATAGTTTACAGCAACAATCCTCGAACAATTCGGGCCCTATAAGAAAATATCCGCCGTGAAGTTGCTGCCATTGAACCAACGCTTTGCTCTCGCGTGTTCGCAAATTTAAGAGTCCGATTGCAAGAGTGTCTTGAGAGAAATGGACGGCATTTAGACGATATTATTTATAAAACGTTAAATTAGCATCGTTAAACTACATTTTGTATAAATAAAATATGAGATTAACATATTAAACTTGAAAATTTTACGCTGGACACCATTTACATACTTTAGAGTAGGATGGTCATCGTAAGAAATTTTGTTTGCGTTGATAAATGTTTCGTTGACAACAATTTTTATCAATCAAGGAAGGATTGGCGGTTTGAAGTCATTATGTTTATTGAGTTTAAGTGTATAAATAACCAATTTCACGGAGATGTATTGATACAAGTAGACTTGTTCTCTCTCGTAAAGTCAAATACAATCTAACTGAAAACTTTTGACTTTGACTTTGATTTCATGGCTTTATAGGGTACCTGGTCCGACGAACTCCTTGCCCCTTCATCGGTAGTATGCCTTAATGGCCTGAAAAAAATTATTATTGGAATTACAACAACAGAAGGTAACAATCTGCATAAATCATGTGGCAGAGAACTGCTAGCGGGCGCAGTGAATTAAGCCTGTGGAGAAGGACGGATTTTGGACGTTTATATCGCGACGGCGCGCTCAGGTCATGTTTAGCCAACGAGTTGATGGTTGGATTGGGGTGCTTTGAAAGTCTATCGTAAAAACGTTTGGAGATTTGTGTAATAAACTCTTTTACGGGGAGAATGCCCGACTCGTGATGAAGTTGTGTGAGCCTTATCCATTTAGTTGCGTCCAGCGCTAACCGGATGCACTTATTCTGAAAGATTTGTAGTTTTTTCATGTTAGTGGGAGCCGCGTGACCCCAAATGGGGGCTGCGTATAGGAGTACAGGCCGTAAGACGGCCTTGTATAGGAGGAGCTTGTTGTCTGTGGCAAGTTTGCTATTCCTGCCTAATAGTGGATACATAGCGCAGAGTGCACGCGTGGCAGCGCTTAACATGTTGTGGATATGTTTGCTCCACGTGAGTTTGGAATCCAGCGTAACACCGAGGTATTTTATTTCGCTGGTCCAAGGATGTTTTCTCCAAACATTTTTATATCGTTTGAAATTTTTCTTTTTAGTTAATAGTGTCGCGGCACTTTTTGAAGGATTGATTTCGACACGCCACTTCTTGCACCTACTCCTCTAAAAGGGTGGCTTGTCGTTGGACGCGTCGAATTGCAAAAGAGGGTTTTCCCGAGGTCGATAGGGGTAGGTTGCCGTGTTGTCTTCTTGCGCGGGCGGAATATCGTGCGGGTAAATGTTATAGAAACGGTCAAATTATGAAGCCTTGCCGGACTCCGGCTAGTAATTTCCGGATGGAGAAAAGAAGGCCATTTAATTTGACTCTAAATTTCCTATCCGATAAGAAGCTGGCAAGTATTTTGATGAGTGCGAGAGGGATCCCGGCGATATCGGCTTTATAGAGCAGGCCGTTATGCCATACTCTATCGTAACTGAAAACAGCCATGGCTGTGGCTTATATCGATGGATGCCGCACCAGGTGCTAATTCAAAATGTGGGAATTTTCATGCAATTAATTTAAGTAGCAAAATATCAACTGAAGTCTCAATACAAGTCCGTTTACAAAGGATATAACAGTACAATAAAGATCAGTTGTGTGATCTTAAAGAATAGCATTGTACAACAGTGGTCAGTACATTATCTTGAGATGAATGATCAGCTTCTCGGAAGGATGGTTGTGCAGATGGCACTTAACAGTATTTTTTATTGTAAAAACAAAAGAGTTTACAAATCCGACACTCACCGTCACTCGGCACAACACTTACAACTGAAGACCTTTTGTATCGTGACATCGAATGTCTTGATAAAATTAATTACTAATGTAATTATTAATGCTTATATAAATACACTATGGTGAGGACTCACGGGTATTCTATTTTAGTTGTAGTTGAAAGAAAAGCATAGAAGATGTTTTTGTCGCTTTCAAGTCATTATACAAATGAATGTTGACAGCTCATCCTACTAGCATCTGTAAAAACGAACCACCTAAGTTCTTGCAGTTCCCTTGTAGCAGTCACGCGGCGCGGAGGGTGGGGGGATGGAGGTTGGAATTCTCTTTACACGATGCTTTTCAATGCAGCAAAAAATGCAGCGAAAGCGCAACAGAGCTTGGCGGATATAATGAATGCATTCCAAAACTTCGTTTGTTACTTGGAAATTTCTAAATTGTTCATTTGGAAAACATAGCCGTCGGAAAATATTTCAAGCATTATTTTTTGTGTTTTATGTATCGCATTACGTGTATCCATATTCACAGCAGCAGTAGTTGGAGAAGTTCCCGACATTACCCATTTTCTTTTAGCTGTAGACATTTTTTATCGTTTTTCTGTGCTTTTGTGAAAATTTCTCTCCATACTTAATCAGTAAGACTTGTATTCGCCTCGATCCTTGGACAAGAAGTCTACCGCGCATGAGCTCGCCTTCCGATGTATAGTCCTCCGGTTGCCCCCTCGTCGAAGGAATATCGATTGTCCAATAGGACGTCTTACTTTCAATTCTTCGGCCAATCCAGAGCGCCTCCGGAAGCATCATGCGAATTTGAACCTTGTTTGCGGTCAATCCTTCGTCGGAG
The DNA here is from genome assembly GCA_031772225.1 of Eubasilissa splendida. Classification (NCBI taxonomy): domain Eukaryota; kingdom Metazoa; phylum Arthropoda; class Insecta; order Trichoptera; family Phryganeidae; genus Eubasilissa; species Eubasilissa splendida. The sequence goes on along the minus strand of CM062859.1, from coordinate 15,918,022 downwards.
TATGTCACAATGGATGTAACATGTTAATATTACTCGCAGAGAGATTAAGCTCTTTTTATGTTTTTATAAATTCTGGCGATAAGCAAAATTCCGCCTCACTTTCTTTTTCTTCGTCTGGTAAACCTGTTTTTTAAGCCTCTCTCTATGAAAGTAATCGCTTTTTCTAAATAGTCCAATTTTGTGGATCCTGGATTTGACTGTAGCTATCTGAGGACCTATAATTATGATGAATATTATTTTTTGGAAATCCGATGATGATAATGACGGTGATAATATTAATATTATATTTACTTATATACGTTATTATTTCTTGCCTTAAAAGGCCTCAAGAAATATTTGGAAATATGTGGTAACAAATGATAATGGACAGAGAAAATTAGACACACTTGGGAGGCCTTCGTCCAGCAATGGTTAGGAAACGTCTGGTGATGATGATGATATTCTTGATTATTTACTGTTCCCACGTAACTTGTTATGCCATATCTTTCTACATATTATATACCTGAACTTAATTATTAGGTACTGTACATTTTAGTATTACCAGTGGCGTGCAGTAGGCACTAACTTGGGTTATACTGCTACCGACGATGCTAACTTAGTATACAATAGATATTATAGGTATACTAGATATTCAAAAAATGTTAAAATAAGTGTTCTAATTTTAAGAACCATAATTCTAATAATTTAAATTTAGAATATAATTGTGAATTTATTATTTTAAAAAAGACAAATTCTTTTATTGGTCCGTACCGTATTATGTTTTCGATTTCGCTTAAACTATTATCTACGATTTCTCCTTCGGACAGCGGATTTAAAATGTTTCATTAACAGTGCTCAAAAATATATATATTTAAATAACTAACTTTACAAATGACTATAGTTGAAACTCACAACAGAAATAATATTATTTCAACATTTCATTTAATATTGGTAATAATCTAACATAAAATTTTGCTTTACTTACTTGCCATCGTAGGCAGAGAGAATAGAGCGACACACTCTTCTGTCTCGACACACAATTCTTGTCTCATGCATCTTCTCATACAAGATCGCCGATTGAGTACGCCGATACAAGTATTTTGCACGTTGTCTCGCTTTCCTCTTTCTCGAATACCATCACTTTCGACTTGTTGACACGGCTAGACAAAAATCTAGCCATGGGTTACGCTAATCCAGTTAATAACGGCTAGAATTTTATAGTCTTTTTATAAGATAAGGATTATTTAATTTATTTTTATTTCCCAGAATCCTTAGTAATGCACCGCTTTTTTGTTTGTATGCAATGCACGCCCCTGAGTATCATCAATGATCATAATTTTATGTAATGTTTTATAACTCTACACTCTCAAATATAAAATAAAAAAATATCTATAGCAAATAACTCCGAGTGCTTTATTTCTTCTCTCATATCTAGTGTAAAATAATATTTTAATTTATAATTGAATTTAGTCGATTAGGTTTATTTCGAAAAAAATTTAGCAAACTGTGTTGTTAGTCGAATAGGTATAACAACTATTCTAAATAAATATCTGAAACATCAAAAATAAAGTTGATTTGAATTTTGATTTTCCCAGTACGCAACTTTCTGACTTATGAGTTTTTAAGAAATCACTTTTCAAATTCATTGCGAAAGTTTTGTAATTTAATCATTTTACTGCTATCATAAACATACTTCCGTTTTCTTAAATTCCATTTTTGTTAAACTTCGTTTACCTCTTATCGACTTGTGAAACGCTAAACTTCCCATAATATGACTATCTTTCCAGGGTCTTCATTGCTCGGATACGACGTCACGTAAATGTTCCCCCCACTTGCTTGCTATATTTTAGCAATGCGCGAATGCTCCCGTGGTGCGATGCAATACGACCGGCCTTGTAAACAAGTTGCCTTATTATTTGTACAGTTTCAAATCGAACCGAATTTATGCACGAGGCGTTCAAATCACCCGAGGTCAAGTTTTTCAATGCGCGTTAATGTGATGTTGGACATAGTACGCCAATTTTAATGAGACTTTAATCTCAAGTGTCGGTAAAAACTTTGTGTGTCATTTTAACCATTTTAAACGCATGCTCATCGCCAAATTTTAAATGCACGCATTTAAATTCACAAATCGCTTCGCGGTGAGCTCTGTACTGTTATTTTTCTCTTTATCTCTGTATGAACTTTAGATAGAAATTTCATCCGTGGACATGGGCTACAAGTGAATCCAAAATTGAAATAGTTCAACTATTTCAATTTGCTCAGTTATCAAATCATACAATATCAGATTTTTTTGATTCTGTGATCAGAACAGCAGTAAAATTTATAAGCATCTTAGGTTTTCACAGCGGCGTCCCTTTTTTTACAAATTTATTCTATTTTCAATATCTGCCAAACTGCAGAACAGAAAAGAAACAAATAGTTACATAAAAATGTGTTCTTTCACCTTATATTTTAATGTGGTCACTTGGGTCTGTTTATTTTTTGTGATGTTTAATTAATTCTATACATGAATGTACAGAATTTATTTCGAGTTTTCTGGTGTGGGACGGTTTTTGTTGTCACTGACGTTTCAGCCCACATTTCAGTTGCCATCATCTGAGTTAGTAAAATAAACTGATTCACCGCAGAATATCATATATGTAATCGTATGCATATTTGTACACATGTTTATTTTTATGAATTAGAGTTATTTATAAGTTCAATTATTTTTTACTATTGTATTTCATTATAACCTTGTGGTAATTCATTATAAATATAATTAAAAACAATTCATTTAGTTTAAATAGCATTTTATTTTTACTAACACAAATCAGTTTCGGAACCACCGTTTCTTTTCCAGGGTGTACAAGATACTAGTAAGTAGTATCCTTTAAACTCTGAATTATACATTAGTGTCATGTGTTAAAGTGGGGGTGGGTGACTGGGGGAGGGGATAAAATAGACGATATGGTGGAAGGGAACAAAAGATAAGATTTTTTTGGTTGTTAATTATGCATTTATTATTATTTATGAACTTCTCGACTTCTAAGGCCTCTAAGTTATCTAAGCGAGTTGTGATGTTGATACTAGGATTAAGGAACATATGAGTTGTTTTAATAATAGTTTTTCCAAATTTGCCTCTTCCCCCCCTCACCCCAATCACTCACCACCATTTGAACACCTCACACTAATGTATAATTGTCTATTTTCTGTAATACTTAGTATCCTGAAGAAGGAACGGTGATTCCGAAGCCGGCTGGTATTAGTAAAAATAATGTGCTGTTTAAACAAAATGAATTATTTTTAATTATATCAATTATTTTTATTTACTATTATTATTATTAACTGTTATCAATGTTTCTACTTTTAAACTGAACTGGCATTATTGTAGGTATTTAAACTGGCGTCATTTTATTTTATTTTAGTAGATTGAGAAATATTTTAGTGGCAACTTGAGATCTTCTGTAATGTTTCAACATTTACCCTTGTCCCATTGTCAATATTGTCAACGCCAATTGACAAACGGGACGGGCTCGGTGGTCGGTCGGTTCCCACACCAAGGTCATCGCTCGGCCCCGCAAGGCCGTCCGGCTGCGGCGTCACGTGACCGCGCCGCGTCACACGTCACACGCGGCCTGAATTTACGGCCCGAACGCTGCTTCGGGAGGGTGCGCGAAATTTCAATTATCCTCCAACACCGATTGATAAAGGAAGCACGTGGAATCTGAACTCTTTATTGGTTTAGTTATTTTTGGATTATTATCGCCGTATAACAATTAAATCTTCTTTTTAATGGACGCTATAGCACGCCAGTAAAAAGGATGATTCCTCAGGAACGCGTTTCCGCGCTGGAACGTATAAATTAGCCATATATTATGTCAATTTGCAACTAGAAACAATAAACAATACAAATGTACTTTTCACACGTACTGAGTGATCGGCGGTTCAAGCCTTCGAGAATACCCTTTTCTTACCTTTTTAATTACCCCTTTCTATAACTGCAATATACAGGTCATGGGACTTTAAAATATACGCATTTAATAAAGCTCTAGATCAATTTTTGAATAAAAATAAAAACATTCGTAACCAAATTATTTTAGGTGACATTAATATCAATATTGCCGAAAATGGTCATGGAACTCAAGTAGAAGAATATAAAACAAACTTAGCTATGCACGATTTCTTGTCGTGCATTAATACGTATACAAGAATCGAAAAAAATTCTAAAGCATGATTAGACCATACATGGTGTAAACCAGACAATAATCTACATTTGATACTGGATACAAAAATTACTGATCATTTCCCTATAGGTCTATTAAATAAATGTTAAAACTACAAAAAAACTAATAAACCCTGTACAAATCAAAAATACAGTTACTAAAATAAATTCCGAAAAGTTAATTCAATGCTATAAAACAAACTAAAATTGAATGATCTTTACTTGATCGGTAATGCTAATAATGCTGCAAATTATTTACGAACACATACAAAGGTTTTCAACTACAATGATTAGAAAAAAATAATACCTATTAATTTTCATATTTTGTATTATTATAGATGTACGTATATATATTTTTTAATTGTTGTAAACAATTCTTTACATCTAGTATACGTTGATCTTGTATTATATAAATGTTGATAGCCACCCCCATAATTCAAGATCTTTCTTATTTGGTGGTGCATAACTCTACAATTGTTTTTTTTATTTTCGAATGTATAAATAAATAAATAATATAAAACAAAAGTACATTTCAAATCTAATAGACAAACCTCTATCCGGGAGACCACCCAGGGACGGGGGCCTGTCTCACCGGACATTTTGGGGGCCCAAAATAGTAATATCACAGCTTAAATTTCGAACAGCAACGCAGATATAGAGACGAGGTTTAAGACTCGCTATCAATAATAATAGACCTGAGCCTAGAGCTACCGATCTCTGACAAAGACCGAGTGTACAAGAAGTCACGAATACCAGATGGCAGTCGAGCACAATTAGATCTGTCAGTATTTTTTGAACTAATATTGTACATATTATTAAGCCTTATATTTTAAATACTTTAATTTTTATTTTCTTAGTGATTCCTCTATAACACAATTGCGACATGCACAATTCTTTAATTCGCCATTGAGACCACCAAGCCTTATTTATCATAGCTCAAAAATACTATGATATGGGCGGATAATAATTTTTTTATAAAAATAAGAGTAGAATCATTTATTCTGAATAATTATGCGTACTTATCTCAAAAACGCATTATTTATAGTTAGGTTTTTGTGTTATTAAGCCATCGATTAAAAAAATTAACTCTTCGCAGTGGCGTACCTGTTTATATTACCAATACTATTTATTCCTAGCGATAACATGGACTAATCATTTTTTAAATCCACCTGAACAAAAATGATATTATAAAATTTATAATGCATTACTAAAACATAGTATTGATGTATACAGTATTTTTCCGCTGATTTATAGGGTTAAGGACTAGACCATCGCCGTAAATTTAAGGTAAAAAATGTGCATAAAAATATCACACATTTGTTTTCTTTATGAAATATGAATGTTATAGGAGACAACATACAAGTGTTGTTCATATACTTAATGGATAAAATTAAATTTTCGTATATATATAATATTATATCTACAATATATAAACAAGAGGCCTTCTTTTCCATTTTGAATTTTTGTAGTTACGCCACTGACTTTTTAATAGCAAAAATAGTCTTTAGTTTGGATATCGTAATATTCCCGAGCCATGGATCATTGTCCAAAGTATACATATTTTATATATCATGTGAGATATATTTTTGAAAAAATTGATTACGTAATTACTTTCAAAATGTTGAAAAATTCTGTATATTGGAGATCTCCTTTGCCTGTTTAAAAGAAGAAGAAGAAGAGATCTCCTTAAAATTACTTTAATGATTTTATTAATCCTCGCATTGTTTCCGCTTAAATTGACGATTGCAACTATTAGAATGTTATATATATTGCTAGTCATTAAATTCTCAAAGAAGCATTTCACTGTACAATAAAATGATTATTTTCAATGAGTTCTCTTAAACTTTTGGCATCCGGTTCATATCGCATTTTTTAAAAGGTATTTCGTAAATTAATATAAACCACAAAATACGAGTAGGCATTCGTCGGAAATTGGTGTAAACCAATACACGAGGCGTAAACAGGTTGTGCCTCTACATTCGCAAAAACCTTTTTATTATAGAATTATGTATTATTTTTAATCTTAATTGAGTGGTTTTTTTTTATCTCATATTATATTAATGCACAGTTATGTGAGTTGTGCACCTTGAATAATTTTATATATTATACAATTAAAGATTGTTAAATAACGTTAATAAAATATTAATGTTTCGTGGTCATTATTCATTGCTCGCGTTGTATTTTATTTATGATAAATAAAATGTATTTTTTATTAAATAATTTGTATAAAATATATTTTACTAAATGTTCTCACACTCAGCCGTATATTATTATACATGTTCTATGTCTATCTTCTCACGTAGAGGTATTTTGTGTCAAGTATTGAAATGCTTTTTATAACTGTGAAGACGTTGTGTCGGTGAAGAAGGGAAGGGAAGGGAAAGGCGCAGAAACGTGGGAAAAAGGAAACTATTTAGCTATTCATATCTGTTCAATTAACATACCGCAGCTATTCAACCGTCATTTCATCGTGATTTTGCCCCATCATTGTAAGACTTAGGCGCTAACGTTTATTGTTGAATCTGTCTGGAACGCTCTGAACTTCGCTCGAACTGAAAAGAATATTTCAAAATCTTAAAACAGATGTCGCCCCAACAGCGTATTATTGTGAATAACAATGTAGATAGTTCTGATTTCTATTACGAATATAATTTTCACTGCTGTAATAATTTAATTATAAAATTGAAGTCTTTCATTTTTCTCTACCCACTCGTAAATTCTGATGTAGTGTAGAATGAATAATAGTCGCGAGTGAAGATTTTATAATTTTGATTTTCCGCTGTCAGTTGGTATGTAAAAACGGACTTTTTTTTGATTTTTGAGAATACATACATAATTTTTTTAAGCATATTTTTATAACATAACAATTCAGAAACAATATATAATTAAAAATATATAATACTCTGCTGCAATCGTGCATGGCGCAAGTTAATCGTCTAATTACATATTACTAGTATGTAATTATTAATTTGGTCCAATGTAAAAATAAATAATAATTTCTAGTTAGATACATTGATTTCAGTCAATGACAACATCAAGAGACACAGCACACGGCATATTTAGAGCTCTAATTCCAAAGCCACTTGAGACTGTCACAAAAGATTATAAACAAAGCCGTTGAATCAATATTAAATATTTGTTTTGCTTGCGATTTTTTGCGCACTCTCTTTAGTGTCAAAGCTTCTGACGCGTTCATCCTTCAACAGCCATCCAGTGTGCGCGCAGGAGGTCAACAACCAGACATGGCTGAAAAAAACAACATATTTTTCAATTGTGAACTGAACTGCAATTAAACAATATAAGTTATCAGCGCCTCTCCACGCAAATGGTGATACATAGGGTCTTCAAAACGGGATGCTTGAATTTTAATTGCCCGCATATTTTTTTAAAGTTAATTTACAATATTTGATTTCTACATTTTACTCGTATCATTTTATTTAGGTTGATTGAGAATCTTCGTCAGTATTATTATTCTGAATTCAATGTCAAGAGTCGCAGGGCAGAGTTGAGGTTTTATATTTTCAACGCTATAGAGCATATTTCTTGTTTGAATTTAGAATCAAAGAAAATATAATAAAAATAGCGAAAAATAAATTTACTAATATTTGTAAAAATAATTAGACAAAAATACTTTGCAAATAGTCAAATTTTTAATTTGTTTTCATATTAGTTCTTACTTATCCACCACTGCATAGTTTTGTTTTTAACTATGCTTGTATTTTTTAATTTCAGTATACATTGTTTCCTGAAGAAGATACCAGAGGTATCAAAACATGTAGAATAATCAATAAATAGTGGATTAAACAAAGTATTTTTGTCTAATTATTAATATAAAATGAGGTCACAAAGTAATTTTGCAAATATTAAAGATGTTACTAATATTTTGTCAAATAAATTTTTTGTGACATTTTTAATCAACGATATTTCAAATCGCCACAGAAACGGTCCCGTTTATCCACGCACACTTGAAATCTCTATAGTTTTTTTTACATTTTACTGAAACATTATTTATGTTATTGAGATTTCACAATAACGCGGAAAGAAGGAGCTGTTTTTGCGTCGATTTTAAATATAAATGTATGATTTAAAAAGTATATTCTAAACATTTAAACAAATTCCCTCACTATGGCTGACACTGGTGGTGTACAAAAGACGTGCGGCAATGACTCGCTTTGCGCGCAACTCTGTACTGTCCATACGCTCTCAAAACGAATTTTTAAGACTCAGTGTACATCCGTCACTAGTGAAAATGCCCTATCCACACCACTGAGGGGTGTGAATGTGCTTCCGCAGTGATACAAGAATGATGAATAAATATTCCCATTGACAATCAATAGTAAGTTTACAATTTTAAGTATCGTGAATTTTTGAATAAACATCTAAGAATAAATAACAATGTGCTTGTTTATTTATGGCGATGTTTCGTTAATTATCTTATTTATTTTTTAACATTTTTCACTTATATTCTACTTACACCTGGAACAGGTTTATTTTTTTATAAAAACATAATTTAATAGGTAAGTACTAATGATGTTATCCATCTGTTGGGAGAAACTTTTATCTGAATAATAAAAATATTTAAGTCAGACTATTTTGACGACCCTATTTATTTGTACATTGTTTTATTATTTTAAAGCTGTCATTTAAGTAATTATTATAATAAATATTTGTTTTAATTCGGCTTAATTCGATACCATTATATCGATTTCGTTATTATTTATCTAAGTCACTCTCGTCCCGTGCATGGTTTATTGTACTTATAAATTATATATGATTATTTCCATATGTAGATTTATTTTTAAATTACGAGACCACAAAAATACGACATTGTATATTTTACACCAGTGAAATGCTGTTGTAATTTTAAATCATCTCTCTTTACCGGAAAAAAGTTAAGAAATATATTATGATCCTTTATCTTTATGCAAATAGATCTTTGGCGATAATATTATTGGTCAGATTGAGTAAGGTTTGGTTTGGTTAGGTTAGGTTAGGTAATCACATAAGAACCGTTGTTTTTGTAAAACTGTTTTACGCAGAACGCGCGCTGTTCCCCGGTGAAGCGATCCATTGCGACTACATGTCCATGGACCAGGCTATCGCCCGCGTGCCCCTCGTTCGCGCAGTTTTCGCGCAGAAACCATTTGAAAATTGCTAAAACTTATGTAACTGTATTATTTTTTATAAGTTAGTTTGTTTATTTTATATATAAATAATTTTAAAATATTGTGGTCACTTTTGTTCCTTCATGCCTATTGAAGTATGTAGATATAGCTTATGACGTCACTACACAGTTCGTTTCATACAAAAAGAAATTCGTAATTTTGTCTACTTATTAAAATACCTATTATTACATTAAAAAAATGATGTAATTAAATTGAAGGTTTTTTGATGTTGAAAACGACAATGTATATTTATTTAATTCCCCCGTTATAAGTTTCATTCTATTTTTAATTCAATTCGCCCATAAAAAGTTTGTAAAGGTCACATTTAAATACAGTCGTAAACTGGAAATTAAATTAAATAGGACAAGTGATTAAAACCACATTTTTTTTAGATCGCTTTCTTACTTAGATTATTTTTTCAACTTTTGTTTTGTGGCATCTTTTTCTGCAGAACAGATATAGTGGACCAGGATGTGTGCTATATTAATCAGATGTGGATGAATGGATTATATTAAATTATGTTATCTATTGATCTGGGATCTTTTGTCTAACTATTAAACTTTAATATTTTCATATTATTAATAGAATCGGCATTAACTTTGTAGAGTTTCATCAAAATGGATGGATATAAATAAAACAATGTTATAAGTCTACTTGAGTTTATTAGCACTACTCGAGTTTCGAAAGAAACAGTAATACTTCACCTGTCGATTGAGAGTTGAGTTTATTAGCACAACTCAAGTAGAGTTATAACATTGTTTTATTTATATACATTAATTTAATAGTCTCATTGTTTATCTTATAATTTAGCCGACCTTTTTTTAACTTAATGCACCTCAAGCGCATACCGCTTTCTTCACATCCTTCTGATTTACCGTGATGATATATAGTTAAAAACCTTCCCAGATAATATTATGTACGAGAAAACTCTATAGAAACCGGTTCAGCCGTTCTCCTTGTCTCCTAATCTCAGTTCTCTTCTTCTGTTAATTTGTTACGGCCTTTTATAATATATATTTATAAAAACCAAAATAATTTACTTTGACGCAATAACAACACACCTTCACGTGATAAAATTGACAAGTTGTTTGTTTTATGTTGTCATTGAACACGAACGGATGGACATGAAAAAATTATATATGTTAGATGTAGAGAAATATAAATATATCTCACACAACACTTAATTACTCACATTACTTTGAAACGCATGTGTTTTTTGATAGTAGGTGCATGGAGGTATGGCGTATTAATATTTTAACTATTTTTTAAACTAAGCTAAGTGCTATAAAAAAAATTGGTTTAATTTGTTTATTTCCCGGAACGTGGCTCAAATCAGTTGATTATTCTGATTATTTGATCATTAGGTAAGACTCTTACCGCTATTCTAAATGAGCGTAACATTTACATTTCGATTACTGATTTCCTGATTCAGTCCGTATTTACATTTACCATGTTAGTTACATAGTACTTTGGGCTTTTGATAAGTGAGAAAAAATGCTCCTTTTGACTCACTGGTGTGATTGTGATTGGTATTCGATAATATCAGTGATTGAAAATTGTGACTGTGATCACAGATTCATTACTATTGCGCACGCGCTTCTCCATATCACAATACAATAATTTTTTTTTTTTTTTTTTAATAATTTTGAGCATATTTATTTATATTATTCTAGCATAAATAATTAATATATAAATAATTTAATATTATCACAGAGAGAATGAAAACACAATTAAATGTGAGTTTATTTTTCGGGTCAAATAAAAGCGTAAAATGTAAATCTATTCTAGATGGGGCTGATCACAAATTATAACGTCATTCCTTCATGAATATTTTCGTCTCAAATGCGCATGTGGCGAATCACGGTTCACAACCAAATTTAAATAAAATTAATCACGAATCACGATATTCACAGATATTCAATCACTGTTAGTGAGTGTGACTCAAGATATCAGTGATTTACTCACGGTTCGTGGTTTTGAGCTCATTACTACTTTGGGCTTATGTGGCTTTAAAATAAATTCTAATTTGGGAATATGTCTATACGTGCATGAATTAATGAAGGTATTGATTACTTATGAAGCTGATCTCGAATGATCCATTCATATAATATTTTTATTTAAAATCAAAATGTTCTAATGTATTTCTACTTGTCAACGTGGATGTCCACGTGGCAAGTAAATACTGTGTTTTTTATTTCTTACAATTATGATACTTCTTGTGCCAGCCTTGATTTTTACTTCCATGGGCCTCAATAATCGTACAATCATTTATGTGCAAAAATCATTGTCTATCTACAAATTACATAAACACAGCTTTAGAGGTTTGTTTTTCGATTTATTTATTATTCTGAGTAAAGAACCTTTGTTTGAAAACGTTTAAATGTACCACAGAATGAATTTACAATCATCTTCTTAAGATCGTTACTGTCTTGTAAGGTTGAGATTAGCTCATTTTACTTAAAATATTCTTCTCTGTCTTCCTTAAAAAATAGCCTTCCTGATGGTGACGTGGCCCACGTATACGATCCTTATAAATAAATAATATTAATTTGGAATTTGGCTTATTTTAATAATACTACTTAGTGAAAGGAACGGTGGTCTGGCCTGCACGCTTCGTACAAAAATGAAAATAAATATAAATAAAATAAAAAACTCCTTGAAGTGAAATGGTGATAAAGTACCTATACATTTTGCTCTGCAATTGTTTAAAAAATATTATTTAAAAGTGATATAATATAATTTAAAATTAATAATTTTGCTAACATATAAACATGCGAGAGTGTGAAATATAAGAAAAACACTTGTTAACAAATATAATTTTTTTGTGAAGATGACAATTTTTAATGCTGATTTTTGATAAATATACTGTTATCAGTTTTATTTCTGATATACTGTATAGAATTGTTGGATTTAATTAAATAAATTGTCTTTTTAATAAGTTAACCATTTTATATTGTAACTTAGTTTACAAAGAAATCACGAATGCGGTGTTTTCTGTTTTTCAAACCATAGATAAAATATTGTAAGCTTCTCGATTTTTTTAAATATATATTATTTCTCTTATCAATGGGTGGAGTTTTGAATTATGTGTATTTCGTGCGAAAAATGCGACTTGAAATAAATTATAAAGTGAGGCAAGTTGTGGAAAAAGTTTTTTTTATTTGAAAAGGGCATTACATAAATAAAATGCAGCAAACTATCATAAAATAATTCTATTTATATTGAGTACTATTTTGGAGTTGCAGATTTGTAGAAAATTATTTATTTGATTATTATTATCATCTTTTTCCAAACTAAAAATAATGAAATCATATTTACGAACTATTATGAACCAGGAAACTTTTTCCGATTTAGGTATGCTTTTAATTGAACTAAACTGTATTATCGAAAACAATTCGTAAGAGCATCACAAATTTTATTAGAACACATCTTATTGTGAAGTTGTAATTATTCAGAACATAGGACTGTGGTATTTTAAATACTAATTAAATGTATTAATTAGAAAGATAATCAATTTTGCGTCTGCTATCGGTTTACGCAAAGTAGATGGCTTTCAAATAATGGAACGATAGATGTATTCATTTGAAAAGTGTAACATATATCTTCGAAAATTTGTCGTATAAAATAATGTCGCTGTAGCATAGTTGAATAATACACATTCCCCGGTTTGAAAAGAGATCCAGGTTCGAATCCCAGTAGCGCAACAATAATAATTTTTGATAAAATTTATTTTATATTTATATCTTTCTAGACAAATAAATACATATATTTCATAAGTTCACATAGATATTATATTTTTTTGCTAGTATCTACGCTGTATTTTTATTTGCTCTAGTAAGTATACAAGTAACAATGGTATATATATTCTTGGGCAGAAGACAGAGGCCTGGTATACATTTTCGGTGCCCGGCAATTTGTTGCTACACCACTGGGCAAACACCCCTCTCATACGTCCACCCGGGAAATCATACTGTGAATAGGATACGCGCAAATGCAAGTTTTCAGATAAATTTGTAAGATTTATAATACCACTTAACTTTTTTTTATTTGTAACCTGTTAGATATTATTTTTGGCTATTGCCCCATAGATCTGACTACATTGCGGTCCAGCATGCCGTGATTTATTGCTCAGACCGATTATTAATATGTGGTGGTAATTCAATAATATCTAGCCGTAAGTATTTTAATGAGGCTTTTATTGTTCAATTATAATATCCGCTCTCATTCAAGTGGAACAGAGCACTGACTGGCCCGAAACACAATCCCCGCTGTTGGACGATCGCTCATATATGAATTACCCATTTTCATTTTAAGTATTATATTTTACGATCATATTATTTAATTTAGGCATACGGTGTTTCAGATTCTGTTTAAAAATGCACAGAAAAGTGGATAACATTTTATAAGTTCGCGGGCGGTGGTATTATACATAAGAACTTTGTTACGGGTATTCAGTATCTTTATAGACATCACCGACAATATTTCCACAAATGAAACATTGCACTTTAAATTTACATGAAATTCTGTTTATTTTAATAATAAGTAGGTATTCGGAAAGAACGTTAATGATGATGAAAGAAGATGATTAACCTAGCTAGAATTCAAAATACTTATCGGTCCTAATTACTGGACAAATTCGGCTGGAAATTGCTTGATCATGCCCCCTACAGCCCCGATCTTGCTCCCAGCGACTTCCACTTGTTTCCGAAATTGAAGCAACACTTGGGTGGACAACGCTTCAATACAGATGAAGAGGTGAAAGAAGCGGTCACCAAGTTCATCGGCGGCCTAGCGGCGGAATTCTTCGAAGCGGGTATTCAGAAGTGGATAACTCGTCAGGAAAAATGCATAGAAAAATCAGGAGACTATGTAGAAAAATAGAATAAAGTACAAGCTTTCAGATGGTTTACTTATTTATTGCAATAAAAAATACCTTATACCTGAAAAAAATGTAGGAACCTTATTTTTTACTTGCCCTTCGTATATTATTTATGGGAAATATAGAGACATTGAGATTATTTATAAAATGTTTAGTCCGTTTGAAGTAAATGTGTATCGTGTGGTTATGGCAGATGAATGTGAATCAGATCTTATGTATGTGTGAGTGATGGGTACCCTAATAATTACCCATTTCTCGCGTATTCGTTTGATGATCGCGAAGTGTATTGCGTAAGTGTGTTGTGACGTCGTATATTATTCGTCCTCCGGCTCGCTCAGTGTAAAGCATGAGGTGTGTGGTTTTGATGCACAGAATTCACCATGTCGTCTCCCATTCACATCAGCAGTCATTCTCAGGGAAAAATAATAGAATAAGTTTTGAATTTACAATATTATAATCAAATAGTTATGCTTACAAAAGTTTAGCATGCTAAGATATAAAAACGTGTGAGTTTACCAGGTAAAAATATAATTAAAAAAACATATCACTTAAATGTGATTACATATAAAGATTTTGACAAATCTTTCTTCAACAAAAGAATACATTTTTATCAAATCGTCAATACCAAAATTAGCAAATTAGCATTTAGAATAAACCTTATGATATACTAGATCTTCAAAATATCACATCAAAAATCACTTTAAAACAATTTAAACACCAGAATCTTCACTCTTCGGGGGCAATCCCCCGTTTTCGTCTAGTTTTGATGTTCTGAGGCACCTGTAGAATACTTGAGTCTCCTCCCATGGCAAAACGTCAGGAAGGCTGGGTCATCTGCTTCCTTTTGAAGTCGCGCAAAACCCTTTCGTCCTCTTTTGTTGTAAAATTGGTTAAGTTGGAGAGTAAATTGAGCAGAGGGGTCCTAATCGTGTCCCCGTCCTGCTTAGTTCGTGAGAAATCCTTCACGAGGAAATAGTATTGTCCTCTAAATCATACCTCTCTGCCGTAAAATAAGAAAGGGCTGCTTCACATCCTGCAAATATACAAGTGAAATAGCAAAAACTCTCAACTAACATGGTGCAGGATAACAAAGATGCCCAATATATTTGATTATTCTCACCCTTCTTTGTTTAAATATGAAATCACATCTCCTTGATAACAGTATCACGAGCATCTGCTTCCGCGCTCTCCATCCGTCAACCGAAAAATACCATAGATAAATTTCTTTCCGCAGTGCAATGTTGCCATTTGGTAAATGTCAACTCAAATAACATCTCGTGATCGGTAGGTACTAGATATAATGTTATGGTGTGTGGCCAGATTAAGAAACTAAAAACAAAATACGTTTGTCACTTGATGTTGAGCACAGTATACAGGTTAATAAAATGTCTACACGCGAAGGATTATAGAGGCGTTTTCTGAAGATAATATCTGGAAGGCGGCGGCGAGAAGAGTGAGGCTCCAGAGCCGACCTTCTAGACGATTGCGGGCGCATTAGTATTTGCACCCGACATCGGTACTGGGTGCGTTTTTACGGCTGTTAGAGGCTCTTTTATATGCACGGTATATACAAGATGTATTAGGCGATAGACCTCCACGTATTTATTGTGACATTAATATCCTGATGAAAACGGTATTCGAACATAATATTAATAATCGTTTCTGCGCAAAACGGGCAACTTCTACGATTTTTAAGCTGAGATATCGCTATCTGAATATGATTTATTTCTATTCTATCGATTTCATCATTACTACAACTGTTTAGAGAATGTAAAACAATAGGTAGCATACTAGTCACTTTTCCTGATCACGGGGTGAGTCGTTAATCCCGCTATTATGACAAATATAAGTATTTATGTCCACAATAACTATCTTCGGTAACGTTGGCATAGGTTGGTATATCGGTCACCTGGGACCAACCTGCCTGATCACACCCAGCGGAAGAGTTATTGCCCTTTTGAACCGAGTCGCTTCAGAGACGGATATTTTCCACGTCAGTGAAAGATAGTTTAGAAATAGCTCTCGCTTGCAAATTTTAACAGCCGTTTTCTATTCACTACTGGATAACGCCTCCCCAAGTATCAAATGTGTTAAACCCAATGCAGGCGCGACAATAGATATTTCTAGAAAAATAATCATAATTAAATGTATATATATCTAATAACATTACTGGCATAATTATTACAATATTGTCTTATCTTAATATACATCTTAAATAAATATTTCATTTTGATTTATTTACCATGAAATTATTATAAAATATACGTACTGCACGCTCCTGTCCCCGTCACAAATACAGGGTGACAATGTTCCAGGTCGATTTTGTTTGGCCGTCATTTTGGTTTGGCAGACATTTGTCAATTTGCATTTAGTAGTTTCAGAGAGTAGTTAATTACAATTAAATGTGGAGCATCTAACACCTCAATAACGTGTTGAAGTCATTAAAACATTTTATCTAAATAATAATGGCAATGCTGTAATCATTAATGGCGATCGCTATTGTCACGTGTTAGAAAACTTCTTGATCGCTGAATTGGGTCAATTGGGCCTACAACACATGTGGATTCATCAGTATAGTGCTTCCTCACACACAACCCGAGCTATGCTTGAAATTTTGCCAGAAATTTTTCCCGGCTGCAATATTCTAAATAAAATTGCTGATATAATGAAATGCTGAAAAAAATATGGTTGAAAGAACACGCATTTGTGGCCCTGCCGAAGGCGGCACTTGGCCAATATCATATTAGATATATAATTGTAATAAATCAAGTAATTGATAAATAAAAACTAAATTGAAAAAATATGTTTTATTTCTTAGTTATTCAAAAAAAATATTGGCCTGGAACATAATATTCGTCCTGCATGTTTGTGTTTATTATATTATAATCAAAAGTATTTTAATAAATTTTCGTGCATACGAAATAATATATCATTATTTCGTAAAAGTACCTTTTATATATATATATATTTTAATAGTAACAGTAGGATATATATGTACATATTTCTTTTAACATTTATTTCTTCTCTATGAGAGTAAGACTCGTGTAAAGAGAAATAATATATACGAGATAATTTATATTTCAGTTAGTCTGTGTACATATTTTTTGACGTCAGATACAAATTTACAGTAGTCTGTAATTTTTCTAATTGTGATGGGGAGATTGTTCAAAAATTTGATACCTTGATAAATATAGTGATTTTGGGTTGCGGTATATTTTAGTTTTGGAATATCAATTTGGTCTCTAAATCTTGTAGATCGGAATTCGCTTCTAATATTTTATTTGTTTTTCATTTTAAAAATTTGAATAATTAAAGTTTTTTGTATATGTCTATTATTTTAGGTACTTTGAAATCTGTGAATAGTTGGATACTTGGATAGACATTTTTTTTAGAATAATTTTTATCGCCATTTTTTGAGTGATTTCTAATTGTCATATTGAAGTTTTATATGCTCCTCTTCATCCGATAATACCGTATTGTAAATGTGACTGTACAAACAATTTTGTACGCAGTTTTCCTTATTTTGTTTGTAAGATTAGTAATATGTTATTTCCATTCGAGTTTGTTATTTATTATGATTACTGGGTACTTGATACATTGTCATAATATTGTATTGTGATAAATATTGTAAAATAAAATAATTTTATTGCGGATTGTTTCAGGTATCCGTGTAGGGAAGAATTCTCCCAACATATTTGAAATCCATACCTTTTACTCCATTGTTCTGACCACACGGTGTGGTATTACACGTATTTGAATACTTGGATCATTTTATTACCACTTCCAGCCATCATCTTCTGAAGAATTCTATTGTTGAAGCTGTTTATTTACAGGCGTACAACGTTTTCGTCTCCGAGACAGAGACTACACTGAAAATAATTACAGGTTTCATGAATCATCACTCATTAGTATACCTTTTTTGCGTATAACTTAACTGTGTATAATTCATGATTATGCGCATAATCCGCCAGACATTTTGTTTACTATTTTTCATTCATAAATATTTATTAGATGTGTTTTATTATGATTCTCATCAATTCTAATTTATACTGTTCGCGTGTAGTGCGTACAAACATTTTGTAAGTTGTATTAGGTTATTAAAAGTATTCTGATGGATTTTTAAAAATACATGGAAATATTGAGTTTACACTAAAAATCAATCATTATAATATTTTACAACTGAGTGTGTCGTACAGAATCTTGCTTATAACGAAAGAGTTTTTTTAATTAAATTTTTGAGTAGCTCTCGGCGGCATCTAACTTATTTCCTAGACAATTAAAAAACTAAGATACCTTTTTTCTTTTAAAGATTAATCATAATCATAAATAAATTAAAGATTATTCATATAATAAAATAAGTTAGCAACAATACTACCTCAATCTTACCCACTTCTTACAGAAATTTGATTTCCACTTATTCAATAACCAAATGAAATTATTTGATTTAAATTAAACGAGCACACGTTTTTGATTTATTTTTAAATTAAGACTCTCCCTCTTATGTCGTATAAAGATGCATTTACCTTTGTAAAATAAAATTATTTTCTGGCTATTTTATATAATGTGTATAATTTTTTGTACATCTGATACATATAATTTGCATTATGAATGATGAACATATCTTTATTATTAATATACTAAAATAAATCGCAATTTTATTCCCGATAATTATTTTTTACTTAATATTGTGTGCCTCTGTATTTATTCTGATAATATCGTGAGACTCTTATTTACCTTTGTATTGTCGTGACCATCTCATTGGGTCATTTTAATATCATACGCCCAAATAATTTAATATCATGGAAGTGAGGCTTGGAGCTGCCAGAAGAGGAACGAAAGTAGACTGAATGCAGTGGAAATGAGAACGCTTAGGCGTATGTGTGATAGATAGACGACAGAATAAAGAATGAAGAAATGAGGAAAGAATGTAAAGCTGATCTTAGTATAATGAGTAAGAATAAGAAAAATTAAGATTAACTAAGGTGGTTTGGACATATGAAACGGATGAACGAGGAGAGAATGGTAAGAAAGATATATGACGCGAGTGTTGATGGCACCAGAAATAGAGGACGTCCGCGGAAGTCTTGGCATGACCAGGTAAACTAGGTAGTTTATGAAATTAAAAGACCCAATGAGAGGCTAACTAACTAACTTACTATCGCGCCGTTTCCCCGCGGGGGTAGACAGAGAGGATAGAGCGCCACACTACTCTGTCCTGACATACAATTCTCGCCTCATCCACATTCATACATCTTCTCATACAAGCTCGCCGATTGTTAAGGATTCTAACAATACCATCCTCCATTATCTGGTTTACCTGGTCGTGCCAAGTCTTTCGCGGACGTCCTCTATATCTGGTGCCATCAACACTTGCGTCATATATATTTCTTACTATTCTCTCCTCATTCGCCCGCTCCATATGACCAAACCACTTAAGTGATCCTTTCTTAATATTACTCACTATACTAACATCAGCTTTACATTCTTTCCTTATTTCTTCATTCTTTACTCTTTCATAAATAGATTTGCCACATATACGCCTAAGTGATCTCATTTCCACTGCATTCAGTCTACTTTCATTCCTCTTCTACCAGCTCCAGGCCTCACTTCTATACATCAGTGTCAATACCAGAACTCCATTGTGCACCGCTAGTCTTGCCTCGGTTGACAAATTCCCGTTAGATTTAATTCCTTTCCATTCCGTTTCTATTAAACATACTTCCTACTATTTATTTTTAATTATGTAAAAATATGCTGACACTATGTAATTTTTTTCATTGTGTATTGCACTTGTGTTGTAATTTTCTGTTATTTTACATTTTATGTTAATGCCTGAATAGGGCGTGTATAATAATAAAAAAATAAAAAATAAATAATAATAAATATTTGAATATGTCCATGAACACAAAATTACTGGACTTTCACTGTTATTAAACAAATAATAGATATCTCATAGAGACGAAGCTATTTATTATATTTAATAGTCGTAAGCCATGTAATAACCCATACTTCCATATTTTTCCATTAAATATAATAAAAAATAGCTTCTTCTTCATGAGACATGTATTATTTGTTTATATAATATTTATACTGTTTATTTTACAAGTCTCCCGCATATACATTGCCATAATTATATTAGAAGCAAGCCATTCTTAATATACATTTACATCCTCATATTAAATATAATTTTCTTCTTTTCCAGGGCAAAGCCAAGCGGGACGCGTCCGTCGAGCAGTTGCGCAACCATCTACGGACGATGTACATGCCCATCGACCGCAACTTCATCGTACTCTTCCCGGAAGGAGGCTTCTTGAGGAAGCGGAGAGAAACCAGTCAGAGGTTGGTCTATTGTTTTAAAGTTAGTAATATAATTCTGGGCTCATCTGCACAGAGCGGCGCTCTGATCTCTGTTCAATTTATAGGCAAACGTTTCGCCTAGCCAACGCACCTTCTAAAACGATGAGAAATTTATGAGAGGTAGATTAGCGCCAGTCATCAGTGTCTATTGAACTGCGCGCCACACGAGATGTAATGCGACCGTTCTCCGCAAAACACGAATGAATGTCGAATTAATTTAGCTGTTTCAGACGTTCTCGTTTGACGACAAAAATCGGGAATTCGAATTCCATCGGTGACCATCCAAGTTAGCATTTTTGTTTTAAATAATTTAATTTCAAAATAATGTACATTGTACAATTACAACATGCAGACATCACACATAATGTACTAAATTTTCGCCGTATTCGATTTCAGTACATTCTACATACTATAGTAAATAAAAATTTTTTTTAAATGTGTTACATGTCACATACATATGTATCATACCACCTCTGCATAGTATATATTTTTCTGGTTCACCCCGCCACACCTCGCACATACATCATTATATTTTGTTTTGGTGTCTTTAAACGGTCAAATACAAAATACTACACTCCCGTCCGAAAGCAAATATCCAGTTGTGCTACCCAAGTGTAGTTATCTTGCCTTGTTACTAATCTATTATTATCATCGGTCATATCGTCACATTGGACCGCTTAGCCTCCAGTTTCTTCTTCAACGAAAATATTGGATTATATCCGGCCGTACTGTCGTTCGATCGCATTTATCAGAGTGTGTCACGTGCTACAAATTTAGGGCCAATGCAAATCCGCCTATGATGAGTGACTTACCCTCCTCTCTTGAATCCAATTCAGATTGCGCCAACTAATCATTATTGTAATCGATACATCCCACCATTTATTCAAATTCGGGATGATATTCTTTTATTTTGTGTAAAATGTTATGCATTTATTTAACGCGCCGGCACCTATTTATGTTATGATGACTGCCGAAAAATTAAGGTATAATTAATTGTAAATACTATAAAATTTTCTAACTACCCTTATAAATTTTAATAAAACAGTTCAATGTTTTCATACTTTTTTGGATATTGCAATATATGGGACCGAACGTGAATTTCGACTTTTTTGAAAACGATATATTTAATAACCAATGCAAAAATATTCGCTCGTGAAAGGCAATATTTTCCATTTGAACATTTTACAATAAATTTATAAACAAAATGTATGGTCTTTATATGGAAATATTTCGAGATTCTATGTAACAAAGATAATTCTATTGCGAAAAGGATTGAATGGGGTTCCGCCATTATATTTTTTTAGTGATACGTACAATATATTTAGACATTCTTTTTTAAAGGAGCGCTTTAAGATTGAATGGATCTTTCATAATAAAATTAATTGGAAGCACGTATTGCTGGAGTTTTCGCCAAAAAATTCGAAAACTTTACACTAAATTGACTCTCCAAAAATAAAGCACGTGGATCGTGTCATGTCGCCTCTTAATATTTCGTTATAAAAAATATCTCATCACACATATGTATTATATATTTTTTTAAACTTGTTTTATACACATGTAATTTTATTTTCAATGAAGTAGAGATTTGTAAGGCGATACTAGTAGAGTGGCAAAGGAGAATGACGTAAAGAAAGTCGCGGTAGACCTGTTACTGATTCCTCCAAGGCTCTTTACAGGGTGCAAAGCCTTTGAAGAAGAAGAGAATTGTAAATGTTATAATACAGTAGATTATGGTCCTACCTATGGTATGGTAAGAATTGAACCTCTATATTTATTAATCAGGATTTAAACTCTGCTTAAATTATGTTTTAAGTTATCTCACTAGCTTCTTATACTTTTTATCTTCACTCCAATTAGAATAGACAAGGAAACTGATCAAGAATGAGACTAGTTGTATCCCACATTTTCAAATATTGCACCATTTTTTGTCCTCTCGTTAATGGTCACAATTTTTTTTTACAGATTTATGTTTATTTTTTACTTATGTTCTTTAAATGTTCAATACACAGTGTAGTCAGGTATGCTACAACGAACGACGCTATAATAAAAAATGTCACAACGATCAGTTATTACCAATTAAATCAGGATATTACAACAGACCACGAGAAAATATCAATGGCCGACGCGTTTTCAAATGTTGTGTCGACTTGCCGGCGACGTCTCGTTTTTATTATCATTTTTATTTCATTAAAGTTTAGCGTTCAGTTATCGTTTATGTTCTACATAAAAGTAAAATTAATTCATTTTAAACTACTTGTATTTTTTATTAAATTTTTTATGTTAAAATGGCTGTGTTGAATGATATCTTTTCTCTAGACTGTGAGTCTGAAACAATGTACCACTAAAAACATTTATTTCAATGTATGCTGCATAGGTACATTCGTTTTAGAAAATTCGACTGTAGTAGCTTGTTGGTGTAGTGGTCAAGACGTTGGCCCAGTGATCTAGTGGTCGGGGGTTCGCGCCTCGTTCCAGGACACCAGCAAGTTAGTTTTATTTTCATGGCACAAGCATTTAGCTTAGTTTGAAAATAGTAAAAATACAAGTTAGTTTTATTTTCATGGCACATCATGGCACAAGCATTTAGCTTAGTTTGAAAATAGTAAAAATATTCATGTAACATTTATTCCGTGTACGCATCTCTATTTAAAAAAAAAGAAAATATTTTGACCGCATTTGCCCACAAAAGTGCGCAAATAGAATGCGGCTCAACCTATTCTAGCTTACAAACTATATAATGTATGAATATGAATAATCTTTCCTATTAATTTTTTTTTTCTCCGTCCATTGTGCAACCTGTTTTTAATTATAAATCATACTTAATTCTTAGATGTGTACCTCCTTTAAACCACTTCAACAAAAAACTATAATAAGTGTTCACATTATAATATTAATAACACGTTATTATTTTTCCTCTTTACCAATGAGTTGATATGTATATTCAAAATACTGCAATTGAACGTATGTGTGGTATTTAATGCAGTACAATTTACATAGTTAATTAGATGTATAATTTTAATAATTATCCTAATTTCATACCTTGGAACAGGAATAATGGTCTACTACTTAAATTTGTGTTGTGAATTTGAAAAATAATAATTTATTAGGAGAACACATTCTTATTGTGAAGTTGTAATTATTCAGAACATAGGTCTGTGATATATTTAATAATAATTTTATAGTGGAACTCAAATATCATTCTCATTTTGAGATGATTAACATAAGGCTTGTCTTTTTGTCATTGTTTATGCCTATTGTATATGTAAACAAAATATAATCATTTTCATATGGAACTAATTATGTCATCAAGCAGAGATAAAAAAAAAATTCAAGATGCTAATCTCAGCAGTCACCCAAAATTACATTACAATATATTTCATCATTATGGAGATATTATATAATTAAGGCAGCCTACTGATTGATATTATTTTCTTATCTTCTACAAACAAGACTTCCCTTGGCTAATAGGGTTCCTCATTTTAAATATACACATTTGTCAATTTCAGATATGCTGCTAAAAATAACCTTCCTTATCTTAACAACGTATCACTTCCGAGGGTTGGAGCTCTAAAGGTGATCATCGATGAGGTTGGACCTTACTCGAAATCTGTTTCGCTCAACGGGGATGATCATCAATCACTGTCAGAGAATAATACAGGTATAATTTGTTTTAACAATATCAATACACTGAATTTTCAATTAACAATAGTAGTCAAGTTGAAACTGTTTTTAGATTTTCTGGAATCGTAATAATACTTTTTTTTTCTGAATGGTGGCTCAAGATTCATTTGTGTTTATAATATAATTTCTTATGGATAATTTTGCATAGGCCAGCTTGTGTTCCTTCGGGTCATAT
Source organism: Eubasilissa splendida (assembly GCA_031772225.1). Classification (NCBI taxonomy): domain Eukaryota; kingdom Metazoa; phylum Arthropoda; class Insecta; order Trichoptera; family Phryganeidae; genus Eubasilissa; species Eubasilissa splendida. The sequence goes on along the minus strand of CM062859.1, from coordinate 15,893,582 downwards.
TTTAGTGACTACCAGGATACTGATGATGAAGTGATTCCTGAAATGTAGTATAAAACACCCATGGTATAAACATGGCATCTCAATTGTTCCTTTTTCAAATTTCTCACAAAATTGATAATTCTCAGTACAGCATCTACTGAACCCATCTACCGAACTTTACAAAAAATACACAATGTAATGTGTATGCTAATGTGCTTATATGCGCAAGTTTATTTTTAAACCATTTTTTTTGTATTTCACTATGAGTTAACAATGATAATAACAAAATAATAGATCATCTATCAACTATTCGATGGCTTAATAACATAAAATCTATCTACATATTATCAAGTTTTCAGGAGAGGGGTACTTCGAACTCGCAATATACTTTTTAGATTAATTTACTTCTTTTAATTGTAGAGAAAGTATTTCTTTGTATTTCAGATAAAACTGTTTATTATGAATAAATCTACATACAATTAAATCAAAAATGCATTTTTTATATAGGTTTAAACATTATTATTAAACGGAATTATGATTTTTTAAATTATTATATTGTCTCTGAAGATGTAATCATGATGGATCATGAGCTGCATTTCAGGGAAAAGAAAGGTGAAGGAGAAGGGAATTTAAGATTGAGAGAATTTTTTGCTGTTTGATGGCATATTCGCCTTGCCTCGCATACAAATATATCTCTCTTTAAAAGTTTTTAAACAAACCTATACCAACTAAGCAGAATATTTTACTACAAGCATTATTGTTAATTTTTTGGTTATTCATAGTTGCAGATTAAGTATACCTTATGTTCCATTGACTTAACCAAAGCTTTCGCACACATAGGAATCCATTATATACTTTTGATCTAAACTGAAAATTCGGAAGATCTCAATTTTTTTCTAAATGGTGTCTTGTTGTTTTCCTATAAATTCTAGTGGCCCCACAGGTGTGAGGACCCCGAAGGTCTGAAACAGGTTTATATTGAGCTTTACTTATTGACATTTCTCTTTTTCCCTACAGCACACTCTACAGAGGACATTGTTTTACTTCTTGATATAAGAATGCATCTTCCATATTTTATATTTTTCAAGTTATATTTTCCCGTCGCTTTTTTTCTTTTCTTTTAAGAAATAAGTCAATGTTAAATTCCTTCAAATGCTTTTACGTTTTAGTGTTAATAACAGCTTGAAGATTATCTTTATATTTTCTAGTAATATATCAGAACAAAAATTACTCTTTCTAAACACATTTCGATTATTGTTCCAATTTTTTCAGATCAACCCTCTTCATATTTGTCACAAGCTCCTTCTGCCAAACTGCATTGGATCTTAGATGTGACTATAGGTTACGATAAAGGCGATCCTCTAGACTTGACAAGCATCGTAACTGGGATGAGACCGCCTTGTGTTACACATTTGCATTACCGCCTTTATCCAAGTACCGATGTGAGTTTTTAATAACTAACATGTTTAACTAACTTATTTACTTGAAATAAGTTATTGTCAGCAATAACTTTATTTCAAATAATAAGTTAACAGTTTCCTAAAGGGTTTGACTTGTTACTTATTGCTTTTAATTACTAAAGTAGTGGCAAATGTCACTAGTAAATGTTTAAATATCATCATATTCATTTAAGAAGTGTTCATTTTATTTTTTCAAATTGAGATTTATTTAACGGGAATTTGTCAACCGAGGCAAGACTAGCGGTGCACAATGGAGTCCTGGCACCTGTACTGATGTATGGAAGTGAGTCCTGGAGCTGGCAGAAGAGGAACGAAAGTAGACTAAATGCAGTGGAAATGAGATCACTTTGGTGTATATGTGACTAATCTATTTATGACAGAGTAAAGAATGTAGAAATAAGGAAAGAATGTAAAGCTGATCTTAGTATAATGAGTAAGATTAAGAAAGGATCACTTAGGTGGTTTGGTCATATGGAACGAATGAATGAGAGAAAAAAAATATATGACGCAAGTGTTGATGTCACTAGAAATAGAGGACATCTGCAGAAGACTTGGCACGATCAGATAATGAAGGATGGTTCTGTTAAAAGCCTCAACAATCGGCGAGCTTGTATGAGAAGATGTATGAATGTAGATGAGGCGATAATTGTGTATCAGGACAGAAGAGTGTGGCGCTCTATCTTCTCCCCCCACAGGGAAACGGCGCGATGGTAAGTAAGAAAGTAAGTAAGATCTATGCTTACGCTTTTGCAAAAAAAAACCTAACTAGTCTCAGAGTCGATGATCAAACCATACAAATGCATCAAGTCAACAGAATACCTATTGCAGTTTGATTGACCATAAATCTATTTTTCAGATTCCCAAGGATCATGAAGGTATGACGCAGTGGCTTTTCAAATGCTTTGAAGAAAAGGAAAAGTTATTGGAACATTTCTACCGCACCGGCAGTTTTCCCGTGCAGAATCCAGACAACATTGTTCGTTCGAATAAGCCAGTGATGGTTAAACAAGACCGTGTACGCTTCATTTATTTAAGTATGTTCTTCATCTTATCGACATTCTTACAGATACACATATTTTACGTTTTGTATCAATCAGCTGTTAGCAATGTAGGACTTATTGTCAAATAGCTGTGAAGTGTTTAATCGGATTAGTTATTTTCAATTTTATTTTGAAATTTATCTCTTAACTGAGTGTAGGACTCAATTTAGGCTCAGAATGTTCGCTTAACTTGTTAAGAAGCATGTTATCATTTTATTGATTAAATAACGTCACATTAGTTACTAGCTAAAGTTAAGGATTTATCATGGTCTTGTGAATAATCTCAAAACCAAAGCCCGCATTTACAATACTTCTTATGAATGCTTATTCAGTTCAATTGTCACCCATCAAAATGTTCATCTTGGGTTGCGCGAGTGTAGGATTATCTGTGGTTTTGTGGAAATTGATTATTTTCAACACATTTAATGATTGTAATCTTGAACCATTTTCGTTACCATTTTTGTGTTGTGTGTGAATTAACTTCTTCTACATTAATTTATGTTACGAAGACTATTGATTAAGAAAATTAGCTTGATAGTTCATTTGCTTTTTTTATATTAGAGATGTCTTTAAAAGCCATGAGTTATGGTTTGTCACCTTAAAGAAATAGTGTAAATTAATTTGTAACTTTTTATCTAATGACTCACGATGCTGTGTTTGTATTCTATTTTTCAAGCACTCCAGCACAGCCATTTTTCATTGGATAACTTATTAAATCTTTATCTTTTTACTTCCTAGCGCTCTAAAGTTTAAATAATTGAATGCTTATACCAAGGGTTCTAGATATTAAGGTGCGATTATTTATTTGACTTTACATTTATATTCTTCATGTTGTTGATACTTTTCTTCATACATATCATATTATCGTTTGAGTATATTTATTTATTTCTCTATCCAAGAAATGAATAGTGCACACTACTGAAGTGTAATCATTAATATAGGTTAGCACTCTTTATATAACAATATATTCACTTTGTTCTGATTTCATCACTATCAGCAAAACATTTATAATTATCTTCACCATTGTGACTTTTAAATTAAGACAATACATTCATTACATATAACAAGCCTTGAATACTTCTTAAACATTAATATCAGTATGTTCAAAAATCAAAAATAATAATGAAAACTAGTATCTCAACATAAAATTTACATAATATTCCAGTTTAAGTATGAACAAAAATTAATGAAATATTTTTGTTTTGCAAATCCTCAAAGAATACTGCATTTTTCCCATTTTTCTTTTTCCGCATTATCGTGCCGTTCGAAGTTCATTACAATTGTAAGTAAGATAAGAATACATGCAATGTTTCTTCATCACAACTATATATAGGTTATTAAATGTGAAATGTCCAATTTCAAATCAAAAGCTAGATTTGTTATATCTCAAACCATGAAGCAGTACCATTGATGTGTTGTATGTGCCTAAACTATCAACAAGGTTTTTCCATCTTCGCAGCAGCAAAGAAGGCTGGAGTGGCGATGGAGCGCGAAAGGTATTTTCTAGAGCTGATTGAGAATTGAATATTATTTCTTGCAAGAAATGGTCCAGTGCCTGGAGAAATGGTAGTCAGTTGGTACAAGGTCTGGTAAATAAGGTGGATGATAGAGAGTTTCCATATTCAACTCCTGTAGTTTGAACCGCATTGTTTATGCGACATGTGGTCGATGTTGCTTTGTCTAATAATAATAATGGATAATTTGTATAGCGCCATTTTCGTAAAAACTTTCACTTCAAGAGAGCTTGTCTAATCGCAAGCTCTTCCTTCATGACCACCTCATAAACATTAGTTTTTTTTTGTGCATATCTGTTTCGGCCCTTTATCTTATGCCGAACAATTTGTCTTAAATGGTTCAATAGCAACTTCAAATTACGCATGTTGAGTGTTTAATGTGTCCACCTACACTACAGCTTTCAATTCATAAAATATTAAATATATCGACTCTTAAACATTGTACATATTTAAGGATATCGGACATTTTATACTTAATAATCTATTAAACTAATAGGCACCGTAATGCGCATCGAAACTTTGGTAGACAGAGCAATATTAATGACAGATATACTTATTCAATAGATAAGTCTAAGCCGTTATAAATATTAATTAATTAATACGACCAAGGTGTACGCATTTATTCTCAATGCGGACAGAAATTGTATGAATCACAACTCTTAATAAAAATGTATAGTGTGGATTGTAATATACCTAAATGCATTTTATGAAAATAACTAACCATGTTCTTGTGTTTCGACTAGTTAATATCTCTTCTAAACTTCTATACATAATTTTCTACTTTTCCAAATAGATTTAGGTGATTACAAATTGACCGTTGACGTTGATTTGAACAAGGACACAATATAATATAGCAATCTAGTCATGTCATGATTCTTGGTTGCCCCAAATATTGTTAAGAACTAATCATAATTATTATCGTACATCACACTTAGCTTTGTAATACTTTTATAAACGTATAAATATTCAGAAGGGATCAAAGGGTGGTGATACAATAGTGTCTAGGTCTAGGATAACCACTAATTACGATGTGTACGCTGTGAAAATACTTTACTGCATTTCGCCTTTTGACTTTCTGGTTTATAAGATGCAGGTAGATATAATGTTTGCCACTATCCAAAATGCGCTGTCTTTTAGCTTGGTGATTTTTCTAGTCGTTCCCAAAATAAATTTAACTATCTTCCCAATAATATTACAACTATTTTTTAAAAAATTTAGTCTTACAAATTAATTTAAATTTAGAACATTACTTTACTGATATTTTTTTACTAATAAATTTTACACCAGTGTACACATTAATTACCGAGCTGCAAGCCAGGCTACTCTTCAAAAATACATGGAATGAGAGACCATGCATATATTGAAATCACATCAATATCCATTCGCATTGCCAAGAGTGAAGTGTCACTGCAGCGAGTGGTGGATTTTTGGTGTGGCTCGCCAAGTGTCGAGAATATGTATAATGAAAAATAAATAATACACCGATAAAGCTGTGAATATTATACCATAATGATATAATATACATTATATAAAACTGTAAAGAAATAATTATATTCAATATCAATTAATGTTAGTATAATTTTTTTTAAATTAACTGAGAAATGTACCATACGATTCTGTACATGTACCAAATCGAACCGGCTGGAAAATCCCTTAATATGTATTATTTGCTTATGTGTTAAACAAAATTCTATTATATTGCAAGTTTACTAAATATTTTGTGATTATTTAAAAAATATATTTAAGGTTTCATGACCTTTCAAAATATTTTTACAGTATGGGGAATAAACATTTGTTTTAAAGATTTATTTTTGTTACAAAGGTGGGCGAAAATCATTAAATATATCTAATAAAGAAATGTTTTAAGTATCATTAATTTTCATGAAGTCGAAAATAGAGTTTTAAAATCAAATTTGGCAGCTTTTGAAGTATCTTTAAATATCTGTTGTAATATAATTAAGCTTAATGGATGCCCTAGTATTGTATCAAGATGTTCTTTAAACAACCAGAAGGTTACTGTTATCGTATGTATTCCTATTATACGATAGATTCTTAATATCCTGCCATATTGATAATGTATCAATAATGATGCTGATTTATTCTGTCAACCATGTACATAAAAATTTAACTTTATAGTTACATTAAAATGATAGTCTGTAAATTGTTTAGAATTTTAATACTTTCAGAAAGTAATTTGTAAGCTTATCTGGGCAACTTTTTATTTAAGTAGGCTTAGAAGTTCAATTACAAAACTCTTATTCTTGTGTATTTCACATATTGCATCTACGATCATTTTTCCATGCTGCATGTATGCTTTTAAATGTGATTAAGTTGTAGAAAATTAGACAATTAGGGAGAATGTTCGAATTTCGATGTGATTTAATTAGGTATGTAGGTATTCACGGCCATCAAATAATATTTAAGTATTTTTTGGGATATTCTGCCTTTTACTTTCCTCTGTACTGCCAGGAACTACTGAAGTGTGGCTCAATCAGTTAACTATATCAAAATCTGATGCGTGGCAGGTAGGAAGGTATTTCAAAATTCTATTACTAAATATACATGTTTTGCATCCGAGATTAACCACATTTTGAAAATCATTTGCATTATTGCAATCAATTTCTTAATTTAGTTATTAATAATTATTCAATTGTATTGATAAAATAGCGTTGACCTTTTGAAAACAAAAGTTACAATTCCAAAAAAAAAAACTTTTTTCAATCAAAAAACATATATATGTAATAATACAATATTTAATACACTCATTTAGTAAACTAATTTAACTAAATATTGCAATTTGCTTTGGAACACAGAAAAATAGGGTAATATTGATAAACCAGTAGTTTTTCATATTATATTATACATATATGCAATATTTTGTTGGTTCCTAAGGTTTTTTTTGTATCTCTACAAACCCTCTACATACTATATATTATATACTTATTAAAAATTTATTTAAAATTATGAGATCAACTTATTACTACTTTGAGCCTATGATGACAATAAAAAAATGAGCTTATTGCTTTGGCTTAATTACTAACATCCAAATATAACTCTAATTTTAAATTCCTAGCAAGCTTTATTAACCTAACAGGAGAATCATATTTTTTGCAATTTACCAACAATTTTGCAATTTACAAGTTCAATTAAAACATTCCATTGTACTGGTTTGAGTCTTAGCTAACACAGGCTGAGCAAAATTCATGAGAACATAATACCTTCTACAAATCACTCTTGAAGGGAGGGTGAATTGCTTATTTAAAAGAAAAAAAATAGTACCTTCTGAAACTTGTCTTATCCACTTTTTGATACATTTTAAAACATTCTGCTCCTTTATTTTCTATAAATATCACAAATTTTCTTATTTATAAACAAAACGTTCAAATTTAACAGATTTTTTCTAAAATGTATTAATTAATTAACAAGTTTTAGAATAGCATTATGGATATAGCAAGTTTTATAAAGGAGAATATAAATAAAGTTATGATAGGAAATAAAAATAATTATCGTATTTTTAATTGTCTAAAATGATATTGATATTTTATTACTATATAAACAACAAATTCACAAAAACAAAGAAAAAATTTACATGTGACACAGTATCATTATTATCAGCTGCTATTGGTACGTCAGTAATGTTAGCGCAAAACTTTAGATCTTCTTTATCCATTCACCGCCCTCAGTGTTTTATTAAAATGTTTCTTATATCTTTTGTTTTCGGGTATTTAAGAGGAATCCCTTTAGGAACTGAAGTTTTTTGGAGACTGTGATTTTTTTAAGGAGAGGTTTCGGTACACACATATCAAAAAAGTATGCGAATTAAATGAATGAGACCTTTCTCATAATAATAAATCTGTTAGTTTTGGACAATTTAAAATGATACTGACATGGAACCTACCAGATGTCTACAGTTGATTTCATCATAAGCTATACAATCATTCCCAATGATAACGACAGTCCCTTAATTTTTAAAAATATTTACGTACTCTGGGAACGATATAATATTTTTCTTCCAAAGCTCGCTTTCAATGTTTTCAAGCACTATCTAATGAGATAAAAGAATTGGCCTCAAATGAGGATTTTTTAAATTGCTGGCTCAAATAATATAGCTAGTTTTGGAATAGAAAATTTGGAACAGCAGTCATATTTTAAATCAATTTTTCTATTGGTTTAGTTATTCAGTTATTTCAATTTAATTTAATTTCAGTTTTGGTCAAATAGGGATCAAATATTGATAGATCATACATACTCATATGAGATTGTAATAATACAAATAATTTAACAACATTTTCATTTTGAGTGGATAAGAAGAGTTGTGGAATGTCACTGTTTATATTATATTCCCATTAATGAAATTACAACATCCGGTTCTTACTAGACACATATAACTGTCTTGTACCTCAAAGAGTGCACGCTTTGAGCTACGAGATATATTGTTAATTAAATAATTTATTTTGACCTGCAATTTTTGAATTGCATTAAATTTTTTAATAACTTGTTAAATGTGATATGTTTAAAAACCATGAGATGTTGTAATCTGGCTATATAATTATCTAAACGCAATGAATATTTCAAAAGCAATTCTACTATTTTTTAATTTTTTATTAAGATTTGGAAACTCGCTATTTCGTTTAATTTAATTTATGGCAATATCATAAATGTTTTTATCATAAAAAAATATTTGTTAAACACATTCAGTTAGATCACACATGGCAACAAAAATCAGAGGGGACAATTCCGCTAGCTGCACGAGTGTTGACTAATACTAAAATTATTTATGCATAATTTTTCACTTTCACCTTTATTTAAGAATAAAGTTAAATTCACATCTTTATTTAACAATAAAGTCAAATTTTGAATTTTACAAATGATTCCTAAATAATTGTATTCATGATTAATCTTTTCTTATCAGGTTTAAAATCAGAATTTGACAGCTTTGTAAATAAATGATATATACCGTATTGGCCCGACTACAGGACAACCTCTCTTTTTTAATCTGCGTTTTAGAGAAAAAAACATTTCCCTAGCCATTTTAATATTATGAAAAATAAGAATTCAGATAATAGTAAAGTACATGTTTAAACATGAAAAGAAGATATAAAAAGTCCAATTGCAGTAGCTAATCAGATCAGTCAGATTCACATATGGCTATAGTATCTTCAGCATCAGTCTCATCTTCAATAATATTATCGTCTTCGAAATCCTCAATCATATTTTCCCACAAAAAATCATCTTCGGTACCGTCCACACCTCAAAACCTGTCAGAAATTACTACGCACAGGCTGTGTAAACAATGCTGCTTTTTGAACACTTTTAATAATTTTGCTAATCGAATTTATTATTACCCACTATGTTTGTGACTCGAATATAAGGCGACCCCCCTATTTACATGTCGCCTTTTTAAATAAAAACCTCACCTTATAGTCGGACTAATACGGTACTATAAATTTATTTTCTTAATCCTATCAATGATTTCATTGAATTTTGTACATAATATAGTGTCCTCAAAACAAAAGGTATCATGTGACATTTTGATCAAAATTGACTTTTGGTATCAGAATTCTGACAATAATTTTCTATTTAAGACTTGTAACACATGTCAAATTTTCTAGTAATTTAGGAGAAAACAAAAAAAAACAAAATGATATTTTAACAAAATTTATGAGTTATATCAATATAAATCAGTTTGCTAAATTATATAGCAACATGGCAATGAACCAAACTTAGCTGAAGAAATCAAAAAATAATATTCTATCTTAACAGGTCAATATCTCTATTTTAAGTAAATGTCAAATAATACCTTGTTGTTCCAAAGGCATAATTTTCAGTTTAGAATAGAATAATTATAAATTATGTTTTGAAGCAAAATCTAATGTTGGAATTTTATTGAGTCACTATATTTAAATATATCTTTAAAGATATCTTGTTAAATATTTCAGGTATTTGATGACATTGGTGTGAATATCTTTTATCCTTACTTTGACCTATCTATTACAAATATTTATTTTTACACTTTATGCGTGATGTTTTGGGATAAATCTATATATTTTTTATTGTGCCGTGATTTGGTTAAAATATGTATTTAATGCTGGGAGGGTTGCTTACAAAGCAATGTTTAATTAGGTGCATATTTTTTGAAGGTGTTTGTATGAATTATTATTGAAAGATACATTTTCTGTACTATGGTGACGTATCGGTAATGTTAAGATAACTTAAATTTAATTCATTTTAATTTATGTGCATTAACTGAACATAATCTTTCAGAAGAAGGTATAGGTTCTATTTATTGTATGAACTTGTTTATATCACATTATGCATAACTTCACATATTGTCTGTCATGGTGTGTCATAATATGTATCAGAACTAGAAATTAAATACAAAATCCTGTGTTAATTGGTTCTCTTCAAAATGGATTAACTGTTTAATTTCTCTTTAATTTGATATAATTTGTGAGATATCTATGTATATTTTGTGCGTTTTGTGACTGAAATAATTTATTATGTATTTACATAATGTGTATGTACCTATATTTTTATCCATTTATATAATTACACCTTTTCTCGAATATTGTAAACAACAATTCTATGTTCTTTTAAGAGAATTTCATTAAATTGTACACTCTACGCATAGCATTTAGTACAAAATATACTGAATTGTAGAATAATACAAAAATAAACCTTTTCAGGAAAATGGGGAGAACTAATTTATAATCTTTCGCAGGTGTCTGAATGTTGACATTCTCTTTGACTCACTTTTCATAAAAATATATATATTTTTTAAAATTAATTACTTAACTGTGGCACTACAGCAATCCTATGTATTTCAATATTTCATCATTTTCTACATTCCTCTTTTTTAATTAACCCACTAAACATTTGTAATATGTCTTATGTACACCAAAAGTGATCAAATTTATTAAATTAACTACACGTATAAATGAGTTGATTACAAAAACAAATTTGACAGATTGTGAATATAATTATGAGGCAGAATACAATGTATTTTTTTTTTTTTTCACATTCTTTTTCTTCAATGTGATTTCAAACATTTTATACTGAAATTGAATGTTCGAAAATTTGTTTTAGTTTATAATAAACAAGTACACCATATATGTCATGTGATTTTCCACTTTTACAATGTGATTTAATTGTTCCATCTTAGTTTTACCTTAGATTAGTAACAGAGTCATATTTTAGAACCTTGTTTGTCATTCGTAATTTTGTTTTGGTGGAAATTAGCTAAGGTTAATTTAGTTAAATTTAATCTATATCTTTTCACTATTCTTCACATTTTCATTAATATTATATTGATTTCAAATAATCTGTATATTTGTGTAAATTTATATAAGTTTATAGAAATTAATTTATTTAACAATTGTACTAAAAAAATGTATACATATTATCGTAGGATTTTATGGTTGTGTGAATTCAGATTATAATACATAAATATCTGATTTTCTTTAAAATAAATACATAGTAATAATAATATGTATTACAATTTTACTATTCAGCTTTGAATGTTGCATTTTCACTAAATGCTATTAATTTTTTTTTCTTGAAAATTAGAATTGATCATTTTTAAATATTGTCAGAGAATAGGAAACGAAATGCCTGCTTTTTATTATTTGATTGTGCAGTGTTTGTAACAAACAATTGGGCAATATGTATCCCTAAGAAATTGCCTTGAAAACTCACTGAATTTAACTATTTGAGTATTTATGTATTTCAAATTTTTTAAAGCTTTGGTGTTTTTCATGTTTTTTAAGATTCGGTATGTAAGTACTTACTTGATTGAAGTTTTGTCATTAATAATAATAAACATTTTATGATTCTTTTGAATGCAAAGTATTGTATTTCAAATATTTTTGTTCTTTTAATGTTTTTCTGCGTGTTTTGCACCATTTTTGTTTTATATTTAGGGAGATAAGCATCCCTCCTGCTTTGTGTGTTAACTTCGACTCTGAAGGTAACAGAAAAATGTCAGAGAAATACGATTGATTATTGCAATTTTATACAATATCAAATAATATTTGTCATATTCAAATAACAAAATTCCCACTGTTAATATTTTTAATCATCACTAAAAAACTGAGCAAGTTAGCGATCAAAAATAATATCATAACTTAATGTTTGACTAAAAGTCATTTATTTTTATTATTTAATCAATTGTTTTTGTTTTCTTGAAGCATTGTATATAAAAATCCTTAATTTTTTCATACCTATACCTTATATTTTGTGTTTTTGCAGTGTGCAATTCTCACTGTATATGATAATATGATCCTATTGCTTCAATAGACAAGAATAAGATTAATATTTAATGGAATAAAGTGTTAATAATATTATTTGTATTTTATTTATGTAATCCTCTGTATATACCCTCCCCTACTCCATGATTTTATGCATGTCGCATAAATGAAATTATATATGTATTTTTTTCTTCTCTTTATTATGGCCTTACAAGTATATACAAATGAAATAATACAATTTTTTAAATATATAAAAAATTAACATAAATAAATAACTATGGGAATATTATTAATTAATATTAGTAAAAGTATTTGATCTTTGAAATCTAATTAACACATAGATTAATAAAAAATACATTGATTTTTTTTTTCATTTTTTCATACATTACATAACATAGTAAGAAGAACATTTATATTGGAAAGTAAAAAATAATATACAAATTATAACTGTTGTTAAGTGAAGGATAAATTCAAAAAAATATATAACTAAAATAAAAAAACAATGCGGCATTTCAATTCATATAAAGTATTAATTTAATTTATTAAGAAAATTGTGCAAATATATATTATACTTTTACATTTCTCTTAATTTGAACAATATAATGTAACCAAACATAACAGACCAAAACCGCAAAAACAACTAAAATTAATTTTATAAAACTTTACAACATTACTATTTTCAAAGATAAAAAGAAACAGTTCTTTTAATTGTAATATAATAATATTTTTTAACATCAAGACAATATTGTGAATGTATGAAATTATATATTCACAACATTAATAAACATAAAATATATTTATAATATATTAACAAATTATAAAAATCACCAAAGGAAGTAATAAATAAAAACTTAAACAAAATAATCAGCATTGTAATTGAGATACCCTTATATAAAGATAATCAAGGAAATTGTGAGGGTATATGAATTATACGTTCACATTTCTCTTATTGTGAAAAAACCAAAAAAATAAAACATTACATCAAATTTATTGATATTTACATTATTTTAAATATAGTTAAAAGTACACTTAAATTAATTAAAGATTCATAACATTAAGTTTTATATATTTACATAAAGATAATATGACATGATTTGTTGGTGCACAAAGGACAGACTGTATGTTTAATGGTAAAGTTGCAAATTGTTTGATTAGATTTGTCATTAAATTTTCCCTATCGACCATTATTGGGCATTCAAAAAATATGTGATTGAGATCTCCAACACCTATACCACACTCGCATATCGGTGAATTATTACAATTAATTTTAAACAGATGAGCTGTAGAACAACAGTGATTAGATCTTAGGTGACATATAGTTACAATCTTATCCCTACTTAAAAGTGAACCTACATACCATGGCTTAGAGAGAATATTTGGATGAATATGGCCAAAAAATGTACCTTTAACTAATTTTGATTCATTCCACTGAGAACTCCAAGTTTCCCGACTTTTTCTTTTTAGAACTGTAATCATATCTGACACAATTAGACAATCATGTTTAAGATTCCCTACTCTACATGCTTCCTTTGCCAGAGAATCAGTGGTTTCATTACCAATTATACCAACATGACTGGGAATCCATGCTAAAATAATATTCAAATTTTTGAAAAACAAGCTATAAAGCAGAAATTTTATTTTGACGAAAATGTGTGACAGGTTTGATTTAAAGGGAGAAGATATTAATAATTTAAGACAACTGAGTGAATCTGTAAAAATGGTTACTTTATCAAGCCCATGTAAGTCAACAAACTGAAGGGCTTCAAGAATTTCTATCGATTCAGCAGCAAAACTAGACGTATCATCTGGGAGTTTAAAGACTCCGGTTGAATATGGGTTAACACAAAGGAATGCTGCTCCAGCCGAAACAGGAGACTAAGTTTTAGAACCATCTGTATAAATATTTACTACCCGTTTAAATTCTTTTTGAATAATTGAACCATTTTGTGATGAACAAAATTGTTTTGTTAAACCAAAATAATACTTTCGTATGGAATCAGGTACAGTGGAATTGAATGACTTCGATAAATTTTTAGGGTGTAGTAAGATAACGAATGGTAACTCGTCACAAGTGAGGGATGTTTTTTGTTTCGCCAAAAGCGTTTGTTGTGACAGTAACTATGCAAAAGTTGTAATTTTGGTGCTAATGGATGAGAAAGCATACTAAGACGGTTGACAAAAAATTTGTCAGACTGAAGTTGGTGTCTTATTTCTAAAGGTGGTTTGACATTTTCTACCCGAAGAATGTTAATTGGTGTCGATTTCATGCATCCAGATATCAGCCTAAAACTTTTATACTGAATTTGATTCAGTACTTTGGCAAAGGATCCAGAAGAAAAGAGGCGTAATCAAGATGAAATCTGACAAGTGCATTGTACATTCATCTTAGAACTGTAGGATGAGAACCCCACCAAATTCCCGCAGTTGCTTTGATAACATTGAAGTTTTTATTACATTTCGATAAAATTTCAGATATATGGTTAAACCAAGATAAAGACGATTAGAAATTTACTCCAAGAAATTTTACCGACGAGCTTATTTCAAGGGGTTGGTTTTCGAAATGTACAATGAAATACAAAAAATAGTAGTATTCATGTCCAGAAAAAAATTCACTGTAGTATAGTTATTTATTTATTCATTGTATAGTGATGTATTCATACAATATGTATGTATAAATATATGACAGTAAATTTATATATTGAATAAATAATGTTAACATGAGAATGTAGAAATATACGTCAATTAAATATTAAACCTAAATAAGAAACGTGAAGCAGTATCTGAAATAATACAGTTTAATATTGAAATTGTCTTCCAGTTAGCATAATCATAGGCAGGTTTATTCTATAATGATGAAATAATCTGCTACTATCTTAGATAATTATCAAGAATATGAAACTAATACAGTCAAATCTCTTTGTAACAAATACAGAAGTAACGAAATTCCCAGTGTAACGTATCTTCAATTTGTCCCCGAAAAACTTTCATCATCTTCCTTGCATTCAATATAACGAATTTTCAGTATAATGAAACATTTTCTTTGGTCCCATGAACTTTGCTATACTAAGATTTGACTATGACTGTACTATCCTACAGAGTTCTTTAATATTCTACGTGTAAAAAAATATGCAATTCAGAAAACATTCTTGTTGAAGAGCCAAAGCAGAAATTTTTCAAATTTTTTTTTTGGTTTCTCCCCAGTTTATTAGCATACGACTCATGGGGTCGCCATATCTTGGTTACAAACTCGAATCTGCTTCGCATTAAAAAATTTATTAGTATTTCCATTTGAATCTTGATAGAGCAAAGGAAAAAACCAAATACAAAGTACATCTACATAAGATTCTTGTAGCTTTCTTCGTGTCAGAGATTTTCCTGGTCCATGGTCAAGCAATGGTAGATTGGTTGAGATTACTCTTGTTTATAAGTGTTCGTTTATTGGTGCGTTCTCTATCTTTAGGACATAATGAAGCATTTTGAAACATTAATATGTATTAGGTCCCATATTAGTGTAACCATGCCAATGTAAGCAATTATGATATTGTAAAACCTTATCGCACATCAAGAACTTTACGAGTTGGCGTATAAAGATCAACGGTTGCTGAGGCATCACTGCATACATTGCTAATTAGATTTATACATCGTTTTGCTAAGGGCATCTACAATCAAGATCTTATCATAGCCGATGAATCTGATGCATAGTGGCGTTTTTCGAACAACCTGTACGTGGTCCATAATTTTGAAAACTCCCCTGAATCCCTCTTGTTTTCTTGGCAGGTTTTTCAGATCGTTTGAGAGAATTTTATTAAATAGGTTTGTGGCGGCCCACGTATTGCCCAGATGCGATTCCTTGTTCCCTTATTTCTCCCATGCGGTATTATGTCATCACATGCGAACAAAGGGAGAAAGTTTGAGAGAAGCCAAGCTACGTCGCCCAACGTGCATGACACACGTGCACCACACACTTGCACCACACACGTGCACCACACACGTGCACCACACGCGTGTACCACACGCGTGTACCACACACGTGCACCACACACGTGCACCACACATGTGCACCACACAAGTGCACCACATACGTGAACCGCATATGTGAGGAAACAGTCTGCATCCAGTACTCTAAACGACCTGACAGTGTACACTCATCCTGCTCTTTCCGACTCAGTCCTTCAAATAATCTTGCATCGTTTTTCATTCTGTCATTTATGAATTTGCATCGTTTCTTGCTCTCGGTGGCTTCTCCCTGATGAGAATAAACAAATGCATATAAGAAGGTTTTTTCTTGAACACCAACCAACCTTCCCACAGGTTGAACATGATTGATAACAGACTGATGAGCTGATAATTTTTGAGGTCTTCTTTATGAAGAATTATGATAGACGTATTCTTCCGTTTCTCCGGGACGTTCTCCGCACGCAACCAGGCCGCGAAAAGCTGTGTAATTACATTGTACACCACTTCTTCGGTGCCCTTCAGAATATCTATCGATAGACCATCTTCTTCTGGGGCTTTCCTATTTTTGGAAAACTGGAAGTCTATTTATCAGTTCTAGTTGAAATTTATCATTGTCCTTCATGTCTACACGCACCTCGAGTTTTTTCATTAGTTTAAATCTTTCCTGTTTAACATTGATTCGGATCTTATATCTCATCATTTGGTGGTCACTATTGGTATTGAATCTATCGATTACCGAGCAGTCCAGGAAAACATCTTTCCTATCAGTGAGAATAATCAATTTCACTGGTCCCTCCTGATGATCTTATCCTAGTCCATTTGTGGGATGCTTTCTTTTCAAAGAATGAGTTCAAGTGTGGAGATTATTGATCTCAGTAAACTCCACTTGCATATTTGCTCTCTTATCTTGTAAGCCGTGCCCAAAGAGTCCTACCGCTATGTCATCTATCTGGTATGATTATATATGTGCGTTGAAGTCTCCCATTATGATGGTGTGGTGGCATCTGTCGTTATTTAGATGTGAATTTCTTTCTTAGAATTCTTCCACTTCTTCATCAGTGTAATTTTGTGTCTGAGCATAAACTTGTAGTATCTGAATTTTATATTTGCTATTTAACTGATATGAGCCATCCTATCAAACGAGGAGTCAAATTTAATTATGCAGTCTTTCCATCATTTATTGATAATGAATTCTATTCCGCTTGTGCATCTATTTATAGTACCTTTATCCCATCATTTATGTATTTATCATAAGGTAAAATTATTATCGTCATCACTCACTTCCTCAGTTCACTGAGGTCGACAACATCCCATTTAGATTTTTTCAAGTTCTACCTGGAGTTCTACAAGTTTGGCATTGCTGCAGTATCCTAGCATTGTATGTGGCAATGGTCATTGGTTGGTAGCCTTTTCTGTTTTTCTGGAGATTTTTAGCACACTGCCTTCCATAGTTGATTGCTGCATTAAGCAGTATCAAGTTGGTCTTTAGAGAATGAGGGCTGTGGTTTCTTTCTTCTTATCATCATGGGCGGCATTGAATTTACCACATCATACTGTTCAGGCTGTGTGTGGTTTTTTTTCTGAGGCACAGGAGGCTCGTCTTTTTCCATTACCACATGGAGGTGGAGATATCATTTGTTAATTGAAAATTAATATTCTCTGTAACTAATTTAATGTATAATAAAAAGGTTTTTAATATGTTACGAGTAGGTTACGTTACGGTCAGAATATATTGTTTTTATTGATGGATGTTTTTATTAAAATTTTATTTATCTATATAAGACAATTTTACAATTTCGGTTGGACTATGCCTGATTTACTATAAAAATTTGTATTGAGACAAGCATATTTTATAGGCAGATTATAGCAATTACAAGGTAGATATTAAGTTACTATTGTAAATTTCTTAAATATAATAAATTTAACAAACGACAAACTCCACTTTCTCTACATCAGTATTTAGTTAAATATAGTTTGTGCTCACAGTCCGAGTCGGTAGTCAGCTGGCGGCACTGGTGTTAACTAGTGACAATGATGATGTTGACGTCAACTATCAAGAATGGGTGCCAGAACAAAAAGTCAAAACATTTACAACAAAAAATATAATAAAATTGATCAGTATGTCTGAGTGAGAGCACCAATATTAGATGTACCCATATTATGAATCCAAGTTTTAATTTTTGTTTTTATGTGTTCGGGATAATTTATTTGTATTAAATTTTATTGCATCCATTATAAAAACTAGGTGCAAAATATTAGATATTCTTTGGCCATGTGTCATATGTGTTTTTGGGGTTTGTATGTTATGTTAATTTGTGTATAGTAATTATATTTTGAGTTGCTTTAAAATGTGTCTGTTTGTGTGTGTATGTGTATTATGTTCAGAGTAGTATTAACATATATTTGTCTTATATTAAAACATTGAATTTATTATAATTTTTGTCTGGCCTCGTTGTATTGGGGTTTTGGGGATAACTTTTAAAATAGTTTTCTGAGCTACTATTGCTGGATTAATTGCAGTCATAGTCGCTTCTCCTCATGCAAATATACCATGATCTACGACTGATTGACAAATTTCATAGTACACCATTTTAAATGTTTTATGTTAATGATGTTGCCACTCAACTAGTCCCGGGGCACGCTCCTGGTGTCCGTAAGATTGCAGTGACATTTTTACAGAACAATCATGGCATGCCAATCAATCTCCTAATGCTCCGTCTTCCCTCTGGTTTATGGAATGTCAGTACTCTTCCATCAAAATCGCTGGACCTTGATTATCTTGACGACGTCAGTCTTATCATAGAGTTCATAAACTTCGAAACTATAGCCACAATGCTATAATACTTGGTACCGATAATGGTGAAAATAAAGCACATGATAAACGGAAGAGTAGGGGAGCGCAGGCTATTGCCGTGCACTACGCTAGGTTGTAATCTTTAGTTAAATGGCGAGGACATATTGAAAAACTTTAATTGAAGTTAGGTTGCTTATATAATCAGCATCAATCGTATACAATTATTTTAAACTTTAAATTGTGTATAAAAGAGTTTTGTATCATTTTTTTACAATTAATGAAGTACAGAATAACCCAATAGCTTTGAGTAATACTGTACTTCGGTTTATGATATTTTTGGGACTTATTTACGGAAACAACAATAATTAATGTAATCTGATAATTATATTTGGTATAGGAATGTAAAAATAACATATTTTGGAAACGTTTGTAAATCAAATAATGAGTATTATTACAATATTATAAAAACTAAAAGAGATACCTTCTTTTGACAAAAACATCGGATAAAATAAAGAAATCTAGTTATGTTATATAAAAATAAAGAAATTTGCAATGGTTAGTTTTTGTAATAATCAAAATGATAATATCCAGGATTATCTTACCATTACAAAGAACATAGGCCCAAGCAGCACATACAGTGCATCTTATACCATAAATCTTTTTTTTTAGAATTCTTAACGTATTGGGTTCTGCGTTTCCATTTTTTTTTTAATATTAGAAAATATAATAGATTTCTAAAATAATCAGTAGGATATATATATATTTCTTTCAACATTTATTTCTTCTCTATGAGAGTAAGACTCATGAATAAAGGAGTATATACAAGAATTTATGTTTCAGTTAGTCTGTGAACATATTTTTTTTACTTCAGATATAAATTTATAGTAGTCTGTAATTTTTCTAATTATGATGGGGAGATTGTTAAAAAATTGGATGCCGATATATCTTAGTTTTGTTATATCAATTTGGTCTCTAAATCTTGTACATCGGAATACGCTTCTAATTTTTAATTGATTTCTTATTTTGAAAGTTTGGATTATTGATTTTTTTATATGTATGTTTATTATTTTTACTTAGGATACTTAGTATTTTCGGATAGTTTTTGAATACCACGTGCATTTTTTTCTTACAGGCGGTACCACTGAAAAAATATAATAATGAAACTGAAAATATACTTATCACAGTCATAAAGTCTTATATCGTACAACGTCGGTTGATACCGTAGTTACCATCTACGTTGAATACATTAATTAGCCGAATATACCTGTCTCGATAAAACCAAAAATTGTGGAAATACATATTAAATTATGATCATAAATACTTTTGTAATGAAATATTTTGGATATCCAGAGCCAAAATTAGAACAGTAGCTTAAAAAATGTACTTAAATTTATTTAGGAGAACACATTCTTATAGTGAAGTTGTAATTATTCAGAACAGACGGTCTGTTATATTTTAAATACTGATTTAATGTATTAATTATATCTATATACGTATAAAATCAATTTTATCGAAAAATATTGTTTTTGCGCTACCGGGATTCGAACCTATCTCTATTTCCAATCCGGGGAAGTACACTACCAATTGTGTTATAGCGTCAGTATTTATCATGACAAATTTTCGAACCTATATGTTACACTTTTTCAAATTAATACATCTGTCGTTCCATTATTTGAAAGCTATCTACATTATTTTTACGGAATCTCAAATACCTTTGAGTAAACTAACTGCAGACGCCAGAATTATTACAGGATTGGAAATAGAGATCCAGGTTCGAATCCCGGTAGCGTAAAAACAATATGTTTCGATAAAATTGATTTTATATGTGTATAGTTATAATTAATACGTTAAATTAGTACTTAAATTTGATTTCACTTCTTCCGAAATTTATAGTGGTCAGCTGTAAAACAAAAAAACATGCACTTCTTCTTATAACCACCTGCACTTGTGGCTAGTGTTGACATTCCATAATATATACATTAGAGTGAGACAAATATTTGTATATTATCGTTTGTTTGTAAATAGCCTCCGATCCCCTATATAAAAATATTAGATACGACATTTTTCTAACGCAGTATTTGTGACAAGTGCCCGCTGAAGAAATATATATACATTGTAAATTTAGAATACAGTGTTTGTTTGTGATTTTGTTTGAACATTATGAGCTCCAAAATCAACAATAGTTTCTACTACAAATGAGCCGGTGACGCGGCGAGCCGTGCGTCTCGGGTGTGCATCGCGCCTAAACACAAAATGCGATTTAAAACAATATGTTTTATTTAATGTACAAATGTGTAGTTTCTTTCCAATAATTGCATGCTGTAAACGTGTCTAATAAAATAATCATTATTTCATAATTAGTTTTGTTCACGAAAGTACTTTTCTTTTCTTCAAATAAGATTAGGTGTCGTCACGCTGTGAGGCTAAAAGAAAATGCAAAAAGTAACGATGCATTGTGGTCAACGTCTGATGAACTCGTTCGACCAACTATTTATTTGTAAAGAGCTACCGACGATTTTGTTTATTCGATTTTTTCAATCACTTTTATGACTTCTAATTTAACTGTTTAAAATTGTATTCAATCGTACAAGTGTAGTGAAAATTACCACAGAGTAAAATATAGATACTTATAGAACCTTGTAAAAGTAAAACTGATTTTTTACGACTATGTGCTTAGAAACGTCGCGGTATAGCTGTAAGGCGACGATGGCGAACTTTTTTCCACAACTGGATCAAATTAATCGCCTAGTTATGACATGTACGCATATCTATTTAAAAAAATAAACTACATGCCCAATTCTAAAATAAAAATATTCGCATGTCAGATAATTATATATTCGTTTTAAAATGACGTCTTGCATTAAAGTGTCGTAACATTTTCGGTACAAATAACACAAAATGTATTATTATTTAATTCAATTAGACTCCCTCTTAATTCAATACTATTTTTTTATATTTGATTCATAGACTTGTGATACAGGTTCATCGATTATATAAGATTGTGTGTTACATCAATATTATGACTATTTTAAAAATACGCTTGTGCTATGAAAATAGGAGTAACTTGGTGGCCTCTTGGGACGAGACTCGAACCCGCGGCCACTTAATAATTAGGCGAGCATCTTACACTATATTGATAAGAATGTCGTAATTATTCAAATTACTAAATTAAATTAATCTTATTAAGGAGAACACATTCTTATTGTGAAGTTGTAATTATTCAGAACAGACGGTCTGTGATAATTAAATACTAATTAAATGTATTATTTATAAAAATATACATATAAAATTAATTTTATCGAAAAATAATTGTTGTTGCTACCGTGATTCGAACCTGAATCTCTTCCAATCCGGGGAACGTGTATTATCCAACTATGCTACAGCACTCAGTACATTTGACGACAAATTTTCGAACCTATATGTCAGACTTTTCTAATGAATACATCTATCGTTCCATTATTTGAAAGCCATCTACTTTATTTTTACGGAATCTCAAATACCTTTGAGTAATCCGATAGGAGACGCCCGAATTAACAATTCATTTTTATTAAATCTTGGACACATTGATACAACTTATTGTGAAGTTGTAATTATTCAGAACATAGGTCTGTGATATTTTAAATACTAATTAAATGTATTCATTAGGAATATATACTCGTGCATACAAAACCAATTTTATCGAAAAATAATGTAACGATAGATGTATCAAATTGAAAAGTGTAACATATAGGTTAGAAAATTTGTCGTCAATGTACTGAGTGCTGTAGCATAAACGGTCGATGCACGTTCCCCGGATTGGAAGAGATCCAGGTTCCAATTCCGATAGCAACAACAATATTTTTCGATAAAATTTATTTTATATGTATATCTTTCTAATTAATGCATTAAATTTGTATTTTAAATTAATCTTAACAATCGTACAAATTACAAAAGTGAATAACCAAAAAGATAAATTAATTTAAATAACATACGTCCGACACCTCTGTTATAGCGGGGGGGTGTATGTGTGCACCACGTGACAAAATCGTGATATTGATTTGGCATATTTGTGGGCATCTACAT
Organism: Eubasilissa splendida; assembly: GCA_031772225.1. NCBI lineage: Eukaryota > Metazoa > Arthropoda > Insecta > Trichoptera > Phryganeidae > Eubasilissa > Eubasilissa splendida. The sequence continues at coordinate 15,870,530 of CM062859.1, read as the reverse complement.
TTCATTGGTGCAAAATGGAAGTACTATTATTTTAATTACTCTAATAATTACGCCATTAATTTAAATATTTTTAAATATTATTTTTTATATGAAATATCTTTATGCGAACCTAACTTGTTTTTAACTCTTCCCAAACCATGCAGTAACACAGGTCTACCATCATAATTAAACCTGTAATATTTCGGTAAATACATGCAACATAAAATTAATATTTTAGATAATCCTAAAGAAAATATTAGCGTTTAGAAATCACTAGTTAAAAACCAATTATGAAAAGGGAATCGTACAAAAACAATTATTTTTTCCATTCAATCCGTTGTAAAATTAATACGTTAGTAAAAATACAATTTGTGATATGAAAGACAGAGATCACACAATATTTTCACAGTGAAAAGAACAACAAACATACAAATATAATTGTCTCTTTCTAACTAATTAAATGAAGAGAGATAAAAAGGAAGGAAACATTGTATACGACTTAATGAATGCTCTAAATTATGTTATTAATCATTTTTTCAAAATTGAATACTCAATATTTAGAGTAAGTTCGTGCCATTAAAGCCATTTAAACTAATAGAAACATATTTTCTAACTATTATTTACGGTAACACGAGTTGACAGCATGGCTGCGTTCGGGTATTTTATATCATGGTATGGTAAAGGTTAAAAATGAAACAATTCAGTTTTAGCCTGACACCGCTTTAGTATGGAGTGACTGCCCGGCGTCAAATCGTTATGTGACAAGTGACTCGGAATCAATACGACAAATTCAGAGCGAAGTATATACATAGATCGATTGTATCATAGCAATTTCACACAGCTAATACAAAATGTAGGTATATCTTTATTTGAAAAAATGAATGTATATTTGAGGGAAACCTCAATTTAAGAGTAAAAAAATCTAATAAAAAACTCTCAGTTGCTTTTGCCATAGCAACTTCTCTGAAACGAAATCATTGTGGAAACTTGCTTGTTTTTAAATTAAAGTGTTACATTGCTTTTTTGTCTTAAACCAAACTATATTTATTATAATTCAAAATAATTAGATATATTGTTCTTCAAGCTCCTATCAAGTTTTTCTAGAAAAATAAAAAGGAGGTTGCTGAGATTGCAAATAGTATGCTCATTTCACACAAAACATCAACGCGCGTGCCCGGCACACATATTTTTTTAATTAAATTGGTAGAAACTACATTCTGGTGAGATTTTTAAGCTTTTTGTAAAAAAAACATTTGCAATATTGTTGACACTTTGCAAGGTCTACTGATCGATGCCGATTTATTTATAAGCTAGAATCTCACTGCAATATTACAGAAAGTTAATTTAAAGACATGAGAAATACATGAACTTTAATAAAATACTAATAAGGAATTCAACATGTTTTATTTTTACTGGCTGGCTCATACAATACAAGATAAACTGAAACTGCCATTCAAAAATAAGGTTATATCTCAGAAATCGGTGATGTACAATGCGGTGAAGATTTTTAACGAAATGCCAGATAAATTCTAGATAGATTCAAAATGAAACTGAGTAAATATGTGCAAGATAGCAAAATAGTAAAAAGGAATATTTAAAACTTGTTTGTATTAGAGCACATATATAAATATACATATTATGTTTAAGGTTTTCACGGGTAAAAGATAACGGGTTATTATCTGGAGAAACTCGCGTCAAATAGTCCTGAGAAGGACTTTTATACTCTCGACGTTTCAAGTAAATATTATTACTCATTCTCAAGAGCTTTTTATACTGAATCCTGTTCTAATCTGACGAGTTAACTCGACGAGTTAAAATCTTACTTAATATTATTAATTGACGTCGTGATTAACTGTATCTAATGGTAACGAAAGGTACGAAAACTCTTCTGCTGTCTATCTCAGAACTCTCTGACCGATGTTTCGATTTCTATTGCTGGATCCATCATCGGGGCATCAGCGACATCAACCCTGATGGTGGACCCTGAAATGCAAACCGAAACGTCGGCCAGAGAGATCGGAGATACATGGCAGAATAGCTCAGAAAACTTTGTAAAGTAGATACAAATATTTCCCTATTACAATCATTATTATAATTCTGTCAAGAATTTATTATTAAGTGTACAAATAAATTACATTCATAACATTCTACGTGTCCATTTAAAATTGAATATTATATTGTTTTTATTTTACCAATTTTTAAAAATATGGTTCCTACGTATATATGTATTATATTTAATGTGTAAATTGGAATTTAATTTCACTTATATTTGACATTTAAAAATTAATATTTTCTAAATTTTAGACACTTTTTTTAAATGATACAAATATATGTATGATATTTTATTTAATTTCACTTATAATTTGCAATCAATTATTTCCAATGACATTTTTTAAAGATTTTATCTCATCAACGTTTCACTACAATTATCGGAGATTATAAATTGAAAACCACGGGAACCGTTACAATTACGTACAACTCTTGGATATTAGATCCGAAAGTGCCTTGAAAAAAGCCTTTATAGCAGTAGAGAAAGCTGCAAAATGAAATAGGCCATCAAGTGCATTAATCTAAAACAAAGTGCATGCCTGCTTGCGTGACTCCTGTTTTGATTTCATCCAGAGGCGGAACAACGAGAGGAGCAACAGCCCCGGGCGCACCTTAGATTGGGGCGCAGAAGTGGAGCTTCGTCAATACAGGAGATCCATCTCAATACCGTGTACACGTGATGAGATTTTGTTCTGGAGATAAACTCGGAGATCAGCCTGAGAATGTTAAAAAAAGACGACAATTTAAACCATTGTTCACAGCATACGTTCTGACAGCGAGATTCGATATGTGCACTTAAACATCACCAAAAACTACCACAGATCCCTACAAATATGTACCTATTCTGAAAGTAAAATAAAAGTCATAAAGCGTTAAATTACAAACATTTATTGTGTTTTAACTGCTACTGAGGAGAAACAAAATCACCCAAATTAATATATTTTTATTTATTTACTTATTATACATGTTTATAAATTATACAATATAAACAATATTATATATGTATAAATAAGGCGAATTTTCAAACATACCAATTCTAAATATGAATTAAATATATTAATTAGAAAGATATACATATAAAATCAATAGCGTCAAATTGTTGAACCTATATGTTACCTTTTTGATATTAATACATTTAATCGTTCCATTATTTGTAAAAGCCATCTACCTTATTTGTCGCTAAAAATATTGTCGCTGTAGCATAGTTGGATAATGCACCTTCTCCGGTTAGGAAAGAGATCCAGGTTTGAATCCCGCAATATACGCAACAACAATATTTTTCAATAAAATTGATTTTATATGTAAAGCGTGTCCCAAAATTAACGCAAGATTTGAATGAAAGTACATGGGATAGAGTTATTTATGGAATAACACATCGGGCAAATGGCCTCCACGGCTTTGCTGGCACATACGCACTCTTTTGTCGAAATTTTCCATGACCATTTTGCATAAATGTGGCTGAATTTCGTTGATGCAGCGTTTAATGTCCTCCTGTAATGCACGGGTAGTTGTGGGCTTGTTGTTGTTATTGTTGTTGTGTGTTGTTGGACGACCAGTGTGTTTAGCGTCTCTAACTAATCCAGTCTCTCTAAATTTTTCAATCAATCTCTTCGCAGTTCCGACCATATTTTGTATTAAATTTTTGAATTGCGGCCGCCAAACTTTCATTATTTTTGAGATATTGTTCAATGATGAAAACACGTTGTTGTATTGTGTAACGCCCCATATTTACTAACCCTAAACTCTCAGTTGTCAATTTTTTTTTCAGAGTTGCCAACAATTTACTGCAGAAATGGCGGCAAATTCAAATCTTGCGTTAATTTTGGGACATCCTATATATCTTTCTAATTAATATATTTAATTCATATTTAAAATATCACAGACCGTCTGTTCTGAATAATTACAACTTCACAATATGAATGTGTTCTCCTAATACCTATTATATTCATAATGTAAGAGATGTTCACTGTCTCCTTAACTAACCAAAGTCTATGCTAAAGGAGACAGGTTCTTCCGCTACATCTAACAATATGAATATAAAACAATTATTCTCAATCTAAACCAGAAATATTTAAAAAAAAAATCTAATTTTTCTCGCTTACCCATGAATAAATAACATAAATACGTCACAATTGATAGAACTTCAAAGTAACTATGATATATATAGTGACGAATACATAGACGCGCGTGAAGATGGTACGACTGAGCGCGTGAAAGAGATAACTGTCGTGCGCCTCGGTGGGCGCGGTCTCTTGGCTCCGAACCGTAAAACTGTAGACATCAAATATTGTCCTGTATAGAAGCATCTAGAATTAATACTACCGTAAACTGAGTATTATTCTGATAGCAATCTTTATCATCAGCATCGTGACGATATATCGCAGTTACATAATAGCAATCAAGGTATTTGAGAAGACCTTTGGAAAAATCAGTGAACTTTGGCAAAGCAGTCGGTTAATTAGTTATGCCTCCGGTCAGCTCGTCACCAGTGCCGTTTAATTAAAAATGCACCTATGTATTTACCCGGTGTTACTTCCTCGGGGAGTACAAACAAGACGTGTAATTGCTTTGAACAAATGTGTCAACGGTGCATATACCGTGACACCGAGTGCACGGCTCGGAGATATAATGGATCAAGTCATTAAGATTCTTGAAAATAAACCGACCGTCGTAACACCACACGCCGAGATGTGCAATTAGGCCGCCATGTGCAATTAATGTCTTTCAATAACCCGAGGCTACTTGCAATAAAATAAATACTAGATACTTGAAATTCATTTAACTAATCACGTACAATTCAAACCAACTAAAAAAATTTATAAATCCTACAAAGTTATCATTTAAATGTCTTATTGCTATCCATATGACACTGAAGCTCGCAAAATCACTAAAGAAAAAAAATGTACGATGAGAAAAATCTTATATAATATAATATCCCAATGTTCTGCACGTCATGTGTTGGAAAGTTTGAGAAGAAACTGACAACTATTACATCGGAGTGAAATGTCAATTTTGTTTGAAGTATACGGATTAGGTGGATATGTGACATTTTTCAAATAGAAAACAACACCATTTCTATCATCAGAAATTTTAAAATGGGAAACTGTAATGCTGCTGTAACTACTGTAGGTAGATATCATTTTAATTTCAATTATGCCCCATGTACGTCTTTCATGCCCATCCTAGAATGTTACTGGTTAGATAGTAGACGAGACATAAATATCAGAGATTTCATTCGGATAAATCTCAATCAAATCACCATGTACGCATTTTGAGATTTTGATCTGGAGAAAAACTCGGAGTATGATTTGAGATTGATAGAAAGAAACAAAAATATTCGTGTACACGGCATTTAATTTCATTTACCCACAACCAAGATATCTACAACTATTTAATCTGAAATGTTTGACAAATAGAATGTACTAAATTACCAACATTTCTTAGAGATAGGGAGATTCAAATTCATCTAACTGGAGAACGGAACATCAATGGTTAATAGACTAATATTTGACGTTTGACGGACAACATGCGCAAAGTGAGGCGCAAGCTGCCAAATCTCTGAAACTAGGTGTGTACAACGAAAGCCGAGAGTTGTCCGAAAAATAATCTCATTGAAGCGTAATTCCTGTCTCAAGGATTGTCTCGAGTCGAAAATTTCATCCGTGGACGCGAGTACTAAAATCGTAGTCTAATATTGGCCGATGTTCATCCAGTTAAGCAACACACTTAATGGTTTCTCAATACCGTTGAGATTGACTCTATTTTATGTTCTCTTACACTTGCAGAAGTGCATTTACGTCGTCATTTGTTTATGTGAATCTGTTACAGTTTTGAATCTTACATTGAGACGCGATGCGCTACAATACTTTGGTGTCACCGCCCCACTGAAGAACAGAGTCAAGGCACGATCCAACCAGAAGTAAACAAGTGTGCACGACATATTAGAGCAACAAATAATTTTCCAAAATTGTGGCACACGTACGTAAACGTAAACAACATTTCACGACTTGTTAACTTTCAAATGGGATGTATGCCGCCGAGCACGGCCATTTTATGTAAAAAATCTTTAAATATTCTCATTTTGTATTTTAATCATAAATTGTATTACGTTTATTATGATTTTGATTGAACGAAAGGCTTTTTGAATTATTACTTTATAAACTTAAATGAAAGCCGGTCAATAATGACAGGAAAAAGATCATTATTTTAAATTGACATAAAAAAGTCGGTAAATTGAATATATTATAATATAATACCTTCTGGTATCGAATTATGTTATTATTGAACACGGGAAGTAGACACCTACCTAAGTTGGATACGAAAAACTCTGTAAATTTATTTATCTACTTTCAAAAACGAACCTCCAGTCAGAAATATTCTTTCAGTCAAGGGACCATACTATTATAGAATTATTTTTATTTTTTATCTTTGTTTAATTAACCACTAAAATGAGTTTAAATACATCTACCGGTTTCGAAAAATACCATTTTCTTCTTCAGGATGTCATAACTAACTAAAACATACATTGTTTCTTTGACAGAATCTATTTTTAAAAATCTATTTTTAAAAGAAAATTTTTTTTTTTTTTTAGTACCTAACTCAAATCATTACTTAATACAAATTTACTCGAATAATTTTTAGGAAAAAATTTTAGAATTTGCTAATCATTTGATAGAAAATGGTCATGATTTTGATAAAAAATTGTGATTGTCAATTTTGCATATAAACGGTGTTGGTCACAAATTAAATAATTTGGAATCGTTGGAGATAAATTAAAGCGTGTAAAACTAATCAAAAAATTATAAACAACCAACTAAATTTAACTACGAGTCCCATTCTAAAATTTTTTCCTAAAAATTATTCGAGTAAATTTGTATTAAGTAATGATTTGAGTTAGGTACTAAAAAAAAAAAAAAAATTTTTCTTTTAAAAATAGATTTTTAAAAATAGATTCTGTCAAAGAAACAATGTATGTTTTAGTTAGTTATGACATCCTGAAGAAGAAAATGGTATTTTTCGAAACCGGTAGATGTATTTAAACTCATTTTAGTGGTTAATTAAACAAAGATAAAAAATAAAATATGAATCTTAACCACAAAGATAACATTGCTTATTTTAAAAGTATATTATAGAATTATTTTATTCGAAATATGCGTGCAAATAGCTTACGCTCGTATGCTATTATTTAAAATAAACGGCGAGAATTATATTCATATAGACATTTTGTCCCTTTTTATTTAAATAGACTTAAATAAAAAAAATGCATTATTTTTCAGTTCGACTAAAGTAAAAACACGACGTTTAAATTTTCAAAATCAGTTCAAAAATACCGCACGGGACAAGCGACTTCCATGACGAATATTTTAATTGTGAGAGAATCTTACGTGAGTGCTAATAAAACACTTTTACTTCTAAATAATATATTTATTGTGTTTTAAATGTAATAGTTTTTAAATTTTGTCCAGTATTTTTGAGGAGTCAAATTTATATTTTACAAGTTTAGCTATGTAGTAACTTTAGACGAAGCTTTGGGAGATCACAACTTGTTGACTGGACTCGAAACACGACTCGGAGCAAAGATGAGTAAAGGGTTCTCCTTGAATCGGCCCACTCACTCACCCACTCCAGGCTTTAGTGCCATGATTGATTTATTAACTTTATATATAATAAATGACAACATTAATAATTTAATTAATCATTAACATTTCATTAATTTATAATATAAAAAATATTTTTAAAAACAATGGTAGAGAAGAAAAAATTATACTGTTTAAATATTTTAGAAACATATGATGCACAATAGAAAGAATTTTATTAAACGCTATATTTAATTCAAGAGTGTTTAGATAAATTTTTTATTGAGATTAACAAATTGCAGCGACGTTTATGCAATGTCAACAATTGCATGCGTGTTGGCTGATTAGATGAGGGATCAGATTCCGTTTCCGCGCTGAATCATTTAGAAAAATCTTTCTTGCAACCGTAATCTGTTTTTGATAAAAATGTCTCTACCGATATTGTCCTCCATTGTTAGTAGGAGAAATCTAGTGGGAAAAACATTATATAGAATTCAAATAATGTAAATATGATGAGTTTTTAATGAATTAATAAAACAAAAAAATTCTATAAGAGCATCCTCAAAGAACAATTTAATTGCTAAAATCGCTGTAACGATTAAAAAGTCAAATCAGAATACAATAAACTCTCAATTATCCGGGGTTACGGAAATAAAGTGACCCGGATTATTTATTTACTTTCGATAATCTTCGCTGATGTCACAAAATTGAAAGATTAAACTGTATCTATACCACACTGACAGAACCGATCATTCTACACATTTATAAAGTTATGTGTCTCATTTTAGCGTAAGCAAACAAGTTGCAGGTCTTCAAAAATAAAGTCTTCTGCATGATTTACGGCCTAATACGTGATATCTTAATTGGAGAATGGAGGAGTTTAAAGAACCCGGAACTTCGGGAACGGTATACTTCCCCACACATCATTAAAAAAGTAAGGAGGCTGCAGTGGGCGACACATATGAGTCCAGTAACACGCACAAAGCCATAATACACAAGGCAACAGAATCCAGACTGAGGGAAGGACTAAAACATGGACGGATGAAGATAGACCTGCAAAATATAGACAAGTGCTCAAAGCAGACTGGACCATAGAAGGATGGATGATACTAATGTGACTGCAGTCATGAAGTCCTCTGAGGTCGCCGAAGAAGAAGAAGAAAATTCTCCGCCAAAAAAAAGAACTAAAAAAGTCAATTAAAAAAAACTAATAATAATCGTAATCACAGCTATATGACGCGAAAATACAAAATTGAGGAAATAAAATATAGTATAAACAATTTAAAAAGTCGACAATAAATCATCTGCTATGCACGCGTATCAAATTAAAATTTACAATTTGACATGATGTATCCGCTCATTTGCATTAAAAATAAATACCGAAGCTAAGTGCGCCCAAATAATAATTTGCTAAAACGTGTTCGCAACTTTGCCGGTTTAATTCTTTGGATAACATATTATTTAGACATATTATACCAGAGTTACGAATGAAAACGTTATGGTTCGGATGAATAAAGAAACATAAGTTATTAAGGAGAAAACATTCTTATTGTGAAGTTGTAATTATTCAGTACATAGGTCTGTGATATTTTAAATACTAATGAAATGTATTAATTAGAAATATACACATATAATATAAGGGAAGGTGCATTATCCAACTATGCTACAGCGACAGTACTTTTGACGACAAATTTCGAACCAATATGTTACACTTTTCAAATAAATACATCTATCGATCCATTATTTGAAAGCCATCTACTTTGTTTTTACAGAATCTCAAATACCTTCGAGTAAACCGATAGAAGACGCCATAATTAACAATTCTTATTTTTTAAATTTTAGACACATTAATACAACTTATATATTATTAAGAAGAACACATTCTTATTGTGAAGTTGTAATTATTCAGAACATAGTATAGTATGTATTCATAACATATGGGTCCGAAAATTTGTCGTCAAAAGTACTGTCGCTGTAGCATTGTTGGATAATGCACCTTCCAGATCCAGGTTCGAATTCCGGTAGCGCAATAACTTTTAAATTGATTTTACATGTACCTATATCTTTCTAATTAATTAATATTTGAAAAATAAGTATATAAAACAATAATAATCCGAAAACTTCAATATCTTGGACATGTAATGAGACATCCGGAGAAGTATGAAATCTTTCATTTCATAATGTAAGGAAAGATTGCTAGAAGTCAGGGCCCTGGAAGAAGGAGAACATTATGGATGAAGAACCTGAGGCAATGGTTTGGCCAGTCTATTGTAGAGCTGCACCGGGTCGCCAACGCCCGTCGAATGGATAGGGCACAAGAAGATGAACATATTGTGTAGGGAGATGAATAAAAAAATATTTGTATAATTAAAATAATATTTCTAAGGGTTATTTGTTTATTAAGAAATTTTTCTGCCCCAGTTAACTCGAGCTAGAACAAAAAGTTCAATATAATGGTTAAAAGCTATAAAAGCTATTCATAGCCAGCTAGGAAAAAAATATATTTAGACGATATTTTCAATTATTGGTTCTGTAATTTAGTAATCATTTTACCTGATGCCTAGATAATAGGGTATAATCTAGTCTAATTTAATCAGATTTAAAGGTTGAAATAGAAATTCTATTACAAAAAACGGTTTTCAATCATACACCACAAGTATATTCAATAGGAACTGATTTTATAATTTCCTAATTCATAATTTGAAATATGATCCTTGATGAAATTATCCCTTTAATATCACAATTAAATTGAAAATTACTTTTGAAATAAAAAATATTAATTTTCATTAATGTCGGGTCAAAATGAGATAATTATACATGCAGTAATTATCTTTGAAATCAACTATTTCCAAGATGTAGCAGTGTATTATGTGGAAAAAATATTTGTATTTTTTGTAGCGTAAAACTATTTTACAGATTCGATTATTATTATCATATAAATTGAGGTATCTTTACATTTAATCTTTTTTTTATTGCCTGTACCCGCAGGTAATCATTGCACCTATGTACACGTATTTCAATATATTCTTTTTTTTGTAAGCTTGAGTGGTTTCAATGGAGAATTGAAAACATGGCGTGAATTGCCGGTCGTGTGAAGAACAACTTAAATGGAGATCGATTTGAAATCATCGCTCTGTCCGTTATTAGGGTTATCTTCAATGTTAAACAATGTTAAGTGTATTGTGTGTTATGTAGAAGGGCAGATGAGGTCAACGCGGAGCTGTAAGAGGTCGTCGGGACTGGACCACAACGACGATGTCAAGGGATGGTTGAAGCTCTAAAAGAAGAAAATGATTAAAATTATTAAGAATATTATAAAAACATACCTGTATTCTATATTATAATTATGTATTTTATTATTTTTATGAAACTCGTCCATGACCGCAGTCACATCGGCGCGACATACATCTCTTGACATCGCCTCCGTGATCCAGTCCGCACCCGGGGACATCTTGCAGGGTTGTCTTGACGTTATCCGCCCATGCTAGTCTTGCTCTTCCCTTCGGTATTGATTCTATTGACTCATGTATGGGGGCTTTGTGCATATTACAGGACTCATCTGCTCTCGCTACCTATCCTGCCCACTGCTTTCAGCTTCCTCAGTGTATCTGGAACGGTATACCATCCTTGAAGTTCCAGGTTCTTTAATATCCTTCATTCTCCAATTACGTTATCACATAAGGTCGTATCTTGTAGAGACTTAATTTTCGAAGATCTGCAGCCTATTTTCTTGCGCTAAAGTAAAAAACCAAACTTTACATCTGTGTAAAACGATCGGTTAGTGTTGTATACAGTGTAATCTTTAAATTTTGTGACAACAACCTCGATGACACCAATTTCTGTAAAGTTTCTTCTTCTTCCACGGCACTGCATCCCAGGGTGGGATTTGGCCTCCTCCACCGACTCCTATCCCTGGCCATTCTTGTTCAATTCCCAGACTCTCCCATCCTGCTCCAGTTCTCTTCGTTAAAGAAGAAGTCCGCCTCTTTCTTGTCCTGCCTCTAGATCGTTTCCACTGGAGTATCTACTTCATCATGATCTTTGGTGTCCTGTCATCTGGTATTCTGTCAACATGGCTAATCTATCGCAGTCTATGAGACCTATTGAATATTACAATTGTCTCTTGCTCAATTAAATTTTCTAGCTCATGATTCATTTTTATTCTCCATGTTCCATTTTCTAGTGTAGGTCCATAAATTTTCCTTAATATTTTAGGCTCAAAGACTGCTAATTTTTTTATTTCGATTTGGGTTAGTCACCACGATTTGCAACCATAAGTGGTCTACTATAGTTTTGTATATTAGCAGTTTGCTTCGATGACTGGTATTTTGGACCCCCTCAGTTTTTGTACACGCGTAGAAGCTTATATTTCTGTAAAGCAAAGAACATTATTTTCCTCATTTATCCTGCTATTTATTTATTGTTGGATATCATTATTCCTTGCAAATTTTTTTCCAGATATTCATACTGTTTAATGGCGGTAATGATAATGTCGTCTACCTCGTGCTCATTTTAATAGTAATTAATATATTGGTTTATATAGTTCAGTTTTGGAAACATCTATATTTACGAAAGTCATACTACACAGTCACGTCAAAATATCCAAGGGATGAACCGAGATGATAATAAAACAAAGCGTGTATTTTGCTTATATACAATATCTCAGCCTATTCGTAGCCTTTTCCTGTCGAGACAACTATCATTAAATCAAGTCATAAATAGAGCCATAACATTTATACCGACAATATAATGGAATCATTTTAGAAAGTAAACTCCGATTTAATTAATTAATAATAAATAACTGTTTTTCGGAAGCTTTCATATCTATTCCAAGTTGTGTCGACTGGTCACTGTCAAAAGTGATGTCATGTAATCCATAAATTTTGAAAATATGTAAATTTTTGAAAAAGCATAATTAATATTTTGCGAACAAATGCCACAATGTGTTTCGCCTAATCTTCTTTAGAAAACAACATCTCTGCCCGAATTCTTTACCCAACCCGAAAATATGCTGTCCGCTAGAACTTAATCGGTGATATTCTAATCCACTCGGCTACATGGCATCCATCTATTATATCCTGTGTCCGAATACAAACACGACCTTTCAAAAAAATCCGTATTTCCGTAATAATGGGTTGTTCACTAAATTCGTGCGATTTTTTTGTCTATGCTTCATTGTATTGTGTCACTAGTGCCATATACCACTTTGTAGATCATGCTTTAGATTTCAATAATCGCTATTTATTTATTCATTGTTCTTTATAATTAATAAGGTTATACCCTAAAATCCACGGAAGTTAAAAAAGTTCATCTCCGATATATTCTTCTTTAGAAATTTAATCGCAGCTTTACTGCTGCACAAATCACTTATCAATGTTATCTATAGACATATTGGAAAAATCAACTCAGAAATGGTTAAATCGCTTTAAAGAAGATGATTTCAGTATAAGAGTCGGTTGTGTGGTCAGTAGCAACTTTTTAATTTGGTAAAAAAAATTAATAAAGTCTTTTTTTTAACATTGGTGAAACGTTGAAAACGGGTTGTTTGATCGTTGGTAAAAAATATTTACTTCTCGATATCCGATAGTAAGAACGAGAACCGATAGTTAAATATGGCGGACTCTTCATTGCTGTTCCAAAAGTCATCTGACACATTGATACTTTGAAAGTTGCAGTGTACGACAATTAATCATTCAATACCCTGCTGTTTTAGTGATGATAGTTCATCCGATGATGATCTAGTTGTATAATATGTAATAATATGAAAAAATCTCACCACGAAATTGACAGATTTCGAACGCTGAGGTGAAAAAATTTATTGATAAGGTATAAAATAAAGTATATTTCATGATTATTTGTCGCGACTATAGACATCTCACCTATGCTTTGGCAATCCGCAAACTATTTTAACCACGGACGATAGTAAAAAGTTACCATACTAAAAATTTACTACTGATCTTACAACCGGCCCTAAGCAATAGTCCTTGGTCTGGACTGATGGAGAATTTTAGTGAAGAGAGCTTAGTAGCTCTTCTTTAAATAGATAACCGTCTAGCAATAAGGGAATTAGCAAACCATTTCATAGCTTTATCATCTTAATAAGCTTAATCGTCTGAATTCAATTGAAACAGTCCCGAAGTTTGGCATATATTTCGTAAACTCAGCCAAAACGATAAAAAAAATCAACTTTTTGCATAACATATTTAGTTTTAATTTCAATAAAATTTTAATATATTAAAAACCGCTCGAACTTATTAGACAACCTAAAGTTGCACACCCTGAGGCAAATTAGATTTCTTCCTCAGGAGTCAGGTAATAAAGAAAACTGTTTTTTTTTAAAATACAGATATGTTCATAGAATATGCTCATACATTCTCATAAAATTCTCTCTTTTATATTTGAAGATTTATGATTATCACCATGTATGTACCATTGGTATTTTAAAATTTAGAATTTCGTGAAATAAAACATATTTAAATGATAATTTTTCAAGCGGTCATAGTATTGTTCACATTTTGATTTATTTCTCAGAAGTTTTAGTTTTACACAAATTTTTTAATTCGTGTAATACGTGACCCCGATTTCTGCCGTAAATTGTTACTTTATCCGGTTGACTTGCGTAAAAGTGCGTAATACTTTGATAAAATATGACAAGTACAATTCAATTTAAAATCATTCGTGACGTGTTTAAAGTAACCGTGTACTCTATTTATCTTCATTGACAACTAAAGGAACATCGGTCTAAGGAATAACGGAATGAAACCGTTTGTCATTATGTCTGTATTAACTATTGTTAAACTGCGCGGTCACCGTACAAGACATTAAAACTAATCAAATCTAGATCACAAAATCAATGCCGCCGGCACCAGTCCACAAATGCTTTTTTTTTTTTAAATAACGTAATGTTAAATCTATGGCTGTTTGAAATTAAATGAAATCCATGTTTTTAAGATAGACTCATTTCTCCGTGATAATTTATGGAATGTATAGTCTCGAATTGTTCCACTGCTTGTTTCATATGACGTACGGAATAAAGATAGAATTCAAGTGCTGACACATTATTTTCCTCGGTGCCACGCACCGGCATACTTTTGTTTAACTTTTAACAGAAGAGAAACACCAAAAAAATATAATAATGTTACCCCAAGATCATGACAATACTTTTTCAATTGTTCGAAGCTCGAAACCTAAAAAACCTATCTTCTCACAATTTTATTCAATTTTATCTATCTGAAATATATTTAAATTATGAGGCACGCACTTACACCAATTTTTAGTTTTTCAACATATTCCATTTGATAGGGATAATGAGTTTTTTTGTTTGCTTTTAATGTCTTGTGTCAACATAATTCTTTAAGTGCTTTCTTTAGACTCTGACAAACTTTTTGGCCTACTTAATTTTGACATCCTTGTCTTAATTGATTTGTTTAATTCTACCACTTTACAACCTTAACAAAACAAAACACCTTAACAAAAATCTGTCTCAGAGCAAGCAGTCGTGCTAGTGTTTTATAATTAGTTGTTTGAATAACTTGAATTTAAAAAAAGTATGTTAACAACTGAAGACGGAATCGTAGTGGGATGCTTCAAACTATGTAAATCGACTTACCTTTCAATAATTATTAATTTCTGCACGGCACAAAATGTTGTTGAAAAATTATCTCGAGATATTTTTTTGATCTTTTCTTGACTCATTATCGTATAATATATAATAATACATGTACCGCGTGAGTTCATTTACTTGTATTGAAAACAACGCTTTTGAATCCCACGTGCAGCACGATACATCTCGGTATAACAAACGATCTATTTACACGTAAAATATGAAGCACACATTGTTACAGTAATTCTTTGTTTCAGATTTATAAAAAATTGTAAAATACTATTTCGCGACATTTTAATATTTTATATACATTCATAAATTATACGCGACGCACTCATTTTCTATTGCTTTTTTTTGAAGCACTTTGGATTTTCTCCAACTTCTCGGAGTCAACTAGCAAAGTACAAAAACACTCTAATGGTTAAAGGAATTAGCTTCGTTCACCCTGTACAGAGATAATCTACTTTTCCTCTAAACTAATAATTACTTGGCTATTTATTTAAAGCTTTTGAATCCAATTACTTTGGAGAAGAACACGACAAAAAACTTTGATTAAATTACCACAAAGCGCTTTGAACCTTGTGCATTAGAGTCGATAAGATTAGTTTTCTATAGCAAAGCGAAAGTAGTTACCGTCTAATCACGAAGTGTCAGTCGCGTGCTCGAGCCTTCTCCGGCGCACGTTCCACATTTAATACACTTTTTAGTTTCAACAGAACATGGAACCCAATTGATGAAAAGTGGCTTCTCAAAATGTTTTATTTACCAATTCCGCACAATTTTAACAGAGGTCAATCAATTATTTTAAAACTTGCGCTATCTGCACTGCAAACTATAAACTATAATGGCCCGTGTCCACTGATAATATTTTTATGAGATTTATGAGATGAGACAATCTCTGAAAAATGAATTATGCTTCCACGAAATTCTCGAGCTTCCGTAGTCAACCGTGTGTACATCAAGTCTCAAAGACACGGAACCCAACACTTGTCTCGCACCTCATTCCACGCTTGCTGAATGTTAAATGTTAGTCCATTAACCATTGATGCTTCAGTCGTTTTTTCGATGAATATAAATCTTTTCTGCAGCAGTTAAAACCGAATACATTTTTTTAATTTAACGCCTTTGTTTATCTAACCTTCAGAATAAATAACTGTTGGTATCTATGATTCCATGTGACATTTGTGCGCTGTGTGATTGCTATCAAATCGGACGCAGTGTACAGGAGTCGGTCCCATCAATCTCAAGCGATGATCGCTTAGTTTATCTCCTGATCAAGATCTTAACACATGTACACAGTACTGAGATTTATCTCAACTAAACCTTTGAGATTTATCTTATCGTGTGTCTTTTCGAGTGAACACGCACCATAAGATATAGTACATATGTTGGATACTAATTAAATAGTTAGTTAACTAACTAATTTGCCATCACGTCTTCAGACGGGATATAATACACACAACTTTCGCCTAATCAACATTTCTACATCATATTTTCGTAATGCAATGCTTCCATATGACTAAACTACCTAAGAGACCCTTTCTTAATCCTAGTGTACTAAGATCAGTATTATATTCACTCTATTGCTTATTTGTTCATTCTTTACCACGATTTGCCACGTATGCCCCTGAGTACATGTATTCTACTCAACAGGTGTGGGTCAACTTCCCGACAGCTAATTGCCCTAACACCAGCTGCCCGATAGACAACTTCCCGAAAAGCCAAGTTCACAATGGAAAATAAATTTTGTATTATTTAAATATATATTCTGGTACCTGACAGTATAAAATATGTAATTAATTAGTAAAACCAATCCGCAATTATTAATAAGTGATAAACACAACTATCTGGAATACTATTGTAGAACAGTGTAAAATTGTAAAACAAACATAGTTAATTATGTACAGATAATTTAGTTTACGTTTGTATCATTTATAATTATTATTGATGAGTGTATGTATGCAACTCTCATAAATGCTAGATAATAATTTTTAACTTCTCTAACAAACGATATATAATATTTTATTTTTCGGGAAGTTGGGCTGTCGGGAACTTGGCTCTCGAGAAGTTGGCTGGTCGGGCAGATGGCTGACAGGTAGTTGGCGTTCGGGCAGTTGGCTGACAGGTAGTTGGCGTTCGGGCAGTTGGCTGTCGGGAAGTTGTCCGGCACCCCTACCCGTCTATTTTTTTTGTATTTTTCTTGCTATACAGACCATTACTTTGTGGATCACTTAGAATCACTTTATTCTATCGATTTCATCAGTAATCATTATAATTAGATAGATAAAAATATAAGGATCTTACTAGTAGGAGTTTTAAAAATACAATATAGATTATTAGGATATTCAAGTTGCGATAAAAAATTTCAGGGAAAGCTAGGTACTCAATGTGTATGTTGGAACTTGTTTTGGCTACGAAAAGTTGTTGAAAATTTATTAATTTTAATAAAATTAAAAATATTTTTACCAGTTCAATTGTGAAACACTATAAATGCGGTAAACCTTTTTTAAAATGTGTTTGTTTACGAAAAGTAGTAGGTTAGAGTTGTTTCCCATTTTTTTTTTTTTGTTTAATAATTTGAAAAGAAACTAATATTATTATGGTACAAAAAAATATGGTTCTATAATTATAATCCTTCGATAAATATTTTAATTATGAACCTGCCGTAAAAATACTCTATTTATTTATAACGTGTTTTCGTAGGAAAATTACGTCATACTTATCATACAATCATAGTGTTTACAACGTGTTAAAATAGTAAACTAAATAGTAATGGCACCATAATATTTTGGAAATAAAATTAACACGAAGAATGGGATATTTTTCAAAGTCCGCAAATATCAATAAATAATAATATATTCCCTGTAATATTCTACAGCGTTTTCGTATGATACCGTGATTGTACATAATTCACAATATAAACGTTTTAAATTATCTTAATCTGCCTAGCGAAGTGCAACTATCTGATTACCATACCAACCCATCATTAAATAATTCATTGCGTATTGTAGCATGATTTCCAATGCCTTTGATTAAGCACAAGAAATGCATTATTTTTGTTCTGTTCTGTTGGTATAAAAAGAGAAATTGTTGCGAGCGTGTATCTGTTTCAGATAATCGTATATCGTAATAACAAACCGATAGAGTAGCATGACTCGCCAAAAAAATATTCTTAATAGGTCGGAGTAAAATATATATTTTTTCGATAGGTCATATTCAAATGCATATTAGGTCTCGACCCACAGTTGTAGTTGAAAATGCTCCGATGAAAATCGCTGAGGTGGATGAGTCGCCTGGGACCATCTCAACCACTTTACAGACGGCATCCAAACTGTCGACACCCATCCTGAACAATCTGTTGTTGTGGTGCTGCAGACAAGCTTACTAACAAATTATACATTTCTTGTGACGTCAAAAAACAAAAGTGAACTGTTTGTGGAATATATTGTGTTTTTATTTGACTTTAAGGTAATTTATTATTTTTATTTTGGATTTATAATTTATTGATTTATATTTATACTTTTAACTCCAAATACGTTGTTAACAAATTTCGTTTAAAACATAACTATATTGTGTGCATTTGTGTTAGAACTATGTATTTTTACATAACATTATTATTCATTTTTGTTGTGAAGTTGCATTTGCAGTTCTGTGGTATGCAATACAAATTTATTATATATTATTTTAAAATTGGAATAGTAAATCTATCAATTTGAAATATTACAGAATATAAGATCAAAATTTGTTGAAAATTGAGTGCTATAGCGAATGTGGAGAACGCCCCGGATAATAAGAGATCCAGGTTCAAATGCCGGTAGCAACTAAATATTTTTTCGATAGACAGATTTTTTCTGTATCTTTCTTGCTGATTCAATTAATTTGTATTATAACAAAATATATTGTATATACGAAAACTTTACCAACTTTATGAACAAAAAGTTTAATATATTCATTACTATAATTACGTATAGAAGTTTTATTACTATATGCATCTAAAACGAAATATATAATATCTTTAAAATGTATTTGTCGGTTCCTCGATTTTGAAGTATATTGGTGTAATTGGAAAATTTATAGCGGGGTGAAATTATTTTTATTATATAAATAATATTGAAGATAAATTTGTTCTGAAAATGTATACAATCTATTTATTGATTTACACGAATCATTACAATATAATCTATCTTAAATGCATTATATCAGATATAATGTGTTTAATATAGATTTCTTACTGCATTAAATATAAAGACATCTATAATATAACCAGAATAATTAACTAACCAGCTTTAATGATTTCATATTTTTCAAATTCTTATTATTTTTTAATAACTAATCCTCTACTATTTAATCTTATTAATTTTTACTATCTTTCAGATATCCTTGAAGACTTAATGAATACGCATTCTAAAATAAAAAAATAATAGTTAATTATTTTAAAACCAAAAGTTTTTAAACTATTAATCACGTTAATACAACTGTCAGTAGGTGTAAAATATAAAACCATTGATAATTGATAGCATTCAGATAAACAAAAGGCTGTAAATGTCATCTCTCATGGTTGATGAACACATAACATATTCAAATTATATTAAATAGAAGCGATGTTATATGTCTACAAGAGTAAATGTATTTAACGTCGTTTTTTCTGTCATCAATGCCTGACATTGATTTATCTAACTCCAAGTGAAAATACATGATAAAAAAAGAGAGTATAAAAACATTGTTCTTCTCATGTTCACGACGAATATAATTCATTGTGGTTACTACAAAGAACTGTAGACATACTGGAGAAACGTCTAAGATCGTGACAATAAACAGAAGTCAACAACTGTGCTAGCTCGCGATCAAGGGCGACTCGAATGGACCATAGGCCAAACTGGATGGCAGGCAATATGGAGAAAATTGGAACGCCAATCAAAGTGAAAGGCTCCCCGCTAAATTGAAACAATAAAACAGCGATTTGGTGGCAGCCTGAGATCGGGGAAAATTTGCGAAAACTGGTGGGATTAACGTGAAACAATGCCCGCCGGGGTCCGACGCTCTCGGCTGACCTTCGCTCGGGCAATCGGAGGCTTCGAATTATTTCTCACGGAGGGTACGGAGATGCGATGTGAGAAAGCAAACAACATTGCCCGGGGTGAATCGAGGTTAGTAGCATTGAAAGTATTTTCACTTCATCAAAAGTTTAACCAAATAGATTACTCCCTTAAATCTCATTATCATAAAAATATAATGGGGATTTAAATATTGTACATTTGAGTGATGCAATTCAATATAAACAAACACTAAATCAGATTCACTATAGCGTATAGTATATATTTTTTTGACTTTGTGATATTAATTTTTATAAACTTAATTCTATCCCACACATAAAATTATTATTATCTTTTGATTTATGAGTCTTTATTGGCGGTAATAAAGAATATTAAGATTGATCTGTAGAATTCAATGTTGCGATTAATAAACAACTCTTTTTGCGTTCATTGACTGCTCATTTGATGAGCGAAAGGTGTACAGATGTACACTTAAATAAATTAAATGAAGTAGATTTATGTTCATCTTCATCTTCAATAATATCCATACACCATCGAGTGATTTAGTATTTTAATATAAATTATTTAAAACTTTGTTTTTGACCACAGTTATGAGTTAAATTTAAAACACCTACCGGTTTCAGAAAATACTGTTTCCTTTAAAATATAATTTTGTATAGTTACGTCAATTTCCACATCTTTCATCGTAACAATTTAAGTTATGTATGTACAAGATTTACTTTTTAAATAATATACATAGTTTAATCAAATTATAATAACATTAAACAATTTAACATATATGGTTTTAGTTAGTTCATTTGACATCCTGTTGAAAGGAGTATTTTCCGAAACCGACTGGTGTATTTAATTTAACTCATAAAGTGGTTAAAAGTTTATAAAAATTATATTAAAATTATTAAAAACCATAATGTTAAATTTGCAACAAAATATATATAAATATCAGGTAAATTTTTGCGTGGTCCGGATTTGTTACTTGATTTAGTTCATTTTTAAATATGTTCAATCTAAATACGACTACATTAAGAAGTAGCGTTATTTTTTTGAAGCTGAATTGAGGTAATTTTAGATGCTAATGATATGAAGATAAATGTATTTGTAGAAAAATCTAAAGATATATTTGGATTAAAATGTGTATGTTTATTCGTTTTTTTATTAGTATAGTTTATGGCGCAAGCTCAATTATTTAATATTGGGAGCTTTAAATGATATAATATGCATCAAGATCGCAGACCACCCAATATATATACATGATCTAACGCAAATTTATCGTCTCAATATTTTCATTTTGGTGTCACCCACGTGATCACTTTGGTACCACTCACGCAATCAAATAGCTTCGCGACTTTTTTTAAAATATATAACTGGATTTGAAAGAAAATAGAAACGCTAAGAAATAGGTTCAATTTTACACAAAGATTTATTTTTCCAAAATTAAATACTTTTACTGTTGCATTAATGTGTCATAAACTATCGTATTTATGTTTCCACTAAGAATATGTGTAGAATGCCTCTCGTCCCGCAACTAATATTCCAAACCCTTTTCCTATCTCCTATATGTGTACTTTATTTCATGTCTATTCATTTACTAGTCTGTGATCAAGATGCATATTATATATAGTTCTTATTTATTATCTTTATTTACTTAAATTTAGCCCATAGAGGTAAAAAGAAGTGGTTCAGTGAACTACTATACCCAATATATTATATGTAAATTGCTTCGAACTGGAGTCTTGAATGTAATTATTGTCTCCAGTTTTTAATAAAGATTATCTTAGGTAGGAATTTATAAACATAACTGTGTGAAAGTATCACAGCAAAACAATGCCCTGTATTTTTACGCAGTGTGAACCATAAATACGTCGCATTACTCCTCTAAAGTCGTGATCCAAATTAGACAATCAACAGACTCTAAATACGTTGAATTCGGTCGCTTTTTCAGATCACCAGAAAACTCAGAAGAGCGGTCCATTAAGGTCACACGAAAAGTCGCGTATTTAGTCAAACTTCTTATGTGTCAGCGAATATTGAGTTAATGACCTTTCGAGAAGTCTTTGAGCGAGTTTTAAAGGTCAAAAAACATAACAATAATTTTAAGTTGAAAGAAAGTAGAACGACAATACTTTTGGGGGGATTTTCAAATAATTTAAACGCTTTGATAGCTTTGAAATTGAATTGTACGTATATGCAAATTAACTCGCTTTGTTTGCAATCTGGGAGAGTCATTTTAACAGCTTAGTTGTTAATGTTGTTCGTGTTGATTAAGTGCTTGTAGAGATGATGTACAGGAAACCGTCATAATAAATAAACATACCGTAAATTGTTTCTTGTATTGAAGTATGTCAGGTTAAGTATCGAGATAATTTTCATTTAGGTTTAATACAATCTGTAGGTACGCGGATTTTAAATCAAAAATAAAACCCTGCAAAATTGGATTTAGTTTAAGACGACACAAATATCATTTTTGTAATGAATTGAATCGGAATGAGGGCTGATCATTTTTTCTTTTCATCTAATTTAATCCGTTTACTTATGTTCGGCATAATTTGTGTATCCATGGATGGAATTTAAAACAAAATATTAATTAATTAATTATTTATTAATCATGTAGCTTATTATTGTAGTGGTTAAGACACAGAACTAGTGATCTAGTGGTTGAGGGTTCGCGCCTCGTTCCAGAACACCAGCAAGTTAGTCCATTTTTAGTTTTTAGTTCAAGATTATAAGAAAATATATTTCGTATATGCAAGAATTTTCTATAAAAGCAATTGTGTGGGACACGGAATTAAATTGAATGGTCGCGGTCTTTCTTATAATGCTTGTATTGTCTTAATTATGGCAAATAACATTCAGTTTATTAGTTTTACATTAGTGTAAAAGTCCTATCTAAGTAATAGTTTTTAAAAAGTCACATATAGTGTATAATTTCTGATATAAATGAATAATAAAAATCCACATTTTCGTAAAAAACGCGAAAAATTCATTATAATTAAATGCGCCCTTAAGTGAGCGCATGAGAAGATGATACACGTTATGTTGTGACCTTCCCGGATCTTGCATTTCCTTCATACATCCGGCTCTCTTCTATCTCTTATCTCGTGAACTGAAATTACGATGAATTATTCATCGACACCAGTAATGTGCTCCTATGCGTGAACCGGTTGTTTATGACGTGCATTACATGGTTGGGATTAGTAACAAAAAAAAATGGAAAGATATATATATATATATATACTGCACTACGTGCATGTCCCAAAATTATTTTTGCCAACCGGTTAATACTTTTATTGAGAGATATTAGATTTATTGGTAAATATTATTAAATAACGATTCAAATTAAGCCTTTTGTAAGATACCTAAATTTATTACAAAGAACATACATTATACATTAACATCATTTGAATGTCATATTTAAGTATCGATATATGATCCGGGTAAGTATACGATTTTTCATCTTGTGTTATGAATTATTATTAATATAATTAATTCAGTAGAGTTGGGGGCCTTCTTTAATGAAAATAAATTATATTTCAATAGTAAAGGTGAATTGAAAACCAAGAAACGAACCTTTTATTTAAAGAAAACTTTTTAACGTTTTAAATTACATTATCATTTGTGCAAGGAAACGAACCTAGACCGCGAAAAGCAAATAATATACCTATAACCTCTTCTTACATTTACCTTTAGAGTTTTTCTTGCAGATGGCGCTTTAGCTTAATCGTTTATTAATATCGGCGTTACTTACTCTAAACTTATTCAAATAATCTTAAATAAAAATGTAATGTATTGATTTTAGTTTATAAAAATACACTGTTAGCCATTTAAAAATATTTGTATATGATATATTTAAAATGAAATAAATTAAACTATACATTTTATGTGGATTAATTCACTGAATAAACAAATAAAATAAAATAATTACTGATAAATAATTTATTAACGTTTTGTATTGTAATTAATTTGTATTTAACTTTAAAACATTTGATGAAACAGTATCTATTTTTGTGGGTATCTAAGAGTATAACAAACATAGACACACTAATGCTACGTATATGAATTACTCGCATTTACAGATTTTGAGAAAGTTAAATATTTGCGATAAATAATTTGACTAATTTATTTATTTTGGGCTCAATCTAAATCGCGTTATTAGTTTTCTTACATCTCGATAGTAAAAACACAATTAATAATTAATTGGTAAGTAAATACATTTTTTTTTTAAGAGTGAGATATTTACATTGCACGCGGCTATATAAAACTTAACCAAATTGAAGGTAGACAGTAAAATACTGAAAATACGTTATTAAATTTAAACGAAAATTACGAAAAAAAATTTTTTTAAATAAATTAATATTTTAAAAATACATTTTTTTTGTCACTATATGGTCTAGGAGGCAGTAATAATAGTACGTGACAATAGTAATTAAGAATTTATTTAATCTCATATTACCGTAAAGTCAAAATAGTATATTTAACAGGCTAGATGTTGCGACACTTCTACTAAAGTGACAAATCTATTTAGCAGAAAAAGTGACATCATTCTTCAATGGATGACATAGTACCCAAGTAACCGAAGGCATTAACCCGCACTCTCACTACAATAATATTATCATTTCGATCTCAGCAAATTTAAAATAAGTAAATGGTACACTTATGCAAAAAAAAAGTATAATATGTGATTTATTAATTAATTGACATTCATTTTTACCAATTCTTAAAATAAATTTTGTTTAATTCGAAGAAAAATTCAATACCACGAGCTACTATTTCATAAATTAGAGCTTAATATTAAATGATATTACTCATTTTCCGAAAGACACCAAACATAAAATTATTATTTGCATTCGCAATATGTTCTCTGTATTATTTGACGTACCGTATAAATTGCTTTAATAACATAATTTTCCCTAGACAAAATGGATTTTATAATGTATTTTCTCTTTGGCTTGAATATATTTAAGCTTTGCTCACAATTTCAGTGCACTTACATATTCAGAATTAATTTGTCGTTGTTGAAAATAAAACCAACATTATAAGTGTATATACACATAGCTGTGAATATTCTCTGTGACACATTTTCAAGCAAAATACATTAAAAGGTGGTTGATCTTTTAATACACCTATTGTATTTGTGGTCAACGTTAAGTTTGTATTAAATTATTAAAATAAAAATATTTATGATAATGCCTATTTTATGCTTATATGGGATGGTTATTGTTATATGATTTTTCTTTTTGTATGAATAAAAATCTTTATTTCAACATTTTTGATTTTGAATTACATACAAAGGTATAATTCAAACATAAATTAATTTACGACTGTCAATAAGTGCAATAAAATATATACGTAATAAACCATTAAATTACAATCTCTTTAAAATAATCTAAATTAATCCCAGCACTGGTCAAGAATCATTATTTAAAAATAATTATTTTTATTAATTAAAAATTAATTTTTTTTTTAATTTTAACTGTGATGATTTTGAACCAATTTGTCAGATCAGCCTAGATCTTTTTTGAACTATTTAAGATCTACGATCGTAAAAAATACATTGAAATTTCCCGAAAGATGCGTTATGACCTTCTATAATAGCAAGTATTTCTATAGAAATCTACCCAAATGGTGGCAATTATCTCAAAAAATTGCTAATTGAACGTTTCCACTAAATCAAAATAATGCTGTAAAAATCATTTGAGTCGTGAAAAATATGTCGTGAGTTATCTGAAAGTGTTGAAAATGGGGAAAGTATTTAGTTTGTTTCAAACGTTAAAAGAACCCAATTATTTATTTCCAAGGTTTTCTAAGAAAGGTGAGTGACTAGAAGAAGAGCAAGTAGAGAGTTCCAGAAACGTGGCAACGATGGGAAACGCGTGAAGGTTACTACATCCGGTTTCATTTCTTTTAATCTGATACGTCATTCTGAAGTACCTACCCAAACCATATCGCATGTTCGCTTCGACTTCTAACATGTTCCACTATCTCCACCTGAAAAGAAGGGAGTACTTGAACTATTATATTCTTTCTAGATGCATCTCGAACATCATATATTGTGAAAAATGCAATTAGATATATATGTATTATATGTCTTGAAAGCGTAGTTTGTTTAGTTCTTTTATATTTCTTGGTAGTCGGAATTTATCAACACCAACATGACATTTATTGAGATTTTGAAAAGATTCCATGTTAAGATTTATTTGATGTACTCCATACAAAATTTAAAAACTATTCAATAGCCGCAAGAATCATATTTCAGAATCGTAAATTTTGTCTGTTTGAATTGACTTTTTTTCTAGGTTCAATTTTAACAGAGATGAATTTTTAAAGTTTAGTACCGCCACTTAGTAGATATCTGTTAACCTTTACCATACCGTGATATAAAATACTTGTACGCAGCCATGCTGTCGACTCACGATACCGTAAGAAATTAGAGTTCTATTAACCTTTGAAATGTGAAAAAATGCTTAATGCCACAAATTTACTATAAGTATTAACCATTAAATATAAAAAATATATATAATATTATAATTTCGAGCATTCATCAAGTCCTGTACAGTTGGTTGCATTATATAATACAACCTTCCTTTTTATGTATCTTTCTTTAATTAGTGAGAAAAAGACACCATTATGTTCGTATGTTTGTTATTTTTTTCATTATAAAATTAATATGTGATTTTTTCTATCTTGACATAAATGGTTTTTTTGTCAACGTATTAATTTTACAACAGATTGAAGTTAAAGATAATTATTTTTGTAGGATTCGTCTAACATACTTGATTTTTCACTAGTCATTTCTAAGCGTAAATATTTTCCTTAAATTTAACTATAATATGAATTGTATGTTGCGTGTATTTACCGAAATATTACAGGTTTAATTAGGACGGTAGACCTGTGTCACTGCATAGTTTGGGAAGGGTTCAGGAATTTAACAGATATCTTCTAGGTTTTGATAAGGGAGTTATCGTGTCCACAAATATCCCTTAAATTTATTTCCAGAAGTTGAGACTTTTTGTGAGAGGTGGTATTTCTATGGAAATTTTTCTAAAAACAGACAATTCTAGTCTAGTCTCTAAACATTCTGCCAGAATAAAGAAACACAAATATGACCTGCCAAAAACCAATTATATAATACTTTTTCCAAAAATTTTAAAACAACACGAAGAAAATTATTTTTGCAAATCTCAAATAAATGTGCATCATCATTTACAGCAGACCCGATTACCTGAAAAATTGTTTACTCGCTTGAGGTTTCAAATTCAATCTCACTAGCGAAGATGAAAACACCGTATTAACTTCATGTCTGTGGTCTGTAAGTGTCCGATTCGATCAACCCATTAACCTTTGGTTATACAGCAATAATTTCATCACTCACGAATAAACCGAGGAATTAACTGATGTATTATTTTTTTAATGAAAACACATTTTTATTGTAAAGTTGCAATTACAGAACATAGTTCTGTTTTATTTTTAATACAAATTAAATTAATGATATACTTATATGAAAATAAAACACTTGTTTTTTGATTCCACTCGTTTAATTTACTCGAGACGCGTTTCGCGTTGCATGGGCATTATCAATCTGATAATTTAACTCGACAACTTGTATTTATAACTATAGTTGGGGACTGCTATACAATTTTATTTACATGAGGTGAAAAGGGACAACATTATTCATTAGAGTTTTGAGGATTCTAAGAAACCATTCAATTTCAACATTAGTAGTATTTTAATGTCATGGGTAATTTATAAAAAAGGACAGTTATACAATTTTATAATTTAAATAGACAATACGCCAAACGAGATAATTGTTGCATGATTCTAGAAAATAGTTATGTTCAACACGAACGATATTGAAAAAAAAATTAATGCAGCAATGTCGGAATGGTGATCTTGTTCCATATTCTTGGTAGGATGTTGAACAAGTAGAATAAAAAACAATTGTTTTATTTTCATATATGTGAT
This sequence comes from Eubasilissa splendida, assembly GCA_031772225.1. Classification (NCBI taxonomy): domain Eukaryota; kingdom Metazoa; phylum Arthropoda; class Insecta; order Trichoptera; family Phryganeidae; genus Eubasilissa; species Eubasilissa splendida. The sequence continues at coordinate 15,842,313 of CM062859.1, read as the reverse complement.
TATGGAGTTCTACAAACTTAAATTGGAAATCGTAATCACTTAAAATGAAAGATACAGAAAAAATCGATTTATCGAAAAAATATTTGATTTTTAAATGGAATAATATATGATTGCTGTAAGGAATGGCAACACTTTTCCTCGAATGGGAAAAGATCCGGGTACGAATCCCGGTAGTAACCAAATATTTTTTCAATGAATAGATTTTTCTGTATATCTTTCTAATTGATTCATTTATTAGAATTTATTCTCATTGTAATACTAAATAAATTATTTTATGATAAATCTAGATAATTGATACTTTATATTAAGTTACTAGCTAGTAAGGACGTGAAGACATTAACTAAAAATTATAATTTAATGAAGTTAAATATTTTTTAATAATTTTTTTTGGTATGCATGTGTATTTCGAATGCGAATGACAACAAATATATTTTTAATTGTGTGGTAAATCTGTTTAGGAAAAATAAATTATTTTAACAATGGATGCATCTAATGTCGCTTACCTTATTGAGTTTTTACTTTGACAATAATTTATTTCATAATTCTGCTTATTTTGGAACTATTACTAAATTATATATTAAGATATCGCACACCTAGATCAAAACTAAGAAAACTAAAAAAAACAACAACAGTTTTGAGTTATTATTGTATTCGAATACTCTTAAATTTCATAACTATCAAAAAATTTAGAAAAATGTATTTATTTTTTAGTCTACTGAAAAATGACTTTTTGAGTTGTCTTAGTTTTGATCTAAGTGTGCGATATGTATTGTATTCTGAGAAATTGACTTGTTTAACTTATTCATAGATATATTATATTATCAAATGCGTCTGTTTTTGAGTTTTATAATCACTTATGGTAACATGTATTGATATAGAAGGAGCAAAATAAGAATACCTATTTCGCCATGACTATTAAGTATGTTTGTATGTACATCAGCCAATCGAAATAGTTAATACAATATTTGTGATGATAATTTTTATGAAAACATTTACAAAATTGAATAAGGAAACCGCCTCTTTTATCATAAATACTTATCTTGTAAAAATGTTTTTTTAGATGTTTTTTTTTCGAATTGGCAACACTTTTTGCAGCGATAGTCAATTTGACAGCTGACAGCTGATTTGTGTTCAGTTTGGTTTGCCATTTCACCATGATTAAACTTACGCTAGAACAACGCTCGCAAATTGTACAAAATTGGACTTCCAGATTGCGCTTTCTTCGAACCACCCGCGATGCTCATATGCGCAAAATCATATTTAAAATTATCTTTCCAGTAAAGCCAATACCATAGCCATTACTTCGATTTTTATTTCATTTTAAAGTTTTATACCTCTAAAAAGAAACCCTTTTATATAGCATTCATATGAAAGTATGTATACTTTTGTTTGTAATGGATTATACCATATTTATAAGGGTAGCATTGAAATATGTACACTGACGACATCGGCAACGAAATTAGCGACAATCTTAATTTTTAAAAATAATCCGTTTTCACACGTTCCATCTTTAGGAAACTATTGTTAGTGGTAACATGTATCAATGCTTCAGTACAATTCTGGAAACTGATATGATTCGACATCTCCTTTACACACTTTACGTTATCCCTTTTACTCACCTGAAACTAGTTAGTTGGTTGGTTATCTTTATTCCTGTCAGGAACACAGTCGGGACTGTCAGATTCGAGATGCATCAGTGCAAATATCGATAGCCACAGCCATTTCTCCTCACTGTCGCCCGTTGACGTCACAGCTCACAACATAACAGTTCATCCATACCGGGTATAGGATACTCGGTTCATGGTACCTGGCACATGCGACAGTGCCGAACCAACGACCGAACGGTAGTAAGCATATAAAACAACTCGGCCATCTCGACGGCGGGCAGTTACCGAGAGGCTTTCGTCTTGTTACGATATATTTTCTTTGCGATTGTAATTATCATATTGGTTAATTTTGTTACACAGTTCCGTTTAGTAACGCGAGTGTTGTGATTGTGAAAAATCAGTGAAACTTATTGAAAAGGGTGAGATAATTTTGTTGCCATATTTCTCGTCTATTGAATTAATTTTAAATCCCAGATATATTCTTTAATATGTGATATAAATGCTACCAAAATTCTACCAAGAATTTCATAGATTGAACATTAGTAAGCCACTATATTCTATTTATAATACATACGATTTTGTATTATTAAGTCACAAATATTATTATAACAACACATTTCCACGTCAATATAATATAGCAAAATCCTGTATCTATACTTGGTAGACTATTATAATGTTTATTATAAATATGTATTTCTTTAAATAAGGCAAGTTCTTCATGAAATAGTATGTAAATAAATTAGAAAAGCATAATTTAACAATATTATTATTTTATGGATAGTATGACAGATATAAGGAAAATTAGTCAAATATGCAAGGAAAGCGGAATTGGAGGAGCCTGTTAAAGAAAATTAACTGATATTGAAGCGAAATGTGTGTCGAAATATTAACATTATGTGTAATATTTTTATAACTTTTGCTTCTATTTTACTTGTAATATTTTTTATTGGCCGTCACAATAAAAAAAAACAGTTTATGTTAATAACCCGACTACACTAGCCCTGCACGTTTTATCTTACGTAGCCCTATATAATAACTTAATTAATAGCCTTCCGTAATGATTTCTCTAATAGCCCTGTGTAATAATTTACCTAATAACAGATGGATGTAACCTTGACCGACAACTCGCCGGTGATTTAACTCATCACGGTTCACGTAACAGCTAACAACTGTTACATTAAATTTATTCATTACATAAAAAGCCTCCCGCCACGGCTGGGTTTACAGTTAGCTATTCGAAAATTACTCCTCGCGACTAAATAGGTTAATGGGGAAAAAAAATGCGACACGAGTGTTCTGTCGAATCGAAACGGTACTTGGACCATATGAACGTTTCACGACCAATGTTTTAGTTATGACTGGGTGATTTGAATGCGTTGTGCCATAATCACCACTGTGTCAGTGGGAAACCGGCATATTTTTGAAATGACGGATTTTCAATTATTCGTTTTATTTTCATTAGTTGTTGCTGGTTTGTGAAATGTAATTACGAATTTAGAATTATCGAAATTAAAAATAGAATGATTTTATCATATATTTGATTTAATGTTTTTGCGTGTACTAGAGTGTAGAACTGGCGCCTCTTTTAGTTTAGATCGCATTTTTGTGCATAGTTTCCTTAAGGAGTCCTAGGCCGATGATTCATACTCAATTATGGGAGATTTATATCTCCCGCGAAAAAGTACGGTTGTACCGTAACTTTTTGAGGCAACGCCTTAACAATGGCATGTGTTACCATACCTCAAGAAAACTATCTACAAAAAACGCGATCTAACCTAGAAGTGACGCCAGTTCCATATGTATATATAATTAGTTCCTTTAAACGTACATATGTAAATACATGTATATGTGTGACACGCGATGCCTGGCGAGATGAAATTGTTGAAATATACGGGATTGCATACGGTTTCTGACTGTTAGCGAAGATATATGACAACAAAGTTCTGTAGACTTCGTCTGAACGTTAGTCCCATTTAAAAAAATATTGCGGTAGGATGGTTCCTTGAGGAGTGGGTAGTGGGTAGGATTAAGTGGAATGGTGTAGGGAAAGGGAGGGATCCGGGATTAAAGAAAATAGATGGTTCTCGAAAAGAGCTTTGTTAAATTTTTAGATTATTTTGGAAGGTTTTTTATGCTAACATCAGCTAGTAAATAATAAACAAAACTTATTTTCCTGAAAAACTTTACGTTTATAAAACGTAATTATAAAATTATTATATTTTCATATATTTTTTCTTTCTATAAAAAAATAGGGATTGGTTTTTAATATTTATAACTAATTTTATTTAATAAACATTACGTAATTTTAACGTATTTTAATACAATTAGTATTTATCGGAATTGTTGGAACACGGTTTTCATAATTATAATAACAAATAATGTTTACATACATTTTTAAACAATCCTAATATAGTTTAATCTATACACTAAAAGGCTTCCATTTAATTTGCTTCTTTAGAAAATATACTATGAAGCTTTGAAAAAAAAATCTATTAATTTTTCATTTATCGCTTGTAAAAACTGCCAAAATCTTTCATTGTCTTTTAGAAGGAAAAATTACTGAGCATTGCAAAAATTATTTCCGTCATTCAAATGTCAATGACATTGCGTTTCATAAGAGAGAGAGAGAGAGAAACAAATGTGGGTCAAAGCCCTCTCACCGTGACCTCGATAACACGATCCCTTTTAAGGAATGCTGCTTTTGTCATAAACTAAAAACTCGACTGACGTGACGTGTATCCTCGTTATATACGAAACTTTCTTTTTATATCGAACTAAAATATTTTTTTCATACTTTGTTGCTGACTCCCTCTCAACCGATTTTTGAAGGATTGTAAGCGCATCGTAAGATCGAAAAAACATGTACAGATTAAATAAAGGAACCCTTTGTTGAAACATGTAATGTTTTATCGGAGGCTCACCACGTAAAATATAACATTATAAATAGCGTATTAAAAAATTTCGTAACGTTTAGAGAAGATTCGATAAGGCTGTAATGTATAATGCAATACATTATAATATAATATGTTAAATAAAAGAATACAAGGGTGGTACGATAAATGTTTCTAAGACATTTAACTCATTTTTTAAATATGAATTAAATATATTAATTAGAAAGATATACAAATAAAATCAATTTAATCGAAAACATATAAAATCAATTTAATGGAACGATTAAAAGTATTAATATCAAGAAGGTAACATATAGGGTCGAAAATTGTCGCTAAAAATAATGTCGCTGTAGCTTAGTTGGATAAAGCACCTTCCCCGGTTAGGAAAGAGATCCAGGTTCGAATCCCGGTGGCGCAACAATAATATTTTTCGATTAAATTGATTTTATATGTATATCTTTCTAATTAATATATTTAATTCATATTTAAAATATCACAGACCTATGTTCTGAATAATTACAACTTCACAATAAGAATGTGTTCTCCTAAATAACTCATTTTGTATTTCAAATATACATTTAACCTTAGTAAGTATAAAACGCATTATATCCTTATTTATTAAAAACGCTATAATTATTCTTAATATATAAGCTTTCTTTTATTATTCATATTGTTAAATTTTTAACTGAATTAGTTTTCCAAAATATTCTAAACATGTCTGTATTATAAAATATATTCTAAATAAATCAAAAAAATATATTTTGGGTACGATTTAACGGGGAATTATTTTAAGAGACATGTGTCATTTAACTTTTTTTTTTAAATTTTCATATATAATTTTTTATTATCAAGACAAATATACGCCTAGATTGACCAGCAAACAAGCTCAATTATAAAATTTATTTCCAAGTATCTAATAAAATAAATGATTGTACACGATTCAACCATGTATAATAAATGAAATGTTATATAGTTACTTGGAAAGTACTTGTGTGCATGTGATAAAAAAATTAATATATAAAATAGCCATTTTAAAACATTAAAAAGAGATTTATGTATGTGCTGAATATTATTGGACTTTTTTTAAGATATTGTAGAAAATATGCTATTTGAAGTTGAAGTGATTCGCATAAGAAACATTTATAAATGCATATTGATTGATTAAATAGTTTGATATTGTGTACTCTGTATATTGTAACAAAAATGCTACCTACGATGATGCATGCAAGTCAAGGATTTGGATAAAAAAATAATATAAAATTAATATTTTTAATAAATAAACCCATTATCCCTGATAGGTATTTAAACCAGTTCAAGTATAAAGTGAAAAGAAATTAATCTTATGATTTCTGTGAGTGCCACCAGTGGCTAAGTAAGTTATTCATATTCATATTTACTAGGCTGACATGGTGTAATTGGTCAGCGCGCTTCCCCGGATAGGAAGACTTCCTGCTGGCAGCTAAAATATTTTTTAGATTAATTGATTTTATCTGTATGTACTTATATCTTTATAATTGATGCATTTAATTTGTATTAAAAATCACAAAACTATTTTAGTGCAGTATTTAATAGTATATTTCTCTTTAAAATATTCATATTCAAATGAATGAGTGAATGAATATTTGGTCCATAGATGGTGATGGGGTGGTGGTACTCGAAGCGAGTCCACATACTAACATATATACAACTTTCAAAAAATTTATAAATGTGGAGTTTGAGGAATGAGAATTGGTGAACTTTATCTATATATCTTACCATCACTTAAGCTAGCCGAAGACAGTTCGTAAGTCCTATAATTACCCCATACATCCATATATTTTCCATTAAATATAATAAAAAATAACTTTGTCTCTATGAGATATCTGATATTTGTTAAATATGAATAACTTAACCGAAGTGAGAACCCATATGTTAGACTAACTACTTAACCTTATTAACATTAATATTACCTATTGATGACAGGGTGTGCACCTCTTGAAATGATAGTCGTGACGAAAATATAATTCAGTTGTGCATGTAGCGCAAAGTTTAGTTTATTTAAAAACAAAACAATTTAATGTTTTAACCTTAATTTTTCTGAATAACTCCATGACTGGTTAATTGATTAGAAATCCATTACATATTATAACTTGACACGTATCTTTCGCGAGCAAAGTTCGTGCAAATTATTTTAGTAAACAACGTGGTGCGATCGGTCAGACTTTGGCATGTCAAATATTTCACACGAGATTACAATATTTATTCAATAAGAAGACAGTTATGTATGTACACTTAAGAATTTCTCTGCCAGAATAGAACTAAAATTTTCTGAACTTCTGCAGATTCATTCGTTAGAAAATAATTTATTTAAAAAACAATATTTATTACCTTCAAAATGGTGTATTAATTATTTATAACTAAAAAACATTTTTTTATTCGAACTTGATGTAAAATCTGTAATTATTATACTTTCGTCGTGGCTTCGAAAGTGAAATTATAATAAATACGGGTTTTGTGAATATTTTAAAGCTTTTTAAATTGAGAAGTATATTTCTAAAACACAAGTTGTCAACGTTTAATACTGGTGTCATCATTTTTCAGGAAAATAATATTTTTATTTTAAATACTTGAACACGAAATATTGTGAATATGCATGTGACGTGATTAATTTGTTTATAATAAATTACCAATTAAATAAAAAGTATTGAATATCAAAAGATCTAGATGGAAAAAATATCAGACCAATTAAGTTTTGAAAATATTTATGTGGAAGTATTATTTGGAATATAAATGTAAAAAAACGATTTTGATTTTGAAGTTAATTAATGATTTATTTTAGTTTGAATTATGCGAATAGTTTAGTGTATTACATCTTCGTGTTAATAGATTATTTATAAAGTGAATATTTTTAAATGATAAGGATTATTCTGAATGACAGTGACTTGCTATATGAAAAATGCTAATTTATCAATACGATTTTGAACAATACATTTCTAGTGTTGTCACATAATAATAAATTAGTGGTATTAATAAAATAACACATACTTATTCGCCTTATCGGAAACGTACGTATTCATAAAGCTATACACATGATTGACCATATAAGTAATCATTAGACCAACGTATGATCAAAGTTTTGCAAAAATGAGACCGCGCCATTACTTGTGTAACATTATTTCCTATAATTTAGAAAATGTAATATATTGCTACATGGTGATTTAATATATTTTACGCTTAGGTATAGGTTCTCTTTTGAAGGAACTGCTTTACTGTACTTCTTACGAGGCTTTCTAGAACATTAAACCTTTGGCATACGTCAATAAAATGAAGAACTAACTCTCATAAATAAAACATGTCAAAGCAGGCAAAATCAAATTGTAATCATAATATTATGATGAATAAACTTTTTAAAATCTTTTTCTAATATATTATATACGGTTTCATATATTATACTAAAATTATGATAGAAATTTTCCGGAATTTCCTTAAATCATCATGTAAATGTGTCAATGAAAAAATTGGATAAATTTATATTTCCAGACAAGGAATAATTTAATGCACGTTACATAATGAATCCTTAAGCTTTTAGTGATTAGAGTACAATAAGTCTTTGCAAAAGATACTAAGATTTATCAAAAATATATTTATATCTTATACATACAAGAATTGCAACTATAATTTTTATAATAAAAAATAACATTTCATTTTCATAAAATATCTATAATTATTTTACTAATTATAATACTAATAATAATACAGGGTGTAACCGATCTAGTTCACAATATTTTATAGGTGGATACCTGATAAAATTACAAGTCGAAAATGATCAAGGAACATATGTAAATTCTGCACTGTTACGGAAAATATTATTTTGTAATTTTTACAAAATCGTGTTAAGCTTGAAGTCTACGAACTTCTAAATAAATATTTGCGAAATTGTTCAATTATTAATTTATGTATTTGTTTCAGGCCCTAAATTATCTAAGAAAATATAGTCTTAACTGCTCGAAATTCGATGACCTTTAATTTTTTTGTATTTAATATAATACATAATTTGGAATTAATAAAATATTTCAATTAATCGAAATAATCGTACAGTTAATTTTTTTTTAAATGCTTATATATCTGACATGGTTCAGATTAGGCATTTATCCCTTGAACATTTTCGACTCGTAACTTATTATCCATCCATAAAGTATTGTGAACTAGGTCTGTTACACCCTGTATATATATTTTAAAAACATAATATTAAGCCACGGATGATGATATTGATCTGTGAGTGGTTTATGGTTGTTTAAACAGCATTCGCTTACAGATGGAACATTTTTTTTTTTAAAGATTCAATATTTAAGGTCGCTACGTGGCCACCACGGGTAACATAAAACCTATGTTCAAAACATAGTCATTTGTGTCTTACCTAATTATTTTTGTATACTGGCTAGACGGAAATTTGAAACCGCACCCCAGAGGTGACTTCTGAAATCCATCGTTTTATTACATTGTATCACGATCGATTCTCGAAGATGTGTCAATATACCCGTTATATATAAATATACACATGTACAACATCATTCGCTGGCACGTTACTTAAGTTTTTTTATAGAAATATAATTTAGGATCGTGTCCACTTAACCCATCTTCTAACACTGTATCAAACCCAACCTAATTTTCTCGTGGTAAACATTTTTTTCAATTCTTTCCAGTCTTGTGGCTATTCTGCGAATAATGTAAATAGAATAAATTATATTTAGTCACTTTTACTGACTAGTTTCTAGCTCAGAATATATTAAGTAATATTTTAATTCATGATTTTTTTATTTATTATAACGGTACTTTTTAAATATTCCGTTTTCACTATGTATGAAAATATGTCGACGATGGGGCAAACAGCAAACGCAATTATAATAATAATCTCTCAACGACGCAACCGCGAAGAAAGTATATTTTAATATTTTCCGCGGGCAATGTGGGCCATAATAACATATTGATATAATGTAACGGTCGACTGAACGGAACTGGTACCGTAAACGTCTTCTAGAAGATTCCGATCATTTAATATCCTGCACAGCATTGTCGGCCGTTCATTCATCGAATACATTCTGCCGCAATAAACATTAGATACAAACACTAATCTATCTACTTAATTGGGTTTTAATGATATTATTTCTCTTCAACATATAAATTTAGAATTTAACACTTGCAATGAATTTCGAACAGCAATAGTGTATTTTATATATAATAATAAAAATAATAAATAAAATGCATTTCGATAAAGAATTTCTCCACATCGCGGTCTATTCCCGTTCCAGTAACGGCGTATGTTATAAAAAATGTGTAATCAAAAATATTCTTCTTCTTTAACGATCTCATGGGTCTTGGAAGTCTATGACTGCAGTCACAATGGAGCGCCATATACATCACTTGACATTGCCTTAGAGGTCCAGACGCCAGGCACCCACCTACCTCTTGTTTGGACATCATCCATCCATCTTCGTCTTGGTATTCCTTTCGGTATCGATCCTGTTGGTTTGTGTATGTGAGCTTGATGAGTGCCTTCTTCCCACCTTCGTCAGGACATCTGGGGCGGTACCGTTCCCGAAGTTCCAAGTTGTTTAATTGGAGGTTAGGTTATCAAGTATTGAGTCGTATTTTCGCAAGACTTTATTTTCGAAAACCTACAATCTATTCTTGCGCTAATATGATAGAGAAAACTTTACACTTGTACAAAATGATCAGTTGTATCAGAATTGTTAACTGGAAAAACAGAAGGATATTTTTTAAATTTATTTGTTTTTTCTAATAAATCTACAAATAGATTATCTTTGATAATATCTTTTGAATACGATGCCAAAAGTATATTTTGCAATAGACATATTAATTTTAATTATTTTTTTATTCTATAGATAAAGATTAGGTACCTTAAAATTATGGTAAACGCAATTTGAATGGTATTATTAGTATATTGATTGATTGACTAGACAAACTTCAAAAATGGTGTGGAACTCCGGACGTTCAATGATCGAAATGTTTGCTGGTTTAACCAATTACTTTTCAAGTTGGTTTACCAACTGTATTTTAGAATATTTAGTCGACAAGTAAAAAAATAATATCTATGAATGTTAATAATAATTTCATAATAAATTTGGTACCTAAATTATCATAAATATGCTAGAAGTAACGTGTAATTTATTTTCGAGTTAAGGTACGTAAGCAAAACAATTAAGAATATTTTAAGTCTAACTAGTCTCAAATAGGGGTCTTAAATCGAATCTCAAATATTAACTAATAATTATTTATTTCTCAACTATTCATTGAATCTCAATTAATGCCTAATTTTTAATGTTCTTTAAAATATTTTAATGTCATAAATGTATATTTTATTAAACATTTTAAATATTTATATCATTTTTAAATAAATACGTACCAACATTCGTGAGAATGTTTATTTCGATAAATTAAAATAGTATATGAAGAACAGTGATTTGATCTCCTATGAGTTTTAACCTAATCTACTTAAATCCATCGTAGGTCAAAGATTTTATTTAAACATAAAAATAAAATAAAATAAGCAAGGTGACTATTAATTGTTTCTCATGATTGATTAGTCGTGTATCGGGGTTCATTTAGAAGACACCAGAAAATAATTTAAATATATCACTCAGTTTAATAAACTAACTTACGTACCGTCACGCCGTTTTCCCTCAGGGGTATGCAAAGAGGATAGACTGCCACATTCTTCTGTCTTGGCAAACCCCTCTTATATCGTCCAATTTTATTCATTTTCTCATGTACGTTCTTCAGATGTTGAAACTTGTAAGGGGGCCATTCTCAAATATTTGATTTATCTGTCTTTCACGGTTGCAGACGGTTCCAGATGCCTTCAAAACTCGCCTCTTACGTGTATTTCTTTACCATTCTCTTCTCGCTCGCTCGTTCCACATGACTAAATCATCTCAGCGACACTTTCTTACTTCTATCGACCACGCTACAAACAGCTCTACAATCATTCCTAATTTGTTCATTTTCCACTTTATCATACATGGATTTTCCACACACGCCTTGGGCGCCTTTCCATTCCATTTATTCTACTTTCGTTTATTTGCCAATTCCAGGCTTCAATCCGTTCAATAGAATTAGCACCAGAACTTCATTATGCACCGCTACTCTTGCTCCGTGCGACAAATTCCATCCCAATTCACAATAATTCCATTCAGAGCACAATTCATTTTATTTTTCAGTCAGCTTCCTTTAGATATCATTTTCTACCTAGCTGTCTCTAATAAACTCAATAAAAAATACTAAATGAAATGTATGGCAGATATTTTTGTTCATATAAATCTTGTTATCTAATAAGTATTGTTATGTTTATCCGAACAACATATTTTGACTGCACTTGACTGATAAAAATCATAGTATGAGTAGTCATTCATTCAAGTGCACGCTGGACCGTGTGAGCGGTCACGGTCAAAAAGGCCGTTGATCCGCGCGTAGCGGCATTCATCCGATCTAGGGTTGCCACTCGTGTAATACGAAGAATTCACTTTTATTTTTTTTTAAATATTTTTGATGATACAGAATAAATAACTAACAATACAAATATTGTTATCGAACCTCTTACAAATCCTTATCTGATGGTTTCACTACCCATCGTAACCAACATATACTCGTACTTCAAATACTACAGTGGGTACGAATTTTAGATTGACAATGAAATGTTATGTAAAAATTACGCATCAGAATGCAAAATAAAATAATCAACAAAATTAAATAAATCAAATAATGCATATGAACGTAATACAAATGAATATATAGGAACATAAATAATTATGTGCCACAGACTAGTAAATGAATAGACATGATATATAGGAAAGAGGCGAGAGGCATTATGTGCGGGGCGACGGGCATTTTACATACACATATTCAAACTGTGTATACCCGTTGAACAATTGAATTATAATTTTCTAATGAGCACTCTTAATTTAACTAACTTGTCGTGTAGAAGAACTTTAAGTGATTTATTATTTTTATTTAAAATTATAAATGACATACTGGACGCCCCTAATTTAACTGAACAAATTGTATACCACGTTGATTTTGATACTCAATCATTCTGTGTTAAACCTAAATTTGTATTGTTTTTCTGTTTTGAACCTTAATTTTTATAGTTTGTTTTGCTATATATGTATATTCTATCAATTTCTATTATTATATATATATTCCATGCTACTTGTGTAGCTGTTCATGTTTTTTTATACTTAATCAATTTTGTAGAAGCCCACAAGGGCGTAAATTAATAAATAACTCAATATATCTAATGAAACATTAATCTAATAAATTATGACACACTTGTGCAACAGTAAAAGTATTTACTCTTCAAAAATTAAATCTTTATGTAAAAAATATGTATTTTTTACATTAATGCATATTATATTGTCAGCGTCTAAATGTTCGTGCTAATCGAGTAATATTTCAAAAAATAGTCGCTGAGCTGTTTGATCACGTGAATAGCACTAAAGTGATCACGTGGGTACCAACAAAATGAAAATGTTGAAACAAGGAATTTGCCTTAGCTCACGTCTATTTATTAGGTGGTCTGTGTTATGAGAAAACATTTAGCACCAATATATATAAGTACAAAAATTATTTCAAGAAATAGTCATTGTAATTGTTTTCTGTAGCTTGTCGCTTAGCAATGAATAATTTTAGAATATGTCCAACTTATCTGCCGTATTATTGTCATTATACAAACTACAGATTTGTGAAATCGGATTAAAGTGATATAAGTAATCACAGAGATATTGCCGTGATGGGTAATCAAGTCTGAATATGTCTGCTTCCTTAATGATCTGGTACTTGCATGAAGCTTACTCCGCTATAAAAATGAATAATTGATAGAAATGAAAAATAATTATTTGTAAATAGATTTAAATACTTTGACGTAATACATATTTTTAAAATTTTAATATCGCTTTAGTTTTCTCGCTCGAAACAAATCTATGAGTGGTTCAACGGGAATGATGTGCTTTTAACCAATTTCTGAATTGGTCGACGGTTCGTCAAAAAAAGTTACTCACATATTTTTTAACAATTCAAATGGATTATATTATTTATAATTTTCATGTATTTTAATTCCAATTTATCACGTATTCTTTACCTTATGTAATATCAATTTCTTTTTTTAAATGGTACTTGAGCATTAAATTCAATAAAATTAATAAATTCGAGATTAAGATAAAGAGATTATCATTTTTTTTTAACTTTTTCTTTGAGTATTGTTGAAACTCTTGCAATTTATATTTAAAGGGCATTAGTAGTGTTATGTATTTTTTCTAATAAAAATCTAATTTATAGAGTATTATTTTCTTCACATTTTTTATTTTTTTGAAGTTCTATTTGTCATTCATAACCCTGAAACATATTCTATTATATTGATGTAATCTCACTAAAACGGTGAAACGTTTAGGTAAGGATGAAATAAAGTAATTTTAAATGTATGTTTGTCATGCGAATTGATTTTTTTTTCTTATAATTTATTTCTATATTAATTTGTGTATTCTTCCCAAATTTTCAGAACACACTAAGGATGAGGGCGCTTCTAACAGGTGGCGCTTTGTGCTTTCTGGCTATGGGTATGGTTTGCGTCTGGGGTGCAGCCCTGCCCGAGACACCCCCGCCACAATCTGCCTCACCTCTTCCTAGCTCTACAATTAAAACTGTAGAATTAAACACCAACAGGTACCGTGGTTATCAACATGATAATTTAAATCGTACTGATATCGTACAGAATATTTACAGAAATTTTAAGAGCGAGTATAAATATAGCGCTTATAATAATATTCATTATAATTTTACTACACTTGGTGTTTTTGGTATGCGGGATAAATCTAAATTAAATATGGGTAATGATAATCGTTCAAAAATTAGCCAAACTGGTCAAAAAATTATTAGATTTAATGGTGATAAAAATAATATATTTATAGATGGCAGGAGAATTTCTAAAAAACATTTTTTAAAGGTAAGTAATGCTAAAAGTGACAAGCCCACACCATCAAATTCTTCCAGAGTATTTTTGCCAAAACTCACGAAGAAAAAGGTTGATGGAATAGTAGGGGTGCAATTGAAAAGTGGTAGGTACATTAATGGTACAGTACAGTTGAGTAGTACACCGGTAGATAATGGTATTCTGTTTACAGAGGAATGGGATGTACCCAAAGTAGTGAACGAAGCAATGACTATTCGCGTAAATAACACACCCGTGTTTACTGAACCGATAGATAACGGAAAGAAAGTTGTTAACTACAGAGTGAAAAGAAATCAAGTGGAACCTAAATATATTCCACTGCAGCTTACACTTCCTGATCAAGATATTAATTTGACAAGCACTAATCGACATGTTACATTCTCCAATAGTAAAAAAATATTTTTACCAAACTATCAACGAGTTTTAGAAACGCCCGGTGAATTTACTACAGAGAATAATTATGGCCCAGATAGAAGTCACTACAGAAGGAGACATAGAAGATCTAACACATTTAAAAGTTGGCCTGCTTCGGGCATAGTGACGTATGAAGATCTTCAGAATTACATAAATTATACCACTTTACCGATCGAAGAATCTCACACCATTGTTAATTCAAATATGAAACATGCAAACAAGGATCAATCTGATAATTTACAAAATCAGCCAATTTCTCATTACGCTGTGAGCACCACTAAAAAGAAGCCAATAATTCACAAAATTATAACAAAATGGACCGATACACCGAATATCGATCAATGGCACGACAATCCAGAAAACAAAACTAAAAAAAATGGTGATCTGCCAATATTTGAAAAAATACATCCAATTAGTAATTACGATTCAAAATATGACCGTATTGATGGGAGCTATGTGAGTTTATCGAATCCTAATAAAAATATTGTGATTAATTCTCAAGAATATGATGAAAATACTGATAATTTAAGTCAACAATTTGAGAAAATAGATGAACCGACAGTATATATTCGCCCCAAGCCATACATCGTACACCAGAATAAAAATGAGGATCAATTATATTTTAATACACCTAGCAGTGTTTCTCACGATTTATTTAAAAGACCCCTGAAGAGTAAAAATAAAACTGTATCCAACAATAATAATCATTTATCATCTACACTTCATACCATAGTTATAAAAACAGGGCAGCATTCTTCTGTTCCATTTTCAGTTATCAGTCCGCCAATATCTTACGGACACGATTCAATATCTCTCAGTAATACAGAAAAGGATAGTTTATATTCAGATTCAGACGATAAAAGCGATAAGCTGGATTCCAGCTTCGGTGATGATGGTTGTCCAACGGTTTATGTCACTATTAATAATACAGTTCAATCTCAAGCAAAGGAAGGTTGTGCGGATGTACAACTAACAATTAACTCTAATGTACAATCAAACAACGATTTCATTAATGATCCACCATCATTAGATGTTGAATTATTAGACTATGATTCTGCAGACGGAACTCCAAATGCACTCCTTACCTATGTTTCACCTATCGTACCTATTATACCTTCCGCATTGAACGCGGATCCTATATCTCAAGGAACTAATTATCTAATACCAGCCATTCCAATACCTTCAAGTGCACTTGCTAATGAAGCAGAAACTTTTGCGAATTTTGGCGAAACAGGATTAAGTGGCGCTACATCGAATATTGGAGGCAGTGCTGTCGGTTTACCCGGAGGCCCACCTCCAGTAGGAGCCGGTGATGTTGAAACTTTAAGCGGGGGAGGATCAAAGCCTAAACCGAGTGACGATGATGAAGATGACAGCGTGGTCAGTTGGATTCATTCTTTTGCGGGGTATTTGGGATTATTCACAGTCTTGAAGTCGTTGAAGATTGGCATGCTTTCCCTTTTATTAGCTCCGGTGGCAATCTTTGCTGTCGGAGGCGCCAGTTTAGTAGCTCTCATGACTCCTTGGGTATGGCCAGGAATTATGGAAAGAAAAGCTAAAAAAGTCGTCATCATAGAGGAAGATCCGAACGTGAAATGGAAGTGGGATGAAAGTTATAAAACGTGGAATTGGGCGCCGTATCCAAACTACAAGGCAAAATGGCATACAGAAAATCACCATGACATTGAGAGATCTTCGGCCGACGGTAGTGGTGTGACCGGCCTATCTGTAACCTTAAAACACTTATTTGAGAGCGCCGTTAGATACGTTCGCGACAAGTGGCTGAAATGGGCTTATGACAAATATCAAAATGTTTTTATTGAAAAAAATAATCATGAAAGCGAATCGAGCAGCAGACGGGAAAACTGGAAAAAGAGACGTAAATAATTATTGTCTTGAAAATACTCTTTTATATTTTATAAGCTCTCAAATATAACAGCGACAGATTACACCAACCTGTACACATGCGAATTAATTAGTTGCTATGTATAAGTTGTAAGAAATATAAATAATATTTATGTAATTAAAACATAAATATAAAAAGGTTGTTATGTATGTAGTATTTATTAATAAAATTATTCATATTTTTTATGTATTTTCTACAGCTATACTGATTTACTCGTACTTGGGTTATACCTATTCCAAAACGTTTGTTAACATTTAAAGGATTATATTGGTGAAAAATAAAAGTTTAATATTAAATATACGCGATAGGTGGGACCGACACAAATCGCTTAACTCGAATTCGCGTAAGTCGGGGTATAACTTTTCATAAAAATACATACAATTTTGTTTAATTGAGACCAAGGACTAACAAAAACACCAGTTTAGAAAAAAAATATTTAATAAAATTGAAAATAAACTATTTATGTAAAAAAGTTATTTTGATGTCGATGGCTTCATAAAATCTAACAAATTCATCTGACGACACAATGCCTTCTTTTTTCATGAAGAATTTCTTCGTAGCAAGCTAATATTTTTTTTATTCCTTGCTTTGTAGCTATACCGCGTTCTCCCTTGGAGTCTATGTTTTCTAAAATTTTTAAGCCATTTTCAATTGAGCTGAGACCTTCTGTCAAGTTTGCAATTGTCATGTGCTTTTCTGGTGGAATTGGGTATGAGTGTCTTCACTGTCGTTATACTTACGCATCTCTATGAGCTCATCGATTGTTAGCTCCTGATTAAGTGAATCCAACAGCTCGTTGACATCGTTAGCATTTACTTCCAAATCTAATTGTCTGCCAAGATTAACAACTTCTTCTACCACATGAGCGATATCAGTTTCTAGCAATCAAATTAAGAAAAACACTGAATATAGCGGGCGGCAGTCTAGCGGCAGTGTTGTCAACGGTCAACGTCTAGCGGCAGTGTCGCCAAACGAACCGCGTAACTCCGAGTTCGCGTAAGTCGGGGTATTACTGTATTTATAATAATACAACATTTTTAAGACTTCTAAACAAATGTTTAGTCAATTTTTGTGTTTTATTTATATTATGGGTATATTTATTTCGTTATGATTATCAATAAAATATTTATTTATATTTGTGTTATGGGTATATTTATTTCGTTATGATTATCAATAAAATATTAATTTATATTTGTGTTATGGGTATATTTATTTCATTATGATTACCAATAAAAGATTTATTTATATTTGTGTTGTGTTTCACTTAGGATTGGAAAATTGCAAGTGTTCCATTTCTTTGAATTTCATTCAAACTTAACAACGATTGAATGAAAATCGAAGAATATTTTGATATAATATTACGGATCAGATAAAAACATTAAAATTTTTTTTTTTGATCAAAAGAGGATTTTTTTAAATAGCCAGATAATTATTTTAACCACATTTCTCACTTCTAACCCCTTGCATCACTACATGCCTACGTATTATGCCTTCATTGTATCATTACATAGTAGTTTTAGTGCATTAGTTAAGGCATACATTATTTAGCCTTGAAATTAAACCACCACGTTAAAATAATTAATCAATATGAGACTTCACTATATTTATTACTAATCGATTTTAATTTTTTAAATTTTCTTTTAAATATTTCTAAGCGGCAAAGTTTAAAGAGTTATTTTTTTCACGTATAAAATAAACTGAATATTTTTTATATTGTGAATATATTTATTTTAACAATAAAATAAACAAAAGACCTTATTAGGTACCGAATCTCTAAAATATTTTTAAAACAGGTTTCAAATACGTGGATGCTACGGAAATATTAATTATCATGGTCCATATCAATAATAATAATAATGCATTTATTCCAAAATGATCAGGTTTTTTTTATGAAGACCTGATTCGCTATAAAAATAATACATTTAAGTTACGAAATATTATTTATGTTATGAAAAAGAAAACCAAGGAAAATATGAATAAATTAAAAGTTCACACATATATATAAATATAAACAAAATGCCACATATATAAATACTTCAGTCACGGCCATTCTGTAGGCATTGCCATTCTCTGGTCAGGGAACCAGCTTTCCATGAGAGCGCCGCTTGCACCAGAGAGTTAGTGCTGAGCTCCAGCCGTAGCTTTACGCTCGCAACTCGATGTCTCAGAAGGGGAACGAATCCATGTATATGGCCATCGGTAAACATTGTAGATGCGCTGCAATAATGCGCCAATCCGAACAGTATTCTGTATGAATTGTTGTACTGAATAATTCTTGGAAACTATTCGTTTATTTTTTATGAAGCAGCATGAATTTTTCGGAGAAATTTGGGGTTAGATTTTAATGTTTTAAATGAGTTTGTCAGAATGACGCGGAGTATTTGCGTGAGCTATTTGGCAATCTAGTTGCGCGCTTTAGAATGAACCCTGTTCTGAACTCAACCTCTCGCTGGATCTATTCACAAACACATAAAATGCCAAATCCTGTTTCCCGCTGGATCGTCGTTACTTTTCCCAATACAGTATTTATATAATTGCTTCATTAATCATGATAATCTAAGACAAGGATTAAGCTCTCACGAGATTCTTTGGAGACATCTCTCAACTTTCATAGTCCACCAGAACAGAGCACCACCACTTGGCGCCAAAAGTTAAATTAATTATAAAAGATGACGTTTTGTTATCATCGCGTACCTTAATTATATTTAATTAAACAAAAAATAATATACACTTTTATTAAATTGCATTAAAATATTTGTATTTAGATTAGCCCAGAAAAAAATATTAATGATTTAAATGACGAAGTAAAAATGAAAGAAGTATTATTATTTTCAAACTAAGCTAAAGCGCTAATACTGTGGAAATATGACTATCTTCGATGGTCACTAGCTGGTGTAAGCCCCTAACCTTTGATTACAAAATCTCAAACAAAAGTTAAAAATGTTCCTATGGCGCATGTGCACGCATGAGCAGTGGCGTAACTACAAAAATTGGGCTACAATGCAGAATGTAAGAAGGGTCCATTAACTAAGCACTGTAGGTATATAAGATATACGATATAAGAATAGTAAAAATAAAATTAGTCTCTCATCTCCCACAATATTCGCACTTAAACAAAAAAAAAGTTTTTTTAGGCAATAAATATGCACTTGCAATTTAAAAAATACTTTCTTCACTTTACAGCGAAGTTCTGGTCCTTAATCCTACACATTAACGGGGTACTCCTACTGTTGATAATATTTTCATATGTTGACTAATGTTTTAGCGGGTTACAACTTTTTAAACTGTATTATTCCATTACTTACTGTGGTAAATTTTAAAGATTATCGGTCCACATGGAAAGGTATCGGTACTCGAAAAAATATGGATGTCGAATGGATTGTAGGTCGCGAACTTTTAGAGCCCTTATCTAACGTGGGCTCCAATGCACCTCATTCACTACATTGGATTAGTTACGCCACTGCTCATGAGACTTCTCTCGGGGATTCGCCAAGAATTTATTGTAAAGGACAGTTCAGAGTTGAGCGCGGAGCAAGCTATGATTTCTTACCTATTATATTTTGTATGCAAAGTAGAATAACGCAACTGGTACGTACCAACTTTTATTGATAAATCTTATGAGACGAAAGATCAAAGTCTTGCGCAAGTACCATAATTCTTACTCGAATTAAATATATACACAAAATTAATGTACTATAACTTTACTACCTCAATTGTATTATATAATACATACTTAAATACATCAAAGCATACATTATTATATTCAAGAATTTTGTTACCTCAGATTGAATTAAAGTCATTCGAATATCAAAATCAATCTTCGAACTAAATATAACAATTAACAAATTTTCTTTGTGGCCTTCTACGATTTCATACTCCAATACAATATATTTGACCCAGCGACAATTAAATTGGTACAATTATGTTAATTCCTATATTGCCATGTGAGGTATATTATCAAAAACAGACATGTCCAATTTTTATGGTTTTTGAGTTAAGTATGTACAAATATAAAGAAAATTAAAGTCTACAAGACTAGCATATCGAAATTAGACAAATATCATTAAATTTCGTATAAAAACGCTATTAAAATTTGTTTGTTACTTCAACCGCAGACATGTCCAATAAATAATTCATTAAAACCTAGATAAATATGTTTTCAGCCAATAAGACGATAGCATTTGATAATGTGACTTGTGATTATTGGTATTTTTCAATATGATTCCAAGTGTGATATTTTTAAAAAAATTTTAAAACAGGTTAAGTCTGTTTTTGATTCTGGACCTCACCCATTAATATAACAGGGAACCAAAAGTTTCTTTTGGCTTCGATATTTTTATATATGGTGTGGAGTTTTTTAAACCCACCACAACAAGGAATGAAATTATAAAATTTAAAAATATAATTTCTCATGTACACATGAAAACATTATCGATGTATAAAGAACTACCCCGTTAATATGTCTGGTTACGAACGCTGCAAATCGAAAATATGCATATTATATATCAAAAACATACATACACTTTAAATTTTTTTTTTTAAAAATAAACATATTTTAGTAATCAGGAAATGAATACTATACTACTTTTCATACAATTAATAATACGTAATTATTTTTATAGGGGGCTAATTTACAGGAAGCGCTTTTTTCATCTTGGATCGGGGCCCAATTTTTGTTGTTACGCCACTGCTTTGATCACTGTATATTTTTTCTCTTCTCACTAATATTTTTGTCCTAAAACGATGTCTTCCGTCACAAAGTGATATACAGTGTGGGAAAATAATAAATTTAAAGACACTAAGAATTTACATATTTTGATTAAATATCTAATTTTTTAACAATAAAAACATTCGCTTATTCCGCTAGGTGGCGGTGCTGTTGCCGTCGACTAGTTGACGTCTTGTACCAATAAAGTAGGGAATCAAATAGCGCCATCTACAAGTTTGATTTCAGAACACCTGCTAGGTTTGCGTCACCGATAAAATGGTTTTAGAATCAATCTTGCCAACAGATGATTCCGTTATTGTTTTCATTTTAAATATTAGGTATTACAATAAATATATATTTATTTTAACTATTTATTTTTTAACAAAATTATTTTTCTTCTAATACCTAATAAATATTTAGACATTTTTTAGCAATTTTAATATAGCATTATTATCATTTAGCCATTTTGTCAAACCACTTCTGAAATTTACCACTCCTTCGGTTCTCCGCTAAATCTTCACCATATAACACATGATACCTAATTTCATGATTTTACTTTTTTTATCTTCATACCAATTGAAAGTTTTTGAAATTTTATATTTTAAATAAAAAATATGATGAATAGAATTTTTTTAAATCTTTACCCGCTTATTTTTTCCGATAGTTTTATAAATTCAATAGCATATTTTTAAAACAAATACTTTAATACTAATTGTTAATAATGTCATACTTAAAGATGGTAAGCACTACATAAACTTGGTGAACGTTAACGTAGACCATTATTTATCCCAGTAATAAATTAAATATACCCTACCTACCTACTGAAAGGCATAAGTTCTATTTTTATTTTTATGTAATTTTACTTTTTGAATTTGAATAAAAAATGTTTCTCGTATGATGATATTTTTGGATAAAACTTACTTAGATTTTCTATGATTTAATTATATTGTTGATAGCTGAGAAATATTCAGTCGACTCTATTATATTATGATACTCAATGATTTTTTAAAATTATTTTAAATAAATTATTTTTTTAGCAGATTCGTAAAAATTATATCAATCTTTATGTTAATTTATGAAATGATTTTTTTTCTTCTAATTAATTTGTGTAGCTTTTACTACACAACTTTTTATGAATCCTGAATATAATCCTTAATTTATTTTTCCATCGGAACAACTTTAATTTTTTTATCACAATTTGTCGAATTTGCCCAAAATTAAACTAAAACAACAATTACGAAACTTTTAGGACCAATATTTTGGAGTAATTTCGGAGCACCAAAGTATAAAATATGAGACACTCCATGTTTTGCTTTTACTCATATTATAATCATAATAATAAAATTGCTTTACATCAATTTGTTATTGTTATGTAAAATCAAATCTTGCATTATTATTTACGTTACTTTTTGTTAAAAGATTCCATACTTATCTTACATTATCTATATTTGTTCTTTCGTGATTGAAATTTTGGCTCGGAATTGGATTCACTAGTCGGAACCAAATATTTTTTTAGATTTCGTTTATGTGCTGTGCCGCTTTTTTAAAAATACAACGTAGTAAAAGAGACCGAAAATCTACTACCACAATTCTGTTAAAAAATTATATGTGTGTAAAAGTATACCTAAGAATATGTTTAGTTCCTTTTTTAAAACATAATTATATTTTAACATGATGTTTTCATTGTTGCAGATCCTCGACAGATGAGTTGAAGAGTGAAACTGAGTCAAACAACGTTCAAATTTCGGTACGGAGTGATAAAGCCAATAATTCACCAGCTATCGGTGAATCGATCAAAATGGTCGCCAATCAACTATTACAAGGAAATAAAACACCACCACCAACTACTTCTGGTCAGGGGGGAATCGTAGAAGACGTTCGCACTCCTCCAAAAATGAAAAATCAACAAAGCCAAAAAAATAAAGTAATCAAACCTCTAAATAATCCACCTGTAGTTGAGACGATTGAAAATTCACATGCCGGTGTGGCCATACCGATGAATCCCGATGATATGAATAAGGCAGTTTTAAACACCGATCAAACACTCAAAAATCATATTAAAGAATCATCAACATCCGATGAAGGCTTATCAACCTGGATTTTACTGAGTGGAAGTCCAACTACCGCTGGTCCAAAAACGGAATATAAAAAAGTAGATGAAAACAAAAATAAATCAGAAGATCCCATTGAAAAAGAAAATAAAAGACATCCTCAAAATAATAAGGCCAAACCTAAAATACCTGCAAAACCCACAAGGTCTCCTTCCGTTATAACAGTGAAACCAACTTTTATTAGAAAACCTGTTGCCATTGGGAGTTCCAATAAATCCGACCTCATAGCCGGTGGATCTGCGGTTAATGAAAATGTTATGAATAAAATAAAAGCTTCAGTCCTGGCAAGTATACAGAAAAACAAAATAGCGGCATTAAATAAAACAATAACCCCAACGACGCCTACTTCTGTAGTATTATTAATAAGTAGCAAAAAAGAAATAACGGAGGTGACTACTGAATCACACATTATATCCACAAAAGCACCATCAGTGATTAAAAAAACTGAAAATAAACCAATAAAAACATCAATTATATCAATTATCAAGCACCAGGATTCCAACAAATCATCAGAATTACTAGAATCAAGAGAAGAAACTAACGATTCAAGTATAGAATCTAAGCATGCTGAGATAGAACTGGAAGTTAGTACTCCGCCTCCTTCAACGACTAAAAAACCGAAACGAACATCGAATAAGAGGAAAAAAAATAAAAACAGGCATAGAAAGCCTGTTTCTACCACAATTAAACCCGAAGAAATTACTCCAGAATCCAAAATTCGCAAAAACGAAACAAAAGTTGCAACCAAAATTAGTCAAAAGGATAAACCTATAACAACACAAATATATAATTATCTTTCTAGAGAAGTTATGCCGACTGTCGGAGTTGGATTAGTGAGCTTAGCAGGAATTGTTGGTTTAGCGAGTTACCTGTTTTATCCATTTGGTGGAATCGTGCGCAGGACGTATAATGTAAATGACAGAAAAGATGATTTATATCAACAAAATGGTGAACTTTATGCTGGTGAAGGTGGTCAAAGAGAAGAAGAAATGTTAGGTTCACTGTTCCCTGAAACTCCAGTTGAAACACATAACAAGATTAAGAATAAGATGCAAGCTGTAAACATAAATCCATACGCCGCGCAAACCCCATTTACATATCCCCAAGCGAAGCCGACTCAACCAAATCCTGACGCAAATATTCGCTACCGAAATGTGGCGTACGGTTCAGATTCAAACAGTTTTGTTTCGAGTGACCGTGTTGGACAGCAAAATGAAGATACTGTTCACGGTTCTGCATACTCGGAGCACATACGGTACAATACGCATTCAGCAGATCAAAATGACAGATTTTCTCCATATCCACAACCTCAACCAGTATATACGTCACCGGATCTGCAAACTGAAAACCCTGGATTCATATCTGATCAACAGTCGTACGGTATTCAAAATAATATTCCCGATCCTGTGTATCAATATGGTCATGCCATGAGATATAGTCAAGAACTGATAATGGAAACTACAAAATCCCCAATTCAAGAAACACTTCACCTTGGTTCTGAAGACGTTATTGAACAACAGAAAGAAACAGGATATACTGTAGATGCAATGGGAATGGACGATAATAAACAGCCTCAATTTGTTGTTGGGAATGTACCAAAAGAGCTTATTCAGGCTGTTACGCCCATTTCAGTTCCTGAGCACGGTCCACGGAATTTAAGAAGACGAAAACGAAATATTATAATTCAGCAACATGACGTTGAAATACAAAGTGCTGCTGATTCACTTAAAGAAATTTTGGGAGCGTCGCGTGATGATAATCGAGCAATTTCTGATTTAACTGATGAATTAAACAAAAAGGCGGATAAATCTTACAAGAGGTATTTTCCAGAATCATCGCAAAACGATGAATTATCACCCCAAAAAAAAATTTCAGTAATATATGATAAATTTTCTAAAAACATAACTACAGAAGATAAAAACTATAAAGAAAGAGATACCTCAAAAGAAAAACAAAGTATTTTGAAAGAAAACTGGATTAAACACAATAAAAAACCACTAAGAATTAGTGGTGAAACTTCTGAAGAAACGTTAAAAGTAGACTACCCAAATTTGATAAATTTGGGTTCTGAAAATCCAGAAAAACAAGAAACGGAAAATATTGTAAATCAAGAATACAATCCTAAATTTGAAACCTCCTTGGAAAATATAAAGCTAGAACAATTCACAAATACAGAAACATCTGAAAAAAATTTTGAAATGCCAGAAAAACCCATAGATGAAAAAGATATGCACGCCATCTCTAAAGACGTTGTCAAACCAAAAAGTGATTCAGTAGAAAATGATAAGATTAACCATTTAAAAACAAAAATGAAAGCATTTAGTTTTACAGAAAAAGAAATAATGAAAGACGAGAAACATTCGCAAACAATAAAACATCAAATAATTGACTTTCATGAATTTACTAATGATGCTTCACCTGAAATAATAATGGCTGTTCCATATCAAAAGGTGGTGAAAAAAAGTTCCGAAGAAAACACACCTAGTTCTGAAATAAACACAAAACTAAATAACACCTCTCAACCGGATATTTCCTTACACAAAATTAATTACAACATTTCAACGAATACTTTTGTAGACCAAGTTATTCCACCATCGACTTCAAATAAAAATGCTGCTACACAGTTTATTGATCTGAACGATCAAACTAGCCAAGAAGAGCCTTCATCGGAAGAAATGCAAGTGAACGTCACGAATCCTGCTGAAACTTCCACCAAGCCTACCGTATATAACGCAGCAGACTCCACTCCAAGTCCTCCAGAACCTTTCTCATTGATCAACTTCTTGAAAAGTTTGCTCGACTTTAAACTTAGATTAGGTATAAATGTGTTACAAACCACTTCAGAAAAGTTAGCAAGATATTTACAGGACGTTGAAAAATCTTTTCAAGTAAAACCGGCGTACACGGAGAATTCTTATCGCCAGTTTCGCTTTTATTAAAATTCTAAGACATTCGTGATTTCTTAAATTTTACAATAGAAATTTAAAGGCTCAAAGATTACTCTTAAGGGAAAAAAATATTTTACTTATATTTTTAAAAAGGTGTATAAAATGCAATGAAATAAGTACACCTATATTTAACATATGTCTTTTATTGAACTTCTTTCTCAAGATTTCTGGGAGACACGTGGAATACCTACCTTACTTTGTACTTAGGATAGCTTTTGAAATAAGATATATATTATATTTTCAAAAATATAATTTCAGGATGATTTTCTCGAAAAAACAAAAATATTGAGAAAAACCTGCTGTTCTTGTATTATTAGTATTCCAATCAAATATTGTATAATTTATTATTATAATATTTTTTTGGAAACATTTATAAGCACACATAATTGTAATATATAGAAATAATTGTATATGTAAATATTTATTTTTAGATGAAAAAATGTATTATAAACTTTTTAAATAAACTTATTATTATAAAAATGTTTTAATATTTAATCGTGTTTTGTTTTTAATTATTCAGGTACACAATAAACTTGTAATGCCTTTAATTAGATGGATCATTCTACCGAGTTTTAATATTTATTTTTTGTGATATTTATGAAAATATTAATAATAATAATAATTAATAAGAGAAGTATTTATTTTTGTTTATGCAAATTTCGTTTATTGTTTCGATTATTTTAATCTCCTTGCCTCCATGACAAATAAACAAGACGTTCATATTTTTAAATTATATAAATAAAGGAGCGAATACTAGTTATTAAGAATTGAAATCTTTAATAAAATATATATTTAGGAACAATACATTTTACATAATTTTAAATCATGTACAAAAAATTAATTCATTTAAAAATAAATACTCTCTACGCTATTTATGTAAAAATAAATTACTAAAGTACAACTCAAATCTTAATGGATACAATAAATAATTAGTTATAAATAATGTGTTATTTTTAAAGTATGAATGTAGTCAGAAATAGCTCATTCAAGTCAAAGAGATCTTTGGAGTGTCGATTCAAAATCAAGGTGTGGATGCTGAGTTACGTTAGCAAAGTTTGTAGAACGCTTAAAGTATGTTTTGATTACGCTACGTTTCTTCCGTCCTAGCACCATAGGCATTATCATAGCGACAGTGGCTGGGACCAAACCGGCGCCAACTGCAGCCATCACAGCTGAACTGTCCGGAGTGGCGTTCGTCGCCAGGACTCTTCTTATCTTCTTTGGGCGCAAATTATTGATTGTTGAATTATTGTTTTTGTGAGATCTTTGAAAAAGCTTCCTTGACTCATCGACTGATTGAAATGAGGGTTCAACCTCAAGCATGCCTCCGTGAGAAAGAGTCATATTCTCCTTGGAACCGTTTACAGCGGGCAATACCGTCAATCTGACAGATCTGTGCGATATGATAGCATTGGGGGTAATTGATAAAGAACGCTGTCGATTTTTAGGAATTTTGTACCCTTTCGTTGTTGAAAGTAATACCCACTGTCCATTACCGTTAGATGGATGCGATAATGGATGTTCAGAACTAATATCGTCTCCGTACACTACCTCAGTAGGCCTACGAATATTTTTTAGTTCGTAAGAATTTCCAGCTGTTGGAAAATCTCCAGGCCTTCCGTCCGTTATTATACCTCCTTGATCGTAATATTTATTTGATGTTCTACGGTTTTCGTCGTCATAATAGTTGTGTTGATGATTATGATCGCAGTCTGGACGGTGCTGCGGCCTGTGTCCAGACTCTGGCGGATATTGAGCTGGGCCGTTATTGGTCGGTTTATCCCACGAAGGTCTAGAAGGGGTTTCTACTGGCCAGTCATTATCACTTTGAGATATTCCATAGTTTGGTTTGTTTCCATATGCTCCCGGTTGGTGAGTATGATGAAATGAGTTTATAGGTTTTGATTCGTAACTAGTTTCTAAATCAGGTTTTCCGTAGTTGGGTGAAAACCTATCTGAAAACTGCGGTGAATCGTTATCGCCGCCGTAAGAATTAAAATTATTATTTGGTTTACTTATTTTGAACGTGTTCGCTTGCCACTTGGATATTTTACTTCTTGTCCACGGAACAGCCTCCAGCGCAACCCAACCCTCCCTGTCATCGTATGGATGTTTATGTTTCTTCGTATCAATTTCTCCCCACGACGAATATCTTCTGCTATCATCTTGGTCTACTTGGAAGTCAATTTTATCCGAAATCTTCTGCTTTTCGTACGCCTTATCGGGTACAATAATTCCAACATGTTTATTTGGTGTTATTTCCATTTGTTTTAACCTATCTTTTATTTTTTGATCGGCATTTTTTATCTTCTCAGCGTATTCTTTGAGGAAGTTGTTCAACAGTTCTGGGGAGTAAACAGTTTTTTTGGTTGTGTCTGAATGTAATTCGTCACACGATGAACCAAAGCACCTCTTCGATTCCTTTTCCTTTTTTAAGAGCTGTATCGAATCATTCTCGTGAGTCGATCCCGGAACGAGGTAATCTTTACTCTTCCTCTCTGTAAAATCCTGCGCTGCATTATTGATCAAAGATGATTTTGCACTTTTTATCGGTTCGGCCTCGATAATTGTGATCGGACTAGATCCAGGAACTTCTAACTTATACGTCTTCAATCCTTTGGTACCATAATATGTGTTCAAAGACCTCTCTAACTGGGACTGCGAATTTGTAAAATGCACTGTCTCACCGAACACCACGACACTGGTTAAAATAACTATTGAAATTATCATGTTTATTTTACAACACTTTAAGTGATTAAAAATTGTTTTCATCGTGCGAACTTTTACTTTAGATATTGAAAAGAAGATATCTGCATATATTGTTTAACACTCGACAATTTAATTCACATGCTTTATTGCAGTGTTAATCGAAAGTAAATGTAAGAGGTAAGAGTCTACACTGCTTGTTTACTTCGCGGTGTGGATTGACAGCATCTCCTCGCTCGGCTCTCTCGAGAGTTGGTGAACAACTGAGCCGCACCTCCCGCGTCCCACTGATATACTCCAGTTCTCGAGGGCTGTGAGAAAGCAATGATAATACAATTATAATGAGCACCTCCCTCTCTCTTCACGCCCCCTTCCTTCGTCGCACTATCCGCTCTTCCTCCGCGGTCCGCGGAGATGCGCGACCAATTTTTCCAACGTTCTAATTTCAAAAGGCGACGGCTCGCATCGGCTTCGTCGACTTGGTCGAATAAATGGAGTGTTGCAAAGTTGCAACGCTAAACAATATATACGATAATATGTTAATTCATTACACGTCTAAAAAAACGATAATAGCTAAAAAAAATTAAAACTGAATAGTATAAGTATTCCTTTAGACATAATGTAGTGCCTTCTAATAACTGATAATAGTTTTAATAGACTAAAAATAAAAATAAACTATTACTAACAACGAAAACTCAATTTGCTAGGTTATCCACGGATCACACAGAGTGGCAGTAAACATTGGTAAACAGTAACCTATTTAAGTCGTTTATATGCTTTCTATGGCATTTTATATCGAGAGAAGGTTGAACCAACTGATATAAATCGTCCCGATTATGGGTGTTATTATTTTTCATATTTATTTATTATCAACTATTAACATATTCTGAAAATTTTTTTTTTTTTTTCAAACATTCACGTTCCCTCAACTAAGGGTTAAATCGGTTTGACTATTATCTGATTTAAGATCACGCGAAACTTTGAGTTTCATCATTTCATTAAATTGATTTGTTTTATAAGACGTGTCCACGTGGAATGAGACACAATGAGATAAGTCTCAGATTTTGCACTGGAGATGAACTCAGAGATCACCGCTTGAGATTTATAGGGCCGACTCGTATATACGGCATTTGATTTGATAATGAGACTCGACACGTGCACACACACATCTTCTAGAACTGATTCTGAAAAATTAAGGTATTAAGTTATAAACATTTATTCTGTTTTAACTGTTGCAGAGAATCATCAATATGGATAATAACACTGTTATAACTCCACTCGAGGGCCAAACGTCAATGGATTGACATTTGACGTTTGGCATACAAATGAATGAAACGCGAAATAAATTGCGATGCTCGAATCTCTGAGAGCATAATCCATATCTTAGAGATTGCCTCGAAACGAAAACCTCATATAAATCTCAACCGTGTACACGGGCCAACACAGTAGGCACAACTAGGTATATGCAAGTTTTTTATATTATATATGCTGAAAAATTTATATAT
Organism: Eubasilissa splendida; assembly: GCA_031772225.1. Classification (NCBI taxonomy): domain Eukaryota; kingdom Metazoa; phylum Arthropoda; class Insecta; order Trichoptera; family Phryganeidae; genus Eubasilissa; species Eubasilissa splendida. The sequence continues at coordinate 15,811,517 of CM062859.1, read as the reverse complement.
TTGTACTGATAGCTGATTTAGGCTTAGTTTGTTTTGCCATTTTACCATGAATAGACTTATGCCTGAACAACATAATTTTTAAATTTTTTTTTTCGAAAATCGTGGTTCAGTTCATGAAACGTTCTGTACGCTATGTACATTTTACTGTCGACGTTATCGTCCATTCGAGCAAGTAATCGAATAATCATAGATCATTTTCACACCATACTCTAAATGATAATACGCATCCGCAGGGATGTCGTACAGTCGAAGAAGCTGTTTCTGCAGTGGGCTAGTGGATTCATTGATCCATATTTTTTTTAAAATGATGCCATAATTATTGACTTTTTCGTTCCCCAATTGAATGGTATTAATATAGAAAAGTTATGGTTTCAACAAGATGGCGCAATATACGATACAGCGCGCACCATAATCAATTTATTGAACGAAACATTCGATGAGCGCATAATTTTGCGTAATGGACCTGTGAAATGGCCTCCAAGATCGTGACCTTTTGATAATGTTCTGTGAGGATATATGAAGTCGTTAGTCTACGCCGATAAACCAGAGACGATAGTCGACTTGAAAGCCAACATTTGTCGCGTTAATGCCGATATACGACCCCAGCTGCTCTAAAAAGTGGTCGAAAATTGAACTTCCAGATTGCGCTTTATTCGAACCAGCCGCGGCGGCGCCCATATGCGCGAAATCGTATTAAAACACTAATGGCATAAAATTATCTTTCCAATGAAGACAACCATGGCCATTACTACGTTTTTTAAGTGTTTTTTTTCTTTTTAATGTTCAATACCTCTAAAAAAATCACCTTCCATTATAAATTATTTGTATTCAAGTATTACAATCTGATAAGAAATATAATCGGTTGACGTTTCATGTCATTGATTACTTATTCTCTGGACTGTGTGTAAATTAATAATTATTGTAACTGCTTTACCTATTTTTGTTATATTTTCTGCTGGAAGATAAATTAATGTTTTCAAAGAAATCGTTCATCTAGAAAATGCTGTGACAAGAAAGAACGAACAATGAAGGAATATAAATAATTTAATAGGTATGCCCATTGTTAAGCCACATTGTTAGTGTTCAACTTAAGACAATGAGAATTAAATACCTCATTCGAAATGTTGTGGTACATATATGGTATTATGATATACCACGATTTTGTTAACCTCAGGGGCGATCAATGTCGGTCATCAAAAAATACTTTTTTACATGTAACACAACTATACTTACATATAACACAACTATACTTACATGTAACACAACTGTACTTACATTTCAAGACTTTAAAGTAGAACCATATTCAAAATAACTTGGTTAAGTACGTTGAGTTTGGATCACCTTGTCTACTAGTTTACCGTCGTTTTCTTACATTTTTGTGTTGTAATATAGGCCGTGGTAGAATCCTGGATTTGTATATAACTGTTTTTTTTAATATTTTTATTTTCAATGCTAAACATATCTCGCAGGAAGCAAAACTTGTCAAGCTAGAGAATATTATTCTAAAATATTAGAAATAAATCATTATCGTCATCATCATAACGTTCCCTTATCCCAAGAGGATCCCCCAAAGTCTCAAATGTGCTTCCATTTTCCTTTATCTTGCTCTACTTGATAAACAATGTACTTGTTGACTAATCAAGATCCTATCAGTCTTCATACTATCATTCCTCTCCACCATAAATACAAGCGTTACGGTGTGTATACTAACACTCGCGTAAAGGTTTATTATGTATAAGTGGGTTAACGAAAGATTGATTAATAAGCGTAAGTGGTTTAAAGCGGAGTGAAGCGACGGTATTTATCTATACAAACATTCCAAGCACACTGAACTTGCTGCAGTTTATAGATTTTTAATCACTGTGACATCTTCTTTCTTTCTTGTGCTTAGGGATAAAGAAATGTAAGAAAAAGAAGGATATACGAAGATTAAAATTTCGGTAAATAGCGAACTGAATGTATGCATGAGGCAACAAGTCAAACGCCAATAAACTTAATAGATTTTAAATATTTTTTAAACGGCGCTAACACCCAGCTTAGCTGAAATACCACAGAAATGACTAACAAGAAGTTCTAGACATAAATGAATTATAAATAATTCACGTAAATTAAAATTATTTAACATATTATTAACATATTCTTATCGTAACGCAGGCTGATGGTTAAACCCACCTGATATTTGTCGGCTACATTTATAAAGAGCAGAGGTTTACAATCAGCAATCTATCTTTGACATTGTATTTATTTAAATAATTTTTGTGATCATTCCACTTTATTTTGAATATCCATGGCAATGGTTTACTTTAAACGTGATTAATTTAGAGGTTTATTAGACAATACCTGTTTAATTTTATTTTTAGTTTAAATAGTGATAGTCGAGTACGTTAATTATGCTAAAGCGATTTACATACAGTAGAGGCAACATAGATACATTTTCATGCAAACGCTTGAACGTGAAACCTTTACATAAAAATTAATGATAATGGTTTAGATATGTGTTCATTTCTGCTAAAGAGATGGTAATTTTGTAACAAGATTTTTTTCTAATTATATGAACACAAATGTATCTTTAACTAACGCCTTTAAATAGTTTATTTTCGATGATCTGATTAATATGTTTGTAGTTTCAGTACATAATAATAATGTATTTTTATTTATTATCTTTGTTTTATTAACCACTATTGAAAAAGTGAGTTTAAATACATCTATCGGTTTTGAAAAATATCATTTTCTTCTTCAGGATGTCATAACTAACTAAAACATATATTATTGTTTCTTTGCCAGAATCTATTTAAAAAAAAAAAATTTTTTTAGTACCTAACTCAAATCATTACTTAATACAAATTTACTCGAATAATTTTTAGGAAAATTTTTTAGAATGGGACTCGTAGTTAAATTTAGTTGGTTGTTTATAATTTTTAATAAAACAAAGATAATAAATAAAAATATGAATTTTAACCACAAAGTTAATATTGCTAATTTTAAAAGTATAATAATAATGTGTTTATTCCAGCGTGATCAGGTTTTTTTTTAAACCCGATTCGCTATAAAGATAATACGTATTATGCTATACATTAAAGGTTATGAAATAAATATAATGCTATGAAAAAGAAAAATATTAATAAATAAAAATATATATATTTTTTTTAAAAAGTTAATAAAAACTAAAAATAAAGATAATCATTCAAATTAGTAAAAAGTATTTAATTTATTTAACGAACAAGTAATAACAGTTTTCTCTGTCATCAAGAGTATTAAGACCATAATGTTAACATCTCATAATAATAATTTATGTAAAGAGATGACATTAGGTACATTAATTGAATTTAACGTATTATTTATATACGATTTGTTGTTGCAATCTTAATGATTTGGACGTGATTCTATATTAGTGTTATTACCTAACGTAAATAATTTACTAATGTTGTCATTTTTAAAAAGCTCAAGTCTCGGAATAAATGCGAATAATTATTATTCATTTTTATTGTGAAGTTGTAATTTCAGAACATAGTCCTATGGTTTTTATTAATACAAATTAAATAAATAAATTAGAAAGATATACAGAAAAAAAGAGTTTCAGGTTCGAATTTCTTTCGACAAATAGATTTTTTCTGTTTATCTTTCAAATTGATTCATTTAATTTGTTTAAGGAAAAATTTATTTTTTGATATTTGTTTATAAAATTGTTACAAAAAATGTTGCCTTCCTTTTCTCGTAAACTTATTGCTCAGCAAGAATACGATGAGACAACTTGGCAGGGTTCATGACGTTCCTGACGTATCGGTTCGTCATTAAAACAGGATGGTATCATTGCCCGAAGACCACTAAAATGATAGCTTTAATGAATGAATGAATAAATATTACTTAGAAGCCTCTTGGGCGATGTTTAATGAGAAAATCTAACAAAACAATCATGGCTAATAATCTTACAGATTAACATGAGCTTATATATTAAATAATTTATATATATATACAAGGGTTATTGGTTACATAATAGTGGTCTCAAAAAAACATGCTCTCAAATATGGTTGATCTCGGTTAACGGTTTCCACTAAAAATAAATGCGGTTGAAATCCATAGGCGACTTACCCGGGGAGGTGGCGCGGTTCGGCCTTTGGCCATATAGGCGAGGTGTGACGGTCGGCGGAGTTCCGCGCAGCAGGCACAGCCGTGATGAAAATATCCCAATGTGAATTTTGGACACGAATGCTGGGTTTTTGATTTTTGGTGGGAATTTTGGACACAACGTGGTAAGCGTTGTTCTTATCAGATGGTACATGTAATGGCGAGGATATTGTGCCGGTTTTTTTTCAGTGATTTGTAAGTATCCGCGCCACCATTATATGTTGAGAGTGATCCGTATTTACGCCAAAGATACGTCTACCCATGATCCTTGACCTCGCGTCACTCGCCCGCCATCCTGTACACGGCTGCGTCCATTTTTGGGCACATAATTCACGCCTGCGCAGCAGAGCGATCGTCCAGATATCTGAACGCTGATGATTAAAAACTGATTCATAACAACCTACAAGAAAGCACTTTGTATTGACTAACCACAACAAAATTAAGTCGCAAAAATAGTCAACTGTCATCTTGGGTGATAATTTTGACCAATCATATTGCAAATTATATTTCTCATACCGGTGTAGTTTCGAATTTAATTAATTAGAACACTTTGTTAAACATTTTAAGGTAATCTACAGTTTTAATGAGTTCATTAAACTAGCTGGTTAATATAAACATCAACCCTTGTAACTAAATATAAATGCGTTCGTTGATCTGACACGTTTTAAAAAGAAACGAACACGATAAGATATGCGCTATATATAGGCGTAATATAACACGCATACCATTTGTAAATATAATTATTTTGTTATTCAGCCAAAAAAAAATCTAACGTATTTATAACGTCAGTATAACACTTCAAAGGTACTTAATTAATAGGGAAAAAAATGCACACTATTACTTTTTTATACCGAAATATTATGTTTGACGCGTTCGTTCGAGCAAGGGTAGACCGACAGGAGAAAATTATTTTTAAGAATTTACATCTTGATTTTTTATTGAACATTAAAATATGTTTGTAGACTTGCGTGCATTCTACTTTTACAATACTTTCAGAAGAGGTTTACAACATATTTTTCCAGACGAGTAGCCCGCGCACCTTAAACAATAACCACGACTAGAATAAATACCCCCATTGTCGCTGCGATGAGCGCAGGTTGTACTCGAGGCTGTACTCTCTTCTGCTCCGAAAGCGTGACGCACAAATACCCACCATTGTTTCGGTGTCATTCGCTGAGATTATCACCTGACTAATTAATAAAAAAGTTGCAGAAAAATCATCCAATAATTAATATTAAATAAACATCCCAGCACGCTGACGATCACCGAACCACAGACATAATATTTTCAGCATTATTATTGATAAAAGGTTGTCAAAACCATGAAAACATTGACAACCTAAATAAAAGTATAATAATTTTAACAGCACATACTTGTGTGTCAAGGTATTGTAGAATAATATTTTATTAAGCAAATATCAGATATCTCATAGAGACAGAGCTATTTTTTATTATATTTAATGTAAAATATACGGAAGTAAGGGGTAATTACGGGGCTTACGACCTGTCATCGGCTGGCTATATATATAACGTTCACCAATTCTCACCTCTCAATCTCCACATTCAAATACTACTACACCATCACCATCTATGGATCAAATTTGATAATCCATTTTTCCTTTTTTTAACAGCATATTTGTCGTCACTATGAGAATCTGATTTTTTTTAAATTATTTTAAAGCAATATTCTTTATCTGTAATTTTTTTTTTACATATTATACTAGAATACACTTGAAAAATCAATATTTTTTAATTATTTAAGTATTTTCTTATTTTGACCAGTATATTATATTAGCAATATTTGAATATGTCCAAGAACACACAGTTATTGGATTTTTACCTACAAATACCATATATTTTCCATTAAATATAATAAAAAATAGTTTTTTCTCTATGAGATATCTGATATTTGTTTAATAATAGTGCCTTTGTAAGTAAAAATCCGGTAATTGTGAATTCTTGAACATATTCAAATATTGCTAATATTTTATTGTTTATAAAGATCAACCAAAATAATTATAATTACTAGTCAACTTAATTTAACGTGTCACCCTTTTTCACAATGTCTTTATCGGACATAAGTTAACATATGACTATTAGCCTCTCCACTTTACGTAGGTAAGCAAGCTTTGGAAACCTCTCAATTATCTTCAAATCAAAAGTACTACACCTTAATAAGAAAGTCTTTGAGCAATGCAAACCAACTATCTATCGTCATCTAGGATTTGAAGCATGGATACTCACGGATGCCATGTTAACAAATCAAGGTGACCCGAAGTATCATGGTGAAATTTATCCAGTGAACAAAAAACAAAAGAATAGATACGTAGCCAAACCGAAGTCGAAGACGTAAGATACCGGGAGATCAATGAATTATGATATTCTCCTAAATCCATGATTTCTCGCAATTGAGATATGAATGCAAAAGTGTATTTATTGATGTTTATGAATGCTATGATTATGTATGATTTTATTTATAAAAAGTAAAAGATTTATTATTAAGGAGAATACATTCTTATTGTGAAGTTGTAATTATTCAGAACAGACAGTCTGTGATGTTTTAAATACTAATTTAATGTATTAATTATAAATATATACATATAAAATCAATTTTGTCGAAAAATATTGTTTTTGCGCTACCGGGATACGAACCTGGATCTCTATTTCCAATCCGGGTAAGTACACTACCTACTAGTAAAGAGTACGAAATTTGCGTAGAATTTCTCGAATTTCAAACTGGAAAAATGAAAGTACACTCTTAAAAAATGTAGAAATAACTCAAAAACATATATTTTAAAAAAAAAAAAAATATTCCAAACACGTAATGAAAAAATATATACCTGACATCTGAAATTCTCATGCTAATTTAAAATGTTACTTTAAATTGGTAATAAAAAATAAATCTGTACCTAGTTAATTCAGCATTACTTCCTTAACAAGATTATATATAATTTAGAGATAAATATAATATTTTTGAATCGGTTTGGTTCGTGGTCACGCGTTGAAGTTCTTTGTTGGAAGCGAATCGCTCGGGAATACTTTCGTGATTGCAATGCGATAATTTACGCCGCAGATTTTCTCTTTCACTCGAAGACTGCAATGTTTTAGATAGGAACTGGAAAATAGCAAATCAGATGAATAAATACAGGTCAAAACGGGTCGTTTCCGTCGGCGGGCCCCACAGACACTACACATTAAAAATAATTACGCCCATTATATTTGACATTTGTTGCATTCAAATGCTAAGTGTTTTAAAAGACACATTCAGAATTTTATAAATGAAGGAAAAATTGATATTACCTATTTATATTCACGCGATGATTCTTATTTGGAAAGTTACACTTTAAAAATAATTTTGGTGTCTTCATATCTAATGATCACATCAAAACTCATTGAAACTGATCACCGAAAATATAGGTATGTTCTAAAAAAAATCTATAGTAAGTCTACAATACAACCTTTTTATCAATTATCGAATTTCGTATTACACAAATTAAATGCCATCAGTGCCGGTATATGAAAAAGACAAATTGCAATAGAAAACATCAAGTGAATAGCCATTTTGTAAATTTTTCTATAACCTGATCAACCGTCAAAGAATATTAGATTTATTTAATTATTTTATAATCATGTTTTAATCCAATTATATAAAACGTGCTTGTGGTGTAGTGCTTACGATATTCACCTAGTTATCTAGTGGTCGGGCGTTCGAGCCTCGTTTCAGGAGACCATCATATTTGTCCTATTTTCATAGAAAAAATATTTACCTTAGTTTAAAAATAGTAAAAATATTGATGTGATACAAATTCCGTGTATGCATCTCTAAAAAAGCATTTTGTAGAACTGTTATTAAAATTGTCTGATTGTACAATAATACTGAGCAATATTTTACTTCGCTAATTAGAACTTTATTTGGCCGTAATAGATGTATGTAACAGGATTATTTATCGACATTTCAATTGGTTTATGCAATTATTTGCAGATTATGATAATCAAAAATTCATCTCTGAAAAATGTTTTTTATTATAATTTATTTTACAATATTATCTACAATACATATTGTAAAATATTTTACAGTACAAAAATATTCAATTGAATTTACAATTCGATTGGCATATGTAAATTTCAATTTTGTAGCATTCCAGCTCTTTATAAGAGAAAAATCGTGTACATTGAAAAAGATCGTTTACATTATATATAATGTGTCCCAAAAGCCTTTTTCATTTTGGTTCATTCGCTGTACCAACGCAACGAGCGGGAGAGGGGAGGGAGGTATGCTGATTGCTAGTGAGGGACTGTGGGATGTGTGGACTTGGGATGTGACTGGGAATTCAGTCACTATGGAGTGTGTCCTTACGTGAAATTTTCCCTGGAAAATTGATATCCCAAAGAAGTGAAATAAACCGACCTCCACGTAGCCTCGACTTGACACCAATTAAAAGAAAATATCCGAGAAGAAATGGCAGCGATCACAAAGAATACGTGCCGAGCAGTTTTCAGAAATTTTGTCCCCCGTTTAGAAGAGTGCCAGCGAAATAACGGCTCACATTTAGAAAACATAATTTTTAAGAAATAAATTTTTAGGGACAGTACTTAAATTCAAAATAAACATCGTTTTCTTAAACCCATCCATTATTTTATTACAGAATTTTTATCATTAAAAAAAATTTTGGGATATCTTGTACAATTATTTAAAAGTATCATATAGCTCTCAGACCGAGGTGAAGGGTGTAAGTTTCACTGCTAAAAACCTTAAATGACGATGAATTAATCATATTAAAATATTCTTACAGACGTACATACAATATTCTTGAATGATATCCATAAAACAAAAAATGCCCTAGAGGATTCCCAAAGTCTCATAGATAATCAAAATTATTGAAGCGGTTAAAATAACACGGGAAAGATGACTGAAGAGAACGGCAGAGTAATTAGGAAGTCTTCATCCAGCCGTAGATTAACAGTGACTAATGATGATGATAATGTTGATTATGATGATGATGATACCGATGATATAATTATTATAATATCGAAACTACATACAAAATGCAGCATAAAACAATTTAAATGAATATTTTCCTAAAATGTATTAAATGGAATGAGTTAAAAACTTTCGAATAGTCACGTATACTTACTTAAGTAATGCATTTTTATTTATCTTATTAATTGCTGATATTGTTATAAAAAATTAAAGAATAAAAATAATGTATTACGCTCTATGCAGTGGAGGAGTGCAGACGTCCAACAACAGACCAGTGCAACAAACCGTATACTTGCGAAGTGACATAACATTACGCGCGCACGCCCGGTATGTAATAATTGGGTGGGGAGGAGCATACAATAACTTAATGAACTCAGCAAGTAATATTTAAAAAAATATGATATTACACTTTTTGCAAAATTCCCAGTTCCCAAAATAGAAAACATTTACAAAAAATCTCAATCAATCAATTACTTAAAGAAAATAACACTATAAAATTTGAAACAAGCATTAAGGTTTAAAAATAACTTTAAAATCACTAAATGTAACACCAAACACTATCAGCAAAATTTTATATACTTAGGGATGAAAAACTTCAATATTCTTCCTACACAAATTAAATAAATAAAAGAAATTAAATAAACACATCAGATGCACACAAATAAACAATAAATAGTTATAGACTACAAATGTATAACTCTCTATATAAAAATATTAGTGTATCTCTCTCTCTAAGCACAAGAGGTAAGCGAATAAAAAAATGTAATTTTAATAATGTACAATACTTAATTAATAACTCATATTATAAAAAAATTGTAAAAATTTCAAATAAATAAATATATATATATAATGTGGTGTGTATTTTCACTCAATATGTACATTAGAGTGTATCAATTTTAGAAATTTTATTTTTTCTCAGCATACTTAACTTTCACTTACTCTAAAAACACTCTAAAACTCACTAAAAAGTAACTATAAGAACGTTGAAAGATGTGCAGCACGCGACAACATTAGAGAAATTGAAAAAACTCGTTTTAACAGAAGTCAAATCCTAAACATAGGTACCCATTATTATTTTCACGCGATGTTTGACGTTTCATGGTTCCGTGACTTCCATTCCACTTTATGAAGCGAAGGTGTTCAACAAGAACAGCGGCCGTGGCAACTTGACACATATTCTACATCTATGGAGATGATTCCATTAATTCTCAAAACTAAATTGAGGATGTGCAAAATGTTCTATTTTAATTAGTTATGCTTTTGGATACGGACACGTGACGAAAATTAATCAGTACCTGCTGTGTCAGGCGAATCATTCGTTAAATATTACCTACTAATAGGTAGTTGTGTAATATGTGGGGCGGGACCCATACAGACGATGCAAGTAGCAGAAATCAATGTTCCATCTAATGTGTGCGGAGTGTGCGGAGCATGCCCACACAAAAAATATAGCGCGCACAATTTTTTTTATGAAGACTTCTTCGTCATGTGTCGCCTTCCACCGAATTAATAATTATAATGCCAAAATAACACATTTACCAAAAACATACATAACTTTTTTTATTTATAGAGTTATACTATATGTAGCTCCAATATACTCCATAAAAGTACATTAAAATATAAGTTAATATTCCGAAAATGATAATATTAGTAGATAAGTACATCACAATTTATATGATGACTTGTACAATGACTTTGCACATATCTCAGTATAGGCTGAATAATAAATCAAACTTATTCAATATCATTAAAGGTAATTTAATACATTAAAATCTTTGATAATTTTATCCAGAACAAAATCATTTTTGGTTTATAGGAATAGTATTATTTTTCGATCACTTCTGATTTTATAATTAATTGTGTTGGAGAGAGTGAGTCTAAAGGAAGCTAGATGCAGTTGAGTTTGACCGCCGGCAAAATTTAATTTCCAAAGTCACGTCGCCAGTCAAGAAAGTTGGAGTTTATTAGATACGAGATGTAGCAATTTTCGTCCGGTCTGCCTATGCATTGTCAGCCATATCTGGGTCACGATAGAACTGATGAGAGGAGGGAGTTATTGTGATGATTAAGGGAATGTAGGGAAGATGGACACAAAAAAAACGTTATTTTAATATTAAATCAGTAATTTTTAATTTAAGCATTTGACTTACGATAATATAATTGCTTTGAGACAGACAAAGGCGCGAATTTTCAGCCGGTGAAGAAATTTGTACCATTCAAATCTTTCTCTTTTAAAGCTTAAATTAAAACTAGTTCACAGATAATCTGTTTTACATTATTTAAAAAACGATAAATTTCAAAAACGTCGGTAGTTACTGTTGGAAAATTATGATTAAAAAATTGAATGTAGATGAACAAAAATGTTCAAATATTCTAGAATAATTATTACGTTAATCATTTTTAAATTGAAACAGAGGCACGCATCACGTTTACATGAATATTTTTAATGTATTCTTAACTATTTAATGTATGTTGAGTCAACATACATGGCTGAGTGCCACGACATAATATTAATTGATCTGATTTAATCGCCGATTAATGGTTTAATCGGGTTTTAATTTAAATTCTAATATATTTAAGTGTAAATTATGAATCACAATAAATAAAACAGTTTTACGGCAAGAATCGCCCTTCACGTAATCCCATTACGAGAATAGAACAACACGAAGTATAAAAACCTAACTATCCAAAATAAATACAATAGAACATCTACTTGTACCATATGAAATTAACTTTTTTTTGCATTCGGTGAAATCTTTTATTTTGCATGTTATTTACTGATTCTTTAATTAATTTAATATTCGTGGCTCATCACATTATTTCATCCTTTCAATACGTACACATTATCATTGTTGTGAGTATTATCATTATTGTGAGTATTATCATTGTTGTGAGTATTATCTTTGTTGTGAGTATTATCATTGTTGTGAGTAATAATCGTTTCATTTTAATTTCCCACAAAATAAAACTCTTATACTTATTTGCTGTTTCGGAAGTAAGTTTGTAGAACTCCATAATCACACATGAAAATAAAAAAATTATACTCGTTTAATTTCCATGAAACGCATTTCACCTCAATATGACATTATCAATCTAACCATTTTAAATTAAACAACATGTATTTATATTAAATCTATTGAAAAGAGGCTGCTATATAATTTTAAGTACTTAAAATAATAATGGAAACTTTGGGGTTTTTATAAACCTGTAAAAAAACCCCTAAGAATTAATATGAATTAACTTAATTTACGTAAAATTGTATGGCTATTCTCTTCCATATATTACCTTTCATTAAAATATTATTAATATTTGAACAGAATTTTTTCATAGAATCCTGCCAAAATATAAAAACCACAAAATTTCCATTATTACCTAAAGTATTTAAAATTATATGGCTGCCCCATTTCAGTAGATTTCATATAAATATAAGTTATTGAATTTAAAATGGTTAGGTTGATAATGCCATAATAAGACGAAACGCGTCTCACGGAAATTAAACAAGTAAAACTAAAAAACAGGTGTTTTTATTTTCATATGTGTCTTATACTTATGTTAAAATTCCTTATTTCAAACTATGATAATATTCCACATTTCAAAATCCATTCACACAATTATATGAAATATACACTCTTAGATTTCTACACACGTCAAATAAACGTGCAATACATTCTGACCACGATATAAATCAACCCTCGTCGTACTGGCCAAAAATATACTACAGTATCATTAAATAAAATGCTATAAAATGAATATCATACTCATTTCGTTCAAAGCTGTCGTATTTTACCCGCGCATCCTTTTTGTCTCATTTCGTTCCACGCAAGCGGCGCTACATTTCCCGCTGGCGCGTGACGACCCGTATTTCCCATCTGCTCTACGGTCAAGATCAAGGCGACACGATCGTCACAGGCGGCGATGGACGACACGAAACGGCCGCCTCGGCTAGCTGGTCCAATTCCCCATACTTTCCATTTTCAGTTGAACATTTCGTCCGATCTGCTCGGTGAACTGTGACTCGAGTGTTTATTTAGTTGAAAATTATCAGTGCATTTCGCGGTAATACCGCCCGCCGTTCCGCCCAGTTGACTTTTTTTACTTTGCTTCGTTTGACGATCGTGGTTTTTGACAATCTGTTTGTTATTTTGTATTATTTACAAAATATACGGGGTATACAAAAAAACTACTCCGTGATATTTGGATACCTGACTAAATTACGAGTCGAAAATTTTCAAGGAATATGTGCAACTTCTGCACCGTTGCGGAAAATATTATTTTAAATATGAATTAAATATATTAATTATAAAGATATACATATAAAATCAATTTTATCTAAAAATATTGTTGTTGCGCCACCGGGATTCGAACCTGGATCTCTTTCCTAACCGGGGAAGGTGCTTTATCCAACTAAGCTTCAGCGACATTATTTTTAGCGACAATTTTCGACCCTATATGTTACCTTTTTGATATTAATACATTTAATCGTTCCATCATTTGACAGAGCCATCTACCTTATTTTTACAGAATCTCAAATACCTTTGAGTAAACTGATAGCAATAAACTGATAAAAATTGTCGCTAAAAATAATGTCGCTGTAGCTTAGTTGGATAAAGCACCTTCCCCGGTTAGGAAAGAGATCCAGGTTCGAATCCCGGTGGCGCAACAACAATATTTTTCGATAAAATTGATTTTATATGTATATCTTTATAATGAATATATTTAATTCATATTTAAAATATCACAGACCTATGTTCTAAATAATTACAACTTCACAATAAGAATGTGTTCTCCTAAAGAAAATATTATTGTTTGAAGTTTTTACAAAATCATGTTAAGCTTAACGTCTGCGTCCTTTGAAATAAATATTTGCGAAATTTATCCATTATTAATCTATATCTTTGCTTCAGGCCCTAAATCATCTAATAATAAATAGTCCGGCCGCTCGAAATTCGATTAAATATATAATTTGGAAACGATAAAATATTAAAATTAATCGAAATAATCACATAATTACGATTATTTTACTGCTTATGACATACTGGAGATTTAACACATATTCCTTGAATATTTTTAACTCGTAATTCAAGTTATCCCCCCATCAAATATTGTGGAATAGGTCTGTTACACCGTGCACATATGTGTGTCATTAAAAACAATATAATATCTAGACAATTTTTGTAAAAATGTGCTAAAATAAACGTGTATAAAAAGTCTCACTATAAATTTTGACAGTAACTTCCAATTATGAAAACTAAATTTCAATAACACTTACAATAATTAATTTACAAACAAAATATGTTAATTTATTCCAGGCTGTATTAATGGTTTTTACACGCCATCAAACCATCCGCCTGGCTATGCGAACAAAATATTCGCTCTAATCTGTTTATCATCATACGTGGTGTTCTGATGTCAACTGTCAGATCCTTGCACACATCATATACTATCTGAACTTATATTTACGATTATATTTATTAGTAAAAAAAATTCAAACAAAACTCTGACGCTATATTTCATAAAAATATTTTTATTCTAGAGATTAAAAAAATCTAAAACATGTATAAAATGAGAATACTATCAAAAGGAAGTAGCTGAAAAGTGCTCTTAGAGTTCTTCCAGATCCCACTATAGTGTATTCAAATACTTGAATAAATTTTGCGAGGATAATCAATTACATAACAGACAAGCTTCTAATTGTCATGTGATAAATTTTGTGTGAATAATAAGTTAAATAGCAAACAAATCTGAATTCATCATATGATAAATTTTAATTATCTTTGAACAACTCGTGATATTCTGCCAAAACACTTGATGATTTCAAGCATAACGGTTGTATGTCTAAATAAATCATAATTATATTCAAATTTGAACATGTCAGGTTCTATAAAAAATGATGCCTGGGAAAAAATTCTAGCTAAAATTGTATCGGTTTTATGTTCTACAAAAGAAAAACATTATTTATTTTTGTTGTTATTATTGAGAAGTGAGTTTTGTAGTAGGTACGAGTACATAATTAATTTAGTTTTAGATATAAACACACTGTGATGTCCTTGAGATTACACGGTTGTGTGTGTGTGCCACACCGCCGGCGTGTGTGCGTGCGAGGCTATAAGGGCGGCGCGCAGCAGGGCGCGACCTCTTTCTCTGCGTGTTCATCGGCTTAATCGTTTGACCTATACTAGTGATACACATTGTAATAAATTGTATCGTATTGTAATAAACGTATAATTGTCACAAAATCTATTTATTACGAGGTGTACACTGAAGACGTACTTAGAAGACAAGTACGTAACACATACGTTATCTCAAATCATATGAATTTATTTATTATTTGTATTTAATTAAATCGGATTTATTTTAAATATTCAATCAAATATATCGTGAGCAAAACAAAGCTTTAAAAAACAGTAGTAGTTTAAGGCTGTACTGTAACAACTAAAATGTTTTGTATCCGAAATAAAACATTAAAAAATAATCACACATTTGCGGTATTTCTGTGATTATCGTGGCATTGCGTGTGCGTTTAATGTGCGTTTCCACTTAAAATACCAATTTTCTTCAGCCTCCAGATACCAAAACCGTGAACTTCCAAGAACCATCATGAAAATTACGTATACTGTCATTATTTTGTGAAATTGCTGTCATGCGTATTATTGCTACGATACCCGTTACGAAAACAGTTTTTTTTTAATTTTTAGGATGGCTACTTTATGAGAAGCGAAAAATAACCATAAAGAATGTCGTTAAGGCCACGTCACTTTCTCCTAAGCTTTATTCTAAATGCCCGAAAATGAAGCTGAAAAACACTTTCCCCTACGAATGAAATCATTATAACAATGGATGTGCAATTACTTTCGCAAAAGTCACAACAATGAATGAATTAACAATTTGTGTATTCATACCGTCATTTTTTCTGTGCATCAGTATTAACTCTCTAAAGAACGTAATGAGATTAGCAATATCTTCATCTTATGTGTAATAAGATTGTTCGTTTGCATGTCTGTAATACCAATATCACCCTGATCCCCAGATGGCAACGATTTTTGTATAGCAAAATCTGTAATTATCTAGAGACTTGCACGGGTATTATTATTACTATTAAGTTCGATTCCATTATATATTTTATAAATATTCGTTTCTTATCGAATATTACCGATTGCAATAAGTTTAAAATGCGCATCGGGAAAAAAAATTATCAACATTTTCATAGATATTTTAAATATTTGTTATCAATCTTTCCATTCGTGGTGAAGCGAATACATATTCCAGTTATTGTGACTGAAAATAAAATTCATTGACTACAAGAAATCGAATAACATACTATTATATTCATCATTTAAGCGCGTGCCTTTTATAATAGGATCATTTAGTAAAATTATTTGAACTGCGAAAGCGTTTCAAAATATTATTTTTAAATAATTAGTTTTATACTTTTTTCTTTTCATAGTTGATATGTAGCATTCATTTTACAGCTTATATATAGTCAATATCGTATTAATCTTTTAATTTTTAGATATTTATTTCAATATTTAAGATAAATCATTGTAAATCAGTGAAATTATACAGTCAAATCAGTATCATTTTTATTTGTCAATTCTTTCCGACAATAAATCTAATCCTACATATATTTTTTTTCTTTTTTTATCACGACTCTATCACTAAACATTTCACAAGAAATTCACAATACAACAAAGATGGTTTTCTTTACAATTTATTCAATTTCCAAGACAACAGTCGTGGTTGTGTTACCGACCACAGCGTAGCCGGCTGCAAGGCCTAGCAACACCAATCGGTGACTTTCTGTTACCTTTTGTCTGTGTTAACGCCAATTGTTTTCTGCTAGTAAAGAATAAAAATCCAAAACATGTCATTTATTCCATTGTAATTATGTTTGCTGCAGTGAAAGAAACGCGCACTTGTTGTTCTTTTTTAAAAGAAATGTGCTTTTAAATTCCACCAAATACTTTCTGCGTTAAATAAGTTCAAGTGTTCATTTTATTTATCATTTATATCTTGTGTAAAATATAATACCTAATTAGAATTGTGAAAGCTATAATACGTTAATCCTGAAAATATTATTTGAACAAATCCTGAAAATGAATGAAAAAATTAATATTAGAATTACAATGTTTTGTCATTCCTTTTCCATTTCAATATTTTCAAGAATAATAAATTTTAAAATTATTTTAACTAAAGCCTATTGAGAATGATTTGAATACGTAATGTGTTGTAATACACAATCAATTTCGCCTGGCTACAAGCGCTTTGTATCTTAACTATTTTTTTGAAATACTGATCGGGTTCAAATCTATAATACGAATTGAGTCAATATTATCACATTTATAATAAATACAGAGAGTACAATCGTCGCATATGATGTGCAATCATACGCAACGACATACGGCATTGGCACGTTTCTCGCATTTGTAGTACAATATAATATTGCGATAATTTTATTGAAATATTTTTTTCTGTGGTAACGATATACATAATCTAACATATGGATCGCCACATTCTTCTCTAAAGACACATTACACTTGCCTCGTTCACTTTTATGCTTCTTCTAATGCACGCTCGATTTTTGATGCTTCTAACAGAAATACCTTCGCTAATTATTTGTTCGTTCTTCATTCCATTGTATTATATATTTTCCACATAAACTTAAACTATTGGCTAACTGACTTATAGGAAGAATAGAGCACCGCACTCTTCCGTCCTGACACAAGTCTCACCGTATCCACATTCATACAGCTTCATATGCTCCACACATGCAAGCTCGTCGATTATATAGGCTTCTAACAGAACCTCTTCCAGCATCCGATTTACCTGGTAATGCCAAATCTTCTACGGAAGCCTTACGGTGCTATCAAATTTCGCGCTATATATGTTTCTCATATCCTCTCCTCATTCCTTAATTCATTAAAGTTTTTGGCATTTTGTGTCAACGTAATATATAAATTACAAAAGCTGATAAAAAAATATTATTACATTTATGATGTACACATATTAGATAATATTACTATACTTAACAAATAATACCAGAGAAATACATCATCTTGTTTTATATAAATCCGTAAATTTAAAATAATAAATCATCTTCTAAAATTTAAAAAAAAAGCTTATAATTCTTAAATATTATTAGAGATATCAGTCACTTGAATAAATAAGTACTGATAATTAACGTCAAAATAAATTATTTGCAAAAAAATTCTATAAAGCGCCATCTATGTTACATCAATAGATATACTTTTAAATCTTGAATATAATGCGACAACACTCACGTCGCGTCGGTTTCAATTTATCTATGGTTTCAATTGAATTTTTTTCACGGTACATTCGTTTTTCTGCATACAGGTACTTTTAGATGGCCTCAGTATTTATTTGTTTATTGTTTAATTTCACCAGATGCCGTTCGCTAGAGGGCTCTGCCATAAATTTTTGCTATCCGGTCACCAATAAATTGGCAATAACCTATCATAAAAGTTATTTTACATACTGTATAACTTTCTCAAAGGGTATATTAAATAATTTAATTCGTGTTAATCGAAAAGAATTCACTTAGATGATTAAAACATCACTCGCAAATTCAATATACATGACATTGCCCTCTGGTCTCTCACAAAGCTATTACGATTAATTCAGGAAAACGTGTTCGAAACAACAGATTGCTTATTTTACCATACATGGATGTTGAAGAAGCGAAAGTGCTGCCAAGGCGATGAAGAGTAAAGTTGGTATGTCCCATTTAGACCTGGTAAACTTGTTGAGAAGAATAATCGAAAGCATCTCGTTTTCTAAACCTCGGGCATTCACGTTTTACAGATTTAATATATTTATCTTTCTTATTTAAAATAACGCGACACGTGGTCTAAATTATTAGAAATGTTTTTAAATATTTTCAGAATATATAATAATACACGCAGAAAGATAATTCTCGCAGTGGAAGATTCAAACCAATTTATTTATCTGTTTAATAATTTGGCTATGTTATATAACTTGGATACGCGATAATAGAATAAATATAGGTTTTTAAAGATACAGTAGTACCCCGAATAGGTGGAACCGACAAAAATCGCGTACGTCGAATTCGCTTAATTCGGAGTACAACATTGCATATAAATACAGATAAATTAAAAAAAAAAACTTTTGTAAAAATTAATTAAATAAAACAGAACGCTGTTTACTTCACACTGTAACACTATAATTAAAAAAAATAATTAAAACATTTTCGATGCTTACTGCATCATCTTCAGTTATAAATTAAAACTAAATCGACTACATGGTGAGCGGGGGGATATGTGGACGTGATTGGGTGATGGGGTGGGGGTTCAATGAAAAGTGAAAGTGGTTGTGGGTGGGGCTAATATGGACAGGAGAGATTTAATAGGGGGTGTTCGTATTTTAAGTACATTATTATTGATAAGATTAATTTCTACATTTTATAGAATGTGTTATTCCCTTTCTGCATATATGTAGTATTTTTACGTTGTCATGGACGAAACGATGACCCTCTGATTTTGCGTGGTCTGCCATCTCTGTAAGTTGCACAAAGTTAATCGCGAAAATATTGAAATATTATATACATTTTGTTTTATTGGGACCGAGGACTAAAAGAAACACTAGTTTGGAAAAAAATATATTAATACAAATTAAATTAATCAACTAGAAAGACAAACAGAAAAATATTTAGTTGATTATATAAAAATTGTAGTTCTTTATACATCTTAATGCAAAATATTTTAAAAACTAATGAGTTACGTAAAATGCAGTTATTTCGATATCGATGGCTTCATAAAATCTATCAAACTCGTCTGACGACACAAGTCTTCATCTTTTCAAGTAGAATTTCTTTGTAGTAAGCTAATACATATTTTTTACTCCTCAAGATGTAACTATAAGGTGTTCTTCTTTGGTGTCTATATTTTTTTAAATTTGTTAACCTTTTCCAATTGAGCTGAGACCTTCTGTCTAGCTTGATAAACGAGAAAGAGAGAAAAAAGGAAAAAAATCTATGGAACGTGTTTGCGATGTATATTTATTTGGTATATATCATAAATATTAATTATTGAACGAATATAATGCACTGTGCCTTTCCCCCCTCCCTTTCCATCTCTTCTCGGCCTCGTCGCCGACCAGTCGATTGGCGACCTTGAGCCAATACGGTTCACATCTTTCAATATACCATCAAAATCCGGATTGATGAGTGCCTATTCCTTCCTGTCCTGAATTCTTCCGGCATCAATGCTTTGTACGCAATAGAACGATTCACGTGTGCAGTGAGGGACGAAGCGGAAGAGGAAAATCAAGAACCGTGTATCTCCGAGTTCGCGTAAGTCGGGGTAGTGGAAATCGGGATATTACTGTATTTGAAATAAGTTTGGAGAATTTTTATTTAATTAATTTTAATCAAAGTTCACCCAAGTAAAAAAATAATTTCATCGAAGTCGTAATATGATTTTCGTCTATCGTAGTTTTTGGACGACCCGTGTCAGTATTATATTAAACCAATTGATAAGGTACCAAAGCGTTAAAATAATAACTAAAACTCCTGAAATTTATTCCGAGTTCAGCATTGGCGAGGTAGAGTGTTATCATGAGCAGTCTAAACGTCGCGTATCAAACACAATATTAGCTAGTACGCTCGGAGTGGTGATGTTAATTACAAAATGGTATCAGGAATAAGGTTGCAGATCTATAAGGTTGCCATAGAAACTCTTATACATATTATGTATTTATTTATCATGGAAGACATCATCTTCGTAAAGAGGGACCACCGAAGAAGTTGAAACTTGTAATGACAGACTCCAGACATTTTTTTTTGTTTATTAAAGATGTGTTTTTGCTTCATGACTAGATAATTCATATAACTCTGTGAAAGAATTAATATATGAAAAAAATGAGATTTTGTATGCTATTTATTAGATAGATTTTAAATACAATTCTACTTATTGCAAATAGATTTGAAAGCTTGAAAGATTTAAAAAATTAATATTGGACAAAGGAAATAATACACATTGTATATCCTTTATTGAAATCTTCCTGATTTTGCAGTCAGTACTTGATGAGATGTGCGTGGGGTTTAATGTACTTTGACAGCAAATTCTGAATGGGCATGAAGAGAATATTTGAAGTTTATCAGGTTTGGCGTACATATGTTTAAGTTATAAATGTTAATAAGAATAAAGTAAATAATTAGAATGTTATGTCATGTAGGTGGTATGCAATGTAATATATTGTGACATTATAAATTAGGGTCACGTTCAAAATTGCCCCGACAATTGTATAATTGCCACAAATAATTGCCCTTACGTTGGTATCGCAATCCATTTTCAAGGTTGTAGAAATGGTCGCCGTCTATGGTTCTTTTTCAAATCATCGAGCAGAGCTGTCAGATTGGCGTGGTTTAATAGCCGCGACTAGCGTTTCTAACATGTAACTGTGTGCGATCCAGTATAACCAAAGCGTAAATATTTTATGTTATTCAATCACTAGTGCATAATTTACTATAATTCGTTAATCTAATCGCATGGTGAACAATCTTTACAGGAAACAAGATGTTTCACTTTGGTTTCTTCTTTGGGTTTCTCTCTTTGGTTTATTCGCCTCACTGTAAGCTACATTTTTTTATGTGATGTGATCATCTACAATTCCGCTTACGGATTCTATCGCGTCAGCCTGATTGCTAAGAATCATCTACGATGATAGGTCAAGGAGACGGGATGCTCAGAAGGCATGGATCGGAGGGATGTCAACTAGTGGAACATCTGGTTGTCACCTGCCTGAAGAACGAAATATTAAATATGCCGAAGATTATATATCTATATCCACATCAGCTCACCAATCGCTCTCGAATTTGTATCGAAAACGAGGAGCTTTCGACTATACATATGTATGAAAACATATGCAATAACTAAAAAACCGCAGACATAATGTTTTATACACAACCACCGCACCCATCATGGATATTTTAATCGAACATTAACTTTCTCTAACTTGTAAATATCCGCAAGCACACGATATCTGATTGTGCAGAAAACATTGCATAAAATCTCACAAAGACAATACCTGTTAAATTGAGTTGGAGCAATAAAAGCATTATTTATCAATATATATTGTTTCACCAACAAAAATTACAATCTGAATGGCCATGAAATATTTTAATAGATTAACATACTCATATTTTCAGTAAATCTCGAAATGTTTCCAGGCATGCAATAGTTTTTGTTTGTAGACTAAAATTATTAAAGATTACTGTGGTTAGTAAAAAGTATATTTTCATACATTGCTTAGTTATTAGATAGTTGTTTTTCAAAATAATGAATACCTAATCATTTTTCGTTCATTATTTTTCCATTTTTTTAATCAGTACCTAAAAAATTTTAGGTTTAAATTAATATTCATGGATAGAAAGGATATAACGTTTTAACTGCTACTGGGGAGATTTAAAATCATTAAATAACGACAATGCCATTTGACGTTTAACATACGAGCGTGAAGAATCTCTGAGACAGTACACGGTAAATAAAACACCCTGTCTCCAAAGCATCCATGGAAGCAAAATCCGTATGTCTGAGATTGTCTCGAGTCAAAAAATCTCCTAAAACCTCTTCCATGGACACGCACCCATGAACGGAGCAAATAAGAATTTGGAATTATATAACCGCGGAGAAATAAATAACAATATTTTAATCTTAAATCATTTCTCCTTTCATATCTGACGCGCTCGTGACTTACGTTCTTAAATACAAGAAATAACACATTCCTAGCCACTGCGGGCTATAAACTATTGTAGTTGGAAACTTCCTTGACAAATTAACCTATTATTTGTTAGGGAAAAAGATTTAAACATTATTCATTAACGTTATGCTTTTTGGACAATGTTGATTACTGGTTCGTTTAAAATCGTCACTTATTTATTAATACATATTATTATACCCTTCCAAGAGAGTACTGGAATTTTTTAAATATATTTTTTCATTAATCTAACCCTTTCGTGAATAATTATATTATTTTTGAAAAGTCATACGGTTCTCGTTATTTTAATATCCTCAATTCAAATGTGTTTAAAAAATGATATTACGTGAATCTGAATTCACTTGACATATTCTATAAATTAAAGAATAGAGAATAGATAGCAGCTCATAGTAACTTATATATCCTTTATATTTTTTCACCATCATTTAAATTAATTTTGACATATATTAACGATTTTATTTTGATCTGAAAATAAGTATGCGAACGAGAATTCACTTAACATATTTAGTCGAGAAATATATTGTATGTGAAATATATATATCTGTGAATTAGTCAGGAAATATATTGTTGTAAATATTTGTATTTGTTGTATATATAAGTTGGAAGTAAAATAAATATCGAACTGTAAAGAACATTTTTATTTTGCTCTTCGTTTAAAAATTAAAAAGATTAAAACGAAAATGAGCATTATTTTCAAGCCATATAACAAAAAAGCAATAATAATAATAATAGAAAATAAAAATGGAACAGTCAGTTTGTGTGTCCGTATGGCGGCCCACGCAATTCTTAATAATTAAATAATAATAATCTTAATAGGAAATAGCTTTTTCGACGATGTTTAGTGCCTCTCGTGGCCCTCGGTTTCGTAGCCGCCCTGTACAGGACTGTACTGGTAGTGGTCTTCTTCCTGTAAATGTTGTTGGCCTTCGTAAGCTGGTGCTTGTTCTGATTGCTCACCAAAACCGTGACCTTCTAATCCTTCGGATTCTCCACCTCCTTCATGAATCTCGTGTTCCGGAGCTTGTTCCAGTTCAGCTGTATGCTCTCCATATCCTTCGTGCTCGTCAGACCTTCCGTGAATTCCATGGTTGTATCCGTGATTCTCCAACACCAAACCGTAAGAATGATGTTGCTCGGTCTTGGGGTGGATCTGCTTCAAGTTGTGAGCTGATGCTCCCTTTTCTAAAGGATGCTTCAGAAGGTGGGCGTGCTCTTTCTTGATGTAGACCGGCACGGGGTGGAAGTGTTGGAACTTGATGGTCTGGTGCGACTTGGCGTGTTCGTGTTCGACTTCGTGGTGGTAGCCTGAAGATCCTAAGCTTTCTCCTTCGCCACCTTCTTTCCCTTCGGCTTCCTGATGGACAAGACCTCTCCGGAATCTAGCTGGCGATGCGGTCACGGCAGCGATCAACGCTAAACAGATCTGCAATATAAATTTCTAAATTAATATAATTCCAACTATCATAATACAAATACATGTTTTTTATATACAATCACTTTTTTTTTCGTAAATCCGCACTGAATTATGTATTTTTTTAATGTGTCATGTGATGTGCCTTGAGCTTAAGCCAAATTATTCTCAAAATAGAACAATTTTATCGGTTTTCAAAAATTTAACAAAATAAGTGTTTAAAAACAATAATTCTTCTAGTACTTGCTAATTCGTTTCATTAATAAATTAATAATTTAAATTAATCGATAAGAGTAAACACATTATTAACGTAGAAATATTTACGTAACACTAACGGACAGTTCATAAGTATAAAAACAATAATTAAATGAATCATTGTTGTAATATTTAAATTACAGTATTGTTTGTAAATATTTATCGATAATTTGCAGCGATGCAAGACTTTCAATTGATGCGAGACACAAGAAAGGCAAAATGAATGCATCAACGGTCACATCTCGTTATAATTTCACTCGCACGGCCTACCCCGACCATTCCGAGCGCAAAACGCGATAGAAAGTATACTTCCTGTGTTGCGTGATGTTGTAATCCAATTTCGAACACATTAAACCACTTACTAATTGTTTATTTTCAAAAGAACGGGAGCAAAGTTTTATAATTTATATTTACGTATTGAATAACGGTACACTTACAAAAATCCTCATGTTGGCTATTTATTTGTCTGCGGTTCGAACAAAGACGTGTGTGCGGATAGAAAGGTAATCGACTTATGATATCTCTTGTAAATACACATTGGGTTTTATACTCGCGGTTTCACTCCAAGCTTGACTACATTTTGCGGAGCTAGTTCTCAGGTGAGAAAATGGTCCGCGAGGGGGGTGAGAGGGGAGTGTGTTTTCCCGGAATGATTCTGCGTTGATCGAAAAATAGTAATGTAATTTTTTTAAATAAACAAACAAGTCATAAAATATACCACGGATAAATTGAAGATCTATATTTTATATGGTGCGGCATCATGGACCCCGAAATCAAGGGAGTGAAGATAGATTGATGCCATTGGTTGAAATTTGATTGAAAAACGCGTTACCATTTCGACACGATTACGTTTTCAACTATTTATTTATTTTTTATTATTGATACATCTATTCTTCCATTTTTAACTCGAACTATGTTCTGAAACTCCAACTTCATAACAAAAATGTGTTTTCAAAAAAAAAAAAAAGTAATAATACAAATTAAATGTATCAATTGCAAAGATATACAGATAAAATCAATAAAATAAATATGTATTTTCGTAGAAATCAATCACTTTGTGGTTTGACATATTAGATTAAATAAAATACAATCTCTTTGTATGGAACCACGAATTTTATTACACGCCAACCGGTTTTGCTCAGCTCAATCATATTAAGTATATTTCCTTTAAAATTAATTTAATATCCATCAACACTGTATTTCCCACTCCCTTAAAGTTCCATCTAACTGTATATGTATTCTGTCTCTCTCTTTCACATGTAATTTTATATTTTATATCCCTCTTTATGTGTATAAAAGTGCACTCTTTTTACATTTATTATTAGTTTTAAATACATTATGACGAAGCTTGAGCTAAGCGAAACCGATTGGCATGTAATAATATTCGTAGTTTCATACAAAGTGATTGTATTTAAAATAAATATGAATTGATTTTATCTGTATAGCTTTGTAATTCATACTTTTAATTTGTATCAAATATTACATTATTATGAAAAATTTCAACTTCACAATAAGAATGTGTCCTCCTTAAAATATATATATATATATAAAGGATGAACTAACTAACTCTCCGCAGAAATATAATGCCACATTCTTCAAACCTGGAACTCCACCCCTGCCTCGTTAACATTCAAACATTTTGAATATACGCACTTGTTTAACTAATAGAAGTACCGAAAATAATTTTAATAAGTTGCAATTGATTTGCCATGTTTCAGAATCGAAAAAGATACAAAATATTGCATACCTGGGTTGCTATATAAATGTAAGATGGGATCCTGTTGAAATCAAATGTTGCATTGAACAAGCTCGTGCAACCTTTATCCGTATGAAAAGATATTCTGCCGTCATGATCTCAACCGTCATGATCTACGAATGCGAATGGTCATATGCTGTGATTTTGAAACTATTTTATGGAATGGAAGCATTAACACTAACCGAAGAAATGTTAAGACGATTTGAAGCATTTAATATGTAGATCCACAGAAGAATAATTCAAATAAGCTGAATGGATAGTTACGAATATGAATGAATAAAAAAAAAAAGTATTTTAAACAATAAAATGGACCATTGACGTTTAACGTAAAATAAGTAGTTATATGATGGAACACAAAATTCAAGAATGTCAAATTATCTAATGAAAGCGAAATTCATGTCTCACAGATTGTATCAATTTAAAAGTCTCATTCAAATCTCATTCGTGAACATGGACCATATATTTTGGTTTCTATATTAAAGAAGTTTGTAATGTATTTGTATTTAGACAGCATGCATATTTTACTATGATTTAAAACTCGAGTATAATAGCAATATTATTCTTAATAAATAGTGTATCGACGCAGATTCTTTATAGAATTAAATGATCTAAGATATCGCACTAGTTTATTCAACATTTAGTTTGGTATGTATTATGAATCGACTAGTTTTCGACGGCGCAGTGGACGATCCATTCATTGGATAACCACCTCATTTGCATGTCGGATTCACTTCTCATATATCACACTAGTCTGACTATTTTCAGAAATATCTAACGATGTGTGAACATTTCTGTTAAAAATGTGAGAGTAGTTATATCGCTAAACCATACGTTTACAACAAACTACGCCGTGAATAAAATACTCGGAGAAGGCACCATGTATTTAGATTAGTAATGTTAAATTTTTTAAATTATCTATATTATATTACATCACCTAATTATTGAGTAGAGAAATTATTAGCGGAATCAAATATAAAAAGCAAAATAATGCATTAAAAATACTACTGGTTTAATTTGCTATTGTTATTAATAATTCTAACACAATTAACTTTCATTGGATATACACGATATCGCAGTGAGTTGGAAATATTAGTTCGCTGCCATTATAATACAACATTTTCTGTCTTATCTGACCACCTACATAAATGTTTAATTAATTTTATTTAAAACGTGTATTAATTTAACATTTATTAATAAAAATTATAAACTTAATAACATAAATGATGTATCGACAATTGTGCGCTGCGCGACACGCTACATTGTGAAGTAAATCAATCAAAATTATCTATTTATTTATTATTATATATTTATTGATGGAATATTATTAATTGTATAGTTTAAAAAAAATTAAACGGCGATCCTTAAATGTTCTTAGTTTAAGTATCTTTATTTGATTTTGATTATACCGACATATGATTTGGTTGGTATATTTATAATTAATAAAAATAAAAATAAATTTATCTATATCTAGAGACTATCAAATTAGTATTATTTTAACTCGTAGTATAAAAATTAGAAAAATATTTATGTAACTTATATTCTATATTTATTTTTATCATTTTGGAGATAATGTGATACATTTTTAGAGATTTGTATGGAAAACGTATTTTGTCAATTTTTAAATTTACAAATATATTTTCAATTTGAAATAATATTTTTGTTGTGAAGTTGTATTTTCAGAACATAGTTCTGTGGTATTTTTAATACAAATTAAATTAATCACTCACTCGGGCTAAATTATCAACTACCTAGTTTTTTTAAATATTTATTTATACCAATTTAGTCAATTATTAAATAATAGCGAAATAATATTTCTCAAAAGTTCTTACTATTTTTTTTATTTCACTTTGATATGTATAGCGCTGCTTTTCGTGACTCGCTATCAATACAATTCAGAATATTTCCCTCAAATCTATTTATGTTATATTTTTAATTATCTATACTTTTTTTCCTATCTTGTGAATGAATTCCATTAATTTTAAATTTAATTTCAATAAATTATTTTTATTCATAATATCCAAAATTATGAAATTCAGCCTATTAAACCAAACTAAATAATGAATTTATACATTTTAATACCTTATTGTAAATAGGTATACAATTTCAAATTTCCTTAGAAAAATTATCGATCCTTGAATTTTTAACAATTTAATTTTGAGAAGGTTTATTTTTATTCAATAGAAACATGCAACAGCATATATTTGTTTATAATTTTTTCAATCTCGTCAAAAAAATATTGTTTGACAAAAATATATTATAATAAATATAGATTGTGGGAAATAAGTAAAATTAAATATTATATTCGAATTAAATACTATCTACTATTCATAATGTTTAAATAGTTATTCCATTATAGAGTCCATTTTTTTAATTAACCTAATTATTAGTTTCTTATACCGTTCAAACATTTTAGTATTCTTTTATTATTGTGTTTCTATGAATTCCGAAATCGAAGCATAAGTATGTTTGAAAAATATATTTCAATGAAATTTGTATAGTTTTAAAAAAACAAAACAAATTTAAAAATTATAATACATGTACGTCTTTGGGAACCTATAATGATTTAAACACTAGTTTGTAATAATATTTTTTATATGATTGTAAAGTATTCTAACACTCATAATAATTTTTGAGTCATTTGTGGAAAAAGTTTTTGTCGAATTAGGACAAAAAAATGAATAATCTCTTAATTTATGTGATATTTGTCGAATTCATTTAGAAATATAATGTATTTAAAATCTATATATAACCAGATATTTCTAACGCATGCTTCATTTCACGAGTAAAATAGAAATTTGTCATTTTTAACGTGTATCTATTTATCGGCAAATTGATTAAAATTTCAATTTATTTTTTGATTATGTCTTACGCAGCTCTCGTATTTCCGGATTAAAACAATGGCTAGAAAGTTACGGTTCATAAAAATTTCGTGTCAAAGAAATAACGATCGAACTCACACGCTCTAAGACAGGATTGCCAACTGTAATAATACACTCGTTGGTACATTGTATTATTACGTAGACCACAATACACGGTATTTGTCACAAATGTTTTTTGTGAGAAAATGTTAAAATAATTAATTTCAACATTTATTGAGACTTTATTAAAGAATCTATAGTGGATACGCAGTCTTATCTGACATCTATCACTAAATTATAGTATTTGATAGCCCGTGTCCAGGATGACTCTCAATGAGACATTGATCTCTGAGAGTCTGCAAAAGTTCGTGTGTATTTGAAACGCTTTTTTAATCTGCAAGCAATTTAGTGGTTTATGAATCATCACTACGGTATACACCCTTTATTTACTTATTTACTTATCTTTAGCGACTCTCAGAGATAATACTCATTGGGAGTGTTTATGCGCCTTGTTACTTCGATTGGCACCACTGGGTTTTCTGGTTTATAATAATGTACATGTGTGTATTTCCGCCATTTTTTCAGAAAGCTAAGAAGACGGTAACCGACGGCGATTCTTATTACATCCCGTGCTTCGACCAGTCCAGCGGTCAAAATAATCTACCAGCCGCAAAAATAAAAAGCTTAGTGTAGTTCATATAACATAAGTGTGTTTATTGTTAATCGGAAACCTAGGAACCAGCTATCGATGGCATTTACATAAACAGAAGGATCGTCGTGGACATGGGCCATTATGCTTGAATAAACATTTAAAGAATAATTAAATCAATATTTCGTTTTACTTATAATAAATAATTTTCCTATAAAAGTTAACAAAAAAGCGTTTTAAAAAAATCACATTTCTATAGATGCCTTTACTCTCCAGATTAATATTTAATGGAGATAATATTGAACTAACTGATGTGTATCGATCTTTTCAGTTATAGCCCGTATCCACAATGATCTCTCAACGAGACCTTGATCTCTGCGAGTGAGTAAAGATACATGTCGGCCATTAATTGACATGGCGGTTGCTTTGTGGTGTAACATGATTATTTATACGTACGTTTATACGTTTATACGTTCATAAATCGCTTCGCCCTAAACTCCGTACTGTCGTTTCCTTTGCGCGTATTGAATCGAATCTGCGAGAGAAATCTCATTCCTGGACACGGACCATTTTTCTCGGCTGTCTCGTGCTTTGTGGATAGGTGCCCTTCGCTTTCTTTATGGTCGTGACCAAAAATCGTGATTTTGCTATAAGTATATGTACGTCTTGCTCATTTTTTGAATTCTTTTATAATTCTGCATAATAATAATATCTACGAGGCAAACAGTAACTTTTATGACTCGTGTCCGTGGATGAGATTTTCGATTCGACAATCTCTGAGACAGGGAGTATGCTTTCATGAGATTCTTCGAGACAATTCTCGGCTCTTGTAGTCCACCGTATGCAAATTTGTCATCTCGCGCATCAATTCACGATTATTATAGGTACATCAAACTTCAAATGTTAGTCCATTGATATTTCGTTCGTCTATTGGGTAAATTTAAATCAATCCAGCATCAGTTAAATAAAATAAATATTTCTGTTTTAAGGTCTTCTGTTTGTCTAACTTTCAGAATAAATAGTTGTAGATATCTATGGTTCTTGGTAACGTTTGTATGCACATCTCGAGTCTTGCTATTAAATCAAATGTACACAATCCAGAAATCTAAATATAAAACTCAACACACATAGACGGTTCTGAGATTTATCTCATAGTGTCTCATTCCGTAGATACGGGCAATTATTGTGCACTTTCTATCTACAAACATGTAATAATATACAGGGTGTAACAAACCTACTCCACAATATTTTATGGGTGGATATCTGACTAAATTTCGAGTCGAAAATGTTGAATGAATATGTACCTAATCTCTCAACCATGTCAGAGATATAAGCATTTAAAAAATTCGTAAGTATGCGATTATTTATATTAATTGAAATATTTTATTAATTCAAAATAATATATTGAATACAAAAAAATGAATGGTCACCGAATTTCGAGCGGCATGGCTACTTAATAAAGAATAGATTTCGTAAATATTTATTTCGAAGAACGTGGACTTAAACCTTAACATGATTTAATAAAAAATTTAAAGAATAATATTTTCCATAACCGTGCAGAATTTGCGCGCATTCCTTGAACATTTTTGACTCATAACTTAGTCAGATATCCACCCATAAAATATTGTGGACTAGGTTTGTTACACCCTGTATGACAAATACTCCATTAACAAATATCCATAATAATAATGATAGATTAGGCTCGGATGCGTCAATTACGATACCGCCTGTAATAACTATGCCCATAATCAACAACGTATATTGTATTATGTTATGTCTTCATTCTGTGTTATATCTAGGGCGTTGATAAGGAATAGGGAAGACTGCGTTTATATCCAAAAATCTTAACGCTAATATCGTGCTCATGGGACCTGAGACTACGTGTAAGGGCATTCTCTGGGAATGGATAAGTACACGATTCACGAGAGACAACGAATACATAAAACCATTATCATATCACACATGTAGTAAAAACTTATTTAGTGTCTATAATACCGAAGTCGCCTTCGTACTCGCTCGGATTTCTACTGAAAATTTCGTAATCCTCTAAAGATAATCCCTTATTTTTTTAAATTGTTTTAAATTACTTAATCTAATTAAAACTATGCTAATTTTGATTCATTCAAATTCACAATACATCACAGTACAATCATAAATAGTTAAAATAAAAAAATATAATAATTCTTTATTTATATTTTAACTATAATTTATGTGCATTTTTCATTTATAAAACAGCATATAATATGTAAATACAAAAAGTGTAAAATGTTTACCTCAACTCGTGTATAGCTCAGTGCAAATAACATTATGAATATGATTGGGTATAATAATGTAAACTTAAAAATTCCAAAAATAAATCCAAGAAGACTTTCAATCCAAATTATAATCTTATATTGACCGCCGTCTTCCAAAATATACATATGTAATAAAAATTCTTAAATAATGATATGTTTACTTTTAGCTATTATTGTGAAAGTTTTTATTTATACTTTTAACGGCTGTTAAGCTTATCTTATGCTTTTATGCTTTTCTTTGAATACCTTATTTGTAATGTACCAATTTTGAAATTTGAAAAAAAATTGATGCTTTACAATGTAACGAATCGATTTATTTTGAAATATAAGAATTAGTTGGATACGTGACCTTATTGTTCAGAAAGTACATTGTTCAATTTATATTGTTACATTTTTCAATTTCAATTTGAAATTGAAATTGGAGTCCAGTAATACATATATATATATATTATGTTAATGGTAATTATATTTGACAATTACCTATTCTAGGTACTGATGCATTATTTAAAGTTTTTTTAGAAAAGTCATTCCGTTCATAACTCTCATAAGTTGTAACGTCAAATTATTTAGCATAGTAATATCTTCATATTTCAAAACTGTGACTGTAGTTACAAATAAGATAAAGTTTAAAATAAAAATGTTGCTCAAATACGGTGCTCATATCAATGAAAAAGATAAACACATCATGTTTTATTTAAATTCAAGAAAACAATTAAAATCTTTGTACGTTACATTTTTAAAATTACGAATCATATATTCCATATTGGTACATTTGTCGCGCCCATATTAAGGTGAGTTATAAATATAAACTATTCCGATATATTATATCTCACTGTTTTTCTGTCTGTCACGCGCAGGAATATATGAAAGGAAACTTAAACATTAGATTGGAGTGAAGTGTGTATGATTTAGGTGAATATGTGAGTTGTTGTTCTTTGATTTTTCAAATAGAAAACAATTAAGTCTGTTAGAAATTTGATCAGAAATTGTAATGCTAATTTATTGTAGGTTAAGATAATTTATTAAATTAATAATAAAAAAATCACAGAAACCGTCCTATGTTATACTTTTAACTTGATAAATTTTAAATGCTTGTAATATAATGTATGTAGTAAGTAATTAAACGCACCGTAAATTATTGTTGTGTATTACAGTATTATTATCCGTCAATCACAAGGAATTGTACCGTTGATCGTCAGCCGTCGTAGACTGCAGACGGTGAGGAAGAGATATATCGATACGCCTGAATGAAAGTGATTAGAGAAGTATTTGGCACATTGCCAGGAACATTTTTATTCGCAGAGCGGATACTGTCCGTAGCGAGCAGTAGAGGGTGGGTATAAAGTCAGAATACGTAGGCTAATATGTCGACTTAGAGGGTTTTTTATCAGAATTTTCTACCTTTCCAATTCATGTATTAATATAAAACACATATGATGTTTATTATAATAAGGTAGTTAGAAAAAGTGTGAAAGCGATTAGCGCTGATGCACTTGTAGTAGTAGATTTGGCGGTCTAGCCGCATGTAGAGTACTCAGAGTATCGTAGACTCTAAGGAATTGGAAAAAAAAAAATACTATGTCGACATCATTATCCAGATATACAATCCGGTTGGGTCGTAACCTCCTCAAAAATACGCACGATATCTGTACTGGACCACTTCTCACTCGTTACTGATGTCAATAGTGAATATATCTTTATATATATTATACCATCTAACTACCATACTTTGAGTCTTACTTAGTTTTAATACGCTTTATACAGCCTAGCCAGCGAAGCCTCACTAATTTAAAAAAAAAATTGACTTTCGGCTCGTCATACATAGTGTAAAGTTCCTGGTTAAAACGCCAACGGAACACTTCATTTTCTTTGACAGCTCAGAAATTTTTTTCTGTGTATCCTTCATCAAAATGCACCAATATATGTATCATTTATTTTGTAAACCACAAACCACCACAACCATAAACAAAACATTTTAATCTACGTGTCCAGACTTTATGCCCATCCTGTATGTGAAGATAAAGGAAGTGCATTATTATTTAACATTATTGAAATGCATTTAATGTTGCAGTACGGTGGGTGTAATATTCAGTGTTATAAGATCCGCGTACACTTTTGAAATGTTAAATGCTTTAACGTTGTACAGTTATTAATTGAAATACGTGCTAAGAAACTATAGCTATAAAGATTGTTTTAAAATAAAATATATCCCAAAAATGCGTCAAAAAAGCGCGATATATAATTGCGTAACATTTTAAAGAACAGCGTCCAATAAATAAAACATAATAAATGTTTAAAATGTAGGTAGGTACATTCTTTTAATTTTCTATGAAACAAAAAATCTTCTGATACCACCACTATATATTGAATAAATAAGAAGAGAGAGTAGGGTGAACCAGAAAAACAAATCATTTACAAAGCTGATAGGAAACATGTGTATGAGAAATGTAACGCGTTTTTTTTCATTACTTTTTCTTTCTGATTTTATCCGCGTCTGCCATCGTGTATGTAATAAGACAGTTATCTCTTATGTACCTATACCAAAAGTATGCTTTAAACTTCACAGCTTTATTGAAATGCAAAGAAATCTATCGTAAGTTTATAATATGAAATTTTATCACTTTTTAGCATTTAAATGTACGGCTTATTAATTGATGGAAATATTGATAATTTTTTAACAATGAAATAAAAATTATTTATTCACTATTAATACTACCTAATTTCTTCCTTTACTATTAGCATGTACTTGACTTCTAGAGCTAAGTTCCTATTATTTTGCAATTGGTTAGATATACTTAAGATCAATTTTAAAAAAAAATAGTACGTATTCAATAAAAAAGGCGAAAACAAGAACAATATCTTCGCTTTATTTCATTCACATTATCTGATTAATCCAGTCGCGAATTACAAATCAAAATCAGCGAAATATCTCTTCTTTTATAATATAAAAATATATATATTTGTAGAAAATAGTGATGAGAAAATAAATACTAAGATTAAAAGAAAAAAAATGTTCAGTGGAAAAAAAATTGACAGCTGAAGGAAGTAGTGACAGGTGATCTGGGATGGACAGTGAACCTTAACAAGGCCTGTCCAATCCAAAAGTTTTTTTTTAATGATAATCATTTTGCATGCACCAGCTGTGGTGGCAGTGCATGCAACTGTTGGAATATGCAGACTGCAGTTGTGAATTTTCATGCTTAAATAAAAGTATTGTATGCAGGTCAATGAATTTCACGGAATTTCCGCATTGTTTAAAAAAAATAATAATATTAATCAAATAGCTAGTCTACTTATTGAATTGGCAACATGTATAAATGTCTGTTTATTATCACCATTTCACAATGGAAAGGTATGTATATAATATTTAGGTATATCAATTGACGAATTTATTGCAGCCAAAACCAAAATATAAGTTCAAATACCTTAACGACAAAAGAAGAATGAAATGTGTTAAAAGTATGAAAATACAATATATAACGGAATAAAAAACAAATGTTTATCAGAAAATGTATCTTCACGATTCTGTCTCATTTCATTGACAACACAGTTTTATTCTCACACTTTGAATGCGATTTTTTTTTAATATTTACTTTTTCAATTGTTGACTAATGGAGACTATTGACTAAATAGAGGGATGAGATAGCGATCTTTTGTCTCCAATATCTCAAGTGCCATAACCGGTTGATAAAAATGAGATCCTGATGAGCGGGTAGCTGTAGATGATGGACAACGTTATTCTTTGGTTGTATAGTGTAAAATTATATAAGTTGTATAGTTTTTTGCAAAAGTTGTATATATTTTTTTGAGTACATTTTTTTTTTTGGGGTGCTTTATAGCAATTTTCCGCTTATCAGGTGACAGCGTCAGGATACAAGTGAGAGGACGGAGATCAGACTCTGGGTCGGAAAAAGCGAATTGATGGTAGGATTAGGGACGTTGGGGGGATTGGAGTAGAATGTACGGGAGAGGTCTATGAAGTGTTGCTTGAGGGTAGTAATGTTGGTGTCGTTGCGGATAATGGAGTTGCAAACGAACCAGGTGGCTAAGCGGAGGATTTTATTTTGGAGGGATTCCAAGGATCGGAGGTTTTTTTCAATCGAAAATATTACGTGTGATAGGTGATGGAGAGGTAAAAGTACAATATATACCTAGTTTTAAAATATTATGAGCATATACAGAATATCAATTATCATGGGTTTACAAAAATGTAAGCATTTGATTTACGAACGATGTGTGATGGCGTGATATTTAATTGTGGTAAAAAAGATTTTTATAAATATGTATTAAATTTAAAATATGGGATTTTTTAAATAAAACGTGTTACGATTACCATTTAAACATACATATTTTTCAGTTTATACTAATCTAAATATTTTTTAAAAATTCACTCATTAGAATTGTTTTATCATCTATACCGTCACAATTATATATTTTATTGACCTACCTAAAGGCCTACAAATTTTTCTGTAAAAATATAATTTCAATCTGAATGTAATAGAGGGCAATATTAGTTTTTTTACAAAAAATAGTATATATTTTGTACTTTAATAATGTAAGTAAACTTATTTATGTTTTAAAATATACCTTAATCACAGTGAACAAAAAATTATTTTATTCAGTAATATCAGTAATTGTGCAGTTCTAATACTCAATACTCGTATTATTAATAGAATTATTTCAAAATGAATGATACACAGTCATCGTAATTCACACATACTTACAGCATTAAATCATCATTATAAATTATGAATTCTTACCAATATTGTTAATTAGATTTAGTTAACAGGTACACTACGAAAATTATGATTTTTACTCTGGTATTGAATTATTCAAAATATTAATAAAAACAATACTAATTTATATTCTATATTTTTCTCTAATGCTAATGAACTATCGTGTCTCAGTAAAGAAAATGAAATAACTTTAAAAGCAAACTAATTCCTGCAATGCTTTCAATACTCGTATTAAAAAAATATATACGATTCTCTTCTCATTCACGCGATCAACATGCCTAAAACAATATTAATAAACCTTTCTCAATTTGTTCCTAAAAATGTGTTTTTATTTCTAAATTCTACTCTAAACATTATAGATGATATTGTGATCTTCTCAAACAATATATATGATCTTCTAAACAGAATAATGAACTGCTTTGTTGACCCAATGTTCAATCTTATTAATGCAACCTAGTACATCTCATAATAGGAGGTATATCCGAAAAAATTGTTCGCAGAATTAAAGTGCGGGTATACCGCCGGGTCGACCCTGGATATAACTAACTGAATCTAAGTTTCTATCTAATA
The DNA here is from genome assembly GCA_031772225.1 of Eubasilissa splendida. Lineage (NCBI taxonomy): Eukaryota > Metazoa > Arthropoda > Insecta > Trichoptera > Phryganeidae > Eubasilissa > Eubasilissa splendida. The sequence goes on along the minus strand of CM062859.1, from coordinate 15,774,131 downwards.
GGTGTTATAACCGCTAAAATAGTTTCTCAAAAATATTTTGTGACCATCCATTGTATTTGGATAAGTATTCTGTTCAAATAATATATATGGCTGCCTAAAAAAAATATTTATTTTTATGAATATATGTAATTAATATTCATACTAGGAGAAGACATTCTTATTGTGATAAAGATAGTCTTTCTAATTAATATATTTAATTCATATTTAAAAATATCCCAGACCTATGTTCTGAATAATTACAACTTCACAATAAGAATGTGTTCTCCTAATAATAAAATTGTATCAATGTGTCCAAAATTTAATAAAAATGAATTTATAATTCTGGCGTCTGCTATCAGTTTACTCAAAGGTATTTGAGATTCTGTAAAAATAAGGTAGATGGCTCTTTCAAATAATGGAACGATTAAATGTATTAATATCAAAAAGGTAACATATAGGTTCGAAAATTGTCGCTAAAAATATTGTCGCTGTAGCATAGTTGGATAATGCACCTTCCCCAGTTAGGAAAGAGATTCAGGTTCGAATCCCGGTGGCGCAACAACAATATTTTTCGAGAAAATTGATTTTATATGTATATCTTTCTAATTAATATATTTAATTCATATTTAAAAATATTCATACTCTTTTGAATACCATATACAAATTTTTGAATAATAATAAACTAAAGGGTGAAAGGATTAACTATAGAATGTCGATAATCAAAACATATAATTCTCTTCTATCATAGTATTAAAGTCTCGGGTTTTATTCGATGAGTGGAACCGACACGGGAGTTGCATAACTCTCAAAACGGTTTCGGGAAAGGGTAGCATTATATTCGTATATATAGATCCTCCGCATATATTACTTTTACACATCGCATTCAGACAACTTTCATTCTTCTATTAAGAATCAAATCATATTTTAAAAACGAGAAATGTTTTGTTATCAATATATATTTTTTAATGCAATCAATTTCGATTTGGCGTATCATTCAATATAATTCTCGATGACAGCATAATTTTATGAAATATGTAACCGTCTATTCTTGTAATACGTTATATCATTTGAATTTTTTCGCTTCAGACAATGGTGATTACATTCATAGAATCATCGTTACATGTAATATGTCGATTACAGACAGGAATGGTGCAACATTTAACAATCATAAACATTTTCTACTATCACTATATCACTTACAACATAGTGACATAACGAGTGTAAGTACATTGAAGGGTTACCAAAGAGTTAAAAATACCTATTGTAGCTGTCTGACAGAAATGTAATTAAAACTTGTTGTTGATTGATTAAACTATACTTATTTATTCTATCTCATTGTAAAAAAATATTATTTTTAACCTTTACCATACCGTGATAGTAAATAACCGTAGGTGACCATACTATCAACTCGTGTTACTGTAAGAAAGTACAGTTTTTTTAGTATTTTAAATGAGATGAAATGCTTTTACTTGAGTAAATGGCTTTAAAATAGTTAATATCATCATGTTTTCTAAATAAACGGGGAATTTATCAAGTCCTACAATATATATACGATGTTCTTTCTCATCTCTTCATTTAATTAATGAGAATGAAACATAATTATATTCGTATGTTTGTTATTCTTTTCACTGTGAAATTAATGCTTGATCTATTTCTGTCTTACTACAAATAGTATTTTTTCCTTCGTATCAATTTTACATCGGTTTTTTTTATTAAACATAATTGATAGATTGAATTGAAAAATAATTATTAAGATTCGTCTTACATGTGTAATTGTAAAGCGAATTCCACAAATCATTAGTCATTTCAAAGCGTAAATGTTTTCCTTAAGATTAACTAAAATATTAATTTTGTGTATTTATGAAAATATTCCACGTTTAATTGGAGCAATAGACCTGTGTCACTGCATGGCTAGGGAAAGGTTATGATAATAAAACACCTTTTACTTCCACAAGAAATCATTAGCAAATTGAAGTAATAATTTTTTAATTTAAGAGGTCCACATGCCATTAATATTGCATGATATTATGCTGCAAACGCCAGTAGTTGTAGCGCACACTTTGTAATTCCAACCAGAAAAAACACCGAGTACATCGACGATTATTCATAGAATCTTGGAGTTGCACGGCAGCTCAACTGTCGCCCTTTGGTCATGAAACTTGGCAGACGTGTATCACCGCCAGTGCGGTACATTACGTATTTATATAATAAGTATATACGTAATCGGACATTTGTTTGCGTTAATTAGTTAAGTTGTACTGTGGTAAATCATTTCCCTTTTTAATGATAAATTATACTTCCAAAATTTAAAAATAAGTTTTTAAATAGATTTTCTATAAATTGAATTACTTTTATTGAATAAATATTAGTGGTTCACCGCTCGAGCGCTCGTAAAGTAGGAGCTACTATGTTTCAATGTGCATTTAAAGATTGACAATTGTCATTTATTTTATTTAACCATTCGATACCAAAAAGTTTTTGACACAAAGTAACGATGTTAGTACGATTGCTGTAACTTATAATTAAATATAAATATGGCAAGGAAATAATTTGCTACGTATAGATTATTAGCCCACAGATATGATCTAGAGTGTCTGCGATTAATTTTTGAACAATTTATTTAGCATTAATAGTATTTGCACCAACGCTCCAAGTTTATACTGGCAAGTATTCTGGATTGCTTTTAAAAAATGTAATAACAGATGTTATCAATTTGAAAGTGCAGCATATAAGTTGAAAATTTGTCGTCAACTTACAATGTTGACATGATGTAATGGTCAGTGCATAGGCAACAAAATATTTTTTCGATAAATTTATTTTATCTGTATGTCTTTATAACTGATACATTTAATTTGTATCATAAATTCTTCTCTTTCGAAAACCTTTCTGACCTGTCTCGCCCATTTCAATCGTCAAGTACTTGGAGACTTTAGTGTTATCATAATATTTGGCTACTTGAAGTCTCAAATAGTTCAGTGTTAGTGTGGATGCATTACGGGTCCAAGTATCCTTCTAGAGAATTATATTTTTAGATGCGGTTCTAATTGTTTAAACCTAAATAGCATATTTAGAGCAATGTAGGTAACGAGAGCCAACTTCAGGTTGGTGGTTTATTTAGAAGCTAAAGAATATTCTCAGAAATGACTAGAGCTAAACAAGGCGACAACAATATGCACAGCATATGAATTATCGACCAAAGTGCAGGCGGTCGATACATCGACCGTTTTCGGCTTATACCCTATAAAGGGTTAAATAACGGTTTACACAATTATTTTAATAACGTTTCAACCATCACTATTATTCAGAATAATATTTATAAAGAAATGGTAGATCTTCCAAATGTTTAGTATGTTGGAGAGGTACGATATAAGTTGTATTGGAAACAATGATTGATTTTGTGAATTGAACTTACCACTACCGCATCTATAATATCTCTACTTTTCAATAAATCCCCGTGACCAATAACACGAGGTTGTGAATGAACAGTTCCGTGTACTTGATACACAAGATTACTTTCTTATTGCCCTACTTACTAATTAATTAAAGCTAATAAACGTAACGAATTACATAAAAGTAACAGCCGATATCTATATTCAAATAACTTACAATAATTATTATTTTCCAATATCTGTAATAATTTAATTATGTGGTAATTTATTTAGTGAACAGATTATGTACATACATTAATCACAATGAGTGGCGGATCTGGTTAGAAATCTGATTTTATTTTTTCGCAGCTTAATTACTTTTAACATATAACTTTTTAGTTAGATATTTTAATAATTTTATATATAACCCGCGGACCAGTAAATGAATAAACATGAAATAGAGTGTACATATAGGAGAGGGTTTTGGAACATTAGTTGCGAGATGAGAGGCAATCAATACACATTATTTGTGGAAACATAAATCCGATAGTTTATGACACATAAGTATTTATTCTTCGAAAATTAAATCTTTTTGTAAACAAGTCGTTAACATTACATTACATTATGTATTATTTTGTCAGCGTTTAAATTTTCGTTCCAATCGAGTCATATATTGTTTTTAAAGTTACGGAACTATTCCATTGCGAAATTGGTACCAAAGTGATCACGTGGGTGACACCAAAATTAAAATAAGGAATTTGCGTTAGTTCATGTCAATATATGTTGTAGTCTGTGATATAACCTATTGAGTTTATTATTTAAAACCAACCGGTTTCAGAACTAAGATTTTTCAGGGCAGTTATAACACTAAATATGAACGTTAAATTATTATCCTTTATTTTAATTGTTTATCCATCCATACTATATTCCAATTCCTAATACCTGTTAGTAAAAAGGACATAATACGTTCGTACCTAAATGTAATTAATACGTTTGATGTAGGTATAAAAATCTTTTATTTTGGTAGAAACCACGAATTTTATTACACGCCAACCGGTTTCGCTTAGCTCAAGCGTCGTCATGACGTATTTAAAACTAACAATGAATAAAAAATAGCGCACTTATATATATACATAAAGAGGGGGATAGAATATAAAAATTACATGTGAAAGAGAGAGATAGAATAGATATACGGTTAGACGGAACATTAAGGGATGGGAAATTACAGTGTTGATGGATATTAAATGAAACATACCTAATATAGCGCTAATTAGCCATTAGCCCCATATTAGCTATGTTTCTTTTAAAATAAAGTAAATATCTATCAACACTGTATTTTTCCCTCCCTTAATATTTCGTCTAACAGTATATGTAATCTGTCTCTGTCTTTCGCATATAATTTTATATTTTGTCTCTCTTGATGTATCACGTGTAATTTTTATATCCTATCTCACTCTTTATGTATATATATGAGCACTATTTTTGTATTTAATGTATGTTTTAAATACGTCCTAACGAAGCTTGAGCTAAGCGAAACCGGTTGGCGTGTAATAAAATTCGTGGTTTCATACAAAGTGATTATATTTTATTTAATATATAAAAACTTTATTTTAAAAATTAATTGTATGTTACAATTTACTAAAATCTTTAGTATTGGGGAAAATATTAGACGCTATTACTAGAGACAACCAAATTGGAATAAATAAAATTGGTAGTAATTTGAAAACATGTTTTTGTCGAAATAAATCATTTTCTATTACATTTTTAAGTGACAACTTTTCAACACCATTTATTTGTACAAAATACCTTTAATATAGGTATGAATATTAAAAAAAATGTGTAGGTTCATTTCTTCATGACATAATGTTTAATCACGCAATAAAAATTGTTGCAATTGTAATATTTTTTCTTTTGTAAAAATATATTATAATCTGACATACATGAATGATCTTAAATGTATTCAAGAATGTTATTTTAATAATACACTTAATAAATCAGACATTAAAAGGAAAAAAATTATGCGATGAATATCAAATTATTATTTCGATTTATTTACCTACAGATTATACAAATAAAACGAACATTCAAACATACCTATTCCATTCAAGATTCATAATGTAAGAGATGTTCACTGTCTCCTTAACTAGACCGAAGACTATACTAAAGGAGACAGGTTCATTCGTTATATCTATCAATACAAATATGAAACCATTATTTTTTTTAATCTAAACCAAAAATATTAAAAATGAAGTTAACAGGGTGTTACGTAATGCGCTGGCCCCGGTCTTTCTTCCAGACGACGACACTAGTTTGTTATGAATTTGACATTAATCCTATAGTTATTACAATGTTGAGAGGTGACCATCGAGAGACGTCAAGATTGTTAAATGATCCATTTCTCCCGCGCCAATCTGCACATCTACCAGCAGAGATTTTTCTCGTGCTTCCGATCAGGGGATGGGTCCATGTTGCGGATGAAGCGATGATCACAAACCTCCCATATCCACTGCATGTCAGAAATTCTTCTTCCAAATCTTTCCATATTGTCAGCGGAGCTCCACTCGCCTCTCCTACTCGAGTCCAAGTTCCCCTTCTCTTTCCGCCCGCCGCACTCGGATCGGTAATGTAGCGCTCGGTCTGCCGCGCAATTCTTAAATGTCACAAGGGTTATAAAATAATTCTAATAACTAAAATATTCTCGCTACCCACAGTACAGAAAATTAATATAAAGATGTTCTTTTCATGTGATCATTTCCATATTAATATAAAACATAAAACATCAATACATAACATTTTACAATCAATTTGGAAAAATATAATAATTATTTTTAAAATCGCGTGTGGCTGGCGAACGTCTTTTGTGTAATTTAAAAATAAGACGATTTTCTCCATAGTTTATTCAGACATATGTAAGTAAATATTCTCGTACATACAAATTCTTACAAAATTTATTTAAATATATTTTTAAATTATTTCAAAATAATGCGGTTTAAATAATTATTATTGAACGAAAATATATTTATTTATTATACAATATTTATTCTACAATATCTCTAGTACTCAACACCACGGTTCTATATTGAATTGGGTCTAAAATATGAGACCACCCCTGCAACAACACTGTATATCGGTTTCGGGCAGCTCTGCGTTATAAATGCCATAACGTTGTATATATTTTTGGTCTTCGAATGATATATTAAGCAACCAATAAAAAATAAATAAAAATACAATTTCTAAGTAATCTTGCCAGCAAAAATACTGTACATCATCCAAGATAGCCTATACTTCGTCAATGTATCAACATTTGTAAAAACCGATTGTTGTTGCAGGGGGGAGCCTCATATATGGCCTTCATTTGTAACAGTTTTTCTTTACAAAAAAAATTCAAAGTACCAAAATACATACTAAATGTAACATGATATAAAATGATTAACATTATTAGAAAAAGTAATTACCATGAGTCATGTAAAAATTACGCAGGCACTTAACTATATTCGATTAAATTAATTAATTAACAAAACAGATCTTTTAAAATAAGCAATGTTATCTTTGTGTTAAACTCATTTTAGTGGTTAATTAAACAAAGATAAAAAATAAAAATTTGAGTTAAGTTTTCTGAGCTTATTCCGTCAAATGGATTTATTTATTATCCATAAATTATTGCGACTTTGTTGGTTTAGTCGGAAAGGCCGGAGAAAGTTAATGTGGTCTATTTGAAACACGTTTCATCGGTTACCTGTACATATTATATTGTTTTATTTCATTTTAATAGTGTTATTAATTATCGACTTTAAAAAATTGATATATTTAAATAAAACTTTTTGTAATATGCGCTGTATAATCGTATTTTTATTTTTTAAATCAACATTATATATTTCATTCGCTGATTGTGTGCATCGCTTCCGAGTTTGCATAATGATAGATGGTTTGGTCATATGGAACGGATGAATGAGGAGAGAATGGTAAGAAATACATATGACGCACGTGTTAATGGCACTAGAAATAGAGGACTTCCGCAAAAGACTTGGCACGACCAGGTGAACTAGATGGTTCTGTTAGAAGCCACAATATCCGGCGAGCTTGTATGATAATATGTATGAATGTGGATGAGGCGAGAATTGTGTCAGGACAGAAAAGTGTGGCGCTCTATCTTCTCTGCCTACCCCCGCGGGGAAACGGCGTGATGGCAAGAAAGTTAGTAAAATAATATACAAGCTTTTTATTACAGTCGACTTTATTTTAATAACATATTACATCTTTAGAAAGTACCAATAATAAATCCAATAAGAATTTTTAATATATTTTATAATTTTTAAATATTATATGAATTTACTTAATATTTTAAACAAAACAATGTAAAATATAATTTGTGGAATATTCACTGAGATTCAAGCAAATTTTATATAAAATGTATTAGTTGTAAAATATTATATACTATAACAAAAATTCTCTCATGAGTTCTATGCATTCTATTCAAGATTGAAACATAGTTACAAAAATATGCACGAGATGGCAGTATTCTTAGTTCGTACAAGCATCAACTAAAAAATCATCTTCATAAAAAAATACAGTTTTAATGTTTCTCTATTTTATTATTAGTAGTTATGTGTTAGATTTTTATTAAAGAATGAATTTCAATTTAAAAAACAATTATGTTATTAAATCTAGCCGCGGGAACTATCATACACTATAAAAGGATGATCATATTTATCCATAATATATTTTGTATTGTATGTGCTATTGACTGCTTGACGTCACACACGTTGCAAAAACAACTTCTCAACTAGTGTACGTAGAATTATCAAATTACTCAATTTACATTCGCATTTTTGGATGAGAGAATTAGATGGAGCGACAATATGAGGAGAAATCTGGAGGCGATTCGTATTCCTATCCTGTGAGTGGGATGGCCCAGTACAGAGACACCTAGCGCTGATTCCTGAAGCTCTCAAGGGGTGTGAAGCCATGGATTTACGGTAGTAATAATCGCATTCTGGCATGGTGTTGTTTGATATTACCAAAACTCAAATGACTAATCTGAGAAAATTCTTCAATTAACTAGAACTACTAGTCTCTTTTTTGTAATAAAGAACATGTTTTACAACTGGTACTGCAATAGGATAAGGTTTCTGAACTTCAACAGGAACTTGTGTTTCATAATGAACAGGATACGGCCTGTCAACTGGATATGGCACTCGCTTTTCCACTTCGTACGGCACCGCCTTTTCCACTGTTACCGTTCGAGTCCTGTAAATAGGAACTGCAACCGGATGCGGAACCGGAACGTTGACCGCGTAAGGCTGTGGTACCGCTACCGGGACGGGATGTGGGACCCCTACTGCGTAAGGTTGAGGTACTGGAATTCCCACGTGTCTAATTACCGGGACTGCAAAATGATTGTTCCTGGTAATTTCAATCACTCGAGTCAAGGGTACCGGCGGGGGCGGGGGCGGTGGTGCCGGCGTCCCGTACAAGTATGTCTTTATTTCTTCGTGACTTGCAAAAGGTTTTTCATATTCCAGTGGCTGTCCGTGATCGTCCGATGGTGAAACAAATACGGTATATATTGAGGAGGGTAGAAGGGCCACATAGAAAAAGAGAGTCATCCTCTGAAAATAAATAAATGCATTGTGTGACGTTTAAATGAATATTTTAACATTGCTAAAATATTAATTAATTTTAAAAAAAATCATAAATGTTTTTAAATATATCAATTTACGATTTTTAAAAATCTTTTTTTTTTTTAAAGCGCCATCTGTTGCAATATCGCTCAACGTAATATTCAGATCAAAAGAGTAAGCAAAATTTTCCTCTCAAAATTTTATTAAATATAGTAGTACTATTACTGTCATTGATATAATTAATAATTGATAATTGTTGAAATTTGTCTATCGAAACATTAACGTATCGTTAGCGTATTGAAGAATGTATCATTTAAAATATAATAGACTTAAACGAGTCACATTTACCTCGTCATCAATCCCCGGAAGACTGTCGAAAATTAGCCACGTTTTTTCTATGGATATTTATATATTTGCATATATTTATATATATATATATTTGGTTATTTACCAATTAATTCAAGGTGACATCATATACAATGTACAAATTCACAGAGTTTTAAGGTTCCTCCTTCTTATAAAGCGGTTTATTTTATTTATGATGTACATCATGGCGCCAGGCATCTCTGCCCTGGCCCATCACACTCCAGGAACTACAACTCCAGATCATTTATTATCTCACATCACTATTACGATGTATCTTCTCATATTTGCTTATAATACGCACTCTAAGAATGACATGACTCTATCCTAAACGTGACTTATATTTATATTTAATTTTGCGTGATTTATATTTAATTTTTAAATTATGTAAAATCCATAAAAATTATCAATCACTTTAGCCGTTCGTTGTTTATATTATGTTTTCGATGAACACGAAACTGGTTAACATTTAATGTGCGACTAATTTGATTTATATTAATCACAGTGAAATCATTTAATATTAACATTGTCAAACTCCGCTAATTGGAAACATCTCATACGACACGTCGTCACGTTTCACGTTTCAATAAAACCCCTGCAACAACACTGTATATCGGTTGTTACAAATGTTGATAAATAGACGAAGCTAACTTAGAAAGTGTGTTTAATAGTATTTTTTTTTATGTTTGTTTAATATACCGTTCGATGCCCCAGAAGATGTACAACGTTGCTGCATTCATAAGTCAGATCTGCCCAAAACCGATATACAGTGTTGTTGCAATGGTAGTCTCAACTTATTGGTGGTATTTTTAAAGAGACATTGAACTGACAACCTCTGGTCACAAATTTTGACGGTCACATTTTTCAATGTTCTTTTCCAAACCGCATTCGGATCTATTTTTGACCACTTGCCGTAATATCGGTATGTTTTCAATATATATAGGTGGAGTTAAACAAAGTTAACAATTCATAATTATATCATCGTAATAAAAACTTTAATATTGGTAAATGGGTTATATTTACCTTATACATCATTGTATACAATCCAATCGATAAAACATCAATCGCTTGATAATTATAGCAAAGATCTTGCTTCTACCGACTGTGATCACTGTACTACGTCTGATTCAACGCTCAGAGGAGTATTTATAATATTATCTACTTACACAGATTTCTAACAAAGTGTCTTTTAAAATTATTTTTATTCGAACTACGAACGAGAAAATACCACCTTTTTTAACTTCCGGAAGTAGGCGATTGTGACACGTTGGAGTAACCGGAAGAATGTAAACATTGTTGCTCTAAATCGATTTTTGTCTTCAAATTTTTTAATCAACATTTCATTTATTTTTACCTCTGATATTTACACCTTTTTAGGATTATGAATTGTGAGCGATTTTAAACTAATTATTTTACTATTCTAAAATTCTTTCTTAAATCTACCTTGAAAACATATACCTGCTACCAATTGCATTAATTACTTACTCATACCAACATGCATTATCTCTCTAAGCAATACTATTTAATAATATTTTTTTTAATTTCCTGAATCGTAATTATCTTTAAAAAAAATTAATTAGTTAATCAAAATAATACACAACATGGTTAATTTCACACTACACTTTAATTAAAATTAAAACGTTTTCGGTGCTTACTGCATCATCTTCAGGCATTTCGTCTATCTATTACCAATAATTTATGAATTTCTGAGTTTCCTGTAATGACTTCCAGAAAATTTCCTCCTGGGAGATGAAAGTGGACTACAGCATGTGCTGCTGTATGTCTAAGTTATAGACAAATCACTCCTTACATTACTCCAATTTTTTAATTCGCTGACTTGCGACCCGGCTTCGTTTAATGGAAAACGTTCAGAGAAAGATACATATATAAAATCAGCAGAAAATACAAAGTTGATTCAAAGATTAACTGTTGGTGTTGAATTTTGTGAGACAGATTTATGAGAAAACTTGTAGAATCAATGCTTCTGTATGAATTACGATAAACAGGCGTTGAATTACCGGCATTCCGGAAATAAAACTTATGTAATAAAATGGCGGTCAAAAAATGTAACAATTTGTCACAGTTTACGTAAAGATCGTGGATTCGAGTCATGATGAATATTGATTTAATTTAAAGATTTTAAAAATCAGTTAATAAACGACAGTTTTTTTACATCCTTGATACAATTGATAATGACAATTATTTGAAGTCATGAATGAATAAAAGTATTTGAGAAAATATACCCTTTTACTTATGTAAGTATTAGTATTATTAAAAATAATTATTTCATTATATAATTAAACGAGGTACTATATCAAAAATTCTAATGTGTATTTGTAATTAATATTATCTTATTAAATTTTATGAAATCCATTTAATCATGCGAGATTGTCTCCGCATCGCAAAATCAAGTTATCACTATACATTGATTGGAATTATAGGACGTAACCTAACGTAATTGTGTTACCATAGAAACGAATATCATTATAATTGAATTTTAATTTTAAAAAATAAAAAAATAATTCAGATAAGATTTTATTTTTGGCAATCAAGAGAATATTTTTATTATCTACTTGCATTCCTACGTTATAATCATGTAATGCATTTGCTTCTACCCCAACTAATCTTGAGTAATTAATTCAATGATATTTAAAATATTTGATTTGCCAAACGCTGGGAGAATATTATTTAAATATCATTCTAAAGTATGAAATGTTTAACCAGTGAGAAACCTATTGCGAAACTGACAAATAGATCAGCTGATGGAAGGCCATCACTCGATTATGAAAAGTTGCCCGATCGACTTGCACAATAATCTAATATCTATCTATCTAGAGCCTTAATTTTTATTTTGTAACGTTGCTAAACATTTCACATAATGCGTAACAAAAATACGTCTGTCAAAAAATTGTTTATTATTTTCTTACTTAGCTACTTACACACTTTTGTGTCATCATTTATTTCAATGCCGAATTCTATTGTGTAATCTAAATTCTATGAACCAAATCTGATGTCCAGTTCAAAATATTAGCAAAATATACGCACACATCGACGGAAACTGACAACACATTATGTTAGAGTTTGCTGATTTCACCATTGCTTTACATCTCCGTTTGCTCTGTGTTAACGTAGTGAAAGTGACACAATAGACATGCAGTCTTATTCCGGGTATCACGCCAGCGTCGCATATCGTTAACGTAAACAGTTCGAATGTCGCACAATAAAAGGTATCTCGCTCGGACTGCTCACGTTAACGATGTATGTCGCTAGTGCGGTACCCGGAATAAGATTTCAGATTTTGTCTCTAGCCTAGTTTTGGAGTCACTTGTTTGCGTTAAAAGTACAAAAAATATTTTTAGTCTAATAACATACAGTGAGTAATTAATTGATGACGTAGTCCATGTAATTAATTCTAATGTTAATATTCTACCGAGAATAGAAGATTGTTTTCAGATTCCTTTTTTTTTCACTTTCTCGTATTTTTTATTCTATTATTTATGCACATTTACAAATGGACATTTATAATTTTAATTATAATGTGAATGCATTTCGAAGTCTTGACAAATAAAATCTAACCGGATTTGAGTGCAAATAAATTAATTTAGCGTTTGGGAAATAAATATTTCCTGTCATTATCCTAATTAAAATAACCTAATAATAGGGAAAAACCTACGTGTTTCGTTTTGTATTCTCCACTTCAGTTACAATTATGCTATAACTGACATTGAAAACAAATATCTTAGCTAAAAGATGAATCATTTCAGTAATAGCTATCATTGCTGTTTTATCAAATGTTTAATACATTTGGGACTTGAGTAGTGATTTTACTACAAATAAAGCGTCGAACAAAAGGGTACCTACCTGTAACGATTAAAACTTAAGCAACGAATTTACTTATTAATCGAAGATTTCTAAACTCAGTTGTTTTTGGCGGAAACTGTACCTGTGTGACAGGAGCGATGACCATAATATATGTTTTTTTGTATTTACCAAGTCTGATACATAATACAACTAAATAAATAACACTGTTATTAAACAAAAAAATAAAAATCAATTAGGAACAGTGTCAAAATCTTTACATGCAGTTTATGCTCAAATTTTTATGGTTAAACCATTTATAAGATATACTTATCACAATTACAGAATTGGCCCGAACTATCCAAAATGTATATGGCTATTATTTTAAACAAGATACTTATATACACAAATATTTTGCAATTTATTTTCGCTTTGTACCTAGACGACGAGACGATGAACACTGTATTACCTATGATAGGCATCATAAATACTGTGTTAATTTAACCTAAGTCCTATCCTAAAAAAAAATTTTAAAAATAAATACAGTAATTTTGTATCACTAAATTAATTTTCACATCTTTTATCATCGTAACAATTTAAGTTGAGTACCTACTAGATTTATTTATAAGTATTCATTTTGAAAACATTAGAACAATTTGATATACTTATTATATGATTTTAGTTAGTTTATTTGACATCCCGATGAAGGAAATTGTATTTAATTAAACTCACAAAGTTTTAAATAATTTATGTTTTTCGAATTTGCACCCAAAATTAAAATATTTTTCATTCGACATTGACAATATTTTAAGCGAAACGTGGTTGTCGCTAATGCTGAGCGCGCCGCGGCGCTCGACGTACACAGAAATCACGTAAATAAAAACGTAATTAAGCGAACGAAGCAAGAAAGCATGACCGACCACGCAAGGCAACACATGCAGGCAATTAAAGAATGTAATCGAGTGCGGGAATTCGTATGAAATATTAACCTAGAAACGTGTAGATGGCGCGAGAACGGGATGTGAGACGCGCGTGCAATTTTCATGAAGCCGTATTTGCGATGGATTTATGTATTTAGACTAGTGAGAAGATTTATAAACGAATTGCTCATTAAGATAATTAACCCCGAAATTTACCATTTTACCCGTGCAACCATCTTATCATTTAAAGAATTTCATTATTATTCATTAACAGCGTAAATTGTATGATTGAAATGTGACATTTTGGAATGTTTTTAAAAGCTGAATATTTTAAACTTTTCAAATCATTCGAGCGTCATAATGAGTCACAATCAAGTCATATGGCCAAAGCGAAGATCATAAAAGAATATTAAGAAATTTGCACTTTTTTATGTTATTAAAGTATACATACAGTGTGTTTATCAGAAAACAAATAATATATTCAAATTTCCAATTATTTTAGTTGAAAACGTTTCAAATAGTTTGTTTCGCATAAGCAAACATTTACAAATCTACATTTACATTATGGGTGAAAAATCTTTAGTTAAATTATCAAAATGTTTGAAAATTTGAGATAAATTAAAGCTTTTGACATGTAAACCGTGCAATTTTTTGATATCTAATTTATTTTACAATATAAATATTGCATAAAGAATTATATAAAAGAGGAATAAATTGATAAACTTAAAAAAAAAACTTTAATTTTTTAATATATTAAAGTAAAGTATTGCATTCTTAAGTAGCAAGCATATACTCGAATTTTCAAGTACAAGTGTGCTAAGAGACAAAACATTTCTCACATAGTTAAGAACAAATATGTCACTTGGCGACAGATTACATCTGAGAAACAAAAAATGTATATATTTAAGTACAATAATGTTGTTTACTTCTGCCAAGTTCTTCCAAGTTTAGTCTACCTAGTCTTTAGTTTAAGTAAAGCGTCAGACCAAAAGGTGCCTACCTGTAATACTGTTGAAACTTTTGTCTCAAAACTCGCAGTACAGTATTGAGCTCAGAACGAGCTGTCATTCATTGTATGTTGTAAAATGACCAGCTGATGCATATAACCTTACCACTAAACCTTCGAGAAGCCCAAAGTTTAATCCGTATAAACGAATTCTATAGATGCCGTACTTCGTTGGAAATTTTTGAATTTGTTTTCACTTGTTTTTAAAATGGGGGTTATATAAAGACATTAAATAAACAAAACAATGTATTTTATTTATCACTAAACTACACATTTAGAAATAACAACAGTAAACTGTATAAAAATTAATTATTACTACTTTTACAATATAAAATACAAACTTAATAAGTAAACAAGATCAAATAATTTAATAGATTATTATAGTTAAATAGTCTTCTATTCCAAGTATTTAAATTAAAAATAATCAATTTTATAATTTCAATAAATATCTCAAAATTATTTATACAGAAATAGTAAATGGTAAAGATGTGTGAAATAATAATCATAATAATTTGTAAACAATTCAACAATATATTATTATTCTATTTGTTTAATAAAAATTAACGATGAACAAAGAGAATTTTCATTAAGTTTTAAAATGCACCGATGTAAACATCGGTACGAACACATACAACATACACACATGCTTATTCAGCAATTTTGGAAAATATATTTGTTAAACTTATAGTAGCACGCACATACCACACAGATTCGCAGTGGCATGTGGGCGATCATGGCATGCAAAGTAATACCATAGCTTTACACTCTCTGAAATGATTCGGTCATTGATGCGAATCATTACTCAAAATAATGATTGATCACGCCACATCACTGCTTTCATTTTTACTACCACCTCCCTATTTCGATAATATAATCAAAAACAGAATTTTAAATTCACGTGCCCGATATAAATAGGTTAAACAAAATTATCGGTGAATCTTCCAAAGGTGATTTTTTTTTCGTTAATTTTTTCGTTTTTGTGTATTTACAATTTATTGTTTATTATTTCACGACCTGGCCGGTGGTGGTCTGAGGTCGGTTTTAATTCTAAAGTTAACGTCGTAGTCTTCGAATTCCTCCGGCTCTTGAAACAACTGTTTCGTTGTTCTGCTATGTTGATTGCTGAATACTCTCTGACGTCTCGGTCTGCTAGGACGTTTCTCGTTCTTTTTATTAACATTACCCCTTGTCCCTACCGGAGGTCTTGGTGGTTTCAATAGAGGATATGGTTCCACCACGTCAACTTTTGGACGTTTTTTTAGAATGTCTGCAGCAATCGGATGAGCATGATCTCTAATTTTTTTTTCTAAACTTGATCCAGAATTTTCGTAGCTAGCGAATCGACTGTAGTCTTCCAATCCAAGGTTGGAAGGATCATTATTATTTCTTAACCTGCTCGAGAGAAATGTTGGCTGTTGATCGATTACGGCACCAATTTGATGAGGACTCAAAACGCTCTGGACTGAATTTTGCAACTGTTCCGCTGCTATGCTGGGAATATTGTGAAGAATAGATTCATGATCGTTTTTATCAAAACTGTTCGAAAAAGGACGCGAAGAATCAGCATAAGCTAAATCCTCAAACCTATTTTTATATTTATTTTCGTTGAAATTTTTTCTTGAAGAAATGGGAGTTTCTAAATTAAAAAATTGTCGATACACATCGGGCTCAGATAATTCGTGATTGGGTAATTCGATTTGTACCGAAATTTGTTCATTTTTAGAAACTGCATTTTGCAATGCTGAAGTGTCTAGTTTTATTGGACTTATTTGTGACATCTGCTCTCTTATTGGCTGGAGTCTAGATTCGTCTATGGCCAATTTTCCACTTAATATATCTGATACCACTTGTAAATCCATGTTGTAAGGATTAGCTACCTGGAGACCATTTATAGTTGTGAGCTTTGAACCCGTATGGGGATCAATTTCATTGTGATTTTCATAAGTAACTTCTCCGTTATTTTGACGTTCGTGACGATTCTGATAATTATTACTGCTGGCTTGTTCTGGCTCTAAGTTATGTGATTCCAAATTTTGATTAATTTTTTTATTATAAAGGGCATTATTAAAATTCTTCATATTTTGTTGATTATCCGTTGATGAGTGTTGATTATCAGATGAGGGTTGATTTTGTCGATTACTTGGCGGTGAGTGGGTTATAACGTGGTGATATTTAGAAGATTGTCCATTTGGTTGAATCTGATTCACGTGGATTGATGACACTTGTTCATTTGACTGCTGTTGATGTAATTGTTTCAAATCCTGTTGAGACGTTTGTCTGAATGTTTCCGACGGTACGTAATCAATATGTGAAGAGTGTCGAGTATCAACATTCGAAGAATGGCCTATCATATCGGAAGGAGTACTAACCATAAAATTTGAAGGTGACATTGATTCCAATGGTCTGGAATTCTGATTATTGTGAGATGCTTCAAAAGCTTGTAAATCTCTTGAACTCCCAAACACATAAGATCTAACTTCGTTGAACCCTGCATTATCAAAATTTTTTGGTTGATACGACTGAACATTGTAAACAATATTTTTATCTTTGTAAAATGTCTGATCTAACGGTTTATAGTTCGAGTAAAAGTTGGACATGCCTTGATCAAAAGCATTCTGATTATTTATTGTACTAGGCGAAATCTGGAGCTGTTCTTGCTGAAAATTTTGTCCAAAATTTGTTAGCGGATTAGTATTTACCTGATTTGAATAAGTTTGCTGTACGGGAGGATTATTAGTATATTGAGGGGAAAATGATACAGATTTTCCGGAGTCACTCTGTGGCGTCGATGAATATGGTACAACGTTAGATAAATCTATCGGTTGAATACTTTTTAGTGCATTTTCATGATCAAAATTTTGCAGATATCTACCATTGGCATTAGTCACATCTTTTTGCGTTGAAAAGAAAAATGGAGTATTTGTAACAACATTATTTGGATTATTAACATATACAATTTGGTTCGAAGGTGTAGGCTCTTGTTTTTGAGTCATAGGTCGAGCAGAATGCACGCTGGACACGCTGGAGACTTCTACTCCGGCTCCGAAGTTTGACCATTTATATGATTGGCTTTTACCGTCGCTTCCGTAATAAGAACTTGCGATATTTGGTGAATTGAAATTAATCGATTTCGATGGATTTCCATAAAAATTTGATTGTATTTTTTCCCCACTATTTGTATCTTTCAATGCTTGAGGACTCTGATATGATGAAGAGGTGATATCATAAGATGGGACATGATTATCTCCAGATCCAAAACCGCCAGAATTGGAGTTCTTCATTTTGTCGTAATTGTTTAACACATTATTTGAATCTTTTGAAAAAAATGATTGATCCGGTGAATTCACTTGAGACACTTTCACTCCTTTTACAATATCATTTTGGATTGTACTAGGGTGGCTGCTGGAAGTGGTAAATCCTTGATAATTATTCACCGCTGGGAACCTCTGTTCGTTGTTTGACGCTTCCGATTTGACAATTTCCTGGTTTGATCCGAATTGATTCCCAAATCCTATACTGTAACCGACATTAATATTCTGTTGCTGATTACTATCTGGCTGAAAACTGATCGACTGTACGGAACCTGAGCCTATTTGTGGAGATGGTGTTGAAAATGAGATGTGATTCAAAAATGGATTATCTGGATACGGGCGGTACTCCAATGCAGAATCTGACTGAAGTGACATCGCTTGAGAAGGGTAGTTGTTAGGGGGTGAAGAAAGTGTATAGATTCCTGAACTTTGTTGAATATTTTCGGATGATTGTGAAGACGATTTTTTGGGATTCAATTTCCAACCGAAATCTCCGTTCGAATACATGTGAGCAATTTCAGTATCCTTCTCTACATCCCTTTGAAAGTTTTTATTAGAAAACTGTTTCTCACGATTGTTCTGATTGGGCTGCATAATGTTAACTACTAAATTATTAGCCGAGTCCATCTCGCCGTGATATTGCTGAGAAACTCTTTGATTATTTTGGTTAGAAGACGACTGCCCGTACTCCGTGCTTTGTTGTTGTTGATTTTGATTATTATTATTGTAGTTAGAATTAAAGTTTTGGGAGAGTTCTTTTAATGAATGTAAGCTTAACGCATTAGGTGTGATTCCGGCTCTCCAATTTTGCTCATTTTGATTGTGTTTAGGTGAAATTGTTGTAGACATTACGATTGGCTCCGGTGTTGACGAAATAAATAAGTTTTCTGAAAACTGGTGCAAATATTTAGGACTCCTAACGCCACTCATAGAGTTATCAAAATGATCGATCTGCATTTGTTTGTTGTTGTCTCTAAAGGAAGCCTGATTCTGATTCAAGTTTGTCAGGCGTGCTCCGTATAACGTGGCGCTCGTGGCATACTGGATAGGAGAAGGCGTTGAAACGAATTGCACGGGAGAAGAAACGTACTGATTATGCGAAGAAGGAGTAGACATGTAAGACATGTGAGGTGATGGGGTGGAAACGAAACTATTTTGCGAAGCAGAAGGTTGATGTTGAGATATTTGCGCTGCAAACTGCATAGATGGCGACGGTGTAGAAAAGTATTGAGCTCTGGGAGCAGGTGTCGAAGCGTACTGAACATTTTTAATAAAACTTTGCGGTTGAGATCCGAAACTAGTCAGAGAATACGAATTTGACCCGTAAGGTACATTTGGTGCCGGAGTCGACACAAAGCTTACTTGAGGTGCAGAATTTCCTTGATAATTTGAAGGACCAGACACAAACTGGAGCTGGGGTGATTGATTAGAATTGTAATGTGCAGGAGCGGGTGTAGCTACGTAATTAACATTCGATGCTGATGACAAGGAGAAAGAAGATTGTTTGTTTTGTTGACCAGAACCCGATGGTGCAGCTTGTGTACTCGATACATAATTGTTTTGAGGTGCGGGAGTGGATCCATACTGTGAATCAGGATTATTTAAGTACCGCACATTATTTTGTCTAACATTGTTCAAGAATCCTTCTGGTGGTAGAACGTATCTGGCGGAAGGAAGGTCGTTGGATGCTCCTGTGTCGCTGTCAAAAATTAAGGAGTTGTCTTTCGGTATTGAAAATTTGCTTCTCGGTTCCAACGGTCTTTTCGATATTTTATGCTTGCTGTGGTGCTTCTCGTAGGGCGGAGACGGCACGAAGTCGTCCTCGGCCGCTTCAGAGGCGACAGACTTGTCTTTAAGGTGCAACTGCACAGTTACTGTGCTGATGGAATGTTTGCGGTTGGAGTTGGGATCTCTGTGGACCACGCTGGCCCTGTACCCGCTGACGGCCTCGGACTGGGAGGCACGGGGGGAATACGAAGAGTGAGACGTCCTCTTGGACAGCCTTAGGATATCCGGTTCCTGCTCCTGCGCCAGGCATCGCCACCAGCACATGCTCACCAACAGACACACCTGAAAGAGGAAATAAATTTTTATTAAATCGATTATAAATCTTTTCCAACATTCAAGACGTGTTTTTATTAATTAGTTTTTAAACATTAGTAGTGTATTACAAAAATCAGAAAACATTATTTTGTTAACTTTTATTTTCCATAATTATATAAAAATAAGTACCTATACCTTTGTTTACTTATATATTTACAGTAAATTTTAATTCAGCTCAACTATAGCAGAAAATTGATTCAAGCAACAAAATGTAAAAAATGCTTATATTTCACTCAAACTTAGGGACTGAGGAAATTTATTTCATTCTAAATAAAAAAACAAAAAATCAAGAACGAGTCGTTCTCTTTACGAAATACAACTTTGTTTGCTAGATAAAGTCAATATTCGTGAAGGAATAAATAGTTTTTCTTTCCATCCAAAACAAGGAAAAATTAAAAAATATTTGTACATTTATTATCACAAAACATAGAAACGGATTGTTTTGATTCATTCTCATTATGCTTGAGGAGCATTCCTTTGTCACTATAGCTCTCTCCGTCGATGTATATTCTGCACCAGTTTTTCAATTCCCCAGTGGGTTTTACATCTGTCCTTCTTGAGTACTGACTCATGAACGATTCCCTCGACTATCCTCTTCTTCTTCTTTTTCCTTCCATCTTTTCTTTATCACTGTGATCACACGTGGTGTGCCGAAAGATATGACTCAAATATTTTTCGTATCTATTAGTTATCGTTCTCAGGACACATATGTTATGATCTATTTCCTCCCAAATATCGTCATTTCATTTGTTTTGCGTGTAACTAATTTTCATATATCACCTATCACTATGAAAATGTTCAGTCTCTCTTTGTCTCTTTTCGTAGGGTTTCATATTTCATGCCCCCGCAGTACTTTTCTCCATATACAAAACAGGTCGTCGGCGCTGTTCCATGTAAAAGCGCCATATACTATTTTTTATAGGAATGCACCTACACAGAGACTTCACAAGCTCGGGAACGATTTTGGTCTTGTAGATATATTCCGATATTCAATGTTTAAATATAAGAGTGATGTTTTGGACGCTGTTCTGAGTCAAAAATACAATTGATTTTGATACTCAGCCATTCTGTGTTAAACCTAAAATTTTTTTGTTTTTCTGTTTTGAATCTTAATTTTTATAGTTTGTTTAAGTTATTTTTAATTTTTAAATTATTTTTTTGAAGCTATATATGTATATTCTATCAATTTCTATTTTTATATATATATATTACATGCTACTTGTGTAGCTTCTCATGTTTTTTTTATACCTAACCAATTTTGTAAAAGCCCACAAGATTTTAATTAATAAATAAATAGTAATAATAAATTAATTTAAATATCGTCAATTTTACATTTGTTTCCCTACTATAAATCTGTATTTTTATTGTGAATACTTGTTTTGCTATGGCTATTATTAAATTTATTTATTTTTAATTTTTGCCATTTTAATCTATAATTCTCCATGCTTGTTAGTCAGGTAAGATATTCGCCGAGTGGTCAAGTGGTCGGAGGTTCGAACCTCGCTCCAGGTTTTCATATCACAGTCGCTTAGCTAAGTTTGAAAAGAGTATTAATATTAATATTGATGCTTTTTTTATAAATACTATTTTTATATTCTCTCAAGTCACAAGCAATCACAGATTATTCTTGAATAGATACTATTTTCATATTTTTTTGAGTCATAAACTATAACAAATGCTTCTTCTATAAATACTATTTCTTTATTTTCTTGAGTTGGGAGTAATCACAGATGTTTTTCAGAAAATCTGAATTCATAATAATTTGGATGTATTGTATCTCGTACTGTTGAATGAATACTCTTTTATCCACCTATATGAAACTTACCATCCACTTACATCTAATAGGTTCTTGAATTCACTTATTAACAAACCTTAATCATACATTTTAAAAACCACATCATCCATCACAAATATCATCATCTTATATTTGGCCACGTCCAACATTCAGTCGGAGTTATTTCGCAATACAATAATTGAACAAGAATTTTTGTTATGACTGTGGGAAAATCAATGCGCATTTAAAAAATATTACTAAAACGTCAATTAAAAGGCTCTTAAAAACAATAACTTCACATCATAAAAATTATATGTCTAAGTTACGTCCGTGAGATAGCTTCCACCGTTACCAAGAAAGACCTTTTTCCGTGATCTCAAGTTCTTCTTATTGCCGCGTATCCAATATTATGACCTGAACTTCGTCACGAATGGTCTGTAAATCATTGACTATAACTCACGACTGAACAAGGTACGTACAGAAGTTGAACTTCAACAAACCCTATAAAGGAAATAACTTCTTAGTAGTTTTTCAAGTGAAAATAATACAATTTTCATACATTTTTCTGTTGTTTACACTATACTCTTATATACTTTTTCATTACCATTAGATACAGTTAATCACGACACCAACTAATAATATTAAGTACTAAGATTTTTATTCACTTTCATTTTGCCTCTTGTTTCGGACGGTTCAGTTTACTCGTCAGCTTAGGGCAGGATTCAGGATAAAAGGACCTTGGAAATGAGTTCTGTTATTTACTCGATAAAGTTCTTTTCACTATTTAACGCGGGACTTCCCAGAAAATATTTCGTTATATTACGTTTTACCCGTGAAAACCTTAAATATAACAAATATAACCCTGCCTGCATATATATAATATATCAATTTATATCTCAGTATGACATGCA
Source organism: Eubasilissa splendida (assembly GCA_031772225.1). NCBI lineage: Eukaryota > Metazoa > Arthropoda > Insecta > Trichoptera > Phryganeidae > Eubasilissa > Eubasilissa splendida. The sequence goes on along the minus strand of CM062859.1, from coordinate 15,750,977 downwards.
ACAACCTTTAGAGTTATTAATCATAAACCAGGGTCACATTTAATATTCTCCTCTCAATATTGTCATTACATTCAAGTGAAAGTAAAAGATAACACAATATTCGTTGAACAAAAATATGAATGAAAATTATTCTCAATTACGTAGATCTTGCATTTACATAAAACATCCATAGATTAAAGGAAATAATAATTGTTGAATACAAAATCAATAGTTTTCTCTCTTCGCTTAAATTACACACGATAAGCGGACAGTTTAGAAGAGCGTTAGTCACGGGTCCCTGGATTGCGATGACCCTGCTAACCTTCTCAGGTCGTGACCGAAGTTTATAATGCATCGGCTCTTAGACAGGGTTACCAACCGCAGCGCAATTAAATTAATTGTTTGAAAATATTAACTATTTGTTTCACACAATGATATTGAAGTGTTGTTATTTAGCAATGATTGGACTCTCAAAAGAAGATAAAGAATTTTTTTGTTTGAATTATTATTTTCATTATTTTACCAATTTAAAATTTATTTTCAATAAACTTCGTCATAAAAATGATTTAAAGATTTACCTCCCCTGAGTTGGGTTGATAGGTATTTTCAACTAGGTATATAAATCTTAGAGGCTTCTGAATGATCTTCAGTGAATGTTAATATGGGAAGATAGTTGAATAAAATGCAAGTCCGAGATAAAGAAAAATCACCATTTCCACAGAAATATAAAACTGATTTATATTGATAACTAATAATTAAATTAATAGTTTTTTAATATTATACCATTAATCTCTTAAATATTTATACAATTTATTTTAACAATTTACTTGACGTCATGTAAATTATATTGAAAATCTTACTATTTTATGGGCACTATAAAAAAAGAAAATATTTGAAATCGTATGAAAAGTAATAAATCTAACCTTATCTGACAAATTTTGATATTATTTGTTTTCTTTACAAGCTGATTTAGATTGCATCAATGCACATATTATATTATATATAAATATACATATATTTCACATATTATATATACAAAAACAGCATATTATAAAGAGATAATGATAAGGAAAACCATGTTAATTGGTAAATAATAATGTGGTTTTAAGTCATTTTCAGCAACACAAATAAAAAATTACATCTTAATATATAATAAAAATATTTAATTAAATATGGTTAAAAAAAATTTAACTATGCCAATTACCGTAACACGTATTTTTTAATAATTTTTTAAATCGTATTTGAAATTAATAGATTTTGCTCCAAGCATATACATAAAACTTATAATAAATAATTAATTACATCCTGTCATTCGCTTGATCTTTGGTCTTTTTTCCATGCGAAGAATGTTACTAAAATGTAAAATATTGTTTATTTTCTATGCATAAATTATAAGAAAAATTCGCTAACATATTTTATTATAATATAGTAGCTATTTTTATGTGTTGGGTTTGTGTACCAGAAAAATATAAACAAATAAATCCACTTGACCCTTTCCAAACCATGCAGTAACACAGGTCTACCGCTTTGATTAAATCTGTAATATTTCGGTAAATATACGCAACATACACTTCATATTTTAGTTAATTTGAAGGAAAATATTTACACTTAGAAATGACTAGTGAAAAATCAATTATGTAAGGCGAATCCAACAAAAATAATTATTTTTAATTCATTCCGTTGTAAAATTAATACGTTGGCTAAAATACCATTTGTTGCAAGACAGAAAGACATCACACATTAATTTCACAGTGAAAACAATAACAAACATACGAATATAATTAATTGTCACTCATTAAATGAATATAGATAAAAAGGAAGGTTGTATTATACAATGCAACCTCCTATACAAAACTTGATGAATGCTCCGAATTATAATATTACATATTTTTTAAATATTTAATGCTCAATACTTAAAGTAAATTTATGGCATTAACCATTTTTTCACATTTTAAAGGCTAATAGAACCCTAATTTCTTATGGTAACACGAGTTGACAGCATGGCTGCGTGCGAGTATTTTATATCACGGTATGGTAAAGGTTAACGGTGTGACGAAAGGTGTTTCAACAAGAACGTGAGAAAAGATATACCAAGAACGTCAACATCCCATTACACATGCGCAATAATCGAATTACATTTTATTTGACCATCATGCCGTTTACAATTTACAACACATTCAAACACTTTCGAATTTAATCGCCGAAGCTTTGTACATCTCCCATAGATGTCCTCGCGTGATGGTTCTAGTATCCATCGCCGACCACTAAACCAACTTATGTACTTTGGCGTATTTAAACCGCGATTAAAATTATAAGTAGAGCCGCAATCTTTGATACTATGCATAAATATAGTAATTAATTACATGTCGTATTAAAGTCTAAATTATCGCGTGAATTAATGACCGTGAAAAAATATTTTCCAATCCAACGATAGCAATTTTTTCTTTTATATATTATTATTTTATCCCCAACTATTGTATATTACAGACAATAATATTTTTATAACTTTTTTTTAATAATATTTTATAACTTCAGATTGTACTTTTTTCACATAACTTTTTATAACTTACTTACCTCTAAACAATTACAACTTTTAAAAACTGTACAGTTTTAGAACAGACCACGTCTAGTAAAGTAATTACCTTTATTTTTTCATAGGTACTATTTATGCTACAAAAAAAATATATAAAAAAATTTAAAATTTAAACAAGGAATTTCCGTTAGATTCATGTCTATATATTTGATAACTTGTGGCTAACCTAGATTATTAATTACCTAGTCAAAATAAAACCAAAGTTGGTCTATTATCAAATATCATTTTAATTGTTTGTTTGAGTATGTTTTTAATTTTTAAGGATCTAAGAGATATTTTATTTCCCGCCTCAAATATGTAATAATAGAAAGCATCAAACAACGACATTGTCTGATAATTTATTTTTTCTTGCCCATTCCCTTGCTATGGAAACACAACATGTTTAAATCGTTCTTACATTCTATCACATCACTAACCATACGTTATCTTCAAGAGCTGCATGCCGCGATGCAGCATAGTTTGTACCGCAATTATTTACCAGAAATATGCAGCGAGCTTTCCCTCGACATAGAGCAAATCGACGACCAACTGCCTCTCGACCCACAGGTCACAAGAATTCATTTAGATTCAGTATCTAGAGATGGGCTCTGGTAGACCATTACTCTCTCGGAACTCCAATGACAGTGCTAATTAACTTAATGAAAGAATTATTCATGGATTCAACATTAAAAATTCCATTAAATAAGTTATTAATCGATCAACAAATTCTTGTTAGAAAATAAATTAGAATAATAATTCTAACTCATTTTAATTTTTTTAAGAATACATTTTTGTTGTGAAGTTATAATTTCAGAACATAGTTCTGTAGTATTTTTAATAGAAATTAAATTTATCAACTAAAAATATATGCAGAAAAAATGTATTTATCGAAAAATATTATTACCCATAGCAACTAATATTTTTTGATAAATATGTTTAATTTATATTATATGTTTAGTTTAATTTATATTATAAAACTTACATATATATATATTTTAAATTAAACAAATATTTTGCAGATAAAGATAAAATTAAAGAGTCCTAAAATCAAATATAGCAACATTTCTACGTATTTGTTTTACTTGACAGACTAAACGTTATGTGTTCTTAATGTATTCCAACCACTATGATTCTAACCTATGATTCCATATTTCAATGTTTGCGTACATAAAATTTATAGGTTATAAATTATCATCTCTCAAGCGAGCGAAATTACATTTTTCGGAATATTTTTAAGTTAGATAGTTAGACCAATATTAAATTAAATGTCAAAATACAATTATTTCTAGTATGGGTTTCGGCTATGTTATTTTTTAAAGCTAGTAAATTGAATAAATGTTTTTGAACACTGTTAATGAAATATTTTAAATCCGTTGTCGGAAGGAGAAATCGTAGAAAATATTTTAAGCGAAATCGAAAGCAGAGTACGGTACCGAGTAATAAAAGAACTCGAGTGTTTTAAAGTCATAAATTAATAATTATATTGTAAACTGAAATTGATAGAATTCTTCTCAAAATTAAAAAATATCACTTTTTTTTGATACCCAATATACCTACCTACTGTATACTTAGTTAACTTCGTCAGTAACACCATAACCTAAGTTTTTGCCTACTGCACGCCACTGCTAACATCCCACTATGACGATTCAATGTCATTTAGTTTTGAAATGGTTGGGCAATTAGGCCAGTATAAATAACTTATATTCTTATACCTCGCGTTCTTTCCTGCCTGCCTACACACTACTACACTTTTCTCTAAGCGACGATAATCTGAATCACCATTTAATGATACCAATGACAATAATATACTATTTAATTGAGATTGTATATATATAATCCAATGTGCTTAACATTGGAGGAGGCAAACGGTGCAACATAGCTTAAAATATTTGTGATTTTTATACTATAGGATGTATTATGTTCTGGACCGATGTTGTTTTTGAATAACTAGAAAATAAAACTGTACTTTATTTTTTATTCATCGATTATTTAGTTTATTTAAAATGTGTATGGAATATTGACATTAGCCAGGTGGCCGCTTCTGGCAGCGGCATAAATGTGTGCTCTTTTAACCATATTTTTCATCTTCTTGCACACTTCGAGTGTTATTTCAACAATTTTATTTCCAATATCGTTCTGTGGCTGAGGTGATCGAAGAGGCCAGTCGATATCGCCACTTTTTAACATTATGCGGCCGGAAAAAATTCTCGAAAAATTTCATGCGTAGCTCGGGCTGTGTGTGAGGTGGCACCGTTCTGTTCAAACCACACGTGTTGAATGTCTAATCTACTCTCTATGACTACCAAATGTAAACTGACAAATATCTACCGAACCAAAATAGCGGCCAAACGGAATCGGTCATAATATTCACCCTGTAACTTAATAATTGATCATTCTGAAAAATGATTCACTCCATCTTTACTATTAATAAACTTGAACACATGTTGGGTATTTCTTCGCCACAAACTAGAGCGCAACTCTGATACTAATATACTAAACACTACATTTCAGAAATCGAAGTCTATCTATCAAAAATGGTAAGTAATTTTATAATTTTCTCAGTGATAAATTACCGCCAAATTCAATAACCGATCATACCTATGAATCGTATGAAGAAAGAAGAATGATTAAATAATTCTCTACTAGAATTTATGTAATAGTTAAAGCAATTCATATTACTTCAGATATAATGAATATTGCTACGCAATATTAATCAAATACGTGAGAATAATATGTATAATGTACACACCGACTGCTCTCAAATATGCTGACCGACTTTGGAATATCATAAACATTGCAGAACAATCCTCACGTTCGGTATACATTTACGATATGCAATGTGATATTACAGTTACGATTGCTTTACATAGAATCTTAAAGATCGATTACGTACGATGCTCTCAATCCAATCTACATGGTGGTTTCGTGAGACTTTAAATATTTCGGTAGCTATAACATATTATTAACAATGTGATAAGGAACAATGATATGTAAGGAAATAGATTAATTATATGTCTGTTTGAAACATAATCGATAGAATTAAAAAAGGTTCGCTCAAATAGTTTGGTCATGATATGAGCGAGGAGATGATGGTAATGAAAATATGTGAGGTATTGAAGGCAACAGGAATAGACGGCGTCCTCGAAAAACTTGACATGATCAGATAAATCAAATATTGGAGAACGACTCTGCGAAAAGCTTTAAATAATCGTAGGTGTGCATGAGATATAAAAGTGGACGAGGCAAGAATGGTTTACCAGAACAGAAAAGTGTGTCGTTTTATCGTATCTGAAGGTAAGTTAATTAGTTATAAAATCCGGAAACTCTTATTACTTAACTCTAAATACACAACGTTTATACAACCGATTTCTCTATATGGTTGTGATGTTTGGTCTCTCACTTTGAAGCAGGTAACCAAGGGTTCAACGATCCTCGAAAATGAAGTCTTGAGTAAGATTTACGTCCTTGTACATGATAACCTAACCGGAGAATGGATTAAGTTAAAAGAACTTCAGGAATGGTATAACTCTTTAGATATCCTGAGAAAGGTGAAAGCAAGAAAGTTGCTGTCGGCGGGACGTACTGCGAGAGTAGATGAGTCCCGTAATATGAACAAATTTCTATTCCATGAGCCAACATAATCAAGACCGAGACGTAGATGGCCGGATAATATCAAGATGAGCCAGCGGCAGGCCAGTGCCCAGATGACTGCACCACAATGGAGCGGTCAAGGGAGGATTGGCGCGGGCTGAAATAGTAGGGCTTCAAGGAGACCTTCATCCTGAAGTAGACCATTACCAACTGATAATAATTAAGATGTTGATATTAATAATAGTAAAGCATATTTTTTTAATAATTACAAATTTAATGATCGTATATAAAAAAGGCGAAGATCTCTTGTTTGGATATCTCAATTGAAAACAACGATTTGATCAAAAAAAACATCCTTTTATTTTAAATTTAAATAATAGAAATGTGTAACTTTCTTAAAGAATAATTAATTAATAATAATACATTTATTTTTTCTATACCGCAAAACAACACAAAACAGACAAGAACTGCAGTCAATTCCATATCATGAAATTGTGCAGTTAACGCATCAAACAAAATAAATTATATTACCATCGTTAAAATAAAATTTACATAAAATATTAATTTACGGTCATTATTGAAGGGTTATTTCTAGTAACATAAATGTATTTATTATTCGAAATTGATATAATATAATAAAATAAATACCTCTGCATTTTTTAATTTTTTTTTTGTTTTTTTAAGTAATGATTTGTATGCAAATATAATAGTAAAGCTCTTAGCGGAGATAAAAATAATTATTTATGACTACCAAACTAACTATTTCCAATAACATACTGTGTATGTTAAAATTCACTCTATTTATAAAGATATTCAAAATTCATACATAATATAATGTTAGTATTTAAATGATACAATAATGTATAAATTTGATTAACTATCTATTAATATTCACATTAATTTAATATCTATGTATAGAACACTTAACGCTTTTTTTATTGCTTAAAATTTGTAAAATATTTTTACCTGAACTTACAAACTCACTTACAAAACTTGATAAATTTTTTAAATCCCTTAAAAAAATTAAATACATTACAATACACATGTTATACGACTACTTACTAATAATTAAGCCATCAGTTTTTAAAATATACTAACGTTCTGTAAGTAGGTAGGTAATATAGTATTTCAATTCCTCATGTATACCTTATACGTAAATTTATTTTTATTTAAAAACAATGAAGATTTTATGAGTGTCTTGATACTCACTAAAAAACCAGTTATCAGTAGGTTAATGTTTACATATAAAATTCACTTTAATCATAAGATAAACGTAAGCATTTTAAAATTTATTGGTAACTCTTGTAAGTTCTAAAGAAAATTTATGTTTAGTATAAACCAATATATATGTAAATAAGTTTTTAGCAGGTACAATATTTAAAATTTTTAATTCTATCATATTTAAACACATTGGATAGATATTTATTTTAAAAATGTATTCTTAATCTCTAGCAGATACTTATCACGTATATAATTTTTAATTGAAATAGGTTTAAGATTAGCTATTCCAACATCACGATCTTGTCACAATCTAATTTGCTAACAAATTGGACCCTATTTAGAAAAATATTTGTTAAATTAATGTCGGATTAACAGAAACGACAACAACGGCAGTGAAAACTGTAAACATTTTTTCGGATAATGAGATTATACCATTAATTTGGTATCCCGCCGCTAGGTGGAGGTTAGTCGACCAATTAAAAGGCAAGCTCAAGTAAGCAAGTGGAACAAGTCTTCACTCGGTCTAAGAAAACTTTGACCGTTTCTGCGCTGTTTGTGGCCGATTGTTACAAACATTATAACGGACATTAGATTTATTACTTATTTTATAGATTAACTTGGTTAATCTTCCGCGATTGTATCAAAAATTATATTGAAATATCCATATTATATTGAAAAATCGGTTTGTATTGAATTGAAATATCCCATATTATTAATAAAATAAATAATATTCCGTATTGTTCATGTTATATTGAAATATTCCGTATTGTTCAAGTTATATTGAAATAGTTCGTATTATTACTAGAGGTATGTGTTAAAATATATGTCGCGAATTATTACAAAGAAACAGTGTACTTTATATACTTGGTCTCCATACAAGGTGAAATACAACGACACCTACACCAGAGCGTCGCGGTGAGTTCAGTACACACCCATCATGAGTCATTGATTTAAACGTTGTCTTTGCATTATGAATGAAAAGAATATCGAACCAACCGATAGGAATTTATCATTATCTTTACTCTCGCAGTCTCGCGGACAAGCCCTCCAACATCGCCATCTTTACAGAAAACTTATTGCTCAATATTGATATTATTGATGGTGATCACGTTTAAAAATTAAGTATTTATGCAAACAATGTAATATGAAATGATGTATTTTAATAATACGAATATAATAAATTTACTACATAGTTATGGTAGTTTAAAAACATACGATTCACCTACAATTCTTCGTCGACCATTCTTCACGGCCACAATTCTTACCTCATAATTCTTCGCCGTATATATGAAGTAAAACAAAAAAGACTAACGTGGCTTATTTTAATTAAAATCCATATTTACAATACATTAAGGTTTCAATTTTCCATTATACAAATTTGCTCTTTTCAAAAAACTCTGATTATTAAACGTACTATAAAAATCTTCTTCATAGTTGTATGTGAATTGTTACAACTTATATTATTTTATCGTACAAATGCTTAACACTGCAGCGAAGAATTGTGACCGGAAAAAATATTTGGCGAAGAATATTCCAGACACAATGGGTTGCGACATAAAATTGTTTAAATTTACGTATGGACAATCAACAACAAAAATATGATCACAAAGCCAAATAATGATAATAATTATATCATTAATGGGTTTCTTATTAAACTAATCACAGAATTATTTCAACGGATACTCACTGTAAGTCTCATTCTGTCGGCACTTATTAAATGTTCAACAGTTCACGCACAGCTCGATTGTTTAAAATTACACAAAAATAAAACCCACACAAAGCTGAATTACGTCATCGTTTCAAGCACATAAAATCGAAAATCGAACTTGCACCCGTCAATGAATCGATCGCCTCGTTTGAATTTCAAAATATTCCCGCGCGAGTACAAGAGCGCCTCCTGTCGCAGCGCTCAGTCATCGTTTGCTGATGATGCGAGGGTCTTTCGTCGGAATGAAGTTCAAGGTGATGCGCGTCGGAGGTTTTATACATCAGCGGACGTGTGGTTCCCCCGCGGGTGCCGACAGCAGAAAGTGCCGCGGCACGCCGCCTGCGCGGGCCCGACGCCGTCAAACCGTGGGCCGCGCTTGCAACACTCTTACAATAATATTTATATAATTATTTTATAATGCCTCTGACATGTTTCTTTACACCACGAGTCGTATGCTTTTTTAAAAATAAAACAACATAGTTATTTTTTTTAAAATGCATGTATATATATTTTTTTTTCATTCAATATTATATTAGTAGGTATATATATCAGATAATTTAAATTGTTAGTAAATTTTATACTAATGTGACTACAGAATATGCATTTATGAGTATGTCCCAATAGAAATGTGTTTTTATATACTTGCAAAAACATTTTCTAGGACCAAAATATTATTTGTAATGAAAATAATCCATTTGTAAAACAAATTAGATGAATTATTTAGAAGGATAAACAAAAAATCTAAAAATATGTAGTTAACACCGGGACTCAAACCCAGGCCTTTCTCTTACCGGAAAAATGCTTACTTATGACCTTATATATTATTACTTTTATTATAGTTAGATATATATTATTCAAATTCAATTGTGTATGATTTTCCTTCTAGATGATTCAACTAATTTTCTGAACTCATCGAAGAACTGTGTTGAAAAATTACACCTTCAAATTAAAAATGATTTTTATTAAAATATATAAAAATTTGACAGTATTGTTATGATAAACGACTATTAGTAAATGTTTGCTTCCAATACAGTTCATATAACATGAGAGCGTAATTGAAAAATTTTGGGAACATTTGATATGCGAGTAAAATACGACTTACGGAATGTCGTGAGGAAAATTTCAGATGTGTGGAGGCTTTGGGGGAGAAAAAATGTGTCAACATAGTAGTTAGCGTTTAGAAAAACATGCTAAGTAATACTTTGTCACTGGCGTCAAAAGTCTAACAGATATTGAGTAATCCGCATAATTAGGTGGTGATCATTACCTCGATGAAAGTGAAACATAATGGCAATAGAAGTAATAAAGAGTAGCTACATCATACATTTACCTTTCCCATACAGTGCTAAAATAATAATGCACGCTCCGGTGCTGTAAACTCTGTGTACTGATAAATATTAATATTTTACATTTATTACTTATCATATTAATCATTAAAATAATAGTTGATATATATAAGTTAATATATATCAATTGAGGGCGGACCCACCACCCAGGATCGATGCGATAAGCTCAAGGCTCCTATCTCTACTCATTCGCCGCCTAGTTGGCATTTTTTAATGTTACAAGGCAGCTATTAAATAGCGCCACGCATGTTGACATAACGATACCGCACAGCTACCAATAAAAAAATTTGCTCTCATTCTCCCCGATTGACTCACTTTATTAGTAAATAAATAATATTTTCAATAGATAATACATATATAATATAAAATAATACAATTAACAAGGTCGGGGAGTAGAGGGGAAGTGAAGAAGCACTCCCTTCCGGGAAACGAGACGTCACAAAAGAAAAATATATAAGAGATTCACCCTCCATGCACCACTGCCGGCAGATTAAGCCCACAAGAACAGTACATCGTAGATCATATTTGGTTGAAAACAAAAATAACAGAATAATAATAATGAAGCTACTCAGCAGTTCTCCGGAGGATCTCCCATCTGCAGACTCAATATATATAAATTATTGTGACAAAGTGCTAAGAATGAGAAAAAACATTGGTCATACGGAACGACAGCACAAAGACGCATAAGACACGTCTAACTCGGCCAGCGTACGCTCTGCCACTAACTAAAGTGACGATCGGCATCTCGCACCCCGCGCCCTGCGCACTACGCCTTCCGCACCACTCCGCACGTACATATACATGTATGTATTGACAAATTCACGTCAGGTTATTCGAGAAAACATTTTTTTTGTGACGTATGGTAAATACTTATATATTGTAATTATTTTATCCTAAACATAAATATATTACGGAAGAATACCTAAAATACAATCTCTGTATTTAGTATATTTACAGAGGTATTCGCATAGTTAGAGGCAATGTCAACTCAGTTTATTTCACCGAAGAGGAAAGGTTAACAGCGTGCAGAGGCACGAGGGGATAGTTTAAAATGATCTGCGATGATGGGAGAAATTGCCCGATTCCCAAAAACAACGTGCGGCTGAAAGGGGTAGTTAAAATAATAAATAAAATTTGTGAATTGAATAAAATAATTTAATTTGCATTACACTTTAATGTGCTCATTTCATCAATATTTTTAAATAAATTATTAACGAATGTATTAATTAATTGTAATTGAAAAGATTAAAGGACATATCTTTTATTCGAAGTAATGTCTTAATAACATCTGTGTTTTTAAAAGAATTGCAACTTCACCAATAAAATATGATTTTATAATTTGATTGTTAATTAAAGTCTATTGATTTACAGCTAGACATCATTTATCCTATGCGATGTTCTAGATGATTAAAACAGTTAACAATATTTTAGAAATACATAATAATAATAATAATATGTCTTCATCATCATTAGTATTGTCTGTTTTCTATCCATTTCTGGAGTGTCTCCTACTCTTCTCTGTTCATTATTATTCGCAACCACGGATTTAGCAGAGTTTGATGATTTCCATCAGTCCAGCGGGTTTTAGAGTGGCATATCAGTATTTTGATTCCCCTCTGGTACCACTTCTGCGATAATTAGGATAACAGGCATATTTTTTTGGCGTATCGGGCATATATGGCGACGCGACTAGTGATCGACCCCTCTTCCGCTCGTTGCGTTGGTGCAACGAATGAACCAAAATGTAAAAGACTTTTGGAACAAACTGTGTTATCGAGATACGATACCAGCTAATCGAAAAAATCATGCGTGCGGCAAATTAAATTCGATACGATGGCTAAACTTTCAGAGGTATATCCAAACATTATATGAGAGTCGTTTAGAGTTTAATAATTCTATAAAAATTCACGATGGCTCAAATCCCAGATCAATATGTACATTAATCATTATTTAATATACAGTGTTTATCTATTCACGGGTAGGGCCGGATTTTATGCTAAGTTGACTAATGAACCTCGTTAGGTTATATTATACATACCTATATGAAAGTTGTGCGGACGCGATTATAAAACATAATTTATTTATTTTTTACTACCCATGCACAATGGATAGCGTAATGTATTGAGGGTGGTATTATCTACCAATTTTCTGAGCCGAAAATGTTCAAGCTGTGTATTAAAATTCTCTACCACCAGGGCGATAATCGAGATAATATTCTTTATTAGAATATTCGATTAATATCATATGTTTTAGAAGAACACATTCTTATTGTGAAGTTGTAATTATTCAGAACAGACGGTCTGTGATATTTTAAATATTAATTAAATATATTAATTATAAAGATATACATATAAAATCAATTTTATCGAAAAATATTGTTGTTGCGCCACCGGGATTCGAACCTGGATCTCTTTCCTAACCGGGGAAGGTGCTTTATCCAACTAAGCTACAGCGACATTATTTTTAGCGACAATTTTCGACCATATATGTTACCTTTTTGATATTAATACATTTAATCGTTCCATCATTTGACAGAGCCATCTACCTTATTTTTACAGAATCTCAAATACCTTTGAGTAAACTGATAGCAGACGCCAGAATTATCAAATGATGGAACGATTAAATGTATTAATATCAAAAAGGTAACATATATGGTCGAAAATTGTCGCTAAAAATAATGTCGCTGTAGCTTAGTTGGATAAAGCACCTTCCCCGGTTAGGAAAGAGATCCAGGTTCGAATCCCGGTGGCGCAACAACAATATTTTTCGATAAAATTGATTTTATATGTATATCTTTATAATTAATATATTTAATTCATATTTAAAATATCATATGTGTTGACTTCTTTAGAAACAGGTACAGCTCTAGTAAGGCTTTCGTTATTTTTTGTATTTAATAAACTATTTGAAATCAATCATATTTTTTAAATTATTGATCCATATTCACGGCATTAATAAAATGCTTATATCTCTGAAACGGTTCATGTTTTTCACAAACACCAGCATTTTTAAAAAAATGTCCACCATATTGTGAACAAACACCAGAATTTTGAAAATATGTCCACTTTATTGGGTATAAACATTTACATTTTGAAAATATGTATATCTGCTATATAATGTACTTCATTCTGTGTATTAGCATTTTAATAAAAATAAAGTGAATAAATCATTCGTGATATATATTAATTTAATCCGAAAATAGCTTAACGTAGACAAATATTCCAGTTTCGGGAGAATACTTAACCTATACTATAATAATATATCCATGTGAAGATTATTAATTATTTCATGACTGAGATGATACCGCAGACATGATAGCGGATCCAACACCAATGGCTTCGGTCTTATGGTCTGAAGTTACCAACAGGTTCTCGGTCTCGTGACTTTCATAGTCAACCGAAGAGGTCAAGAAAGTACCCACTCGTTAGTACCCTAACTACATAAACAGAACAAGATTTACCCACTATGCTCCATGACTCATACATGTCATGTCATTATTATTATTTTCAAATTAAACTATAAGAAATAACGTGTTTGGATATTTTATAGGAGATGCATGGGTATAAGAGTGTAATATACTACATTGTTATGGGTATTTAGCATATTTTTAGACACCAACGAGAGCGAAATATATAGGAACAACGTGTTTTATGCAAGGTTGGTACAACACATGTAACGTCCAAACGCGGTTTTTCTTACTTAACCACAAGACTAAATAAGCACATAATTTATATTGCTTCTAGAACCTGCAGTCGGCTAATGTGGCCGCTACACGGGCCATGGCTTCCATAGAATCTATAATTCATCTAAAGCAATATAATAAGGATGCACAAGTTACCGATGACCGCCTAGCGCCCACTAACCGTCCGCAGAGCCTAGCAGCAAGCAATCGACGATAGCTGATGATACCCTGGCAGAGAAACGACCACTATTGGCCGCGAAGTGGCCACAATAGCTGTTCGCAGAGCCTAGCAGCAAGCAATCGACGATAGCTGATGATATCCTGGCAGAGAAACGATCACTATTGGCCGCGAAGTGGCCACAATAGCCGCCCGCAGGTCCTAGCAGTAAGCCGATTGCTTACCTGCTAATTATAATATAATGAAATACATTATAACATTTTATAATATAATTTGGTGTAACCTGTCAATAATGACGGTAAATGAATTATATCCCCGTTACTACCAAAAGTAACATAAATATATGGAGGTTGGTGGCAATGGTGTGGTGTTAAAAAAGAAATACCGGAACCAGGAGTGCCGGAACGCTACTCCCTTAAAGAGGAGTAGCGTTCCGGTACTAAGTTTACTCTCACTAAATGAAAATAACGTTTGTTTCTTTTCTCAGACATGGTTAGGTATTTATTAGTATATTAATTAATAAACTAGTATCTCTCTCACAAAAATCAGTCTACAAACAATCGCACTGAAACAGATCTCCTAACAATTCGTACACTCGTACGTGGTACTCTACACCATGGACACAAACTAAAAATAAAGTAAACCACCTTCTGCAAACCTAATAACAAATTTAATTTGTTAACATGCATTAAGCTATTTATAGAATAGTTTATAATTAAAAACGCATTTTTATTTTTACTGAAATGAAAGTATTTTATTTAGTACGAAGAAGATTCTTTGGGTTAATTGAGAAGTAATTTCCATTGACTCAACTTCGAATCATTATTAAAGATCAGCAACCTTTTGGTAGAGTCTTCCGAGACTAGTCTGCTGTGGAAACGTCAACACGCCCCACGGGTCACGACATGCTAGCTGACCTCCATCACTACCTATCCCGATAATCTGGTTAGCTTCTATACAAGGTTGAATCATCCTCACTTTCCATTAAACGAGAGAAATCAACAGTAGCTAATCATAGTCAAAATGAACGGAAAAAGCGTTATTCTGAAATTATACAAAATTATTTTTCTTCTGTCTGTTCATGGGATACTTCAGTTTCTGGTAATAAAATAGTATTACAAAAATGAATTATTGTATAGGTAGGTTTATATTAAATAAATGCACGATGCACTGTATATTTAAGGCTCCAAAGTATTTCAAGTATGGATCGAGGACACTATAATTTATTTTCTCACGTTAAACAATAAATTACTGGTATCCTTACGCACTTGCGTATTGACTCCAAATTTTGGAGAAAAATATTTAAATTGTCTTAATTATAACATCGCCCATTTTTAGATATTTTGTTTAACGTTGTATTATATTTGTTTGGTTAAAATATTGTGCATTGTAATATTGTGTTAAAAAAATGTTTTCGTTGTAAACAAATGTTAAATGTTTCAATAGATCTGTTTAAATACAAGAAAAAGAAGGTGAGTGCATTTAAAAATATCTTTTGGTACAATTCCATGCTACACTTAATTGAATTGCTTTGGTACCTTCGTGTTTTCTGTTACGATTGCCGCAAAATATCAATTACGTTAATAATATTATATCATCTTTAACCTTTCTATTAACAGTGTACTATTTATCTTTCTATTCTCATTTGTATTTTTAAAGTAGAAATCTTTCATAAGTTATCCAATATTGATTAATATTTTTTTAATACGAATTAACTTAAAATGCAACTTCACAACAACAAAAAAGTGAGAACATTTTGTAAAATGTTATATAATTACATCAAAATTAGTTGAACTATATCAATATACAGTTTACTAATTTACTTACCTACCTATTTACCTAAATAACGTTTTATTTAGACAATTTCCGGTCGCCATCTTTGATTATTAATTTTCACATTGTTTATATTTGGTTTTTTAAAATTATTGCCCAGAATGACAAAAATCACTGCAGAAGACCGTATTCTGATCAAAAATTTGCGAAATGAAAAACGTTGATTTCATCGAGCCAGGCATGTGGCCACCGAACAGCCCAGATTTAAACCCAGTAGATTATGCAATATGGGGTATTTTGATGATTTCTGATTAGTTAAATATTGTGCAAAAAAAATTACATTAAGAATTATAATTAATTAAATTATGTTTTGAAATAACTCATGTGTTACGAGATGTTCTCACTTTTTTTGGGCCATCCTGTATCTATATTTTTTTTCTTTAAATAAATTTTGGTAAAGCAGACACCTAAATAAGAGACACATTTTAATCATAAAATTATCGTAATTATCTCGCACACTTTTTCTCAATCCTCGATTTAATTTTTCGCTTTTTAAAAGATCACAAAAACTCATCTAAATATAATATTTTTTTGATTCGCGCATTGGATCATTCAATGGCGTAACTACGCCAGTGCACCAAATGAAGTCCATTGGGCCTAAAAGATCAGCGCCCTACAATATTTTTGCGAGTATCGATAATCTACCACAGCAAGAAATGTAATTATAAAATTTAAAAACATTTTGAACGTGTATTACAAAAAAATGTGAAACATTATCAATCTGTACAATTATATCCCCCTAATACATCGGGTGGGAATCATACCATCGCCATGGCGAAGCAAGAATTTTTTCACTTGCGATTACATACAAATGCCAAAAATACATTTTTATTTATTTTATGGAATTGTAACTATTATAAGAGACTTGAAATCAATGATGTCCACACTTTTAATGGATAAACCACCTTATATTAATGTTTTCTCTCTTATATGCAATACATATTCAGGTGCTTATTACTTTTTTTCCATTTTGCATCGCGGCCCATTTTTTTTTAGTTACGCCGCTGCTATCATTCATTTGATTGTACGTGTATCTCATATATTTATACTGAATGTTTATAATATCCCGTCAATATAGACATTAAATTTAATATGCATACTTATTCAACTAATGTATAAATATCGAAAATAAATTTTCCAATAAAGCTGGAACAGAAACTGATTTGTACAAATTCAATGACTAAATAATTAATTAATAATTGATTAGAGTAGTACGTTTTATGATTTCCGAATGTAACGATGATTCTCAATGTTAGAGTGTTTTATAATAATATCAAAGGAAAAGATTTCTTTACGGCAATGTGTACCCGATGGTTTGTGTGATTAACAATATACCAGATTTAACTACTTTCGCTTTGCAGATTATATGAATAATTGTAAAGCCGTCGCGCCGGCCGTTCGGGAACTTTGTAACGCTTAGGAAAATAACCACGCACGACGAGTTCATTCTGTCGGCCTCAAAAATATAATAAATATGGAATTTAATTTACCGCACCAACAAAATTCAAACTTAATTGTTGAATGTCGAACGAGCAAAGTAATAAATACTTAATGCCAAAATTTAGAATATTTATTTTAATAGTCTAATTAAAATGTGTCCAATAAAAAAATACGTACACACTATGAAGGATTCAATGTTGATTAAGTTAAATTTATATATTTTTTATTTCAAATCAAAGAAGATAAACGTAGATTTTTTAATTATCGCAAACGTTCGAACTTGTTCATTCTGGACTAGGTATTTTTGATAACCTGTTCCGTATTCTTAATTAGTTTTTTTTAATAGGTGAACACATATACTTCCATAACTTGAAACAAATGTTATTGTAAAATGTAGTGTTATTGTCACCAGTTTCAGTTTTGTTCCTACCCTTTAATTCACTTTCAACCAGTTGTTAGAATGCAAAATTACCCAAAATAATATTTTGTTCAAGAATACATAAACACTTAGTCGGAGTAAGGGACGGAGGATAATAAAACTCGGTATTGTTAGACGCAGGTGCACCGACACAGCGTGGGTACAGCAATAAGGAAGGAAGACTGGCGTACGTGACCATAGTCACGTCGGCAAATGCACCATAAGGGATGCATCACCTTATGCGGCAGTCTTCACCAAATCTCGGGCGGGAGAACTCGCTCCACAAAGACGGGATCTAATTTTCAATTAGGAAATAAAATCAATTTCGTCTCTGAAATATTAAACAAGCGCTTTATAAATTGTGATTCCGAGGAAAATTTAAACCGTGCGCCTCGAGTTTTAGCTTAGACTGTGATGTTCTCTGCGTTTAATCGTTGATGTGAAAGTATTAATAAGTGTTCAAGTAAAATGCTCGTATTCCACTTCTAACATATGCAAGTATCATAAAATATAGATAATAAACTTTCTTATAAAAAAAATATTCTTTCATTTCATAACCATTTGACTTGACAATATTTAAAAAAGAACCAGTTAGACTAGATGCCCCCCCCTTGAATATGAAGCCGAGGCAGAAAGAAGAAATAACCTAACACAGTTCACATTTTCACCTTTGGCTGGACTGGTTTGATTTGAATTCGTAAAATTGCAAATGACAATCATTGTGTATTTGGGTTCATTGTACCTAAACACCTGTCTTTTATTTAATTTGTCAATTTTGCACCATCAACTTAGTCCCCGTTAAAAAGTGCAATTGCGCGAGGTCATTGTATCTCTTAGATTATTTCTAATATCTACGAGGGCAAATTTTAAAAAAGACTTGTCATAAACTCACGACTATTTATTGTTAAAAAACTTTATTATTAAAATGAAAATATATCTTAAAGTATTTTTTATTGTAATCTCCAATGAATTCCAGCCATTTTTGAGAACGAAAGACAAATTCCTTGAATGTTGTTATTTTTGACAGTTTCGTGCGGGGCGTCATCAATCTGCATGGGTTTTCCCCCCGAAAATTCCTTTAATTTCGGAAAATTTTAATATCCGATGACACTGTATAGAGAATGTATCAGTAATAGTAGCTTCTGCAACTCTCCGCCATAATAATAATAATAATAATAATAATAATAATAATAATAATAATAATAATAATAATAATAATAATAATAATAATAATAATAATAGAGTATTATCATCGATCACACATCGATTAATAAAGACATGGTGAATAAAATAGTACTGAAAAATTACGTCTGACTCACTGCAAAGTTTTGAACTGATTGGCATTTGGTTAAAGATAAGTTTTTGACAGCGTTCCAATTCAAATTGCTGACTACGTTTAATGTCTATGACTGACCACATATAAGTCGCATCGAGTGGTTCAAGATGCTCGCTAAAAAAATGATTCGAGAAAAGTCGTTAAATCTCAAATATCATCAAGTTACGACAAAAAAAATCTTTCAACAATAAAAATCAAAATGTCTTTCAAATAAATATTTAAAATATTATTCCAAAAATAAAAAACTTTTCACTTTCAGAAATATTCAAATGAATAATTTATTACAGTACATTAATAAGAATATTTATATTTTTCTAAAATTGTTGTTAAAGTTTAGCAAATACTCACTGCCTTAGTACTATTTCTAGATGTAATAAAAACTTTAATAATAAAACAAAATAAAATTATAATAAAAACTAAATTTAAAATAATATTATTTACCGATTAGGAATAGCAATGTTTTCAAAATGAACATAATAGACTTCCTAATGTGTAAATGTGGTGCCGAGGAGGAAACCCTTGACCATATCTTTTTTGCCTGCCCATTGCGAATCACAGGTTTTTTTTACATTAATCTTTTCAATGGTAATTTTCAACTCCCGGTTAACTTGTGTTATCTTCTTTCCCTCAACTCGCCACATTTAATCTATATAATAGCAAATTTCTTGAATGTCAATGGTATTAACTTGTAACGCAATATTCCCTATTCTATAATATTGTTGTACTGCTTTCTATGAAATAATCTTTAAACTTGTTTAATGGCACAAATCACTCTCGAAGGGTGGATTGCCTGTTTGAAAGAAGAAGAAGAAGAATAGCAATGTTTTAAATAATTGATTATTTCAACAGGTCACAAATTAATTTCACTTTGCGGAAATGTTTTTTTAACTATTTTCTTTTGTTTAGTCATCTATAATTATATTTTATAAAGATCAATTTGGAAACCGCAATTTCTAGCCAGTCAATTAAAATACGATAATACTGTTAAAACAACTCAAATATCTATTTTAACCACAGCTCAGTGTAAATTTTCCGCTTCTTATAAGTGTTTTTTTAAATATTTCTCTATCAATTGAGCCATTAAGTCTAGTCGTAAACGAGTCTAAATAAATATCGTATCCCTTTTTTGAGAAAATATAATAATTGCGGCTACGGTCAAATAAACACAAAACCATTGTAGAATAAACAAAAAAAAACACGTCTGACGAATGAGAGATAACTTGATCTAGTTGGACATTTTGTAAAGAGTCGTCAAGGACTTCAACGTATAGTAAGGATTTCTATAGAAGACACCAAAAAACGTAAAAAAATATAATTATCATATTTTTACAATAGTTGAACCCCTAAATTAAATGGTTTAAAATCATTTTTTATTATTAAGAAAACGTAACACTTTTAAAAACATCAAAAACTAACATAATATGCAAACGACCACCGCGTGGACTAATAATACGCTTCGTAGAACATCATAAGTCTATATAATGTATTTAAACCTGATGCAATCAACTACCTAACAAATCAAATGTATTTTTGACCTAAAATTAAGATAGAAAACTTGATTTAAAATCTTGATGTTGAACTGCACAAGAAGAAAGAAAACTATACTGTCAAACATTTGATTCAAAAAATGTAGCGCTTTCATTTTTCGTATAACAATTGAAAACATAACGAGTTAATCGCTTTTGAAGTTTACAAATAAAATGTTGATTCTGTACACTTTTTTGCACTTAAATACATACCTAAGAGACTAAGTGATTTCATTTTAAGAGAACTATAAATTGTTTTTAGTCACGAAATCTTTTCACTGCATGCATCTGAATTTTTAATCCATTCAATGTGTATTACTTAACAATAGCCTTCGTGTAAGAAAATATTTGTGTAGTTGAAATGTCTATTAATTTATTTACAAATAAATTGTTTATCATTCGAAACAATTTTGAATCAAAGGATGGAATCTTTTTTTTTTAAAATAGAAATGCGTACACGCAATACATATCACATCATCTTACTATGTTCAAACTAAGCTAAACGTTTGTACTATGAAAATAGGACTTACTTGCTAGTCTCCTGGAACGACGCTTGAACCGCCGACCACTATATCACTAGGCCAGCATCTTAACCACGAGACAAACAAGTTACTCATAATATCTTATAAATAAAATCATAAAATATTAGATTAGATTAATTTATTAATAAATCAAAATTTTAAACAAACATTACAACATTTTAATCAATTGTAAATTTTCCGAACTTTGTTCAGAATTTCATCCTATCGTTCAACCAATTTATCGATGTCTTTTCTATAAAAATCGGCCGATTTGGTATCGAGATAGTTATCGAGCCAATTTCTGAGGTCATCGTCGTTGTTCAACGTTGGTGATAATCTGACGGAGTTAGATTGGAACTGTAGGGTGAATGCGACAGAATTTCCCATTGGAAGCATTGGAACCTTGATTAACCTTTCCCTAGCCATTATGTCATTATTATTTGATACCTTTTTTTATAATTATCCTGTTCATAGCGATTGTTTTTCAAAAATAATATGTTAACCATTTTTTTCAATGTTTTAATACGTTAGTTATCAAAACGTATTTGTGGCATTAGTAGAAGAAGATTCAATTCAGAAAATCGACACTTGAATGACGCCCTTGGACAGATTTTAAAAACTGTCATATAAATATAAATGATTATACCACGTAATTTATAGACAAAACCTGTAAAAATCAATCATAACCTTAGGCATTAACACAACAGTAGTAATTGGGGTGTTTTTTAATGATATCTGATAAATTATGAACACAAAGAGAAAATCACTCAGTGGCCCTTAAACCGAAATAAAATTAATATTAATAAAGGAAATTTATGTGCATTTAAAACATTATCTTAACCCTTTATAGGGAAAGTAATTATTTTGGAATTCGAATTTAAACTATCATATTTTCAAAAATACATTGATTTTAGGTGAACAAGGCAATCTCCGTTGGATGAATTTATTAACCAAAGAACATTCTCGGCATTGTATTGAGATACCGAGGTTAACTTTACTATGGGTGGTATTAGAAATTTAGGCCTTAACGCGGCTGGTTTATATTTACCAATTTCGGCCTTTGCCCTAATAGTAATAAATAATGTTGTCATATGTTTTTGACTGATATAATCTTAATAGTTAATACATGACTCCATATTATGAAGAAATATTTTGCCTTCTAAATCATGATTTTTGTATCGGTTGAAACCATTTTAATAAATTGATAGTTTACAACAAAACGTTATTAATTTTTTATCAATTTATTGATAAATGTACTGGAAAAGGCCCTTACAGCATCAGAGAGATTTTTGAGAACTGAATGTTTAAATTATTTTATTTAATCTAAAAGTAACCTGTCTATAAATAATCTTAATTACCTTAAAAGATCAACGAAAATACAATATTATTTTATTTTATTTTCTTCTTCTCTCTTTTTTATTCACTTTTTTATATTTAATATATATTAGTTTATCAATTTGCCCTAAAACAGGCTTGCCTAGTTGGGCAATGTATTTAAATGTGTATAAATATGTAAATATGATATGATACTATGATAATGTTTTTGAACAACTAAGAAATAAGAAATAAATTAATACTTTTAAACATATGAATTTGTCTCGAAAAGGACCTCTAAGAACCTACGAATTTATTGGAAGATATTTTTAATTTGTACCGATCTTGCATTGCTCAGCATCAAAACAACTTATATTAACCTAAAAATAATTGATCAAAGTAATTTATTATATTTTGTTATCGATCGTTTTAAAATAATATTTAAAAAATATATATATTTAGATGCATATTAAATACGTGAGTTATTGTTTAAGATTAACGTGATGATATTTTAAACGTTTGTGTTAATTAATTAATTGCAATGAAATTATCGTATTAATCTATTTAAAAAATATCAAAGAGGGTAAGTTGAACACTTTGAGGCTCACACGATATTTAGCATGTAGAGAAAGGTTTACACGCAACGCGTCAATTATCGCCGTTACCCTGCGTAGGTTCGGTGAGATATCTTCGATTTCTACAGTGAATATAATTATATCTCAAACCAGGTGTGTTTCTTTATTTATATTTGTAATTAACGAGTTTCAAGTGCAAATAGTAGTTTGCTTAAATTACCACATACATTACATGTCCCTCTCCAAGCACAAGAGCTGGTCTCTTATGTAAAATAAATTCATGTTATAAAAAATTGTAAAAATGTCAAATAAATAAAATTAAAAAATGTGATTGGAGTTGAAGATGAGAACAATTCTCATGAAATACATTTAAGTTGTGAGTATTATTTTTAATACTAATCTTTTGTATAATATCTCAATGTCGTTCTGTATGTAACGCGTAGGGAAATTTGAAAGGAAACGGATACATAACTGAATTTGCTGGATATGTGAGCTTTTTATTCTAAAGGTACGTTTTTCAATATAAACAGAGATAATTTAAATACTAATTAAATGTATTAATAAGAAATATATTGTTGTTGCGCTACCGGGATTCGAACCTGGATCTCTTTCCAAATCTGGGAATTATGCATTATCCAACTATGCTACAGCGACAGTACTTTTGACGACAAATTTTCGAACCCATATGTTAATAAATGAACGATATATGTATTAATTTGAAAAGTGTAACATATTTTTCGATAAAATTGATTTTGTATGTATATCTTTCTAATTAATATTTAAAATATCACTGACCTATGATTTGAATAATTACAACTTCACAATAAGAATGTGTTCTCTTTAATAAGAAATAATTTAGATTTTTTTTTAAATAGGTGTAGGCAATTGTTTACACTACGCCTTATTTATGTTTTTCGTGATCGTTTTACGACGTGTTTTAAATACTAGTTATTATAAATTAATACTTTAATTTTTTTAAATACGTATTTTCGACAATCTATTTATTTAAAAAATATTAATGAAAAGTCATTTTGAAAATTTTGATGTAATAATAAGTATTATTAATAGTAGATCTGTTATAGCATTGAAACTCATGGATGACTAATATTTAAGAGTTTTACAAAAAAAAAAAAAACGATTCACGTCTCATTAAAATGTGATTTTCTCGACAAAAACAGCGATTAGAAAACGAAAAACGTGCTCACAAACTGTCTGACTAAAATCACAGTCGTGGTTAATGTTGACATTGGCTTTGAGATGAGTATTGTGGCAAAATATAGTCGTGCTTCATTATGAGCTTATGGGGATTGAAAGATGTAGTCTTTAATATGTAGATAGGAATGGGTTAAGAGATATCAGAATACGTGATATACGTGCACGTTCCCCAAATAAAATTACACCTGACGCTTACCTGTTCATTTAAATTATAACGCAAGTATATGGCCAAAGCAGGATAAGCAATAAATAATTACAGAAGATCAATGTTTATTGATGCTTGAAACACAGTTACGGATACAAGTATAAGCAGTAAATGTTTAATAAATGAGCTTTCAAAATTTACAGAATCCTCAGAATTCTAATCGCTTTTTATTTTATGTAATAAATTATTTAGCTGTCCCTCATTATAGTTATAAATACAAAATGTTGAGTTAAAATTGTTAGATTAATAATGCTCTTACAATGCGAAACGCGTCTCAAATAAATTAAATGAGTAGAATAATAAAACAAGTGTTTTATTTTCACATATGTGATTATGGAGTTGTACAAACTTACCTCGGAAACAGTAAACAATTCGGATACTTGTTCGATGGACACCATAGAGAAGAAAATTGAAATAAATCGTTTTATTTTGATTTAGGTTCCACGGTTATTAAACTTTACTGTACTTCGTTTAACTTTGCGTTTGTTTAATTGCAGTTAAAAACATCAAAACAGATATCTTGAAATATCTCACAATATTTTGATTAGTTACGGTTGTTAATTAAATAAAAAATATGCAATAGTTTAGAATAAGAAAATAGATTAAAGATAATGACATTAAATTATAAAAGTAGACTTTTCTGTTTTCGGTTTTTTCACGGACCAATAAATGAATAGACACGATATGACGTGTATATATAGGAGAGGGGTTTGGAGCATTATTTGCAGGACGAAGAGCATTCTACACACGTAGCGTTCTACCAACGAAACATAAATCCGATAGATTATGAAACATTTATGCAACAGTAAAACTCTTCGAAAATTAAATCTTTGTGTAAACAAGACGTATATTTTACATGAATGCATATTTATATTGTCAGTATTTAAATTTTCGTTCCAATCGAGTCATATATTTTTTTAAAGTCGCGTAGCTATTTGATTGCGCAAGTGGTACCAAAATGATCACGTTGGAGACACCAAACTGAAAATATTCAAACAATGACTTAGTTCATTTTTTCAATAATATTTTACGATTTAAATATTATTACATGTGAAAAACTGAGTAATCCATTTATTTTATATCTATTTTATTGTATATGGAGAGAAAATTTCAACCAATTTCAGTGTTTTTTCGATTTATGAATACAAATCTTTTCGACTTTCGCATGCCATTAAAATTAATTTTGTTTTTGTTTAGAAATCTGTAATATAATATCACCGAGTGAATAATAATATAATATAATATCAAGTCACTGAATATTGAAAAAAGTATTACATACATAGGTGAATATTCTTACAGTTATTAGTTTTCCGTACATCGCAACAACACTTTATATTTCTCAGACATACTTATAATATAATCATTTTTGATAACAAATTTATCTCAGGCAATTTCTGTCGGAAGACCAACTTGTTTATTTATCTAGATTTGTATGAACGGTATTAGATTTTTCATTGCACTACTCTTGAACTACCGCTAATTTTTTGGTTCATGTTTAGAATCTAGGATTTCTGTTAACGTTAGATGTGGAACACTTCGCTTGATTTAAGTTTGGGTATATATATTTTATTATCGAAGTATATACAAATACACAATATAAATACCGAAAAATTCTTCTAGCTTGATTTCATATTCGTTTTATTTTTAGGTTCACATCGCAGACCAACTGCACTGATTGAGTTTCATTTTATTCGATAGTAAGAGTGTTGGGTGTATGGGGACTGAAGATTTCATAATCTCATAACATAACATAACATATTACATATATACATAACATAACATTTTATAACATGAATTATAAAGACTTTATTTTGTGTGTGTGACGTGTACCCTAATAATCATCCATCAATCACTGTTCATGTTTAATGATCGCGGAGTATATTGTGTAAGTGTGTGTGACCAGAGCAAGTTATAAAATGAAAACTACTTATATTTGTCACACAGATTTAAAGAGATACAATGGCAGTACAATGACATGTCTACAGAGACATTTCCTGAAGATGGTATCTGGAAGGCGGTGGCGAGAATAATGAGGCCCGAGAGCCTACCTTCTGAATGGTTGCGAGCGCATTCGTATTAGCACCCGACGTCGGTACTGGGTGCGTTTTTACATCTGTCAGGAGCTCTGCTTTACGCATCGGTATATGCGAGGTGCGTTCAGGGTCGTCGGCAGTGATGATGATAGTGAAGACGACAGACCTCCACAGGTGAAAAAATATGTAGATAATAAAATGGAGGAGACATATTTTACCGATCAGTGTGCGTTTTCTCAGTCAATTTTATTAAATTTGTAAAAATAAATTCTATTAAAAAAACCATCAATTTTGTTATTTTTCAAATTTGTACTAAATTAAGCGTCTCTCGAGTTGCAAAATCGCGGATAATATCAACCATTTCTCTAAACTGATGTCTATCATTGGTAACTTGGATTAGCTCCTCGCCTCTTCCACTTCCGAATGTTTCGCAACCAGGACAGCTTATTTATTTATATCTTCGCTTCATTTATCTTTTATTTTCCCATGAATAATTGCTCATAGATAGGGGCCCAAAATAAATAGGGGCCCAAAAAATATGCTCAATATCGATTTTCGATCGAGTATCGATTCTATTGCGAGTTTCAATAATTCCTTAGCACTAATTTTTTTAACACTATAACTGGTCTGATTACCGCCGTGAAACATATTACAAAAACACCTAGGCTTGAGAAAATCACAGCTATAACCCGGAATCCCCGGTGTAAGAAGCCAGCGTCATGCCCACTGGACTACAAGAGCCGCCGCTGTATAGTATATACCCATACCATAAACTAATATTTTTGTAACCCCACCACAGCAAGAAACGTGAATATTAAATTAAAAAAATATTACGAAAATATCTGAAATCTTTATCAATGTATACAGTAATACAAATAAATGAACTAATACAAATTACTCGCACCAACATTTTCATTTTGGTGGTACCCACATAATCAATCACTTTGCCACTCACGCAATCAAAGAGCTCCGTGACTTTTTTTTAAATATGACTCGATTGGAGCGAAAATTTAAACGCTGACAATATAATATGCATTCATGTAAAAAATACGTCTTGTTACACAAAGGTTTAATTTTCGAAGAGTAAATACTTTTATTGTTGCATAAATGTGTTATCATCTGTTGGATTTATGTATCGTTGGATAAATGTATGTAGAATGTCCCTCGTCCCGCAAATAATGATTCAAACCCCTCTTTTATATATACACTTCATATCATGTCTATTCATTTACTAGTCTGTGGTAATACCCCGTGATTTCGTCAGCTTAGGGACCAGACCATCGTTGCTAAGCGGATCCAGGATTTTTTTAGTTGCGAATGCGTATGACATAATATACATGATATATTTTTAAAAAATCATGATATTATTATAGAAGCTTAATTTTGTTCTTGCAATATAAGATATATAGATTACACCGCGTAGTAATTCATATATTTTTTAAACCCCCTGTATTTACACAATATAAATCTATTTTGTATCAGTGCCCAATGCTCTATTTTGGGTAGTTTTGGATAAAAATATTACAGAGGATCTTCCGACACAAGTTCTAGAAAATTTCAATGCGCTTTTTTTAGTCACAATCAAGAGACCTCCAAAGAACCTTCGTTAAAATGTTTATAAAGGTGATTTTACGGATTTTGAAGATTCGGATTCAATCTATAAAATTGATCCGATACATATCTCGGCTAAGTTTGTCAACTGATCTAATCCAATTGTAATTCATTAATATTGGTCTTAGAAAAAAATGTAATAGCGTTCCTTATTGTTATTCTTGTGCTTCATCTGATTTTTTTAATTATATATTCGTAATTCCATTCATATTGTACCTATAGAAAACACACTTGGACATACATACAAAATCTACCTGATTCTTACAGTTAGTGCCTGAAGAAAATTATCACTTTTACATCTGGACCCAATTTGTTTAGTTGCGTCACTGAGTGGCTGTAAACATAAGCATATCTTTAAGGAATATTTTTGCATGAAGACATGTGTTGTGTAAGTGTACGCTTACATCAAGAGAAATCATACCTACGTCATTTGTATTTGTCTACTTGAAAACACCTGTCTTTTTCATACGTTTTAATGATATTATTTATCACAACAAGGTTCGCGAGGGTTATACTCGTTTTTTTCCGGAAACATGATGACTAACGAGTGATAGAAAAATGCCGACTTTTCACTTTCTGCCCGCCACGGGTCGGCGGCCTCTACACTCTACGGTAGACCCGTCTTCCGCCATTTCCCGCACTGCCTGAGGTGATCGCCGCTGCCAGGGCCAGCTGAAGGAACTACGTAGATTATTTTATCACTTTACAAGCAACACTTTACTTTTTTAATAGCAACTGATGCAGTGTATTGAATATTAAGTTGTCTAATAAGAAATTCATATTTTTTATCTCTACCATTAATATTTCTTTCATGGCAATTTGTCGGTATCACTTTGTTCCAACAACTAATAGAATAATTGAAATTTAATAAACCTTAACTGCAATATTATGTTGGTAATATACGAGTATATAAGCGATAATTGATTTATTTCTAGTAGTATGTAAATAAAGAGGAATATAAATAATTCTACTAAAATATCACGTCTTACATAGTTTACAGCATTTGTAAAATTATAATAATAAACATTATTTTTCCAAGTTGTTTGGACATATGCCAGTAATAAATTGAACTTTATTATTTTTATAAAATATATTGCTTTTTCGTAACCTTTGAATTCTCAACAAATAAAAATAAAAACACTTTATTGTTCTTTCTGAACAAATAAATATTAAATATTTACTCTATCTGATATTTCTACCCCATCCAAGGTAAGCGGTTAAGTCTGATAAAAACTCTCATTAACTTTCTTGTCACATGACGCATTTAAAAGGAATTCTTTATGTCCGTGAAGTCTGTATATAGACATATTTCATATGCATATTGCATATGCATGAGGCAATGTCAGCTCGTAATTTATAACTAAGTAGGTTATATTTAATTCAACTATAAATATTTCTAACAAATTATTCTCATGAGCGTGTACAGTTCGTGAATGATAAATAATATTAACCTGAAGTTGCCTCGTTTTCATTTTTTAAACGGTTTATTATTTATTATATACAGTCACAAAAGATACATTCTAAATAACGTATCTTCTTTCCGTCACAATAAAGCGACTGAACGCTAGTCTATGTCTAAGTAAAATCTGACAATGTCTACGTTCGGCCCTGTTTTAAAAATAAATATTTTTCCGAGAGAATCACATTGAGGCTGGTTGTATTAAAACAATAGATTAATTACGCATAATACGGTTGTAATCGCAAATATTTTTTGTGAAATGATTATATCACAATTTACTAATAATGTTTGGATAACGATTGATCATATTTTATTAGATGTTTTGGCTGAATATATGTCTTGGCTTAACCCCACATATTTTTAAACCAATTATTTTTCCGGTTTATTTTATATGACTTTAAGCTAAATAACGTATATTTTAATTAAAAATAGTCGTTTATTGCATATAAAAAATTCGTCATCCACCTGTTATTTTTTGATATATTAATAGCACGCTACTATAAGATTACTATCGGTAACATATGTTTGTGGTGATTGTGGTAACTCAGTATCTACTTGCACATTAAAAATCAAGTATTGCTAACTGCACATTTAAACATAAATTGCACAAAAATATATATCAAACAAAATTGTAATTTTAAAAAATTAATTAATTATTAAATCAGTCAAAAAATAAGTCACGCAAAAGAGAAAAGAATTATAAAAAAACTTTTCACATCTACATTGAGAAATATGGGTCCTCAACATCAACATTACTTACTCACCTTTAAGCAACAAAATGTATCTCCTTCATTTGTAGAAATTTTTTTTTTTTTTCAAATAAGTTTTACCAACATTGAAACATATTTGATGTTAACAAAATCGTATATTATAAAAATTAAAAGTTAGCATTTGAATTGCAATCAAATAACATACCAATGATTAGACAACTGCATTCAAAATGTAAGTCTATACCAATAACATCAATACTAATGGCACAGGTAATAACAGATTCTGATGATCGTATTTGTCAACAATTTTATAGATTCGCAAGTTGTTCTCCCATATTATCGTCTACATTTCACAAAGTTCAGTAAAAGATAATACTACTTTCCTGAGTTTATTGCTTCTGGGACTGGTATTGAGGACTTAGACATAGCAGTGGCCTACAGCAAAGGAATTCAAATTACATCATGTGATAATACGTCATTAGTCCAGAATGCCGTATGCACAAGATACACTATGGTAAAATAAACTCAAAGGCACAAATAATTTCCATCGTAAAAAGAAAGATGACGTCGGTAGAAAAATCTTCATGAAAAAATAACTTCCACCATAACAGACGCATCGTTGTAAAGTTGCCATCTTAACGAAACTCCACTGTCAAAAAATAAAGAGAAAACTGCTCGTTTCCTAGAACAAAGAATTGCACAATGCAGATTAGGCCATTTCCCGCATAGGTGCACTCGTAATTATATTTTTATTTATTTACCTGTGTGAACATACAAAATAAGATGATCCAGGATTTAATATTCATTAATAGCAGTATAGCGCGCACCGTTTTCACCAGCCGCCCGTCTATTTAACCTTGGCCGGAAACGTCAAAAATCTGCCATCTTACAATATGCTGTGCTGCTATTGGCCAATGAGTAATATCTGTAATGCAGAAAAAATGTGACACGCATTCAAAGTAAATTTGTGACCCTAATTTCTTATACATTACGTCACAATATATGTAATATAAGGTTTACGTGAAACAAAAATGTTATGAATTTAATTCAGAAACTTTTAGAGGACATTTTTTCGATTTACAATTAATTTAATAATTTCATTAAATCAATAATGATGCAATTTTTTTTATAAATTATCATTTAAGTTAATTAACGTCGATGTCTAAATTAAATAATACTACAAGTATGTAAAAAATTACCTGAAATCTTAGGTCACCACAATATGATATTTTCCATATCTTCAAGAGCATGCAGTATTTATTTATTTTCGGTGCCTCGGCGTTTATTTTTATAACAACATTCCTTTATAGCTTGCATCAATATAAAAATCCTTAATACAAGTATTAATAACACATTTCATTTACCCGCTAGGTACATATAAAGTACCTATTCTGAGGTAAGTTGCCATAAGGTTCCATAAGCTAGAATATAAGTTGGAAGCAAGGTAACAAATTAAATTAAATTATAAAAAACACTAAAATCAAAAAGCAGACAAGTAGAGAATAAGTAAAACGAACAAAATAAAATTTTTGATACAGACTAAAGACATGTAAGAATTAAAAGAATTTGGATTATTGAAGATATTGGATATAGTAAGAGTCCAAAAAAATAATATGATAACAATACATATTAATTAACAATACACACACCTGACCATCGTTTAAGTGGACACCCCGCTAACAAGTGGATTCTTGGCGTAAGTGACAAGGTATCACGGCTGCATACCTTTTGCGAAATATTAAAGGCATAGAGATAGGTGAAAACGCGTTAGTCTTTTCCGTAGAAAACAACATTTTTATGTAGTTTACCTCTTAATATAATATTAGACGCATAATTGATGACGGGACAATTAATGATTAAATAAACGTGTTATTTTAACCCTTCATTACACGGAATATAAGAAACGTGTTATATTTATCTAACCACTTTTGTTAATAAGTATATGTATATAACTTCATAATTTTTGATAAATATTTTTATTGTTGAAAATAAGTATGACAACTTCAAATACTGCCAACTCAATCGCCTCTTGAAACCAATTAAATTTATGTTGAATATATCTATTTCGGAAGTGAAATCATTTGCCAATCGACACATATATATATATATGAGTGTGGCGTGAAAAGTAAATAATACTATTTTCCCCTTTAAGAAATGTATTAAGGCGGAATATAATACAATTGTGTTCGTAAAATATAGCACGACTAGACGATTGCATCCGCCCACATGTCTAGGATCTTCCTCTCACTATCACCGGTCACGCCAGAAAAATTGTCTCATTCTTTGTCGAAAGGCCAGAAATAATTATAATAGAGGTGTAAATAATAATGAGGTGAGACGCTTTTGTGCCGCGATTGAACGAGAGAGAAAAAATCTCCCTTATTTTCAAAACGAGTTTAGCTGTTTTCTTCCGCGCACTGAATGAGAAAGATATTTATTTATATATAATAATTACCAAGTTACCTTCAGTATTTGATATTGATGACACGTGTTTAATTAACCAAGTTTAACATTATTGTTCTTATTCTTCTTCTTTCTTCTTCTTCTTTCAAACAGGCAATTCACCCTTCAAGAGTGATTCGTAGGTATTGTTCTTATTCATCATCATTAAAAAACAAGGTGTATTTTGCTGAGTCATATGTTTATATGTAACAATGTAAGTTTTTCTGTCACACACAAATCTGTTAATTACTCAGCGGTTCCGCGTGTTTTCTGCATTCTGATATTTTTTGCAGATGTCTGAAGATTGACTGTATCTTTACGACTTTTTCTTTTCATTCTTATTTTTCTCCTCTATTTGTTACAACTCTTTTAGTTTGGTGATTTTTTGAAAAATTAATATTTTTAATTAGCCTAACTTTTCCTTTTCTCGCTTATAACTCTGCGAATTTGAGAGCAAAAATATTTTTTAATTTTTTGGTGATTGCCACTAATAGACAGTATCGTTACACACTTTTTTTTAAATTCTTCTTCTTCTAATTTTTTTGTGAAGCTTGATTTAGTGAAATTTTGTGTTTTTGAGCTTTTCTCTGCGAGTTTACTACCAAAGTCTAATTTTTATAATTCCAGTGATAGGTAGCAATAGCCCAGAATTTATTCCGGTAGTTGTAAACTCCCATCATTTCTTTTTTTATTATTTATCTTTGTTTAATTAACCACTAAAATGAGTTTAAATACATCTACCGGTTTCGAAAAATACCATTTTCTTCTTCAGGATGTCATAACTAACTAAAACATATATCTTTTCTTTGACAGAATCTATTTTTAAAAATCTATTAATTAATTAAACAAAGATAAATAATAAAAATATGAATCTTAACCACAAAGATAACTTTGCTTATTTTAAAAGTATATCCCATCATTTCAATTTCATCTTTTAAATATTAATATTTCATTAATATTAAAATAATAATATTAATATAAAAAATTGAAAAATCGATGTAACCTACCTACATACGAATTAAATGTAGAAAAAACTTGATTTCTTAAAGAATATATTAACCTAACGCAACCATTTTTGATAATGTTAAAATTGGTCGCTGATTTATCGGCAATTTTTGACGTTTTATATTGCTTAGAAAATATCAAGCAAATCTTTTGGGAAATAACCAAGTATTTTTAGATTATAGTGTGAACGGACATCTCATTTATAGTGTGAAATTGAACCGACAAGTATGCATATTCACTATACTATATAATCAGAGTCCCCACTTAAATAAAAACTCATGGGATTAATATTGTTAATAGATGCTCTAGAAATTTTTTATGGTGATACTACAGCATCGGTTATAGACCCTATTTTGTTTTCTGAATCAATGTCTAACAAAAGACGACCATATTGCACGTTGATATATGTCGTAAACATATGTTTCAAGCTTTTAAATTGTTATTTCGCGGTCTATTTATGAATTTTGTCGTTTCTTGACGGGAATAGTTGGTTTTTAGACGTTTAATACTTAATTTTCTAAGTAAATCAGTATATAATTAAACGTATAACGCATTGAGATTTTAACTTTCTCACTTCTTCTTCTTATTTTCTTATCAAAACACTTTTTATGGTTTTATCAAAGTGCATTAACGAATTTTTTTTTTCTTAATCTGGAGACTGACAACAGAATACTGTGTCTTTGGAGGGTACGTTTGCGACCGTGCGGTTGCTGGTGCGGGTAGGCTACTGATGTATTATTATGATTGCATTTGTTTTTCATTTATACCATTACGTTTTTTTTCTAAACCATTATTTCATTGTTTTCATTCTACACTGCACAGGGAGACAGTATCACATAGTTCCTTAATAATCCGCTGCTGCAATGAATTATTATCAGCCAGTTTTTGACCACGCAAACATATTACACATTTATTAAGCTGTATTAGTAATAGAGAGTAAAATTATTTATTTTATTTTTATAACATTTCTAAAGTTTCGTATGTTGTACTTTCGAAGACTACTTCTGTTTACTTAAAAATAGATTTTTTTTTAAATATTGACATAAATGTAATTAGTGATTATTTCAATATTAAAAGCCTGTGCCTTTTAAAAGTTTAGTTTAATATTGATACTTATTTATACTCTTTATAAGTAAAAAAATATTTGTCAATTCTTTTACGTACATGGATAACTTTGATCTCGATATAAGATTTATCGGTAAAGTTTGGCGTGTATCAGTTGCGTCATTATATTCTGTGTATACAATACATGCGGCGATAAATCATAGCTCGCTTCGTGCTCAACTCTGTACTGTATTTCACACGCTCTGTTGACGAGTTTTGAAGACAACTCTCACCCGTGTTATATATACCTCCATTATTTGAATTATTGATTTGAAATATACTTGCATATGATACCAGGTCCAGCTTCCGCTAATAGTAAAATAAAAAAGAGTCCTTAATTAATATTCTTTCCGTACCGGAAACAATTGCCTCTTTAACCGCCTGCAGGGCCTTGTAAAAGCGAAAACTTTTTTTTTTTAATTGTGCAAAGATATCAGTGAAATCTGTATTGTATTTAATCTACAGTACATTATTTTATGTGGGATCGTGCATACTAAAATATTTATAAAAGAAGATAAATATCAATTAAACTCTATATAATTATATTTTTGGTATTTAATATATCATCAGTGGCGTATTGTTCTCGAGGTTGGTGTTGCTGTGGACGGGCGCTTATCTGTTTAGGTATGTATTATTCGTGCACACATTCGCGCGGCTAGCGGCATGAATACTCGCGCTTTCTTCACAAGAAAACCGAACACTTAACATTTAACTGGACGTGGAATCTTCCAATGTAAAGCCAGTTACTTATGCAAGTACCTACCTGTATTTTATGGTTATAGCTGTAAATTCAAGTTAACTACCCAGTTAGGAAATTAGCCGCTTTAATTTTATTTTACTGTTTTTTCGGTTCATTGAAAAAATATTATTTAAATATGTTAATTCCCCTAGAAAAAGTTTCCGTTTTAGGAAATCTCGTACTATTTATCCATACATGTACATATCGCACTGTAATGGAATGTAATATGTTATTTACATGAAACATTAATATTTCAGCTATTTATTAATTTTTGGTAAGGAACCAATTGTATTTTATTAATGAATTAATACAAATTAAGCGAATCAATTAGAAAGATATGCACAAAAATTATATCTATCGAAAAAATATTTAGTTGTTAGTTCTGCATATCTTTATAATTGATTCAACCAATTTGTATAAAAATGATACGATTTAACAGTGAATTATTTTAAGAAATATATATGCATTAAAATAAATACTATGTTCCATAAAATAAATTGCTTGTGCATTACAATAATACAAAATAGATATATCTTCATTATTTTTATTTGTTAACTTTGTTTTATTAACAACTTATTGAGTTTAAATACATCTATCGGTTTCGAAAAATACCATTTTCTTCTTCAGGATGTCAATACTAACTAAAAACATATGTTATTGTTTCTTTACCAGAATCTATTTTAAAAAAAAAACATTTATTTAAAAAATAAATTTAGTACCTAACTCAAATTGTTACTTAATACAAATTTATTCGAATAACTACAAAGTTAATTTAGCTAATTTCAAAAGTAAATATATCTTCGTTTAATAAAAAACACCTAAGCTAAGCTAATCTAACCTTAATTTAACTTAATTTTTATTATTTTATTGCAGAAATAATTTGTTGTAAGGAACAAAGTATTTATTTTAATGTACGTATTAATAGTTCTCGTAGTAAAATACCACAGAACTATGTTCTGAAAATGTATCTAACTTATTTCTTATTTATTATATTTATTGAACCTCACTTGATTATTAATATTCTTACTTTTTAAATAACTTTATTTTAAAAAAACCACAAATACATTTTTAGTGTATTATTTTGTAAATTACTTTCCTTATATTCGTGGAGCAGTGAAATTGCATTTATTTATCGATGTTAAGATTTAAGTTAAATTTACCGAGGAATCTGTAGTAATTGTTCTATACACATTCATGATATTTTTTTTTTGTAAAATTAATAATTTTAATAAATTAATAATTAATTAATAATTAAATTAAATTAATAATTAATAATTTTTGTAAATTTTTTGAATAACACAAATGTTTTTTTATGAATTTGCAAATAATTTATATTACTTTTTAGGTTTGCGTAATGAATCAGTGATGGGAGGAATATATAAGAAAGGTATCGGGGTCGGCGAGAACAGGAACAGACGATTATTATAAAAGTTTTATTATTAAATTAATATAGAAGAATAAACAACAAAACCGCTAACGGTTCCAGATTCGTTAAATTAATAGTAAAAGTTGGAAAACAATCATGAAGATAAATTCTGTGACATGCATCACACAGCTCCACACTGTACCATGATTCAGAAATTCCTCCAGCTCGCCGTCCGTATAAGAGAGACCGATCGTAATATGACGGCATCTTCTGTTTCTCCATCCAACATTTTTTTATACGTGGACCTCAATTTTCTCATCATTAGTGTTTGCTATAATAAATTATTATGTAAGACAACACACGAAAAAAATTTCAAACCTTCACATGATGGAACATAATGCTAACCTAAAACCGAGTATTTAGTCTTGCTCACCTAATTTTTACTTAAATATGAAAATGTCTCAACGAAGAAACCAAATATAAACTAAAACATTATATATTCAGCTAATTTGAGTCAAAGAAAATGTACACACTACTCCGGCACAAATGTATTATTTGTAAGGAGAACACATTTTTGTTGTGAAGTTGCATTTTAAGAACACAATTCTGTGGTGTAATACAAAATAAATTAATCAATTAGATAGATAGATGTACCTACAGTAAAAATCTATTTATCGAAAAAATATCAAGTTGCTACCGGAATTCTGACGTCTCTTGGCGTGTTTTTCTTAAAGATTTTTAAGATTCACAGCAATATAAGTTTATTGCTTTTTAAAAATGGAATAATAGATATATCAAGATTACAGAATATATTTATATTCAAAATTTGTCAAAAATGTATTCGATTAGAAGAGATCCAGATTCGAATATATTCAAACTAAATATTTTTTCGATAAACATTTCTTATCTGTATTTGTTTTCAAATTTTCCTACTCACGACACATAAGACAGTGAGATAAATAAAAATAGTTAATATAATATATAGATATTAATTTGTTATTTTAAATGTGAATAGAAAATTTAACTGTAATTTAATGAGTGATATGATTAAAAATTTGTGTGCTGTGTATATTTATAGTTTTATAATTAGAACGCGTGTTTATGGAAGGTTAACAATTATTATTTATTAATTTCTACCTCGTCAAATTACTTATATCTGTTAATCAATGTGTTAACTTCAATTGATTTATAGTATCTGCATGGCTCGGCGTGACATATAATTTGAAATGTACGCCGTTTTTCACATTGAAATGCGAAATAAAAACCCACGATTTTTCAAATAGTGACACGCAACTTATACAGAGAAAATACTTTTAATTTTTATGAACTTGGTAATGGTCTAGGAGGCCTCACAGAAACTGGACGTTTTCAAAATTATTACTTGGTGTTTCTTGCGCAATGAGAGGCATAAAACTGTCATCAATAATATTAATAAAATGATGTAACTCTACTTGTTAATATATATGTTACAGTGGATGTGTATTACCAGTGAGAATATATATTCACTGACGTTTCAGTGAAATCATATCCGAATACGTTTCCACCAGTGGAAATATATTTCTATTGGTGGAAATATAACTTCACCTGCAGGTTTTTGCAAATGTATATTCTACCTTAACCTAACCTAACCTAAAATGACTGAGATTATAAACACGGTAGTTTATGCAGTAAATAATTTTATTTAATATAAATGAAAATACTATAAGCGAATAAAAGTGACAGTTGTAAACGTCACCCACGCCACCAAACTATTTTTTGCCATGCTGTAGGGCGACACATCGACACTTATGGCCAAATATTCTCGCGCGGCGTATTCTCGCTTGTCAACGAATACAAACTCACTAAATGTAACAAGTGAATTTTTATCTTCATTGTTAGATATATATCCACTGACCGGCTTAGCGAAAATATACTTTCACCAGTGAAAATATATTCTCACTGATAATACAGATTCACTGTAACATATACAATGTTAATAACACGCATACACCACAAAATTATTATAAAATATATCAAAATCGTGTATTGGAAATATTATGCACTAATATTTTTAAAATATAAACAAATACAGGTTGTCCTAAAAAATGTATACAAGTGAAACAAAATTTCCAAAATCAAGGGTCCATTGAATTTTGAAAAAAAAGTTTTATTCGATGAAATTTTATTTCCAATGTCTCCAAACGTGAGGTCCTATTTTGATGATAATGTGTCAAACGAATAGATTAAGCAAATAAGTAGCATTAAATATACTCTCACCCCCGCCTTGCTTTCTCCTAACCACGCGTTAGTGGATTTATTTCATGGGAGCACGTTAAAACTAAGGTTTTCATAAACGACAACAATTAAGGATAGGATAGGAGGTAAATAGTAGAATAGATCTAGTAGAATCATTTCATTATTAATTCATTAATAAATCAAATAGAAAGATATACAGAAAAAACCAATTTATTTATTAAAATATAATTTTTTTTTTTCTGTATATCTTTCTAGTTGATTCATTTAATTTGTATTACAAATAAAAATATTTGCAATTCCATTGATTTGTATTATTAACAGACTGGACTAGAATGGTCGGTTCGAACACTTGCGATAAATAAAAAAATCTAGATTTATCCTCTTAAATTTGAATTATAAATTAATAAATTTAACTTAAAATGACATTCAAAGAGAGTGTACATTTTTGGACTAATCGTGTTCTCTTTCTCTCTAATTCTTTTCTCATCTTCGTCCACCGCTTCGTCTACACAGCCCTTCATGCTTGATGGTCCCTTGCTGTTTGGAACACGCGATATGTCAGTAATTATAAATAATTTCAGTAAATCATATTAAATTATAGGCATATAATGTTGGCAGAATATAAAAAAAAACGCACATTCTAACAGTATTTACCAATTTATTTTCTTAAATATAAATAAAACAATACAAATTTAAATATTTTAGGTTTGAAATATTGCACAATGTTAAGTCCGAAGAATCGAACTGTTCTTCAAAACAATTTAATTATTAACGATTTAGATAGGTAACATGTTATTTTATTTGGTACATTTAAAATTATCACTCCATTAATATTCTGTTATAAAAACAAAATAAATTAGAGTTTCGGAAGATTTGGTTTCAATACATTTTTGAAAAAAATACTAAAAATCTAATTAGAAGTTATTGCAACTAACAATAGGGAAAATCTTATAAAATAATATATACAATGTTTTTTTTTTAATGATGTCTTATGTAAGTTTTTTTTTTAAATATGCTGTCCGATTATTTATTTTAAAGATTATTTCTAAAACCTGTATTACTGAATCTGAGTTAATACGACGGTTTTCTGAAATATAAATCATTTTATATTCGTGAAAATCAACAAATTATTACATAGATTAAACTTATACGAAAGAAAATTACATGCGAAAGAGCGATGCCACTTTTTTAATATGACACAATTAATAACGTAAACTATATGTAAATGCTCAGAAACGTGACGTTAAAATGTTACAAGTAAATTTATATATTTGTATCTATTCCCGACCTTATTCTTCTACCACGATGAGACGCCTTACTATTTTCTTTAACAGATGGCTTGACTTGTCTTTTAGGGAACAGATGCGCGTGGTAGTTGAAAGGAACTCGAGGAGGTTCCTTCGACGGTGAAGGCTCCTCATGTTTAACATCACTTTCTTCTGCAGGAGATGCTACAGCCGTTCCTTGAGCTTCACTATAACTGCCTTCTTCTTGCTGTGAGCCATGAGAAACTTCTTCGGGATACGAAGAACCCTGGTGCGTTATTTGGACAGACGGTTGTGAACGTGTCAAGTATCTGTAAGGGTGATTTCTTAAATGGACAGAGGACACCACCGGTGAAGAAGTTGAATATTCTGCATGTTGAGTTTGAAAGGAATTGATCAACCTTTGGTCTTGATCACCAGTTTGATAATGAGAATTCAAAATAACCTGAGTATGATCGGAATCTGGATAGTTTTCAGAAATTTGTAAATTTTGAGCACCATCTTCAGAGT
The DNA here is from genome assembly GCA_031772225.1 of Eubasilissa splendida. Lineage (NCBI taxonomy): Eukaryota > Metazoa > Arthropoda > Insecta > Trichoptera > Phryganeidae > Eubasilissa > Eubasilissa splendida. Next base: position 15,709,838 of record CM062859.1, on the reverse strand, counting down.
TCTCATAGCCTGAAACTTGATGGTTATTTGAAAGGCTATTGAATGCATGAGAAAATGACATTTGAGAGTTTGGAACGTGGGCGGATGGATGTGATACGTATTGGTAAGTTTGACTTGGTTGCTCCTCTCTGTACTGTGGCTGACTATACGAAGAGTAACTCGGATGGACGTATTGCGGCTCAGATGGTTGAGTTACAGAATATTGTAGTCTTTCTCCGTCAGTAGGCACTGCATATGTGGGTTGTCTCGGTTGAATATACGAAACAGTTTGTTGAGGGACATGAGTTATATATTGTGCCTGAAGATTAGCCAGGTACTGCCTCACGAGTGCCTGCAGGTTCACATGATTTATGGTTGTAGCATACGGATTGCTATGGGGTAGCTTTGGATACAACTCTGCCACCGGACTGTGCAATTGAGAGCTCGGTATTCTTAATATTATAACTGGAATGACTCTTCTTTGGTTGAAGTGTTCCTCTTCTTGATTGGGTATTCCAACTGACTGATATTGAGGTTGATTTAAAAACTTTGACGGATTCACGTAATAATTTGGCATAACACTCGGGAAATTTCCGCTGAACCCTGACAGGTGTCCACCATTATAGGTGGAGTACAACACCCTCGGTGACTCCTGTTCTGTTTGAGTTGTCGGGTAAATATCTTCGGTGTGAGCATACTGCGGCGGTGGTGGTGTTTCAACAGATTGTACATTTTCATAGTTATTTCTTAGATGACTAACAATGTTACTAGGGCTGTAGCTACTATGTGTCTCTTGATGTTGATTGGAATCTACTGGAACTAATTGGTACGCTTTGGATGGCTGTATTTCAACAAATGTTTTTTCTCCTTTGGCCTTGTTTGTGAAAACAGTTTTGGTACTATAATTGATTTGTCCACTACCGTCACCGTTCGAAGCTGGCGGAATGTCGTGCTGTGAATAAGGATAGATCATGAATTTAGAATTTTGCGTATTTTTTTTACCAAATTGACTGTAAAAATATCCGTTATTTGTTTTATATCCATATCCTAAATTGGCATCAATAGTCCTTTTTCCCTTGCCATCGGTAGAATTATCGTTGACTATTTCGATTGCGATAACTGCTGGAAATGGAACATTCAAAGGTTTCGTCAAATCGATGTTTTCGTTTATATTACTTTTAATAGAGTCATCTTCATCATCATCGTCATTCTTGATATTAAATTTTTCTTCAATTTCCTTCACAAATTTCTTTTCTTCGTCAGTTATTTTGCTATCGACGATATCTTGTTCCTTCACCTTGCTTTTTTCTTTTTTAGGAGAATTAAGCACTGGATTACTCACAACCCCCGCTAATATAAGAAAAAGGACGGTCGTTATCTGAAAACAAAAACAAACAATATTTTTTAAAGATATTTTAATTAAATAAACATAAACAAAAACTGATCTTATAACAGAAATAAATAAAAGTGTGAAGATTATTGAATGCAATGCCAGTGTTGTTTTTAGTATCATTATTATTTTTAATTAGCACACTGTATGGTACTTTCATTTTATATATTTATAATAATTATTTCATTTTAGGGAATGTTAACAATTTTTTTTTCTCTGAAATTTTTAGAACCTGTTTCAGTAACGCGATTTTTATCGTAACCTTAAAACTTGTATTAATTACATAGCTATCAATGATATAAGCTACTACAGATTTTCTTTAAACAATTTATTTTCTGTTTATAAACTTTTCCGATGCAATGCAGTTTTATTTTATGCGAAACACATTTTATTTTATTTAATGCCATCTATTGCTTGGCTTATGAAATATAATGCATCCAGTACAAACTTTCGTATAATTTAAGTACCTATATACAATTTTAAAAGTTTCAGATATAGTCGCTAGGAGAAATTATTTATACATTTTTAAAGAGAACACATTATTATTGTGAAGTTGCCACTTTTTCATAAAATTTGTGGTGTTTTAATACAAATTAAATGTATCAATTTATCGTAAATTTATTTTGGTTGCTACCGGGATTCAAACCAAGATCTTTTCCAGTCCGGGAAAATGCGTTCGAATTGATTTTTTATGTATGTCTTTCTAATTGATTAATTTCATTTGTATTGAAATTATTTATAGATGATGCATTCTGTGTATCAACATTAAAATCGTTAAATCCATAATTTCTTATATCAATTATTTTATTCTCATTATTTTTTTATGACATTTATCATATCTGTAATGAATGTACGTATTATCACTTTAAAGACAATTAATTTTTATATGTATTATATTGATATATTAATAACGATTATTTGATATATTTTATGGACATATATATATAGTTGTGTGAAGCTAAATTATATATTAAAAACTAACTAACGACCACTAAAAGTTGTAAAAACTTAATATAAGTAACATTACACTAATACAATCACACACATAATATCAGCGGCGTAACTATATTAATGTAGCCAATGCGATGCATTGGGGCTCACTTTCAGTGGCGTAACTGCGCCAATGCAGCCAATATGGTATATTGGGGCCCATGATAGATAAAGAGAAAAATCCATTCTTGCCTTACAATACATATTATATGATTCTTTTCCTAGCCCTAAATGGATGAATAATTTTTAAAATTTACCACTGTATGTCATTAAATTATATTATAAACTTTAAAATAATTATTTCTCACATACATTCGGAAAACACCTGGAAACTTTATAGATATTTACAATATTACCCATATAATATATTGGGTTAGAAAGAAGATGAAAAATGAAAATCTCGGTAAAAAAAGCAAAATAAAAATATCGGTAAAACAAAGCACAGAAGCGAGGAGTGCATATGAATGGCTAAAAACACACTTTTGTTTTTTTCTTTAAAAGTGTGCCCAATTAACTGTATAACCGGGCAACTAGTACCGAAGCGGCGCAAGGCAGAGGAAAATGGAAACACCTTGTCCAGTCTTTGAGCCCCCAACCCTCCTAGGATAAGGGGTCAAAGATTATGATGATAGAAGTGTGAAAGCTGTAGGATACAAGACTTCGATTTTATTCAACTACTAGTACCCTGTGTTACTTAGTATATACATATATATTATATTTTTATTTATTTATTAATCTGTTATAATTACAATAATACAATACAATTTTTTTTTTGTTCTACTTCTCTAAAAACCATACACTTATGCAGAGAAGAGATAATAGCTAGCTTATAATAAAGTAAAATATACTAAACTAATAGCAATAACAGTATAAAAATAGTATAATTATATTTTTATCTTGTCTTTTTTCCATTTTGCATTGGGGACCAATTTTTACAGCCACGCCACTGCCCACATTAAATTAATAGAATTATAAAATTTAAGAAAATATTTCTTACATGTATTACAAAATCACATGAAAAAAAAATTATCACTTTACATTGCCGCAAAGTGCATCAAACATCGCTATCACTTTTTCACGATTTTTTTTGTGAATATAATATATAATATATGAATATAATAACAGACAAGAGACCAATTTTGTTCTTACTATTTGATAAATAAAACAACGTAGCCTTTAATAGGTTAATATCTTAAATATACAGAATTCATAAACAGGGGGCGCTTCTATTTTGTACTGGAACTCATTTTTTTAGTTACGCCACTGTAGATTGATCGAAATTATTTTCATTGGTAATAAAAATTTATGATCTAATCGTAATATTTTATACATTATGGATGTCCCTCAAATTATATGCAGTGATTTTAATTAACGTTCTCTTTCCTCGGCATGACTAATAAAATTGATTTCTACTGTTATAGATTGCATAACTTCTTTTCTTTTCGAATTCAAATAAGATAATGTTACGTTCACAAGAATTAATCGTAATTACAATCTCTTACTAATAATTACAGCTAATTGCCGGGAAATGTTACTTTGGCGAATGAATTATTGAAAAGCGTTTTATAGTCGTTTATTAACAATTTCGTCCATGAACAAATTATTTTGCCAGGTGGCCTCTCATTTGTTCAGATTGAACTTAATAGATTCCCTAATGTGTGAGTGTGGTGCCGAGGAGGAAACCCTTGACCGTGTCTTTTTTGCCTATCCATGCGGATCATTGGTTTTTTTTACAGTTGTCTCGTCATTGGTAATTTTCAGCTCCCGGTTAACTTGTGTCATCTTCTTTCCCTTAACTCGCCACGTTTAATCTATATAATAGAAAGATTTTTGAACGACAATGGTATTGACTTATAATATAGTATTTTCTATTCTACAATATTACTGTACTTTTTTCTACTTAATTAATGGCACAAATCACTCTTGAAGGGTGGATTGCCTATTTAAAAGAAGAAAAAGAAGAACAAATTATTGTAGACTGCGAGTCCATCGACAAGTTGAAAAATAATTAGATAGCCTTTATTTGTTTAATGTTTTTTTTTTTTATTTTTTTTTTGTCTTGTGTAAGTTTCGATATTACTCGATCTACTTATTTTAAAAATTTGATAAGAGTTAATTTATACCCACTAATATTTATCGATTATTTAAAAATTCTATATACTATATGTTAGCAATAATTTATGTTTACATATTATATATACTTCTAGCACTGGGATATTTAAAGACAAAAAATCTCTTTCTTTAATTCATATTTACAAAAATATTTTCATCATCACGCCTACTACAGTACGCTTAATATCTAATGTTTATTATCATTTTATTGTAAATTTCTATTAATTAATTAAATAATTCTTTAAGGAATTTATTTTCAAAACATGGTAAATGTGAAGTAGATATCCAAAAACGAATTGGAAAGGCAAAATCAGCGATGACCAGGTAAGATACGTAGAAATCGAACCATCGTAAAAAGAACCCAAATCTGTCTGGTGAAATCTCTGTTATTCTCCATAGCACTTGTATATTTAAAAAATTTCTCTCTGTTTCCACTTTTATGAATGTTCTTATTTAGCAATACAGATACAAATAATGATATACAGAATATCGAGACTGATAATTGAAATGCACTACATATTTTTAATTAAAATATATTTTTAATTCATTGGCGTTTCAACCTGTCTCTCCATAGTTTGAAAGCAATGCAAGGCTTTTATCGTTTTGCTAAAATATTCCTATTCGCAATTTCTGGGACAGTCTGTACATTTATACATTATAACAAATTATTGTGCAATAGTGTATTGGTACATAATATGTACATATATGCGTGTAATATAAACAAAAATTTTTCCATGGCTAGACTTCTAAATATTTATATTTCTTTTTAAAATCACAGTTATTGAGATAATTGTCTTGCAAATGTCGTGATGTCACATATCAAAATAAGATCTGCTGTCGCGGAAAACAATGTAAATTATTTTTCCATTGTATTTAGTATATTTATTAAGTAAATTAAGGCAATTAAAATGAATTATTCTATGATGATTTCCCTTCATTATTATAGGGTTATTTTTTTTAAATTAATATATATATTACGTAAAGAGAAAGTAAAAAATAATAATTTTACATCCAGAACCAAAACGTTGTGTTATTTTTTCAAATAAATTTATTTTATGTACAGAATAGTAAATTAATAGACATGATATGAAGTGTATATATATAGGAGAGGAGTTTGGAACATTATTTGAAGGACGAGGGGCATTCAACACAAATTTATCCGATAGATAATGACACATTTATGCAATAGAATGAATGAAAATAAAAAAAAATTGTAATCAAAGCGTATTTTTTACATGAATGCATATTATATTGTCAGCGTTTAAATTTTCGTTCCAAACGAATCATATTTTTAAAAAACGTTTCGTAGCTTTTTAATTGCGTGAGTGGCATCAAAGTAATCACGTGAGTGCTACCAAAATGAAAATTTTGGGACAAGGAATTTTCGTTAGTTCATGTCTATTTATTTAGTGGTCTGTGCTTTTATAATATTTTGATTTTAATTTCTGTTGTTAGCCGATTTATTTGTTTTGAAATCATAAAATCTACGCATGGACGCATGCAGCAGGAGCCACTGATTTATCGTCGCTGATGAATTGAGAAATTGATTTGACAATTATTGTACTCACTCATATATTACGACATTTCATCCACTATATTAGGTGTTATTTAGCTGACCAGTAAAGGTGTGTTAAGTTGTAGATATATAAAAGGATATAATGGATAAAAGATCTAAATATAAGGAATAATTGATCAGAATTCTAGAAACATGTTTTATAGAGAGAAAAAATAACCCAGTTGTGGCAACGCAATCATAAACATTACAGCACAGTTAGATTCAGGAAAACATTTTTTTACGATAATCCCCTTCAAGACGTTGTACAATATAATAAAAAACCTGTCATTCATTTAATAAAACAAATTTTTCTCTAAAATTGTATCAGATTTCTATAGTTTTTGCTCTTGACCCTTTTTAATTTTAAGACTTATATATTTTATACCTAACATTTTTAAATTAAATAATGTATACTACCATAATACCATGTGTAAGATATCACGTGGATGGGACTTCTCTCGAAAGTCTCGTAAAGGACAGTTCAGAGTTGAGCGCGGAGGTAGCTATGATTGCTATTGTATTTTGTACATAGAATAGAATGACAATTGATACATACAAACATTTACCGAAAATTTCTAAGATATCAATGTCTCATCTATGAACACACACCATAATAATGTGTAATCTATATATGTACAGTGTCAGGTCAATTATAATACACATGTTTATTCCTACTTTGGTGTTTCTATATTCATTGTTCGTCTTATACTCGATGGCGTCTTACAATCGCTGTCAAATATCTACTGGCCGTTGACGATCCTTGGAACCCACCTCAAGTGTGCAAGCGGCCGCAGCTGCCGCTGCTGCACAGTTGGGATACATTCGTCGCTCGGTGACGGTCGAACGCGATCATCTTTGAATGAAATAGTGTTCCTAATTGTTGCTTAATATATCCTCAAAAACAATTCACTATGATGCTATATTGAAACGAAAACTTATTGTGTATGCAATATGAAGTAATTATTAATCTGTATGTATAGTCTGTGATATTTTAAATAAATATTTATGCTCTGAATAATTACAACTTCACAATAAGAATGTGTTCTCCTGAATAAATATTTGATTGCTACCGAGATACGAACCCGGAATTTTTTAATTACATGGAAATGCTTACCATTTCGCCATATCAACCAACCAAGTTTTCGACAAATTTGTATTCAATATTGTAGTCTTTATAAATGTTTTTTTATTTTAAATTGATTTATTTCTGTATATCTTTCTAATTGATTAATTTAACATCATTAAATATCACAGAATTATCTTCTTAAATTGTTACTTCTCAATAAAAATGTATATTTAATAAAAATAGAACAGAGGTTCATAAAATTGTCCGAAACATAGTTTTTTTAACGCATCCGTTTACGAGGTGCGTTGTTTTATATGTTTCAGGGTGAAATGTGACATATCCAAAGTAGGCATTGTTTTATTATGTTTATAATGTCTTTATTTATTCAATCTCGTCAGATGATGTAATTAAATGCTAGTTAGTGCTCTTATAAGGATACAACTGGCATTTGGATTTGGATTATATTTTCACGGTATATAAAATGGGACATTATTACTGAAAGCAATTCTAGAAATGTAATGAAATATATTATTATGTAATTTTAAAATATCATTTTTGTTTTAAATGTTGCGTTTTCAATTATTGTTAATCGTGAGAATTTATTTAGAGGAGATTTGAAACAAAGTTATAAAAACAATCTGCCGCTGTATTTCTTCACATAAGTACATATGAAGACATAGTTTTGTATGTATGCACATCAGTGCTCATTCACTGATATATAATTTATTATGTACGAGGTGTGTTTTTTAAGTAAGTACCGTTGCCGGATATTTCCGGTATACTGTACGGTTGACTCTCCACATGCAACGTTAAAGATATTCATATAGTGTGGCGATCTTGCTGTGAGTGGTTGAAATGTTCAAAACAATAGATCAGCCCACCAACTGTGAGATACGGTCCGTGATTCGTTTCTTGTATACACAAAACATCTGACATTCATCACCAAGTGGCGCCAAGTGATTTTTGAAGCGGTTCCTTGGTGGCAAGCGCTTTGATGGCGATGATGAACTCGGACTCAATGAAGACGTAGTACAGACATGATTTTCATCCGAGGTGGCATCGTTCTATGATGAAGGTATACAAAAATTGGTACCCCGTTATGACAAGTACCTTAATAATGGTGGCGACTATGTTATGTAGCGTCCGAGGAAAGTAGTCTTGTAAAAATGATGTTTCTTTAAAAAAAAAATCCGGTACTTACTTAAAAAACGCCTCGTACATCCGTCGTAAATCTACATATATAAAAGAGATGTGGATTTATATCTAAACATATGCCTATGTAAACATCGATAATCAAAGCGGAAGAAAGTCAACGATCAGATTTGTCCCGTATTTCATCGCTCTTACGAGCAGCAGACGCATGCAGTAATAACACACGAAGCGATTCTAGATTGCATCGTGCTGTCGTAATTTGATAGGAATTCACTTTAATTTGATTTTAATTCATAAAAAATATTGCGAGACTGGTGCACGCCTTCCTACATAATCCGTACATATGTACCTACTTGCGAGACACGTCTCTATTCATTCCCAATAATCGTGTAAGATTTTTTAAAAGAAATATTATTTTTTAATTTGTGTGGATAATTTGTTATTTATAATCTTAAGTAATAAACATGACTGTGTGAATTTGTGTGCATAGCATATCTAATAATAAAGATAATAAAGGTGGATTTCATTATATTAAACGATCAAATGATATTTAAGATTAATAGTTATGCCCAACCATAAAGTTAACGCTATCGACATTATTTATAAGATACACAGATTCTTTATGCTTTCTGACTAGACTGTCGGAGACACACCTATCTCAAGCTATTCCAACTACGGCATCAGATTAAATGACAAGACTGTTAAAACATCTGAAAAAATTAAAGAAATAATTATCACAATTCTCTGTATTGAAATTCTACGTGACAGTGTGCTCCATTCTTAATCTAATGACATTAATATGAAATGCATTTTGTGTACAAATACACTACTTTGTACGCCTTCTTAATTATATTATTTTTTGCATTACCCATAGAAGTGTGGTTATGAAACAGCAACTCAAATACTATTTGTAAGCGAGCTCTAAAGGTCAGCAACGAATGAATAAACACGTTCATTTGTATGCAGGAAGAAATTATATCACCTCATAATAAACTTGCAACACTTAATGCATAAAGAATCTTTGTATAAGTTTAAAATTTTCGTAATTATTCACGTTACACAAAAAGCCTCTAAGCCATTTTAACTATGTAAAGTATCGAATGACATGTCACGCATCTGTGGAAATATAAATCATTAATAACTGTAAAAAGTTATGTGGAACCTTTTTTCCAACACTTCCCAAGCCTTTGAAGTGAAGCAATGTATGTAGCAGAAAAGGTGTTGACAATCAGGGGTGTACTATCGAGGACCAGTTAAAGCACTTTTTCCAGGAGTTAATCTTGCAATAGGCGTAGAATACTTTCGTTTAATAAATTTAATCAAAAAATGTTTTTTTTTATTATTACATTTTTCAAAAGTTCAATGTTTTTGCTTTAATACAGGAAAACTCTCTTGAGAAAATTCTGAAAATTGGCCGAGATATGAAGGATTAAAGGCGACACGGCAGGTGTTCGGTCGCGCGCCTACCGTACGCCACGTACGAGGAAGTCATATTTTTTATTCTATCGCGTTTTTCTTTTACTACATTTTTCGATAGTTCAATGTTTTTACTTCAATTTAAGTAAGCAATTACTTGGAAAAATTCCAAAAATTGACGGAGATATGAAAGATCAAAAATGGCACGGCAAGTGTTCGGCCGCGCGACAAGTCACGTTTTTTATTCTATCGCGTTTTCCTCGAAATCTTGTTTTTCAAACTGGCCTCCAATTTTACAGCAACAATTTAATTTTGATTAACTTGAAATTTTTTATAAATATTTAAAATAATATTATCTACAATAAAACATAAGATTTTTTTAATCCAATAAACAATTTATTAATAACAATCGTTTAAAAAAAATTCTATAATTTTTTTTTCAATCTGCTTTTAAATTTACCAAAAACAATTTTTTTTCTAAATCAAATATGCTATATTTTATTTCTAAATAAACGTACAACTTTTTTTTTTATTTCTGATAAACGTGCATTAGAAAAAGTTGCAGGCTAGTTACGCACGCGACGGTGAAGGAGCTCTACGGGAATGGACATGACGCGGCCATTTTTTTTCCAATTATTTTTTAATAAATAATTGCTTAATTTGTATAATTAATAAGTGCAAATAAAAAATAAAAAATCACATAATTTCTTCCTAAATTTTAGGCGCTCACAATTTTAGTCTTAAACAATGACCATTTAGTCGAATCGTTTTACAAGTTGTCCTGTGACCTATCAAACATCCATTACAATATAAAATTAGAGATATATTTTTATATTATGTTAAAATTCAGCCACATGCATTATTTTTATGTATTCGTATTCAATATTTTAAAAAGAACTTAAGATAACAAATTAATATAAAAGACAACTCAAATTATATGCAAAAACGATTTGATCATTTTATATGGATTCTTTGTCATTGTTTTTGTTTGATGTTTTATTTTTAATGTTTACACTACATATGATATAAATATGGGAATACATACATCAACTTACATTATAAAAATAAAATGAAATTGAGTTATTATTAATTAATATTTTTATTGAACACGTATTGGTATTCATTTCAGATAGATAAAATAATACTACGCCACTAATAACTATGAAAACTGTCACAAGATATTACATTTCAGTGAATAATATCTAACATCCGTACATTTAATACATTAACTGAATTTCAACAATCATTAAATCCAATTTTGTGGCTGATTCTTTAATAATATAAGACAACTGTTTACCAGAGCAATCTTAAATCTTAAAACAATTTTTTTTAATTAACTTTACTTCCTCGATCCAATCCAAAAGAAACCAGGAGCAAAGCCTTAGGATACTACTACTCAGTGCCAAAATTTAATACCAAATTCGCTCAACGTACTTTCTTATTTTGTGCTCCGAGAATATTTAATAAATTACCACTAGACCTTAAAGGGTCTAAAGTGATTAATGACTTCAAACCAAAAATAACAAAGTGGTTGCTTGATGTGGGTTGAAAGCAAAATGAAACTAATTTGTCATTTGTGCTAACCTAAATATCCACATATTCTTGTCACCGACTATTGTATATTACTGACAATAATATTTTTATAACTTTTTTTCATTATCATTTTATAAATTCTGATTATACTTTTTATCACTTTTTATAACTCACTTAACATTATACTTACTTACTTCTCAACATTTACAACTTTTAAAAACTGTACAGGTAATTGCTTTAGAACAGACTACGTCTACCTTTATTTTTACATATGTACTATTTATGCTACAAAAAAATATATATATCAGCCAGCGATTAAATTTCATCAACATTTATGCTCTGGTCTTTTTAAAGTATTGATTGAATTCTTTTTTCCTCACAAACTGTAAAATAAATTAAATCTTCATATCTCTTGAGTACGTACGAATAATTGAGATAAAGAGATGATTGTGCTTGAAATCTCGTCAGTAAGGAAAGTTGTTGCCTCATGATATTTCAAAATAATAATATGATGTAAACTATCCCTATTACGATATAATTGCAAAAAGTGCAAACAAACGCATTCAAACGCTAATGTCTATCGCCCAATGACATAACACAAATGTCTTGAAGAGTCGAGTAACCGATGTCAACATATATTTCCCATCTTTAAATGCTTTGTTTAGCATGCCATGTTAGATAAATATGTAGTGAGTCACATTTGTTAGCCATGAATTAAATAAGGTTTGGAGATCGTATTAAGCCAATCTTGGGCGGTCTTGAAATATGATATCTTATTCCCTTCACAGGAATTCAAACACAAATTCAAATGTCTTTCTGGCCCTTACAACCCCCCAGTACAAAAAGATGTATCTTAGAAATCACACGAAAAGACAGTAAATAAAACGTGTGGATAACAAATAATAATAATAGAATCTTAAAGAAAGCAGTCATCCGATGATACCTGAGGGGAATCAAAAAGTAGACAGACCGCCCTAAGTCCGCTGGATTAACGAAATCATCAAACTCTGCAGAAATATATGACAGTGAATAAAAATAAACAGAAAAAAGTGGGAAACACATGGGGAGACCTTCATGCAATAAAACGGCTAATAACAATAATTGGTAGCAGACTTAAATTCAGATTTTGGTAAAAGTCAATATTGAAGGTTGACGTTTTCAGATCGATATCTGTAACAGAATTAACTGTTTTATTACCTGATATTATATGCAATAAAACCTTATTGTCTAGAAAAATACTAATTGACTAGCGCAAACGCTTTGATAGCGGTGGGAGATTGTGTGAGAAAAGTAAGAGTGACAATTTGTTTTCATTGTACTGGAAAACGAGTAAGGTCAAGAAGTGGATGATGTTAATGGACCCGAAACAATGCAACAGCTTCAATCAAAGTGAACGGTAGGATAATTAGGTACCATGCGGTCTCGAAAAGCAGCAAGCCGGATGCGTTCACATTTTGCTGTAATACCTCGCTATAACTCAATACTCACAATGTATACCATTATTGATTTACTTCACATAAAATCAGACATTAAAATAATTAAATTACAAAAAATCCATTCTGGCTCGTCTGACAACTTTCAGCCATCTTCTAAAACATTTCACAGTATTCTATAATGCTCTATAATAACTTTTGACAGTATTCTATAATTTTCCACGATGTTCCAGAATGTTTCTTTTGGTTTTCTATCTAGCATCAGTATTAACGGAGTTACGACATTTTTAAACCGCCGCCATCTTGAAACAGGATGGCGGATCAAGCTTGTTAATGACTTAACCGTTATATTTACACGTTCAATTTTGCAGTAAAGTTTCATCGATATCTATATGAGAATAGTGCATTCTTCATCTACAAAAAGTAGATATTTGGATATTGAAATAGATTTATATGTTGTTGTTTAAAATATTGTATTTAACCGTCATCATATCATGGCAAAGGAGTATTCCTGATAAAACTGAAAGTACATTTTTTTAAATATAATCTATTAATATGGCATAATATAAATACAAACAACTATTTTTTCGACAGTTCTCTTTGCCGTAGTACTACCGTTGTATGACGATAAACTTTTTAACTGAGAGTGCTTTTGGGCTCTGCTGATAATAATTAAAGAAAGTGCATTAAAATTTTCAGGAAGTTGCGTCACGTATCGAAATCTACCTAATTAAGTTTACTCTTATCTGACAGGTTTGCAAGCATGATACGTGCGAATAACATTTCAATTTTTATTTTCAGCATTATGCCACAAAAAAAATACTCTTTTCCAGAACATCGTGGTTATTGATTTCCGTGATTTCATTTAGCAGAACGTGTTTGAAAGAAAAGGTAGGTTGACACATGTCATAGACTAGAGTTTAAAATAAATTCAATTCGATCGCAGGCTGATACATTCAATAAAAAAGCATTCTTAATAGTTTAAATTTCAAACTTCCGAAATGACGTTTTAAATATCAAATGAAATGAAAGCATGTTATGTGACCTCTGATTAGTATGACAGTTCGCTGTCGTCCAGTGACAGCTTTCACTGTCAACAGTGACATAAATTTACTTTAGTTTCCGGAACAGATTTTAATTTTCTCCTTCCCTTTCTCTTCAAAATCCATAATAGTGGAAATTTAAAATGTTAATTAAAGTGTGAACGTAATCATCATTATGTAGCGTCGTTGATATTAAAATTTTAAATCATTGTATATAATAAATAAGCCAGATTAGTAATAGTACAAGCAACTCAAAAAATTTCAAATCAAAGATGAAAAATTAACTCATAAAACCCTACATCTGAAGCATAGCACATTATGGAAGCGAAACTCAGACGATAAAACGATAAGAAATAAATGGGTAAGCAGCTTTTGAAATGTGGTGCTGGAGTAGGATGAAAGATAGATGAAGGAGAGAAAGAGAGAAGGTTCTGAGGACTGTGTAAGAAAAAAGGTCCATGATAGACATTAAAAATCCAAGCGGATGAGACATATTTAGACACAATGCATTGCTCAGAAATGTAAATGAGGGAAGAATAGAAAGGAAAGCTCGGATATATACACCAAATAATGAGCAAGGTATATACAAACACATACAGATAATTTCTGGATGATCTAAACTGAGAAACATGGTGAACAGTGCGCCAACAAGAGCACCTTTTTTTAATGTGAAAGAAAAAGGAATAAGCGTAAAGCCGGAATAAACGTAATAGTAAAATAACATTTTGGTGTGGTCAAGTAGAAAAATGTTAAAGGAATGCAGTATCAGAACCCTTAAAAACTGATGTGTGTAATAGCTTGTATGCATGCGGAAATTATTCACGTATCGTATTCTATCTTTTTGGTCTACCCCTTCGTCAACACATTTCATTTTTACGTATAATAACCTAAAAAATATATTGTACTTTAAGCGTATTTTAACTAAACAATGGAACTTATAATTTTGTATATTAAAGGTAGGTATATTATATTTTGGACATGTATCTTATTTTAAACACACAAATTGATTGATCGTAAATTGATTACACATTAAATCGAGCTATTTTGATTAAACTGTAAGTCAATTTTAAAAAATAATTAATCATCTTATGGTCGTTAATTACTTGTGTAGTAAGAAAACATATATGTAAAGATCCAACGAATAAATTAATAATAATGTATTATTAATTATATATTACTTTATTATTGACAATAAAAACTTTCTCCTGAATCAACAATATACGCTTATTTAAAAATACAAGTATTCTGTACGGCGATTATTTTGAAATTGTTATAATTAATTATTTAGTTACAGATTTTTAGTTTTTAAATGACCGAAATGTTATTTTCATATCTATACAAATTTAATTATAAGCAGCCATTCGATAATGGAACATATTTATTTAATTTATAGGATTTATACGATGATCAGATTATATAAATTTGAAAAATTTTAGGATCGATCAATATTATTTGTTTTTAATAAGAGATAAGTGACATGAAGTAACTTTTTTGAAGTCGTATTCTATCCAAGCCAACAGTAAAAATATTTCGTTTATACAGAGTGGCGCAAAATTAATCATCCAATTTTATTTCTGTCATTTCCTGTCTAGTTCACAAATGTCAAATATGATTGACGTACGACGCCATTTGTAAAAATTATAATATCTTCCGATAGGGTGATTAATTTTGCGCCGTCCTGTATTATACATAATTATAATTAACTTTGATATTAGATACAAACTCTTTATCAACTTTTCAATTTAATGACACTTGCATACATATAATTCTCCAACACGATTAATAAAAGAATGTAATAGAAATATTTAAATAATAATAAGCCTTAATCGGTACGTACCAACAGTACACGCTTCATTTTCGAATATTTACTTCTCGGTATTAAAACTTCACTTATTCGAGCTGAGGTCACTCTCCGTAATACAGATCACAACTGGAGTATGTAATATCCACGCAAGTTCACCAGGTCCAACAATTACACCTTTCACTTATGGAACAGTCTGGGTTACCTCACATCCGGTTCAGATGTAAACGCTTCCGTTTTTCAGTCGCGTTCGAATTGCGAAAGCCAAAATAGATTCTGCGGATTTTTTATTTTAAGATTTTTGACTTTTGAGAGATTTGGTCCGTAGTCGCGCGTCTCGCGTGCGACGTACGTGAGTCGGGCTTTGGCGCAGAAATCACGCGCCGAGATGCGAGCAAAAACGTGTTTGGGATGATACTGTGAGATTCAGATGAGGAAGCGAGTGTATTTATACTAGAGAGACGTGAGATACCGGGGGACGGCCGGACCTCGGGGTGAGGCTGACGTTTAGTGCTTTCTTCTTACGCTGCCGGCCGTGGGAAGTTCGAATCATTCTATTTTTTCGAATCATCCCACATTAATCCGATGATATAAAAATGTATATACATATATGTTAATATAATTTAATATTTCAAATCGATTAAATAATATTTTATCTAATTGCACCAATATAATACTTAATATGCAATGGGTTAAGTATGTGATTAATTATTCTCAATAAATCATTTCAAGTCCCGATAGAAGGAACACCATAACGAGAGATTTTTTATGTTTCATTAATTTTATGGCTAAATACATTTGTCAAGGTTTCAACACTTAAAGTTTTTAATTAGATATCAGTAATTCTTTTTCATCTTGACGACAAATCAATGTCTTCTTATATTTGAATTGAATCTACAATAAATTTTGAAATATCAGTACGCAGCAATTTTTTAATCATTGTGGATTAAATAATGAATATACGAAATATTAAAGAAAAAAGTTTGCAGCTTTTCTTTTTCGAATATCATTTTTTTTATACTTTGGACCCATTACCAGAAATACACTATTTTAAAATACGGTGACAGTGCCATTTTTAGTGAAATAGTTGATTTGGATACATTTTTCAGGTATTTTTGAATGCACCTAAAATTTTGCGTCACAATTGCAACGTTCGCATTAAATTTATTTTCTTCGCAATTGTGACAAACTCGAATCTCTCCAATTATAAAGCATCGATGGGATGTTGGCACTAAACTAAGTACAACACCAACAATTCAATCACTTGAACACGAATAACCTAGTTGGATAGCAAGAAGCACTAACAGTTATTTAAATATGGTCTAAACTGTTGACGTAATATTGCTATATGAATTAAAAATATGTATAAAATCAAACTTTGATCACGCTTATAACGAGATCACTTTTGTAACGATCTAAAGGATCCAATAACTTACGATTGCGAGTATTTCCATTGAATTGCTATAATTATATTCAGAATGTTTCACGAATATGCCGAATAATAAATAATACTCAATATAACACTGCAAACATTGGTAATTTGTAGTAATAATAAAAAATAAGGTAGTCCTCAATTCTTGGAATAATAGACATATGTGAATAGGTAACTATTGCTTATGATTACATCAGTTTATGGCAAGATAATGAACTAACCAGAGTTTGCCCGATATTTTTATTTCAGCAACGAGCATAGTATTTCATTAGCGACCGCTTAATTGATTGCCATATATTTGTCAAAACTTTCCAGTATTCTTAAATCGATAATTTTAGTCATTTAAAAAAATATTATCAGTTAGAAAAAAACCCTTATGTCGGAAACATTGTCTGCTAAAAATGCTAATTAAAGAAAGTGATTAAATTATTTTTTTACTTATTCAATAGTGTAGACATAATGTGAAAAAATAAAGAAGTCTACATATCGGGAATGCAATTACGGATACAGTAAGTAACGGTTATAACAAGGAAATGTTTTTGATTACCTGCTCTTTGTTATATCCGAGTTCGACAGTAATACATTAAAAACATATAAATACATATTATTTGAAATGAAGCTGATTGAACGAATAGTCTTATGATTTCGATAAAAATATTTTGAAGATAATTGAATGCAATAATTTAAGAAGTATAGACGGCATTGAAAGAATTAGCATTGATCGTTTGAAACACATTGTTTCCGCGCTACTCGTTGATCATAGATTAGATGAGCTTTCTTGCTGTTAAAAAAGTATACACATTTAAGTACGATTCATAATGAAACAATGATATTAAATAGATCTGTTATATATAAAGTAATTTGCGGAGTTGTTTCTACAAACGGAAGTAAAATGTATCATTAATGGTGCAACTGAAAACACTGTCGTAAAATATATTATGCGTAAACTATTTCAGAGATTGAGGTTGTATTGTTTAAAATAAGTGTTAACGTAAAATTATTTTTTGTGTGTTTTACGAGGATTGTTCTCGCTTTCCGAGATAGTCTCACGTCTCATCATCCGCATTAATACAAGCAGCGATGCGCTACGTTGAACTAATTGCACGCTTTGTTCTTGACAACAGTTGGAACCAGTATAGTGTCCACTTTTGTTATTTTTAGTAAATATTAATAAAATTTTGTTCCTCGACACCTGATACCTCCACTTAAAATAATACATGATTACTTCCGTAATATGAAGTATTTATTTGTTTTTTTTTTAAAGATGTGTACAAGAAAAAATGTATATTTTTTCTATTTACTATTCTTGTTTTCATACTGTGCGAACGATGCTGCAATAAAAATGTTACAATGAATAATTGTTATAAATAAATTCAGGATTCTACAAGAAACACAGATGTATTTGAGTAAATACTATTAGCCGACGTAGCATATGCATTGCGAATGACGTGTCGTCGTGCCGGGAACTTTTCGCTTAATTTTATTATAGAAATTATATTTTCTCTATAAGTATATTATTTTAACAGTTGTGTTTTTGATAAACCTGTTTCCGATTAAAATAGTTGTATTAAATAGTAACTTTGCTCTAGCCCTCTAGGCAGTGGGTCTAGAACTGACTTCTCCTAAATTCGTATTTTTCAATATTTGCTATAACGAACAGGTATTGTAACGAACGAGGAACTAATTTCATTCGTTCTAGAATACCTACCTAACTATTATCAACTGATCAAGTTAACAGAATTCGGAGCTGGGTGCTCATTAATTCTAATTTATAAATATTTATCCTATTTTATGGCATATGCGATTATGTTTCATCAGCAGTAGGAACCAGATCACGTATTTCAGAATTTCCCTATAGACTGGATGTAGACTCTTGTAAGCAATTAAGCTGTTTCTTGGCCATTTTTCTATTCAAACTTAGTCAGTAAATAGGCGTGATTCCGAACCATTGTAAAAATATGCATAATATCAAATATATCTCAATCTCTCAACTTTCATTGTGTAAATCTATCAAATAAAATCATTATTTATTATATTTTGAGTATGTTCAAATCTTTGTTGGAACCAATTACTGGGATTTATCCCCTAAAGGATTGTTATCAAGATATAGATAGGTGGCTGCGTAGTTTGTAATTAATTATTGAAAGGTTTCAACATAATAACATATATATATTTATTTTTTTTGATAAATGTGGTAGCATGGGTAAATAGGTGAACGATTCATTATGTAAAGTGATCACTTAAGCCATCCGATGGCAGGTCGTAAGCATTGTAATGCCCAAGACTTTCAAACTAACCATCCCATGAAAATCAAAATAATAGCTTCATCTCTGTGAGACATATATATCTTCATTATTTATTTATAATATAGATATTAATATAAATTTTGACAAAAAATAAATAATGCATATTAAAATCCCTTTTTCAATCTAAGGCATTGTCTAGATAATGTCAACTAATAGCATATGTGATGTTTTAATAAATATAGAATCAACAATCTCGTTGTAGTATTTCTTTTAGTAGTTACAAAACTAGCAGGCCACAGAAGCTTGAGGGGAGATAAAGACAAGGGGAAGTGATAATGTTATCAAATTTCAAAGAAATCCGGAAGAAAAACGGTGAAAGAATGAAGTAAAAATTTTAAGAAGATTAAAACCTACCAGCGGTTATAAAGACAGTAGTGATGATGATGATGATAATTAGAAACTTTACGCAACATATGATATGTTCAATGTTACTGTCTAAAAACACAAAGCTGATAGAAATATCGATGGAAAGGTATCACGTGACTGACGTTCCAAGATCAAAGGTGTTTGAATTACAAAAAAATCATGTCTAGGTAACATTTCTAATTTTTATCAAAGCCATTTACATATTAAAACTGTACATTTTTTATCTAAGCCAATGTATTGTATTTGTGATTTTGTAATTGTATTTATTTAATATTATTATGATTTTTTCAAGCATTTTATTCATAAAATTCAATTAATTATTATTATATTATATTAACCAGGCACAAAAATTTGATAAATTGTATATACTATACAGTACCATTTAATTTAATAATATTACAACATTTTATAATCTTTTATCAAAAGATGTGAATGTGTAACAAACATATTTACTTAGTTCATTTTTTTCCTTCCTCTTTATCAAAATATTACTTTTAATTTGTTTATGATGATGTTCATAAAATGAATGTTACTATGACATGTGCTAGTGAAATGTATTTTTGTCTTAAATATATATTTTTTAAATTTACATGCAAAATGTATCTACAATTTTGTTACTTATTCTATAATTTTATTTTTATTACAATTTTATATTTATGGTCTCGTATATTTTTCAAAAAATATTGTTAGAATAAGGTATCTGTCTATTATCGACCAAATTATTTATTGGTTGCATCAAAAACATTTATTGTATTTTCACACATTACTTCTCAATAATATTTTATTAATATCATACCTTTTATATAAAATTATAACAAACATATGTAGCTTCAAGCATAATTATAAACGAATGTAATACACTCATTATATTGCTTCAAAACCAACAAGATGTTTTCCGTGGGATAATACATACTTTATATCTAGCAATATTAATCATGTTACGGGTTTGACGTGTAAATGCGCGTTGAAATCTTTAGCATCCGTCGTGAAATAAAATAAATTATTACTAAGTGATCAGCGACCTTTTTCTATATCATACTTTTGAATTTTCTCGATGGTTCATAACAATAGTAAATATGCACATCTCAACACAGATTTTTCTAGTGAAACGGGCACAGTTCAAACACAATTATATATATATACTATTACGTAGCGCTCTGGCTCCAGTGGATTGAACGCCAGAGCATTACGCCACCAGCTAGGCTCAGTCTGTGGGAATGGTATCAGTATGGCTGACTTGGATAGATGGGAATGGTTTCGAACAATAACAACACTAGATTAAAAACATTATATACACATTAATTACATTAAACATGAGAAACCCAACATTGTAAGCACGTAGAAAGTTCTAGGTCTTATATAACTAATAGTTATTTTAAACAAAGTTCGCCAAATTCCCCGACTGACGAGGAGACACTTATAGGAGTTACAGTTTCTATGAAGCTTGACTTATCCATTTGGGTGGTGGGTAACAGCCGTCTTTCGGATGCCATGCACCCGAACCAATATTCCATCTCGCCTTCGAAAACACGCCATCTTGAGCAGGTCCAAGTAGGAAGACCTCGACACGTTTTACACGTTCGCCTACCGGTAATTTCCACACGAGTCCCAACTAGATGGCGAAAAGCCGCCCGGCGCACTACCCAACAACAAACAAATCAACAATTTGTCAACAAACCCACTCCTCATTCTAATCGTTCAGCCTTCTCGCCATCGGACACCATGTCCCTCGGAGTCTGTATGGTAGATCGCTGTCGGCGCCGCCGCTCAAATAAATAAAAATAAATAGATAGCAAAATTGTGTAGACTTGACAATCGCAAACTCAATGGATTATCCACGTCACGGACGCTACTGACTATCCTATTGCAAATAGCTCTCCAAATAGCAGGCTACAGAGAAAGGTGGAAGAGAATCATCACGGACATCAACAGGTCACAACCCGCGGGTCACGACCCCCAGTAATGAGGGAATCGACTGGTGATGTAGAAAAAAAATCATATATAAGTTCGAATGTCAGGATCACTTAAAAATTAATTTAAATGATCAGTTATAGGTCAAATTATGCTGGCAGGTCACCATATGATTCGCAGATCAAAAGTTGTCGACCACTGAAGTAGTATAATATATAATTTCTCCTCTATTTGTTGTAGAAAAAAAAAGATTAATTATTATCTCCATTTCGGATGACTTCAGAATGATGAAGGAAAACACAATTAATCACCAGTTAATAAATAGCTCTTCTAGATAAAATGTACCTTACACCTAGAAATATACACATGTCACTGATTATATTAAACAGTATATCTTTATGTTTTTTAATGTACTTTTACTTATTAGTTTATTGAACCGGGTTACATATTTTTGAATTTTTAATTTCAGAAAGGAACATATCCAATAATTCCACTTAACATACTACATTTTTTCCCATTTGAAACACCTGTCATTGCTCGACAATTTTTTCACATTACTTTCTCTGTTTACCATATTTTGACAAGAGATACGTTTTTTTCAGGGTTGCTATATGTATATGCGATATGTATATCGATAAAACGTGTCGTGTACTTAGCGTTTACAAAATGTGATGTACTTATATAATACCTACCCTGTTTCTTCGCATTTTATTAATTTCTAAAGTAAACAACGAGACAGATCTTTAGGTTTATTTACAAACTTTAAGGCATTCACAATATCAAAGATGATAAAAAAAGACAGTAAGAAAGTGTGGGTTTTTATTTTTCATTTACATCAAAAGTCACTAGATCAGTTTTTTTTTTAACTATAAAGTACGGTAGATAAAATCGTTATACTAATTTAAAACTTTCAATCAGGAAACCCTTGATCATATATTTTTTGCCTATCCATTGCGGATTACAGGTTTTTTTTTACAGTAATCTCGTCAATGGTAATTTTCAACTCCCAATTAACTTGTGTCATCTTCTTCCCTTAACTCGCCATAATAGCAACATTTTTGAACGACAAATGTATTGACTTGATATATAATATATCCTATTCTATAATATTATTGTACTTTTTTCTATAAAATAAAGTTTTAACTTGATTAATAGCACAAATCACTCTTGAAGGGTGGATTGCATATTTAATAGAAGAAGAAATATAAAACTAATAAACTGAATATTATTTATAAGAATTAATATCGTCACCATTTACCGTTTTCAGTGTATCAGGAAAATTTCCATTGTAATTACATTAAATTCATATATACACAGTATGTATTTTATTATGAGATCAAAACCAAAATTGCAAACATAAATATGAAATAAACAAAATGTTAAAAATTAATGAAGACATTATTTAATTTTATGATATACTTAAATACTTCGTATTCATATAATAAATCAATTTCAATATATAAATGAATTGAATTTACTTGCATTATTACGTGGAAGTCTAGTATCGAAACCACAATCATTACTAACTAAATAATACTTTTATTGGTGATATGAATGTGTATTTTTACTGTTTTTTTCCGTCACATAGCCGACTCGAGTCGTCAAATAAAGACATAAATAAATCATTTATTATAATAATTAAAATAATGCCCTATTTCTAAACATTTTTATTTATTTTAGAAAAGGACACATTTTTAACGTATATATTGGTGCATCATAAAAAATAGTTCATATTCTGCAGTCCATGATCATGACGACTACAAAAGCCAGCAGATTCGCCTTCGTTTTAAAAGGCAGTATTAAACAAATAATTGTTGAAGCCTTATTAAGTTGATTTTACTTCCTTTGAATGGAATTGTTAAAAATATATAACCACGAATTAACAGCTTTAATTATATTTTTTAAATATACTTTAGATGCCCCATTTATACAGACGTATTAATAGGTTGCACTTATTAATCATTTTATGATTACTAAAATAAGCCCCCGAGTACGTTCCAGCCAACTATACAGTTATTTCCACTTACAAATAAGTACCATTCAAAATTTAATATTTTATTAATTTTTATTATTTACATGATATTGTACATACTATACATACATTTTTTTTTATATATATAAAAAATAATTTTATAAATGACTCCTATTTTTGTCTTTACTCGTGCGAGCTCTTTCGGTGATGCTTTTTATAACTAAGTGTAAAATTCATGGTTCTATCGCTCGAATTTCTTCACAAATATTATTCTTCAGGAAGACGGGATGGTTCCCGATTTAACCAAAGAGTCAATGCAATTAGTAAGGCAAATTTTTGAAAAATGACAAATTCCATAAATTCTGTTTTTCATTAGACAGTGCGTTTCACTGATCATTTTGTGAGAATAATTAAAACTGCGATTATTTATCAATAAACATAGATCTCTTTTTATTTTTTACTCAATTTCTTTACTATGCTTTTACTTTAATGTTTTCTATACTATGTTCCTTACTTCTTACATGTCTTTAGTGTGTATAAAAACTTTTACTATGTTCTTTTTACTTATTCTCTACTTGTCTTCTTTTTGATTTTTCTGTTTTTTTGTTTGTTACCTTGTGTCCTACTTATAATATAGCTAATGGAAAGCTACCTATCTCAAAACAGGTACTAGCGAGGTAAGAAGCGGCCAACAGGCTTGCATATAAATAAAATGTAATATTAATACTTATTGTACTCGCTAGTGTATTATATTGATGCAAGCTTCAAAATAATTTTATTTTGAAAATAAACACCGATTTATCGACGCTGAAATCAAGCTGAAGAACAACGTTCATGGAAAAATCCGAAATAACAAAACCAAGCATTTTGCATGCAGTTATAGGGCCCACCTTGTAGGTACCAGGGGCGTGCAGTGCATACAAGTAAAAAAACTGTTCATTACTAAAAATTCTGGGAAACAAATATAAATTAGATAATCTATAACGTGGATTATCATGAACAGATATTTAAGGATTTATTACAATTAGCGCCATCTTTACTAATGATTTACTTAACTTTAATGGCTTAGTTCTAAAAACTACCACGACAACCCACCGCTGTAGCCGTAGGTTTCTTGTCGATGTATCTACAATGTGTCGATTGTAACTATTCATATTGCTCTCTTCTATTTTTAAGCTAGTGTATTACTCAAGTCATACAATTGGCTATTTACTGAATTGAAAATTCCTTTCGATTGATCCGTTTTGTATGGAGTCATTACTTATGCTGTTTTTTAACAGAATAACATTTGAAAGGCTTACAACTGCGTGCAAATCATTGAAGTGTCTACATCCTTTTTTACTAATTCGAGAATTTTACTATCTTACTGTTTTTAACGTATTAATTTCATAATCTTTCTTTGCGTTCGAGGTGCATTTGGTGCATGGATTTGTTTTTGATTGGCAGAACTTTTTCCTACGTTAACCTTTAATAAAAATAATTATTTAGTTTAGTTATTACGTGAAAGATTTTCAAACAATAAAAGAATCATGTTATCATAAAAAGTGTTCTAAAACACATCCGTACATTTATCGTATTATTTTTATATGGGTAAAAATTCATTTTGTCTAAAGACGTTGGTTAAACGAAACTTCATAATCATATGCACAACATTTATATTGTAGTTCATATATTATATATGATTGTATAATATCATTGGTAGGTACTACCAGAGTAAAATTACTCCAGAACATGGTTTGCTTCAAACTCTAAATATTATATTTCAATACTTAAGTACACAAAAACATACATTGTCTTATTTACAGAAGGAAATGAAATTAAAATAACCCTTAATTTAAATTCCTCTTGTATTCATCTAGGAAACAAGACCAAATAATGGCCTACTTGACGAGTCATAACAATTTGTTTTGAGAAAATTAACGTTGTTTTTTATTTTATCGTATTATTATTTCCATTATTTCCACTGTGACATCACGTGATCTACTTAATCGTATTTATAATTAAATATTCTCGTAATAAATCTCGCTTCTGGTAGTGGACTCGTATTTCTGAACCGGTCTCAGAAGACGAAACCAGAAGAAAGCGAGATCATTACGTGAAGCTGTACACGAAGTGTTGGTGACGAGACATTAAAATGCCGCAGTGTTATGTATTATATTACTATTTTCAGATTATATGTTACACGTAAACTATGCAATCAAGGTTGCACCAAAAAACAAGTTCAAACAATTTTTTCATTTAATGTTAAATTGTTGCAAAATATATGCACGCCATCGTGAAACCAGAAAATACTGATACAATAATACATTGAAAATGCTTATATATGTTGTTTATGTATTGTCGAATATATTTATTATATATATCATTCTAAGTAATTCGTCTAATTTGTTTTAAATATTATTTTATTTGCACTATCATTATTTTATTTACCTCTTTTTTAATAGTTTTCTTAATTATTTTATGACCATCTGTGTTAAATTTGTTTATATGTTTGATAAAGCTAAACATTAAGTAACCTGATTGTTATTATTTTTTTTAAATTTAGACACATAACATAGAAGCATTATACAGATACAAAAAAATACAGTCTGTTACATATATTTTTAAATGCATTGCCCAACTAGGCAAGCCTGTATTAGGGCAAATTTGTAAACAAATTACATTTCACAAAACCGAATAACTCATTGAAGGCAAAACTAATTTACGAAAATTACGTAAATTAGTTTAAAAAATATAATTTTGAATTTAGAAAAGGATATCGATTGTTTACAGTAGATCTATAGATGCAGGTGATGATATAATTTATCATCATATCATCATATACTAACCTAACCATGATAAGTTTTAATTATTTAATTGCACAAATAATTCGTTTTAAGGAACAAAGTATCTGTAAAACTGGTGATCATTACAAAAAATATTTAACCTTATATTACACCTCGATATTATATCCGCCCAATTTTTTTTTAGAGAACTTACATTTTACATAAAATTTTCTTCGGCCGTATTGTAAAGTGCAACATCATTACATAAAAATCGTCACGCTGTTTTCACGGTCCATTTTTATAATTTTTACTAAACTAAATAGCATTCCATCTCTCTCTTTCCACATATTACATTTAGTTTTCACTTTCACAAGATGATACTTCTAGAATATCTCTACATATATTACATAAAATACGACGTATGTTTATCTGTCCGTCATCTATAAACTCAAGAGCGGCGGAGCCGATTTACATTGACATTTCAGTTTTTATGCAATATATCATCACGGTACGACATCAAGAGGTTAATCAAGCAATATAATTAAATTTGTCAATTGGAAAAAAAATCGTTAAATTCGATTCAATAACTAATCTATAATAAGTACATCGAAATAGTGTATAAGTCCGTAAAGGCGCGTGTCCACAATAAAAATCCATATCTCACAATTTAACACAAACAGTTTGTCTTTACAATCGGATTTTTTATTTATCATATATTAAAATATCTTCAGGTCAGGTAGATTTATTCTGTGTAAA
Source organism: Eubasilissa splendida (assembly GCA_031772225.1). Classification (NCBI taxonomy): domain Eukaryota; kingdom Metazoa; phylum Arthropoda; class Insecta; order Trichoptera; family Phryganeidae; genus Eubasilissa; species Eubasilissa splendida. The sequence goes on along the minus strand of CM062859.1, from coordinate 15,682,860 downwards.
TGTTTTTTTTTTACTTTGCGTATTGTTAATATATAAGCGAAGTTGCGATTTTTTTACAAAGTTTTTGAACCTACGCCAATTTGTAATAAGATTGTGGATTAGGCTAGTTAAACGAACAGTCGAGATATCTACTACACCAAGTTTTGATATCAAATAAGAACTATGGAACTTATCGTGTTCACAAAATTCGTTATATATACTTGCATAAATAATTACACAAATTTTTTAACCGGGGCTGATTGCGAAGTCTCCTGATTATGAAACATCGAAAAAAAATTTCGGAAGCTGCATCATGCTCTGCAATAGGTAATATTTCTATCAAAATCTACTCAAAACGTTTACTATTATTTAAAAAATACGATAAAAACTGTATGTAAATAACGTATCGAAAAGTCTAATTTCTTCTAAAAATACGATATCCTATTATAGATGAGTGAGTTTCTTGACTACGATAATAGAAATATTTAATTCCTGTGGTTTCATTGTTTAATATATTTCAACCACATCAGTATCTTTCCGACGCTCCTCTTGCCTGGAATTTTCCTTTGTATTATAGGCTGCATAAGTGCAAAATACTTAAATTTCCTAATCTGAATATACTGGACTACGTCTGTAGCTTTGCTGAGTCCTTGCAGCATTTACATATTTGATACCCGATCTATCCATCAACTTTTGATTGCCCTTATACCACATGTCAATTGCTTTTGATTTTATTCTTTTTAGATTTCCGATGGTGTTCTGGCTTCTAGACCATAATGCAAAACTGGAGATATATAACACCAAAAGATACGTGGTGCGACAGACGTGGTTGTAGGTATAATTGTAATTCTAAAATTTACAATAGTTTTATCGAACGTAATCACCACTAAAAATATTAAATGAGAATGATCTTCATGATATATCAATGTCTCAAATGGTTAGTTAATTATACAAACTAAATTATAGGCAATTCTTTAATTATTTACATTGTTTCATCTACTATCAATTAATTCATTAATTAATATCCATTCGTGAAAAAGATATCTTCTTGCTAAGTACCTCTTCAATATTAATTTGAGGTGTATGTTAACGGTATAATTATATTAATAATAATCGTGATGGCTCAGCTACCGCCATGGAGCATAATTCTGACATGCATTCATTACAAATTGTGTTAAGTCCATTTTATAAAACTTAAGAGAAACTTGTTTCGTATTGTGAAAGCAATGGAATACAAAAAACATACATAATCATTATTAGATTTCATTGAAACAGTATATTCTTATGGTTATAAGTAGCAGTCCTCGTGCTGAATAAATTTTCTTATATTTACATAACAACGAAGATCTTGTAGTTGTTAAATATTTCATTAACACGATAAATTAAAGTCAAATATAAAATGTCAATATATTATATATGAATACTGGATAGGTATTAATTACGTGTGAATTCGTCTCATGGATTTGTGTTGAAATATTTAATAAGTCTACTCAATAAAATATACGGTAGTTATAACCGAAATATAAAAAATATGTAATGAAATTTTTTTTGAAGAATTTGAAACTTAAAATAAACTCAGTGTTCTCGTGCATACCTACAATATATATTATTACAATTTTTGTATAACATCATTTTGGTGCAATTAAATAAATCCTAACAATTCACATGTAGCTACCTACCAACTCCATAACAAAACAATGATAGTATTTTTAATTTTAAAAATGAAAAGTGAACTTGGGTTACATAAAAATCTAAACCTATTATCTTTCTGGCGTTCGGCTCGAATGGCTCGGAAATTCGAATTCGGAAAAATAAAGAAGATGGCTTTCTAAGAATGGAACGATAGATGTATTCATTTGAAATGTATAACATATAGGTTCGAAAATTTGTCGTCAAAAGTATTGTGTGCTGTAGCATAGTCGGTTAATGCACCTTCCCTGGATTGAAAAGAGATCCAGTTTCGAACAGTCCGGTAGCAACAACAATATATTTTTCGATAAAATTGATTTTATATCTATCTTTCTAATTAATACATTTAATTTGTATATAAAAAAATATCACAGACCAATGTTCTGAATAATTACAACTTCACCAGAAGAATGTGTTCTCCTTAATAACTAATTATTGTAATTATTTTCTTGTGTTCACACCATGCGTGTATCTTAATTATTTTTCTAACTGTTAAACCAAGTTTAGTATTGCACCATCCTGAACACGCATGATGGACAGAGGTACGGAGGCGATTCATCATCACCAAGTTTGCGAATTTGAGGCCCATTAAATATTGGAACTTTTAGTTTTTCCATTCTTGATTCAGAGAACTATCTACAAATATATTTAAAGCAATTGTCATTATTGTGGTGCAAAGCCTTAAAAAAAATTATTAGTCCCAGCTTGAATTGGAGTGATGGGATATTATATTATTCTCTGTCATACCTCCTTAATAATGTTTGATGCGATTAGTCACGTTTTCAAATGCCTAATATTTTATTATATTATTTACCCTTCTATTTTATAATGATGAAATAAGTATTTGTGGAATTCCGGTAGATTCCCATATGACCACGTTAAGGCTAACTGTCATATTAATTCATTACCTCATTAACTATGGCAAATTAGAAAAAATTGAAATTGAAAAAAAAATTCAGCGACCCCAAAATACTCTACATATTCAAATATCCTTGGCATTATATTTTTATAACTTTTTTTTGTTAAGTTGTCCAATAAATAAGAGATGCAACAATAACTATTATTAGGGCAATACACTTTCAGATAAAATTGTTTAAAATATTTTACCATCTTCATATTTTTCTATTGTATAACATTTGATTTTGCCATTTGCATTATCGTTACTTTCCATTAAAAATTTATTTGATCTAATCACTCTCATTAAATAAAAGTCCATTGAATTATACGCATCGACGTGCTAACTATTCTATTATTATTTTAATACGATATTCAGACTCGCGAGCCATTAATCAAAATACATGATTTATTAACAATTGCGTTGTATAATAAGAAAAGCAATTTCTTTTTATAAAATTTGGCCAATCAAAAGTGTGAGAAGTGATTTTATCTGCATGTTACGAGAAATGTGAATTGTTGCACTGATTTGCCAGACACAATTTTTGTATTAACAATAGGTAGGAACTCACCAACAACTTATGTAATGGCGGTATGAATTTGGAGAAAAAAATTGTTTGGTTAATAAAGAATATATTTTTTATGAAATTGTATTCAATAATTGTTCAATCGTACAGGGTGGCGCAAAATTAATCATCCAATTTTGTTTTTGAATAACTTTTTTACTAAATAAAAAAAAAATATTTTGAGTGATGGAAATCTTTATTTGGACCTTTAAATTTTGTTTTGTTAAGTGGAAAAGAGCTCTGGCGGCAGCCACTTGACAAATATCATCTGATCTGATTTCCATCACTCAAAATATTATTTTTTTATTTAGTATAAAAGTTATTCAAAAACAAAATTGGATGATTAATTTTGCGCCGCCCTGTATATGTGTACCAGAAAAAGATTAGTTTTAAACATATCACTTATTATATTTTGTGAATAGAAATGATGCAATTTTTATTAATATATAAAACTCACAGAAGATTTAATTCATACTCTCCATTGTTGTATTAATTTGTTGTGTGAAGAATTTTAAATGTGTATTTTCAAAGTTTTTGACGTTATGGCACCATTTACATTTAATCTCGTTCAATTACACATCAAGAATATTTTTATACTTTTTGATTGAGCCTAGATTAGGGCTGCCATACGTCTCGGTACACCGGGACATGTCCAGGGTTTTGAGGTCTGTGTTTCAGTGTCCCTGTCCGAGAGTCATTTGTCTCGGTCGATTTAAAATTTACGCATATTAAAAAAATATTTTCCGATAATATTGTACATACATAATAACTAAAATTGATACGGATTTTTATGGAATTTCTACAGATTCCAGCAATCATAAATATATATATGAAGATGTTTCCAATACTCATCCATTATTTCACAGAAAATGATGGCTTAAAAAATAAACTGCTGGAGTTTCAAACATTATCAAAAGAATACTACAAATATGGGAACTAGAAATATTGTCGCTGTAACATGGCTGGATAACCAATGCACCTTCCCCGGTTTGGAAAGAGATCCAGGTTCGAATCCCGGTGGCGCAACAACAATATTTTTCGATAAAATTGATTTTATATGTATATCTTTCTAATTAATACATTTAATTCATATTTAAAATATCACAGACCTATGTTCTGAATAATTACAACTTCATAATAAGAATGTGTTCTCCTAATAATTATTTATTATCAAAAAAGTGATGTGATCTACCACAGTAATACCTAACTAGTCAATTAACGCAAACAAACACTCAATCAGACATTTACGTAATATACCGTGCGGTGACGCACGATCATCAGGGTTCATAGCCAGATTACAATTAGCGTGTAACGTCACATGGCGACAAATTATATGCACCATCGTGCATCGTGTATACCATACGCGATATTAGCATTTTTAGCGTAATATAATAGATAGTTCTTTTCATTCATAATGTGTAATCATTGTATTCATTCATTTAAAAAAAAATGAAAACTCCAATAGATAGAAATTTGTAGAACACTTGTATGAATATATTTAGATTGCGGTTAACGTATTGATCTTTATTATTGAGAGATTTAAAACTATTTATTTATGCAATATTAAAAATAATCTTGTCGTAATTTGTAGACCGCAAAAACTACTGCGATAATGTTATTAATTCTATTACAGATTGTTTCCAAACCACAAAAGGAAAATGAACACAAATTTATTTATCGAATTACGATGTAGGTAATAATAAAATTATTTTGATTACACATATTACGAACATTTAATATCATGTATGTTATTTTTGGATCGAAAAACCATCCTTCGAAGATTTCTCCCATGGAAGATTGTAATTGTAATATTGATTATTTACATTTTAATATAATACAATTTCCAGATCCATGAATCCTGAATAAGGTCCTCAAGAAGGATTATATACACCGTATAACTGACCTAGTCCACAATATTTTATTTAGTGAATACCTGATAAAATTATGAGTTGTAAATGTTCAAGGAATATGTGCAAATTCTGCACCGTTACGGAAAATATTATTGTATAAAACATTTTCAACATCATTTTAAGCTTCAAGTCTTCGTATTTATGTCTTTAAATAATCTCACAAAAATTAGTCTAGCCGTTCGAAATTTGATATATTCAATATATAATTTGGACACAATAAAGTATTTCAATTAATCGAAATAATCTGATGATTACGATTTCTTTTAAATGTTCATATCTCTGACATTTTCAACTCATAATTTAGCCAGGTATTAAAACCCATAAAATACTGTGGACTAGGTCTGTTACACCCTGTATATGTGAAAGTTTTTCAGGTGTAAATTTAAATATATAGTTTTAATAAAACTTAAATAACGAGAATGTGTTGGAAATTTAATTCAAATTCAAATTAATCTTTTATATTAAGTAACATGTAAAATCGAAGGTCAACTTGATTGCTAAACCAATAGGTCAATATATAATATTTTTAAACGATTAAATCATTCTTCATCTTCAACAAAAGTAAACATATCCCAATTAATATCGGTACTTTTGTAATAATAGTCAGAGATCGGATCGATAATATTTAGAAAATACGTTATTATTTTATTAGAAAACGATAAATATTGGATAGGTAATAAATATTTCCATACAAGTAACATATCTACATACCATCACGCTATATAATCATAAGAATTGGCAGAGCAATATTTTATTTATTTATTTATTAACGCCCTTTTACAAAATAGGTTTGGTTATATATTAAAAAATAAGCAAAACAAACTATAAAAAATAAAGGTACAAGACAGAAAAAATAATAAATTTTAGGTTTGACACAGAATGGCCGAGTATCAAAATCAGTTGTATCTTGGATGTGCAAAACAAGTTATAGTAAAAAGGAACATTTTGATCTTTTTTGCATATATACTTATTAAGAATAAATAAATATAAAGATCGTAAATTAACATTTGACGAATAATGGCAGTTTGTTTCGAAATATTCAATTAAAAACATTATACCAACTTAAAACTCTACTTCATTAGTATGTAAGTGTATATTAGTGTCAGTATTTATAATGAATCTTATCATTAATAATACTAATAGTTATTTTTAGAACATATGGGCTATAAATATATTTATCGATGCGCTTTTAAACAAATAATCTTAACTCCCTTACTCTTATATTAAAATTTCTACCCGTTTTACCAATGTAAAATGCAGCACAATCCTTGCAACTAAGTTTATAGACACCAGAATTGTTAAATTTATCATCTTTGTCTTTAGAATTTATGAGTAAATTTCCTATACTATTATTTGTATAAAATGCCGGTCTAATGTTTCGTGGTAGGTGTTTAGATATTTGATTCGAAAAGTTATTTATGTATAAAATCCTACGCCAATAATCATTATTATCATTATGTTTTATCTGTGATTTATATAAGAATTGGTTATTATATTCTTTTAATTTATTTTTTAAAATAGTGTCTATCAAACCTGTTTTATACCCGTTATTAACTGCTATTTTTTTAATTGTATTCAATTCAATATTGAAATTGGATGTTGACATAGGAATATTGACTAAACGATGTATCATGGAGTGGAACCCTGAATGTTTGTGTGATAATGGATGATTAGATTCATTGTGTATGATAGTATCTGTAAATGTTGGTTTTCTAAAAATTTTGAATTCAATTTTATTATTATTTTTAATCAATGTTAGGTCCAAAAAATTAGGGTCGAATTATTTTCCATTTCTAAAGTAAATTGTATTTTATTATTAAATGTATTAATGAAATTTAAAATGTAGTTAGTGACGTTGTGACCTGACAAATGTTTTATTGTGGAAACGTTGTCGATGATATATTATGATTTGGTCAGGTTCACAACTCAACTAACTACATTTTAAATTTCATTAAACATTAAATAATAAAATACAATTTACTTTAGAAATGGAAAATAATTCGACCCTAAATTTTTTGGACCTAACATTGATTAAAAATAATAATAAAATTGAATTCAAAATTTTTAGAAAACCAACATTTACAGATACTATCATACACAATGAATCTAATCATCCATTATCACACAAACATTCAGGGTTCCACTCCATGATACATCGTTTAGTCAATATTCCTATGTCAACATCCAATTTCAATATTGAATTGAATACAATTAAAAAAATAGCAGTTAATAACGGGTATAAAACAGGTTTGATAGACACTATTTTAAAAAATAAATTAAAAGAATATAATAACCAATTCTTATATAAATCACAGATAAAACATAATGATAATAATGATTATTGGCGTAGGATTTTATACATAAATAACTTTTCGAATCAAATATCTAAACACCTACCACGAAACATTAGACCGGCATTTTATACAAATAATAGTATAGGAAATTTACTCATAAATTCTAAAGACAAAGATGATAAATTTAACAATTCTGGTGTCTATAAACTTAGTTGCAAGGATTGTGCTGCATTTTACATTGGTAAAACGGGTAGAAATTTTAATATAAGAGTAAGGGAGCATTTGAGATGTTTGAACAATAGTGGATTTTCAGAATTTGCTAATCATTTGATAGAAAATGGTCATGATTTTGATAAAAAATTGGGATTGTCAATTTTGCATATAAACGGTGTTGGTCACAAATTAAATAATTTGGAATCGTTGGAGATAAATAAAGCGTGTAAAACTAATCAAAAAATTATAAACAACCAACTAAATTTAACTACGAGTCCCATTCTAAAATTTTTTCCTAAAAATTATTCGAGTAAATTTGTATTAAGTAATGATTTGAGTTAGGTACTAAAAATAAAAAAAATAAAATAAAAATATTTCTTTTAAAAATAGATTTTTAAAAATAGATTCTGTCAAAGAAAAGATATATGTTTTAGTTAGTTATGACATCCTGAAGAAGAAAATGGTATTTTTCGAAACCGGAAGGAGACACAATGAGAAACACTCAAGATTTACTTGAGATATATCTCAATACCATGTACAAGTGTTGAGATTTGGATCTCGAGATAAACTCAAAGATCAGCTTAAGGTTGGTAGAAAGAGACAAAAATTCAAATCAATATACACGACGTTCGATTTGACAGCGAGGATTGATACGTGCATACAAACAACACCTAAAACCAACATAGATCAGTATAATTATCTATTCTGCCAAGGTAACAAAGTCATTAAACATTAACATTAAATAATATACTAGCAAATAAGCAATCGGCTTCGCGGCCATTGGTGACCGCTGCGAGGACAGGGTCTCAATAGAATATATATAAAAACGAACCACACGTAAACAAAATGTCGATGTAATTAAAATTATTCCATCTTTTAGCTTCTCTCAGTTAGCAGTCAAAATGATCAAAAATGAAATCTAGATGACATATAAAAATCATGAATAGATATTTTCTATGGTAAGTAAGTTTTTTCCCTTACCATAGACAGAAGAAAAGATAACAGATGTAAATATACAATTTTGTTCTTACTCGTAATAAAGACAATGTACACTTAATTTAAAATTTAATATATATTTACGTACTATTATTTAATATATAAAAGAGAAAACATTTAAGTAATTTTAACCTAGAGATATTAAAAACACGTTCGTTTTTTACAGACCTGGCCGTTTAATCAAGAATTATATAGCCATAATGACACTACTAAAGCCACATCCAGAAAGTCATAGATGTAGATGGGAAATCGTAATATTATTATGAATAAGGCGTTAAAGTACAAATATTTATTCAGTTTTAATGCCGCTGGGGATATTAAAAATTATTCAACTGACAAATGACAATGATATTTGACAACGTAAGGCGTAAGACAGTGAATTTCTAAGACATGGTGTGAACACGAAGTCAATCCGTATCTCAGAGATTGTCTCGAGTCAAAAATCACTTAAAGATCTCATTAGTGGACATGGGGCATTAACTTAATCATTCTTATAAACTCTCGGGGGTTTGGAAATGATTTAGTTTTTGTTTGAATTCCATTTTGAATTCCGAAGCCTTGTTTCCAGTTCCGCACCAACTAAGATGTTAGATGACAGATAGTTTGGACTGCTCTTGATAACACTCAGCCTCGATAAACCTAAACCGGGACAAATTCAACTGTCTTTTAAATTTGTTTTTCTATTTCTCGAATAATCCCGAAAACAAAACCAATTGTTTTATTAATTTAGAAAACTCGTAACTCGCTAATCTCGGATCGTCGCATTTGCAACCAAAACCAAACCTTAAGCAAAACATTAACGTAATGTTTTTTAATAATATATTATATATATAATCATTAGTTTTGTATCTGTTTCTTGCATTTTTAGTAATGTCCGTAACAGCATAACCTAAGTGCGTGCCTACTGCACGCCACTGGTATGTAGGTATAGGCCGTGAGAGACGTACAATTAATTATGTCTCGCTTAATTAATTGTATACAAATACAAACAAAGATAAAATTATGCATAATACAGAGAATCGTCGAAAGCATGATCTTTGTAAAAATAATTTACTGCATAATTTATGATGATTTGTGCAAGGTGTTTTTTTATTACTATTGTATAAAATGAAAAACTGACATTTTGACAACATCGTGCAAGATTTCACCAAAAATGTCACCATAATACATTTAATTATATTACATTCTACAAGTATAAAAAATCATATTCTGAGAAAAGGTTAAAAATTAACTGATAATTAATACGATGGCATATTAAAATTTGCAGAATAGAGTATAATTAAATGTATAATATATTAGTATACCGATCAAATAAATTTTGTTTATATATATTCAAAATAGGGTAAACAGTGTTTTTGTTTATTAAATGCAAAATTTCTAATATATAGGTATAATTATCATGCAACCAAGCATCTAGAAGATTTTGTAGTCAAATTTTTTGTTTTTTTTAATATATATGTTGTGGGGTAAAAGGCCTGCGTCCTTCCCTTTCACCGGCTAGTCAGTGTAGAACATAAGATCCGCGGGTTCTTTATTTGAGCAATACATACCCACCTCACTTTTGTCACATTCTGCCTTCATCCTAAACTGGGAAAAATTTATAGTAATACCTGAAGGTAATAAATAAAAGATGTTATTCCTTAGAAAAAGAAAGACATCTAATCAGAATGAAACATAATACATAAAAGAAATACAACAAAATAAAATCCACTTGACGAATCCTCATCTCGTTGGATTGGGCGCGATTTTGACGTCCTTCCTTGACATCAGATGTCTTGGCTCCACATTATATTTGGCCCGCAGCATCCAGGCCGACGCGATCGGATTTGTAACGGAAATTGTTGTAGATGATCACATCATAATATAAAATGTCGCTTACAGTGAGGCGATTAACTCACGAATGACATCCAAAGGTAGTAATTAAAGGTCATAAACGAAAGGCATGCACCAGAAGTATACACCAGAAATGTGCACCAAAAATCAAAAACATAAACCAGAGGTATGCACCAAAGCCATACACCAGTGGGAAACATCTTGTTTCCCTTTGTTTATAGTGAATCGCACACAGCTACATTTTAGTCTGACAATTTCATCGATGGTTTTGAAAATGAACCATAAATGCAACCGTTTTTATAACCTTAGAAACCGAATGTGATACTAACTTAAGGGCAACTATGTGTATTATGTGCAAGGTGTTTGACAAAAAAATAAGTGACGAGGTAATTTCGTACGTGAACAAAATTTATTGTTTATGGAATACATATCACACATACAACACTATACTATTTTCAAACTAAACTAAGCGCTTGCCCTTTGAAAATTGGACTAAGTTGCTTATCTCTTGGAACTAGACTCGGAGATCATGTAATAAAAATGTAAAATAAATATTATTACAGGAACCACATCTTGCACTTGTATAGATTATCAATAAAATAGCTGATGGTTGATAATTTTTTACAAATTTATAGTCCATACTCGGTGCAAGCAGACTGCTGCCTAACTATTATATTAATTGGTGTCGCGTTAATAATTATTTTTTTATAAATATAAATTATCTACTTAACAACAAGGATATCCGAGGTTGCTTTAGAAACCCAAAAATCTTATAATAGAAAAACATCTCCTAGAATGCGTACTATATACTTACCTACTTACCATCACGCCGTTTCTCCGCGGAGGTAGGCTGAGAGGACAGAGTGCCACACTCCTCTGTCCTGACACACAATACTTGACTCATTCGCATTCATACATTTTCTCATACAAGCTCACCGATTGTTGAGATTTCTAACAGAACCATTCTCGATTATCTGGTTTACTTGGTCGGTGCCAAGTCTTTCGCGGACGTCCTCTATTTCTGGTGCCATCAACACTTAGGTCATATATCTTTCTTTCCATTCTCTCCTCATTCATTTGTTCCATATGACCAAACCACCTAAGTGATCTTTTCTTAATCTTACTCAATATACTAACATCAGTTTTACATTATTTCCTTATTTCTTCATAAATAGATTTGCCACATATATGTCATCTCATTTCTCACATTGCCACATATACGCCATCACATACGTTATCTCATTTCCACTGCATTCAGTCTACTTTCGTTCCTCTTCTGCCAACTCCAGGCCACACTTCCATACATCAGTATCAGGTACCAGATCTCCATTGTACACCGCTAGTCTTACCTCGGTCGACAAATTCCCATTAGATATAATTCCATTCAAAGCGTCGTTCACTTTATTCCCTGCAGTCACCCTCCTTTCGATGTCATTCTCAGCCTTTCCGTTTCTATCAAACATTCTTCCCAAATACGCAAACTTATCTACTTGTTCCAAACATTCATTACGTACTACTTAAGTCAATGAATTTATTTTTTATTACACCTAAGTTATATATAATAATATATCCTTCAAATATTAATTCAAATTCAAATGGCGACTTGCGTTGGTCATAAATATTAAAATAAAACATTGAGAAGCCCAGTTATTCCAAGTACGTGATAAAAACTCTAGTCGAGCATGTATCCAAAGTATGGTCTCCCCGACAATCTAATGGATATTTAGAGACAAGAGTAGTGTATGTGATTGACAAATTGATTCTGAAAGATTGCTGCTGTATTTATTTGGAAGACTCAGTGTGACAAAAACATTCCCAACACTATGTATGCTGAGAATAATTATTTATAAGATATTTATTGTTATATTTCCATCATTCTTGATTCGTATTACTTCAAAATAACTGCATTCAAATTATATTCTATTATACGAATTAAATCCGGTCAAGAGTGACATAAAATTTTAATTTTCTGTCAAATTTATTGAGTTAAAACGAAATCCTTGATGCAATGTCAGTAAGAAATATATACTTCGTTGAATATATTGCATCACATTTTTAAAATACCAATATTGTAAAACCTTTAATAAAAATAATAATATGCGTGCATATTTGGATTTAAATAAACTCGTAAAAATTTTATGTGTTCATATGCCGTTATTTATTTAATCGTTTCATTAAATTTCAAACCATTTCTTTTATTATCCCATCTGCAGCTGACTATATTCGAGTGTACGAGCAGTAACATGGCGCTCCGTGACTTTCCACTGTGTAGAGGTTCTGAACCTAAAGACCGCGTACAACACGTAATGTCAACAACATTAACGTAATAAACATAATTTGGCACCATCTAGTATATTCAAAATAAAAACAATAATCGAGTGTACATACAAAACCTGTCAACAAATTTGTGAATTTAGACAAAATAGACAAATTTATATTAAAGGTGGAAAATATAATTTCATAAAAAGAAAAGAACAGAAGATATTCATTTAACAAACTGAAAATATAGTCCGTTGTGTTTTCTAAGTAAAGATACTCGCCTAGTGATCCAGTGATCGGGGATTGAGCCTCATTCTAGGAAACTTCTGATTTATTATTATTATGGGAATATTGATGTGACACGTATTTCGTGCATGCATCTCTACTTTTTTTTAAATTAAAAAATATTAGAAAACCTACAAGAATTTTCTTCGTAATGAATAATTTTTTTGATAGTAAAAAATCTAAAAAAAGTATTCCGCAACTTTATGTATAACAATCAAATGATAAACAAAATATATAATATGTATTATTTGTCGCAAAATCAGGATCACATATAATCTAATTTCTATGTATTCAAATTCAGTAAAATTGCAAGTCTTCTCAAAAATGTGCCCAAATTAATAATTTCAATACAAATTGACAAATGTGAAATAATTTTAAATATTTAAAAAATAACTTGTATTTTATTATGTTGAGAGACCCTGACATATGATTAAGATAAATCTTTGCATTTCGCTTTCTGCATTTTCTTCTCTCTTTCTGCAAGTAAAAGCTTCTGCACACGGTTGTATAACAATAATGGCGCCTACTCTTCATTCTTAACACTTGTATCTTCTTAGTTCCGCTATTCGCATCCACCCGCTTGTGCTGCTCGATTAATTTCACCAATGGAAAATGATTCATTAATATTGCATTAAAAAATTATACTAACACAATCATTAACATGTAAATCATCGTACATCAAGTTTATTTCTGTTTTCATATGGATTGATGTACACAGACAACTTCAATATACAATATCGTCTTCAATTTCAATTCACAATACTTTTAAATTCCGACATTTAATGGTGCTAATCACTCTTGATAATCCCGAAACTATTGATTCGACATTAATATTTTAAAAGGATCACACAACTCCACTACGACTCGGGGATTCCTCCCATAACGGAATTCATCAAATCAAACAACTCGCCAAACATTGTTATGCTGGGATTCCTCAGCACCGAAATCCATCAATAAACGTCCTCGCCGCGTATGACGTAAATATCCACGCGCGCTTCACGCGACCAAAAGATATCCTCCTTTAGGAAGTTAATGTAGCCATAACCGGCAGCACCTGCACCATTTCTCGCTGCAAATAAAAATAAAACACCCCCATTCTTAAACAGTTCATAAGGCACACATAAAATGAAATAGCAAAGGGTCCATACGGACCCGGTACTCTATAGACAGTAGACCAAAGTCTAAAGTCCAAATAATATTTTAAATCAATTTTGGGGTACCAAAATTAAATCAAAACTAAATTATACAAAACTCAATGATTTAATTTATATGAAATAATTTATAATATAATAATAAAATTGTTTCACATTCACATTGTTATATATTAATCTTGCATTGCTATTTTCAATACTTCGTGGATGATTAAACCAGATAGTGATGATTAAATCATTATTTAAACCGTTATTATGATCGATGACTGATTTTTCGTAATTCTTCGAACAATCACTGAAACACTAGAAACTAAACCTCCAACAGTTAAATCGCAATCACCGATCGTGGTAACAATCGAATATATTCACAGCCACAATAACGGTTTATCATCACTATAACTTACTTACATATAAATTTCTTTCATAAATTGTATTTTTTTATAAATGTAAAATTAATGGCCAAGTGGGTGTTCTCTAATTTGGGGACCGAAAACTTACAAATATTATGTAAAAAATAATTTACAAGGATTGAAAAAGGACAAGAAAACGAATGTACAATTAATAAGATATATTATCAACCACAAATAACATGCATACTTCTGACTATGCGAGTTCGTAGTGATTGTGTGTATTTCCGTTGATTTAGTTCCAATACAAATAAACGCTTAGGTTGTGTCCGCAGATAAAACCATAATCTCTCATCTCAGAGATTTGTCGACAAAGGTGACCGTGTATCAGTTACTCAAGTACAAAACGATACGAATCTCCGAGATAAATCTCATTCGTGTACATGCGCCATTACAAGCAGAAAGATACTGATAAGAACAACGTTCTTAATAATGAGAAAGATGATTTAAAAAATAATAATCTATGAATTCGAAATTGTTGGAATTATGGAAGCTTCTAACTGGTGATTGCTCTAATTGTTTATCCATAAACTAATTATGTAACACTTTTGCACGGCCATCGCATCCTCCGCAAAACGAAAGTCATTAAACAATACGCGCCAAGGCTCATTAATCTATTGGCTCTGCAATTAAACAAGATTAACGTTAAAATATCTAATTTTTCCAAAAATATTAATTGATCACTCATTAATTTTCTCCATGACCGTGATGATAAATATCTTCCGCATAACAATTTGGTATTGTCTTAATTCATATTTTAAGTGTACCAAAATATGTACGTGTTTAGTAACAACTTCAATATTAATCATCTTTGATTATATCTTACAAAACGAGTGTGGTAAAAAAATATGGTTAGTTATTTACTTACTCGTAGCTGGGTGTGGGTTTATCACACATCTTATCCAGGTCTTCCCCTAAAAAATTTCGTATTGAAGTTATCTCAGAAAAACATGTGACGAA
The DNA here is from genome assembly GCA_031772225.1 of Eubasilissa splendida. Classification (NCBI taxonomy): domain Eukaryota; kingdom Metazoa; phylum Arthropoda; class Insecta; order Trichoptera; family Phryganeidae; genus Eubasilissa; species Eubasilissa splendida. Next base: position 15,667,424 of record CM062859.1, on the reverse strand, counting down.
AATTTGACAAAATAAATACGTTGTACCCGTTACCAGTTTATTATATTATTGCATATTTTATATATACGTACAATGCATACACTACATGTTTTATTCAGTAGCACCCATAAACGTCAAAGTGTTGGAATAGCCACAACACAGGTAGGTAGGTACAGAATTGTTATGTAAATTCAGTACCTAGAGGACATCTAAATAAAAAAATAAAAATTTAAGAAGCCCATGGACTTGTATTTGGTTTTTGCATTTTTAAGGTTCTCAAATTGTCCCTAAATAGAATCCCATGGACTTCTTAATAGGAACTGGTTTATTTTGAAATAATATTTATTTGACTAGTGAAAGATTATTTTTATTTTAAATACTATTTATTTGATTAATGAAACATTATGAACAGTATGAAATTAAAAATTATTTTTATACTCTTAAATTGTTGCTACCAACGGCGAAGATTTCTCCTGCCAATGCCTGTTTGTTGCGATATCGAATTTTGACTTTTCACTGCCTTTAAACGTGTCACAAACTGTATTTTTTTTAGATAGTATACGATTTTAGTTTACTAGACTTTTTATTTTCCATTTTTAGAGTTAAATATTCTGACAACGAGTAAAGACGCGCACGCAAAGTTCACATCTATTGCAATGACATCTTGGGCATGCGCAGAGCACCGATATACGTTACGAAAAAACAAAATCCTAATATAGGCCTATATTTGGGGGGCCTCTTAGCGAAAAACTCGGTACCTAGTTTCCAAACAAATGAAATATTCAATTGTCAAAAATAAATGTCATCGATTTCAATTTCACTCCTTCCTTACTTTCCAGTGAACTGTACACCTAACACACACCAACACACCCATACACACGATGTTTACAAATAAACATGTGTGTGCTAATCGTACTCACGCGATTTATGTGCTAATGAGAAAAAACCAGATGGAAGGACAGAAATAAGAAAAAAATGTTTCACTCATCGTTTCTGGTCAGTAAACCTGGTCACCTATATCTGGTCAGTAAACCTGGTCACCTATATCTGGTTAGTAAACATACCATAGTCATTATCAAACAACGTTTTAATAAATATTCCTTGTACTTGAGACCAGTTAATACGTAAGCGGCCGGCCACACCGCATAGCACTTCTCCATCAGATTATCTCTAAATTTTGGCCACAAATGCTGACTGCGCCCGATGATATTCGATATTATAAAGCACTAACTTACATGTTTTTTTAAAAATATTTATGTATTAAACAATAATTGATTTTCTATTCCATTTTTTTAAGCCGACCTCAATCTCAAAACATCTCGAACATCTCAAAAATATAAACGTTTGTAGATTGTATGTATTGTATATTTATAGTTTGTATTATATTGACTTTAATTTAGTTAAAAATTCGTACAAAAAATCTATATATTTTTAAATGAACAGTAAAAATCCTGAAAATAGTTAGTTTATCAGAAAAAATATAACGGCAAAAGTACGAGTATATCCTGGTCTATATTAAATATTTCAATAATAATACATATTGATTATTGTGCTTTTAAAATAGTTAGTCTTTAAAAATAATAAAAATTATTAAAAATAAAGCAATAAGAATATTCAAAATTTAATTTAATTATATAAATACAAATAAATAATGTTTTTTATCTGTCCCTGTAACTGTGCTAAAATGCAAAGAGATATAAAATAGTAGACAATTTGTAGCACGGGGACATAATTCAACTATCGAGTTCCGGTAACAGCTCTGTTTTTTTAGAAAGAAAAATTTTTTGCATTTTTTCAGTAACACATACGAATGACAATTTTTTAGACCAAAATGAATATTTTGGCCAAAAAATTGTCATTCGTAAACAGTAGTTTCGACTTGGCTACGAAAATCGTAGCAAAGACATCGAATGTGTACATATTTAAAATATTCAATCATTAATGTAAAGAGAGAAAGTAATGCATACTTTAATGTTTTTATCAAATTAAATTATCACGCCGGTTGAATTACGAATTTTATAATATCTTCCGGTGCACTTTAGTCAGCCAATACACGTACCAACCCGTACCAACTAACCGAGAGTAATAAACAGATGATAAGATAAAATAATACGAAAACATATGAAACGAATACTAAAACGGAATTTCAAGAGAGTTTTTACAGATGTATGATTTGAATATAGACAGCGTTTATCTCTATTATCTACGGTTGAACAATACAAACAATCTACAACATTTAGTCATTTAAGGTCGAGAGTTATTTATTTTTTTAAAGTCTACTGTATACAGTCAATCAACCAAAATCCTTCGCAATAATTTTAGCTAAAATATACTTATACCAATGTTAATGACACACGAATGCGATGCACAAACTTTTAATCTTCAAGTGTTACTTTAATAATGAAGCAATGTCGAGTGTAGATACCGATACAGCGTAAGATGGAGAAATATGAAGATGCCATATCGAGACTTAGCTTCCGACCAATAATTCCCTTTTGGAAAAAACAAAAAGCAATTGGCAGAACTATTTCCTACGTTAACCTTAAATATAAATAATTATTTCCTATAGCCATTACGTGAAGGATTTTCAAGCAATAAATTAATCATGTTCAGTCATAGAAAGTGTTGTTAAAAACGTCCATACATTTTTTTATGGGGAAGGAGGTATTATTTTACGTTAAAACGTAAACTGTAAAAACACCATTAATAGTACTCTAAAATTACAAATAAATACATGGTAGGGTCGTATAAACGACGTATTTATGTTGTCTAAAGACGTCGGTTAAACAAAAGTATATATATTATATATGATTTTATAATATCATTGGTAACAGCATAACCTGAATCTATACCTACTGCACGCCACTGCTGGCACTGCTGGGTGATTTAGTACCTATTGAACCTAAAAATTGCACAAAAGATATTTGGTCCTTACATCCATAAATTGGAGGGAACTCTCGACCCTTAAGGGATGAATATGAATAAATAATATATATGTACGGTTATTTATGGCCATGCATAGATATATGTGAATCATAATGGCCGGTGTCCACTGAAGAGATTTTTAGGAGATTTTCGACTCTAGACAATCTCTGAGATAACGGATTTTGTTCCGACGAGATGCTTTAAAGACGACTTTCGTATTTACCGTATACACATCGTGTTTCAGAGATTCACCGTCTCGCGCCCTACTAACGCTCGTATGCTAATCGTCAAATGTCGTTATCGTCATGTTCGTTATTTGAGTGATTTTGAATCATCCCAGTAATAGTAAAAACGTAATAAAAGTTAGTAATTTAACACCTTATGTTAATAATAATGTTCAATAACTTATATCTAACTTTCAAAATAAATAGTTTGCAACGATCTATGGTAGTTTTAGGTGACGTTTATGACCGCATATATAGCCGTATACGCCATATATAATGGTTTAAATTTTTCTCTGAAGTTTTTCTCCGGAACAAAATCTCATCACATATCACATGTATCCACTATCGGGATGTATCTCAACTAAATCTCTGAGATTGTTTCCTTCCGTAGACACTGACCTTTAAGCATTCTAAAATTAGCTTTCATTTTATTACTTTAAATAACATTAATTAGCATAATATATATTATTTTTTCAAAATAAAACGATTAGTTGACATTGCATTTTCATTATACTACACAATACAATCCAAAGACGTAATGCGTCAAAGCCACCTTACATTAGGAATAATTAACACATCTGGCTGACCTACGATTCCTTCGACCATTAAAATAAACAAAACCAAACCATTTCAAAAAACCTTTACCTACTTGGCTTGCATTGTGTTGAACTAATGATAAAATCTATCCCAGATACACTTTTTATTTCGTAATATTTTAAGCTCTGTGTTAATTGTACATATTGACTTCTGAACTGCCATGTATTTGTTTTCTTTAATGAACATATTCTTTGAAATCCTCTTTATCTTTCCAAATTTAGGACATCTGTGAAAAGATGCAATATTTACTAAAGCCACTAAATAACTCATGGCTGTCAAGAAATTGCGACATCGTAGCTGCGAATCGATGCATAAAAAATTCATAAATTAACGTCGTTTTTTCTTTTGAAAGAATTGATTCTATCAATTATGTTTAATAATTGAAAAGCTCATCAATCTTTGAAATTTCCAGTACCGTAATAAAGCATGTATAATAATTAATAATATATTTTGAATAATGTTAATGAATACTTACGAAATCATCCTTATAATGATCAACTAACGATAAAGAATGATATTTCAATATTTTAATGTTTATCAAGATTGTTGGATATTTCCATTCAATATCTTTCTTCACATAAATATTCATGCATTAATTAAGACTGTTTGATCATTGTTTGGATCTGGTCAATTCCGGTTGCATCTGCCTGATGCACACGAAAGAGAATATTTCTCATTTGGTCACAAATGGTCCCCAGGTTAAAAAATTATAATCCTTTAAACACTTTATTGCTCTTAATTAAATACGATATATTTCCATAGAGTGTCAGAAGATGTCGCCTTTTATCAACAAATCAATACTTTATATTTATTTTTTTACAAAATCAATTTTTACATTTTAGTACATAGTAACAGTATTCCAGTCAATTATTCCAGCTATAGTTTTTATCGTTGGCCGTGGCGAGTATATAAACATTGTTTGGGGTTCATCACTGGAGTAATCATTTTAATTTAATACTTTTTGGTTGTAGGATATTTTAATGCTCTCTATTGAGTAATTGAATGTATTGACAAATTTGTAAGCATTACTTTTCCCATCACTGTTTTTTCCATGGTATTTCATAATTATTTCATATATATTTTTCCTCCCCTTCCCCAATACTTCATTTTATGTTTTCCAAACTATTGTGATGTCTCAGTAGGAGCAGATTTTATTTACGTAGTAAATTTTCTTGTCTTTATATATTTCATTGTTTACTTGATTTCGATACTGACTATATTATTTTTGTAACAGGCTTTACATCTTGGCAGCCTGGGGCGACATTCGTTAGATGTCGACCTAAAAATACCTTGTTTGCTATGAGTGTAAAGTAATTAGAAGAGATTCAAAATGTGTCGTGTTTACGCAATACATATTGAATTTTGCAGACAGAATTTATGAATAGAAAAAATATTTTAATATCTTTAAAAAAATAAGGCCACCCCTAAATTTGAGGTCGATTTAGTCTACCTTTTCCGGTATACATCATTTAAAAATTATTATTCTACTTAAGTACATTTTTATTTATGTTTTTTTACTTCAGTTCAGCTTAAATAGTTCATAGTTCACGAAGTAAAGTAAATACCTCTCCATATTGAGCGAAAACATAAAATGTTATATATTTCGTTAATTTGGTGTAAACTAATTTATTATTTTGAATTAAAAATACATGCACAGAATACTTTTCACATTCTTATAGCCAAGCGATCCAAAAATTATGGATTCGGTCCCCAAAATCATAATGTCTGTCTTCTTTTTAAAATAATTATTAATGTACAAAATAAAGTCATCAATTTGCCATTTTAAAAGTTTTACAATATGATATTCCTTTACAAAAATATTATATAATGATAGTTGAATTATTTTTGCAGCAGTTAAACTTTATAAGCCTTCAAGCCAAGATCTTAATGCAAAATATTATATATTATAAAGTGCCTAATTGCTCTGCACGTCTTGACACATCTGGACTTTCGGAAACACTTTCAGCAATATTTTTAGTTGATCTGGTTGGCCGAGAAATGTTTTCTTGTTTCACATCAGCAACAATGCCGGAACGTTACTTTTCTTTTATTAAATTGTCAAAAATTCAACAAAATTCAACGAATTTTTGACAATTTCAATGCACTGTATAGATTTATGGTAATGGTATAGATTTTATTTGACAGATCGACCGATCAGAATAACAAGGTTCTATCTGACACTGACACTGTTTCGAAATAATGAGCTCAAAAGTGTTGATTGAATTTCAACATATATTCATGTATATTTTATTTTGAGTATGCAAATATGATCAGTTTTAAGGTCTTAACTTATTTTCAGTACTATAATGACCTCTATGAGATGAGGGAAATATATATTTTTTAAAAACATTGTAAATTAAAAATGATTCTTAAATTGAAATAAATAAATGCAGTTGGAACTTTCAGCTCTTGCTATTTCTTTTAATATCCGTGAAATAGAGTTGGTGTGTATGGAAGAAATAAAGAATGATGCATTTGGAACCCATTTCACGCAATAACTCAAATTAGCCCAAAATGTTAGTCGGAACTTTGTTATTCTAAGGAATAGAGATATCACGGAAGTTTTTAATCCTGAATGATAAAAAAATAGAGTGATATTTAAAATAATGCTTGAGATTGGATTTCCCAATTAATATAACGAAATCGACATTATGATGTTTTTTACTTGAGCCTACATATTTCTAAATCGTAGAAACTTACAGACGTTCACGATCTCATTTTTTTCTTATGAAGTCTGTATGCTTATGACTTATGAGATATAAGGCACTAAATATGAATTAAATGCGCGCGGTGTGATCGGTAAACCAATTATTGGAAGATAAACTTATTAGAAGCCTCAACAATTAACGAACATGAGAAGCAAAATAAAATTTGATAGCACATGACGCAAGAGAAGAGTCTGGACAGTCGTGAAATTAATCTAATCTGACATAATAATTATAAACAGTTATCGTTATATCAAATAACTTCTTCTATAATAATCAAGAGATACAGCGGTATTCCAAAACGAACAAATTAATATTACAATTAATAAAGACATTCTAACACGTAAAATATCGAACGGTTTCCATTATATATAAATTACCTATTTAAGTTGAATAAAATGTTTAATAAATTAATTAGTTCACGAAACCACTTACAAGGTATTGTAAATTAATGTTAGTTTTTTGGACGACTCCCATTATATTTATATTTTAGAACGATGGTATATTAAATTTCTATAATAAATTAATGATTAGTGATTTTTTAAATACGCTACGTGAGAGATTTTTACAGGTATCGTTATATTATATTTTAATGGATTACTCGCGGGCAATGCATACATACGTATTGACCAATAGAATACAATCTTCATATACGATTCCAGGACACTTTCTAGACATGCGTCACACGTTTAACAATCTGTTACACATAATGAACGTAAAATCACATATTATATTATACGAAATGTTTACGCAGTGGCGTAACTAAAGAAATTAGAATACAATGCAAAATATTTTTAAAAATAATTAGGCAAATTAATGTAGGTACAGCAAATTGTAAAATAAATATATTAATTATTTAATGGATTAAAATAATATAAAAATATATGCAGAAATATTAAATATATAATAATATAAACTAAGTACATTCCTAAAAATCTAAATATGCATATTCGAAAGCATAAACTGCACCCCAGTTTTATTTTTTTGTGAATAATATAAAAGAAAAAAATAATACATTAAAATATTTTTCATAACAAAAAAAAAATACATCAATTTTAAGATGCTATGAAGTAAAATATTTTAAGTTAAAAGCATTGCCTATCGGCTACTCTAATGTCAGGGTTATTTATTAAACACATTTTCTTGTATGGCTAGTTTTAATACGTAAATATTGTGTTTAGCTTTGTCTAATAAGTATAAATATAGGTATGTAATAAACCAACGTATGAAGATGGTAGTCATAAAATTATGAAATAATGACTAATCTCCTTATAAATTAAGCCTTGCATATTTACGAACTTCACACCTAGTCTTTATTAATTTATAAATTGTTAAGCTATTCCAAAAATTTCATTTCCATAAATAAGTATAATATTTAATTCTTTTATATTGCGTACGCAATAATATTTCTAGAAATATTCCGTCATATTATAATAAATCAACGAAAGAGTTTGTGTTTACTTCAAAAGGTGCAAAGAATATTTTTCAAAAATGTGAAACGCGTAAATCTCCGGTTTAAATCTATCTTGCATTTTTCATAGCGATTAATGTATTTTGATATCGCTATAATTGTAATTAAGTTCCGTGGTTTGAATATATTAATTATTCATATTTTTATAAATCTTGGCATGGAGAGAGTCGATACTCTTTTTATGTGTGTAGTATGCAGTATTTACATGAAATTCTGGTTATTCTAGATAGTTAACATTTGTTTGTCATTTTGGCAATGGTTTAAATTATAAATACCAACACATAAAATTTAGTACTCATAAACTTATATTACTTTTTATAAGACATTTTTAAAATGCTAATAAATTAAGCAATTCATTTGTATTATTAATAGCTTTTTTTTTCTTCGATGGCGCTACTGCCCAAATCGAGTCTCGGCCTCCTGAGTCTTCTACCCAGTAGCGTAATACACCAATGCAACTATGGTGATCCTGCACGCGCCCCACAGACATGGCTGTGTAGGGACTCACTTAACAACCATTGTTCCGAATTCGTAATGAATAAAATTAATTATTGTTTTGTAGGTGAACACATATACTTTCATATTTATTCATTCAGTCGTAATATTGTTACTTGTAGTATATTGTCACCAGTTTTAGTTTATTCATACCCCCATAGCCTATTCTCCCTAGAACATATTGTTCCTTTGGCTCGACTGGTTGTCTTTTTGGGGGTCGAGGAGAGGAAATGTATTACGTGATTATTCATGTTGAATCACTACTCGCACACACCGCTGTGAATGTTGTTATTGTGAACGTGACACTCATCAAGAGTGTTTTGTAAAGTGTTAAGTTATTACATTAGGTAAACTTCCGGAAGTGCAACGTGACGGCGTCACCAACCTGGTGAGTCAAGCTGTACTTTGGTTTCGTGAGTCCATCCTGGTCTGCTATCGAAGGTACCCCTCCTCCCATCATCCCCTCCCTCATCCGATTCCCTACTTCCTATCTAATCCAACCTTCCGAATCCATCCACCATCACCTTTTTTGATGACCGGCGACTTGCGGTGGTCACAACAATGTAGGGCCGAAACCCGACCAACCAATTAGCAGACACCATTCATGATATTACACAGAGTGCTTAATATTTTTATATCATATTTACACAGGCCTTTTTATCCATTTTGCATTGGCGCCCAAGTTTTATAGTTATGCCACCGCTTCCGCCCCCATGACACTCGATCTTCTACTATCCGTTTCTAATCATTCACCAGCAGTAGGTTCTTAGCGTCCTTGTTCACACTCTGTAGCCAGCGGCGCCTTGGTCTTCCAATCAGTCTTTTCCTCTCTGGATTTCCTTCGATTTACGGGATTTGTAAATCATGTAACCATTTTAGGAATTTTTGTGTACTGAGTCTAGTCTCCTTGTATAGATTGTAAAGTTTGTAATTGTTCCAGATCTTCTCACTCCTACCTAATTCATGGGTACAAATATATACAGAAGCTCAGCACTCATCGTCTCTTTCGCTTCCATACTTTATACCTATTAGCATACTTAAGCATTACCAAACCAAATTTGGTTTTTTTGTCACTCCATCACCATTCCTGACACATGGCGGTCTCATTCTTGCGACTAACACATGTTTATACACTTCCACATATCCTTATTCTACGCTGCTCTTATTATCGACGATATCAGGGTTTCTTCAAACAGTCAGAGGAAGGCAAGTACTGCAATATCAATTTAATCAGTCATCTTTATCTAGTCTTATTTCAAAATAATGCTTTTATATATTGCATATTAAGAAGAATTCAAAAAAGAATGAAACTGCATACAAGAAACTTTCAAAATTATGACAAATAAATACAGTAATACCCCGACTTACGCGAACTCAGAGTTACGCGGTTCGTTTGACAACACTGCCGCCCGCTATATTCAGTGTTTCTCTTGCTTTGATTGCTAGAAACTGATATCACTCATGTGTTTATCAGTTTTTAATATTGGCAGGCAATTAGATTTGAAAGTCAATGCTAACGATGTCAACGAGCTGTTGGAATCACTTAGTTAGGAGCTATCAATCGATGAGCTCATAGAGATGCGTAAGCAAAACGACAATGAAGACACTTCAGATCTAATTCCACCAGAAAAACACATTGACAAAAGATCTCAGCTCAATTGAAAATGGCTTAAAAATGTCAGAAATCATAGACTCTAACGGAGAACGCGTTATAGCTACAAAGCAAGGAATAAAAAAAATATTAGCTTGCTACAAAGAAATTTTGCGTGAAAAAAGAAGGCATTGTGCCAACAGACGAATTCGTTAGATTTTATGATTTATTTTATTTTTTACGTAAATTGTTTAATTTTTTAATATTTTGTATTAATGTGTATAAAGTACTGTAATTTTATTAAATATTTTTCTTCTTAACTGGTGTTTTTATTTGTCCTTGGTCCCAATTAAGCAAAATTGTATGTATTTATATGCAAAGTTGTACCCCGACTTACGCGAATTCGAGTTAATCGATTTTCGTCGATCCCACCTATCGCGTAACTTCGGGGTATTACTGTATTCGTATTTTTTTATTCCTCTTTGTATAAATGTTTAAACAAATATATGTTCAACTATTTCCTATTTCCTAATCCACTTTTTGTAAAGTTGTTAGCTTGTATATGAATCATTTTACTTTACACAATACTTCGCAATTTTTATTATAGATGTCGTTCACGTAACGAAAGTTCATTTCTATTACGCGAAATTAATACATTTGAACGATACAAAAAATGAGTAAACCTCGCATATAAATTATCTTGCTTTACGAAAGATGTCGCTGTTTTCATTTTATTTATGTTATATTTTTCGGCTCACAATTTGCGTGTATACATCTAGTTAACAGGCAGACAGATTAAACGAATATTGTAAAGTGCCATCTTTGTTTTTGTACTCGTGCCAAAAAAATATCAAATAAAAAGGGAAATCTTTAAGGGCTTCGAATAATCACAAATTATATCATGATTATGAGTAAAGTAACACTTCTGGTTATTCAAAAACTTTACTTTTGATTTGTTCACTGTGGCTCGAATTTTGATATTCGTTTTTCAGATAAATTTTTCCGTTTGAAATTACAAAAAAAAAATTTCATACCCACAAATATTTATAAATAATCGCAAAATTAAGTATTTCTATTCCTCATTTACTCTCAGCTTATATCCGTATATAATTTTATTTGCGTCGTATCACAGTAAATCCTAAACTTTTTATATGGTAATAAAATTAATAAGAATAATACCTACATCAGACAATCTATTGAAAGATTATTTGTTTTAAAATGTTTGGACAAATCCAATAAATTGTGTTAAAAAATTAACATTTTTAATGTGTAAACGTTTTTACACACAATAATTCGTAGATATTGTAGAGCTTTACTAAACTTGTTTATTAGAAATTTCTGACAGATGTTAGTAATCGTGTTAATAATCTCCAAGTTTTATAAAATGTATCTTGGTGCCTAGAGAGTAATCTTGTCGACGATTACAATTAATTACTAATGTATCATTTCTTACAATTACTATTTTACACAATCTATTAAACCTAGAATCCGTCACGACGCTGGATTCTTTAATGAACGATTTAGAATTATTATTAGAGTGTGTTTCCACAATTTTACTCTAATGGTCCACGATGATATATCTCGAGACTGCCAAATCTCCAAAACTTGGTAGCAAATTTTTTCCATGTACATCCACCCTTGCAGTTTTCACATATCAAAAATTGCTATTATATTAAAATGGGGTTTAAAAATTTTCGGGGGAATAAACAATATTTTCAAATTTTTTATGGAGCATTTCATTCGAGGACGAACAACGATATTATTTCGCTGTTCAATGAAATACCAAAATATTATCAGTCTTTTGATCAGCAGACTTCTGAAGAGTGTTTGACAATAAACGATGCTTCACTATCTCGTATAATATGTAGAAATGCACTTGAAATGCTGGTTTTTGTGCTTAGTACTCGCAAATATCCAAGTGTTCTGAAGAAGCAAAGAAGGTACTTAAGGATGTTTTTGTTAAAAATTTGGCGACAGCCAATTTGACAGCTAACAGCTGATTTGTGCTCAGTTTGGTTTGCCATTTCACATTGAATAGACTGGCGCTAGAACAATGCTTGAAAATTGTCCAAATTTATTTCGAAAATCGTTCGCGAAACTTACCGTGCGCTACGTTCATTTTACGGTCAACATAATCGTCCATTCGAGCAAATAATTCGAATAACCATGGATCGTTTTCACACCACACATACTCTAATTGATAACACGCACCCGCAGAGACGTCGTACAGTGCGCACCTAAAAAGCTTTCGTTTCTTCAAAAATGATGCCGGCCAAAACGTTACAGTCAATGGAGAGCGCTATAGACTAATAATTACTGACTTTTTCGTTCCCCATTGAATGGCATTAATGTGGAAAAGCTATAATTTTAACAAGATGGCGCAATATGCCACATAGCGCGTGTCACAATCAATTTATTGAAGGAAGCATTCGATGAGCGCATAATTTTGCGTAATGGACCTGTGAATTGGCCTCCAAAATCGTGTGATTTAACACCTTTGGATTATTTTCTATAAGTATATGTGAAGTCGCTAGTCTACACCGATAAACCAGAGACGTTAGACGACTTAGAAACCAACATTCGTCGCGTTATTACCGATATACGTGCCCAGCTAAAAAGTGGTTGAAAATTGGACTTCCAGATTGTGTTTTATTCGAGTCAGCTGCGATGCCCATATACGCGAAATCATATTTAAACACTAATGGCATGATATTATTTTTATGTATTTTATTTCACTTAAGTTTTAGTCCTCTAAAAAATATCCTTTACAATATGTCGATAGGTAGCATCGCTCAAACTTAATGCTCCCTTATATGAATAAAGTTCAAAATAAATTCCTACCTATGTATTTTATGTAATTATAGTAGAATTAACATTATTCACGGCTATATACAGCCGAAACAGGCTGACTGGATTTTTTTCTAATTTTATCTTTAGAATTTATTTCGATGTTCTTCCATGACAAATTAATTATAAGTCTTACTTATTAACTATTAAATATGATTAGAACTTGAATTTATAATGTAAGCTCATTACATTTGAAAAAAAATAATTGAATATAATAATTAGAAAAAAGCCGACTTCACAAATCTACAATCCAAAATTTACAAATCACATTTTTAACCTGTTATCAACAATGGCAGTAATCTATGATCCCATGCCCTAGGCATTCGAGTTATACATTAGACCCGGTAGTATAATGGACATATGGAATTTAAGCACGCTGTATTTTTCTATTGGTATATTAATGTTCTCGGGAACTCGTTGTTCACTCTCGCCTCCTTTTACTGTTAATCATATAAAAACACGTCAAATACATGTCGAACATACTTACATATTCATGAATGATGGTTATTTTCAGTGTTAACCCCAAATAAAATTATTAAAAAGTCCTATAAAATAATATTATCATCTAACCCCTTCTAAATGCTTTTAATATACTGTGATACTGACAATAATAAATAAAAAATTCAATATTTCAATGTTTAGTTTACAGTATTATGATTTAATCTTCTTGACAATTTAATGTAATTTAAATTCAAATAATATTTGTCAACCATGCTAATTATGTCATAAATCCTTAGTTCACAAGTGTCTTATTTTGGATTTCATAAGATTCGCGTACAACTTTTTGACTCGAAACTATGATGTTGAAGATATTCAAAAAGTGTTTGATTGAGTGTAGTTTTATGAAATTTTTGATACTAAACGGTTCGATGTGCGAATGTCAATTTTACTGACCGATTCGAAGGGTAACATTACCGTAGAATGGCAGCACTGGTTAGGTTTGATGAAAAGTAGGAGACTAAGATGTCTAAGATTTTCAAAAAGTGTCGTCTGACTAAGGTTATTTAAAAAAAAAATCAACAATAAATGTTTCCATGTGAGGATGACAATTTAACAACCGATTCAAAATGTAACATCACTGGTTATTTCTCTGAGTTTGCGACTGAGATGATTTACTGACTTCTGTATTTCTTTCTTCTTACAACTCGGGTAATTGTATGACTCAACCTGCAGTCCCAGCTTCTTTTTCTATATAAACTCACTTTGCAGATGACCAAAACCTTACCCTTGTATAGATCAAATCCTTTTTATGGGTCTATGTATTCAAAAAAATATATAAATCTTCAAAACTGTACAAACCTTAGAAAATATGAATCTATTAATTAGTGAAAAGATGCTACTTTTAACTCATTAGTTGAGTGTGATTGGTATTCGATGATGATTTTAATATTTTTATTTAAAATTATTATTACTTTTAGATTTTCATTATTTACATTGGTGACTTTCAATATCAGTTTCTAAACTAGTAAGCTGAGACAAAATCATTTAGTTATTACAGGTATGTTCAGATTACGTGCTTTACGGCACATAAATAACACCATATACTCATCCAAACTGCGAACAGAGTGGACTTGACTTCCCAGCAACTACACATAGCAAACAACTTACAATACAAAAATATTTTCAGATAACAATCACAATATTTTCCGGTACTCAATCACTGTCAGTGATTGTGACTTACAGATACCAGCGATTGATTCATAGTTCGTCATTTTGTACAATTAGATTTCGAGTTACCATTTGACAGAACTTTAAACACGTTGAATTATCCATATTTAACGATTAAAGAGATGTCCTGTATATTTTATATCATTACCGAATGGGAAGTGTTCAGTAAAAATTTAAAATAAAATAATTTTTCTCAATATAATATTAATAATATTTATTAACATAAACTTAATCATAAAATGTAATATTTATAATACCTTTTACTTTGCTTACTTTAGTTTTTTTAAACATATTTTTAATTTTTGAAAAAAAAATATTTCAGCGCCTTATTTGTCTACCAGGGAACACTCGGATGAAAACAACATTTAAAATGCAAATTATTCTCATACTTATTTTTAAATGATTTGTACTTTCATAAGCATTTTAAAATTATTTAACAAAATGCAGAAAATATCTTAGACTCACACAGCAAAGTACTGAGAAAAAAATAGTGTAAATAATTAAAAAGTTGGACTAAAATATATTTACTTAAAAATAATATTGTACCAACATAATTATTTTTATTTAAAAGAAATGTTATTTTAGTATTGTTTGCAATAAATAAAACTAACACAATTTAAAAATACATTATATGCAAAAGTAGACAGATACGTACTAATACGTATATATTTAATATCGAATGTGAATAATTTTATTATTTCATTAAAAAATAGTGTAGATATTTGAAAATATTTTTTCTCAAGTTTTCAATAAATTGCGGGTACCCTAGCTGTCGATTAATTTATATATTATTTTACATTCACTCGATACGACTAGACAATAATAACAACAAACAAATTACAAAATTATTCAATGTTCTCTCAAAACAAATTATATTACATCACCCCAGCCACAAACTAATATAATGTACACTATATTTCAAATATACAAACTCACTTATAAATTTATAAACATAATAATGTTGACTTTAATTTAATAATAACTAGATATTATCGATAATTATTACAGTAGTTCGATCGCTGGACCGTGGCACCCCCTACAATTAAATTAAGCGAAACGATTTTGGAACGCCACCAAAAGATATTTAATTTCTACAGCATACGTGACCGCGAAACTTTTTTTTCACTATAGTAAATTAATGGAATGACAGAAATGAATTAAGATGTCATGCATTTGTTTTTATAATTTCGTAAAGGAGCAATCAGAGCATTTTCAATAATTCAATCATGATGGAATCTTTTTAAATGAAATAAAATCTAGTTAAATGTATAAGCATTATTATGACTTGGCAGTTTTCACAGCTCGTTTATATTTCCCAAACATAACGCCGCCAGTAGGGGTTGTATACATTTGATTCGGTAGGAAACCTCTTTCATATCGATACCTCCGCGAGTTTGCGATCAAGTCGTACGTCGCTAGCGGCTCCTTGCTCAATCCCCGCTTCAGATATTCAATTTGTAATGAAGATGGTATATAAGAATCTAGTAGTGAAGTCGGTTTCCTTACGTAATGACTGCTATAGATCGGTCTGTACGGTTCGTTGATATAATTCCCCGTTACTTGTTGAGGTATGTTGTACTGCTCGTGCATTAAGCCGCCTCTGCCGTCATGTGACTTGTACTGGTCTTGAACCAAATGGCCGGAGATGTGAGAGTACACCGGTCGAGAGACTCCGTGCGCGTACTGAGATAAAACTCTAGGCGTATCGCCGGTCTGACCTGTTGTAGGAATGCTGAAAGCGATCGCAGGAGGCGCTATCTGAGTTACCCGATTATGTCCACTTTCATATTGTGGAGCTGCACTTTTGTAAGATGATGAAGGAGAGGCATACCTATATTCAGTTTTATAGTATACTTGTTCTTGCGGCATTTGATTGGCCAATACGTACTGCTGTTGTGGCGGAGCATATGTTTGATAATGCTGAGACTTGCCTTCATTTTCAACATATTGCACCTGCTGTTCTTGATACTGAGGCGTTATTACATATTGTTCTGTTTGCGGTTGCACATGGGCTGCAGAATCTTCGGCAGCTGGTGGCAAATATCCGGCGTGCGGTGAATGAACTTCTTCAGTTTGCTGTTGATCATCTTCTTCAGTTTCAATGTTATTAGTGTGCTGTTGTTGTACTTGAACATATGTAGGTTGGGGGTGGGGCTGATAGACAATGCCGGGAACTTTCTGTTGATACTGGTTAGTGTACATTACAATATTATTTCCTGGAGACGTGGCAGCCTGAGGTACATAAACTAGATGCATGGCTAACCTTGGAATATATCTGTACGACTGCTGTTCGCCATTTTGAGCTGAAGATGTCGCTTGATTGTTCAGATCGTATTTTTCGGATTGTCCTTGACCTCTTTTTACTTCTACATACTTTATTCCAGCCTGATGATATACTCTAGAAGGATATAGAAGCAAGGATGGAGCTGAAGGATTCGGTTCTTCTACAGCGTACTGTTTTTTATTATAAGCATCTGATTCAGGTGATTCATAGTCGACAGCTTGCTCCGCGTTCACATTAGGAGTCTCCAAATAGGCTCCCTTGTTGTCCTCGTTCGCTCTCTCACTTTTTAAGTTATCTTGTTCAATATCATCTAATTCGATCTTCTTGTCATTCGCATAAACCAAGCAACACAACGCCAATAGGTGGAATGCAGCGGCTCTCTTCTGAAATAAGAATGAAAATATGAATTAGTTCTGATTGCATAAAAATATTTATTATTATTTTTGCATTACAGATATTCGGACATCATAAGCATCTGTGAAACCTCTAATATTAATAAGCTCTTACAAAATAATACATTCATTTTTCATAATTCATATTAATAAATTAATATTTATTATTTTCGTAATATAGACTGGGTGCCTACAACATTATGCAAGTATGTATAATATTTGTGCGCATTAGCTATTACTACATTGCATGCATCACAAAATATATTACATACAATATTTGTGTTATATCTAGTTAATTTTCTGAGCGAATGAGTGAGAACAATACTATAACTAAAGAGATTTGATATATAATTTGAAAAATCGTCAGTATATTATAATATTAGTTACGCATTCGCAACACGCGCACCGAGGAATGAAATGCATAGGCCATCACATATTAGTTATTATCTTGGAAATCAGAACAATATATTACGGTACTTTGAACTTAAGATGCGTAAACAAAGTGTGCGCAGGCAACTTGTCTGTATGATGTAGTTTATCGCCACGATGTAGACACGATGAGATTTAGTTGAGATTCATCTCAATATGAACACGTGTTGAAATATTGATCCGGAGAAAAAAAAACTCAGAGATCAGTAGATAGAGGCAAAAACTTGTATACACATAACTTAATTAATTATTATTTATTTATTTTTACACAAAATAACCCATCTTAATAGAGAAATCAGTTTTCGTGTTTGAATTGGGGAGTATTTAAGTTTTAAAATAATGTAAAGGTAGGTATAGAAGTAAGATATAAATATAGAATTAAATTATTAAATACATGTACGTAAACATAATCAATTAGAACTTGTAATTGCTGTGGGAGTTTTCTAATATTTGTTTGATTTACGATTTGAAGGCTTTATGATTTTTAATGTTTTGATTTCATAAGAGAGGCCATTAAAAAATGTTATACCTTGATAGGCGTAATGGTATTGAGAAGCACTAGTTTTAAATTTGGAGATTTCTAAGTTGCCACGCGATCTTGGTCGGTTACTTATTTTTGTGGAAATTGTTGAATTGAAATGGTCTTTGTGATATTTATTTCGTTTTAACTGCTGTCGGAGATTCAAATTCACTTAACTGGAGAACGATGACGATATTTAATCTGCGAGACGGCACATTTCTAAGATATAGTGTGTACACGGGGACTACGAAAGCTGAGAGTTGTCTTACGTGGAAAATCTCTAAAATCTTATTCATGGACACGGACATTATGTCAAAATAATTTTTGTTTTCTTGAACTATTTTTTTATATCTTCGCAGCATAATTTCCCTCATTTCCGCTGTAATACCTACTCTTAAAACTGTAACAAAATCGCGAGATGCGCACGATGTCCGATCATAGTTACCACAAGCTAGACGAAACGCATGCGCATGTACATACTGGTGGTCATCATTCAAAACAGCTTCTCTATAATTAATCCAATCTCTCAAATAAAAGCCATGTGTATTATAATTCTTGAATAATTAAATAAAATCATAATATGACTTTATATACTAAGCGAATATTTTACAATATAAATAATATAATATACACTAATTCTAAAAATAAAAGATCGCGCAAAAAATCTTCAAAAAAACAAATATCTTTACGTGCAAGACTTTCAATTTTCTTGTCGTGATGAAATAAATTTTATTATTCACTCAATTTAAAATGTGCATTAGACATGTGTAATAATAAACATGATATTTTTTGCGTAGCGTCGTCAGCCGTGCCAAAGCGTTCATGAACTTAGTTCACGTTGTCGTTAAAGGTATTTCATTACCCTGACGAGTTTATTAACCATGAAAAAGAAGTTGTCCTGGTATGGTCTATCCAGTTCAATGAAAGTGATTCTGGTTTAAGTCGATGCATAAATATTCGAGCGAAAAGGAAAACTGGAGATGTCGATATTAGATATCCAGAGAAAACAACGAGTTGGCGCGAGGTCTGTCCGACTAGCACTTCCATTTATTCTGAATGGTTCAAATATTCTAAAAGAAAGGCGTTTGTCACTAATTTATTTAATCAGTTTTTTGCACGCACTACGCACATTCATTAGAAACTGGTTTTTAATTATTTCCATTTCAACAACAACAAATCTTTGACTAGTGCTTAGGTAATTGTAAAGAATCATTACACTGTAAACAGTCTTAAATTAGTGTATCTATCTTATAGATTGCAAATCCAAATTCATCAGTTTTTTTTGTAAGTTTTATCAGATAATATTGAATATATAACAAGATTAATCAATTTAACAATTCTGGTGTCTATAAACTTAGTTGCAAGGATTGTGCCGCATTTTATATTGGTAAAACGGGTAGAAATTTTAATACAAGAGTAAATGAGCATTTTAAATGTTTGAACAGTAGTGGATTTTCAGAATTTTCTAATCATTTGATAGAAAATGGTCATGGTTTTGATTAAAAATTGGGATTGTCAATTTTGCATATAAACGGTGTTGGTCATAAATTAAATAATTTGTAATCATTGGAGATAAATAAAGCGTGTAAAATTAATCAAAAAATTATAAACAACCAATTAAATTTACCTACGAAGCTCATTCTAAAATTTTTCCTAAAAATTATTCGAGTAAATTTGTATTAAGTAACAATTTGAGTTAGGTACTAATTTTTTTTTTTAAATAATTATTGTTTTTTAAATATAGATTTTGGTAAAAAAAATAACATATTTTGATTAATATTGACAGCCTGAAGAAGAAAATTGTATTTTTTGAAACCAGTAGATATATTTAAACTCAATAAGTCTTTAATAAAACAAAGTTAACAAATAAAAATATAACAAGTCGTTTGAAGCGAAAGTGTGGCAGAAATGAAATTTATAGTGCTTTATTCCATCTAATGAGAATATAGTATAATGGTTGTTCACATAGGTAATAATATCAGAAATATCACATAGGTAATAATAAATAATATCAGAAAGATAATCGAGCAAATATATAAGAATTCCCACATTAATATGTAAAAAATCGTGTGTGTTTTATGTTTATAGTTCACTGGGAAGAAATAAAGCAAAACAATTTTATTACATTTTTGACATTTTAAAATTAAATTTGATATGAAAACTTTGCATGTGCTTAAAGTTGTAATTAGTATTACATTATTATAGTTATGTTATACATACACGTGCGTTTATGTGTGTTTGCAATTGTATTACATGTATTTTTAACATTTTAATATTTAATTTGTTAGAATACTTAGCTTATACTTAACGTTGTGCTTTGTGTAGGTAGGTACTAGTTATATATTATTTTTTACTACAAATATTAGGTACGTACAGTTTAATAACAAAGAAGTTATTTACCTACCTACAGGGACGTGATTGCGCCTATTTCAAACATTTGAGTGTTGTGGTTTTTCAAACAATGAATTTTTTAGTCAATTGCTAAAAGTATAAATAGGTAGGCACTGAATGTAACGTGTATCCACCATGAAAACGTATAACGTATTTGTTTGGTTAAATTCTCATCACATATTTTTCTGAGATTACTCTAGTAAAAAAAAGGGAGGGGGGCGAACTAAATATTTACATACAATATATAACACTAAACATCTTTGTATTATTTTTTTTATACATTTCTGTTGTAATGGTTTAACATTACCCCTATTACAATATACATAACACCTGTCGATATTTACTTTTAAGAAATTAAGTGAATGTCCACAATTTATTGTTTATTTTTAAGTAAGGTTAATTATTTATAATAAATCAATAAGGAACAAAACCAATAGCAAAAATATTACACGATATTAACCCAAGGGTCAAATTTTGTCTAAAAACAATTTGTCAGACACACTACTGGCATCACGTAAGAAAAATCGTAAGGCTGTCTGACCACGTGAGGCCGCTCGGGTGTGTATCTACCTTACATAAAACTCGATCATTATTTACGCTGGCGAAAGTGCTTTCTGTTCTAGAAAAATGACATGTTATTTCACTCGTCTAATGACTCGAAACAGAGCGATGAAACAGACGATTACAATCGGCCCAGGAGACCACGGCCACCAGAACCAGCGCTGATGCAGCATCGATCAAGCAATAAGACCTCTCACCGGCATAGCTTCGGCATGTATCGCGTTTTAAGTGAGATTAATCATATATATTTTGTTATTCCGAATCGAATTCAGTGAATAATCGATTTGTTATTACATTAGTTCACGACGCTAAAATCGTGTGCTGTTTTTAGACTTTCATAATATGTAAATACACGCGTTATATAAATCTAATTCTCAAAGTGGTCACTTTTCTCGAAATACGGCGGCTGTTATTTCAAGTTACACATTCAGATGAGAGGTCACGCACTGTCAGATTAACTAACCCGTTATATAGAGTAGATGATACTCCCGCATCATCTAATCGTGTTAGATCTCGTAAGATACGGTGTTGATAAATGCTTTCTATATTTAGTAACCATATCTGAGTGGACAAATAATATCTCTTTCATATATTTAAAGATAAAATTACTTACTTTTAGTTTAACAAAGATAGATATTACGAATAATAAGTAATCAACATTTTTTATCATTTATAAATATTAATAATTACGTTTTTATCGTATAACATTTATTTAGCAAAAAAATATCTATTTTAATACACTTAAATTTAAATTCTTGGCGGCAGTTTTTATAGAGTTAAGATACAAAATGTTTCAAAATATTAAAATTTATGAACACGTAGGATTCACGTAGATTAGATTGTGTTTAATATAACACCTTATTTTCGATCTACGTTAACATACTCCTTTTCTAAGTAATAAAATACCTTATTTATTTATTAAATTATAAATAAAATTTTAAAAGTTGTGAAAATAATAATAAATAAAACAGTGACAAAAATTTTTAGAAAAATACAAACTTATAATAAATGTGTATTATTTATTTATTTGTATTACTTTTGTGCATATGTATATTTACGTAATGTCGTATTACTTTGTGATGTAACTTACTCCTTGTTACATAGTGGGAAGAGTCATTAAACTATAAACACCTATTAGAAAATATTCCAAGCTAACCAAAGAAATACTGGCGTAGGTTTATATAATTGAAGAGAAAACAGTTTTTTGAGCCAATTATTTTTACAAGTCTCCCAATATCCGCAATAGACATTACAGTACATAACATAATCTATTGTATATCCGGCGGTCAGTTATTCCGTTCATATAAATATGAAGTAGAAAATGAGAATTCCGTTTATTTGATTTATTTACCTGTTTTAATGTGTA
Organism: Eubasilissa splendida; assembly: GCA_031772225.1. NCBI lineage: Eukaryota > Metazoa > Arthropoda > Insecta > Trichoptera > Phryganeidae > Eubasilissa > Eubasilissa splendida. The sequence continues at coordinate 15,644,979 of CM062859.1, read as the reverse complement.
AGTTTCACATAACATGTTTATAATACATTTATTAGCAGCATAATCATATTTAGTCCAATAATTATTTCACACATCTTTAAATTACATATCTCATATCTATTTTCACTTCACATTTCGCCAGTGTGAGGTTTTTACCAGATGAATATGATTGAAAAATGATCGCTTAGATGGTTTGATCATGTGGAACGAATGAATGAGGAGAGAATCGTAAGAAAGATATATAACGCAAGTATTGATGAGACTAGAAATAGAAGACGTCCGCGGAAGACTCGGTACGACCAGGTAAACCAGATACAGGAAGATGGTTCTGTTAGAAGCCTCAATAATTGACGAGTTTGTAAGAGAATATATTGGAATGTGGATGAGGCGATAATTGTGTGACAGGGCAGACGAGTGTGGCGCTCAATCCTCTCCGCTACCGTGCTGAACGAGTGAGTACGTTAGTTAGTACACCTTTTTTTCCTGCCGTCTTTTCGACTTGTTTGATATTCGATATATCAAAGATACTCTAAGCTTACTCCTTTCCATTGCTCTTTGGGCATTTGACATTCAAGGTGAGGGTCCACATCTCAGCTCTGTGTATAAATATTGGGAGCACGTGTTGGTTTAGTTTTAGACTTTAGAGATTGTGATATTTTGGTATCAATAGTGTTTGCTTTGAAATTCGTGGTAAAGTGATGAATTATCGTATTAGTAATAATGAAAAGTGTTGCTAAGATGGTTTAGACTTGCAAAATGTACGTCTTAAATGAGGCAACATGATTAGAACATATCTGGCCTGAAAGACCTGGCGTGATGGCTCTGATAAGCTTCAGCAATCAACGAGCCTGAAACTTACTGTGAACTAGACAACAGATGACAGGACAGAACACTACCCTACAGACATTCTATACTAATCTCTTAAATCCATTTTCGAACCATTCTAAGGGAAAATTTGATTCTTACTCATTTTAAAATCAATTTAAATGGAAGAATCTTCTAATTCCTTTAAATTTTAAATTTAGTGAAATGCGTGCATTATCATATACATCATTATTATATAATTATATTCTATGAATATACATACGATCTAGATGACACCCAAAAGTTGTCAGTTAAATGGTTTAAAAAGTTCTGAACATCATGATTCTTTCTTGGATAATGCACGCTTTAAACATTCACAAACTATAGTCAGTCACTGTTACAGAGAGATTTAAAACAATAAATGTTTTGCTGTAAAACATCCTACAGTTTGTTTATTGGGTTTTAGATGTGTTAATTTAATTATCGAGTGTAAAAGAATTTTAAAACATGTTGTGCAATAAAAACAGCGCTGCCCGCAAGTTCGAAACAATGATGTCTATTTATACATTCGATCTGTAAATTACTTGATTCTAGCGGTAAAGTAATGACCAACCATCGTACGAAGTCATCTCCATCGCCGGAACAGTGTGCACAGTGTTGGCAATGGTCACACAAATAAGACAAGAGTCATTACATCTGTCAAACGTCAAAGTGCCACAGGTCGCTATTACTTCAAGTCGGTATATGTAGACCTAAACGTAACCAATAGAACGGCTGTATAAAACTGTCTCTGAAACTTTTAAATAAGTGTTAAAGAACATCTTAGAGCTTTAAATAGCAATAATGACTGGGAATTTTCAAATCATTTATTAGAATATGACCGTACATTTAATTTTAATACAGGGTTAAAAATATTACGTACAGATTATAAGATCTCGCAGATTAACAATTTAGAAATATTTGAGATTAGAAAAAGTGTAAATATTAAGTCAACTATAATTAATAATCAAATAAAATTTGTAAACAATCCCCTATTGAATATTTTTCCACTTAACCATTCTTCTGCTTCTAATGACCATGTAATGTTCTAATTAACTCTTCCTACTCCGATTTTGGTTTATCCCCTCCCCCCTCCCCACCGCTTCTTCTTCCTTCTCCCTAACGCTCTCCGAATGTCAATGGAAGAGAACATTGTTCTGGAAGTACGTAAATCTTATATCTGATAAAGTAGGTGAAAACAAAGTTATTTGACTTTAATTCATCAATTATATCATCACAAAGTAAATACCTACCTTCAGAAGAACTATTCTTTGGAAAAAAAAACTGAATCTCGGAATTTTTTCCAAAAAAAAATTGCACACAAGTTTGAAGTATCTCCGTTAGAAGGCGTGGAAAAAACTTTTGTCTCAAGAAGATCATTGAGGGATAGCAGCTGTCACCACTGATTTGAAAACAGTCTACAGCAGGGGTCGGCAGACCGCGGCTCGCGAGCCGCATTTGTGACTCTGATACATGGAATAATTTGCCTGAAACATATGATATAATAAAAGAAACTGATACTTTCGTGTCAGATACGCGCGTGAATAACGCTGCTCTTTTGTAACGGGGCGTTTGAGAATTAGGCGGCAGAAAGAAACAGGTCGGCGTCCGAGATATACGAGAATTAGGAGCCGTTTATACTAGTAGAAGTACTGTCAATATTAAAAGTCTTGTGAACCTACATAAGTGCTATTTTATGGAGATCCCTGCATCTACCAAAGTACATTTACAACACTAGCATTTGCCATTCTCACGATCTTTGGCTATACCTATTTATGCAAATAAACATTATAAAAAGTAAGTTAAGAAGCAAATTAAAATCAAAATAACTGACGATAATTTACAATCATGCCAAAAAATTGAAAACAAATAGTTACTTGCCAAACAGCAACACTTTCGAAAGCGATGCAAGGTCACCGCACTAACTATTAAACTTTACAAAGTCAAAAAAGTATTTAATTATTTAGGTTTTCTTGTTTTATAAGTAGTACTTATAACTTATAACTTCCAAATATTATATTCTTCTAAGTATCCTACGAATGTGCTGTGAATTTGAGTTGTGAATAAAATATGTTTGACTCTTCTCACTAGAAAGTCTGCCGACCCCTGGTCTAGAGCATTAGAAGCATCGATCATTACCGCTATTCTCGCACACAAATGAAACTTTGATCTCTCACCTCAGATATGTGACGGTATATATCAATTACGTTATTCCACTCTGTGTACAAAATACAACAGACCACGAATAACAGTTCGCTTCGCATTCAACAGTGTACTTTTATTTACGCAAATCTTAAGACTGTATGTACATGGATGACACTTTTGTCTCGAAGCTCTTCTAGAGAATAGAACAGAGTTGAACGCACAGCGTTTCTTTTTTTTTATACGTAGAGCAAAATGACTGACGGATGCATACCAAACATTACCGCCAAATCTCCAAGATGCGAAAAAAAGTTTCATTCGTGTGGTTTAAATTTATTTATTTGACATGTGTATATAGAAATCTATATATTAGGTTTAATAAGGATCATGACACACAAAATGTACTAAACAAACCATTAATTAACACACTAAATTTAGATTTTTTTAAATAAAATAATCGCACTCATTTCTAAATAACTTCTATGAAATTTAATTCAGGATCCGCAAAAGATAGGAATTATCATTTAGTGTTTATTTTAAAATGATCTTTATATTTGTTAATATGTTGTAACATTAAAAGGCCGTCATTATTTCTAATTGAAGTGATTTATAACATAACACCTACACCTGTCTTATTTCGAATACGTGTATCGAATAATACATTAATCAATAACTATAAGATAGATATTAAATTAAATACGTATCAGAGCATTGTGTCAATCGCCGTCAATTGCTATCATTTTCAATGCCCATCAACCGGCTCATTTATGTTCCACTGTGCAGAGCCGGCGCGTTTAGATCGGAAACTGGGTGGCCGTCTAGGATTGCACGATTCGGGGAATGTTCAACTGAGATAATTAACATTAATATTATATCTCATAAGACATCAAATACCTCTAATACCTTTCTTGTTAATAACAGGTTAATAATCTAGGAATGAATGTATATAGATATGTATATTTTTGATAATATATTATACAAGCACTCATCCCTTATTTAACTACCGCTCATCGTAAGTCTGCTAATACTAAGCTCTCTGTACATACTTCAAGAGATCCATGCTTGACTTTGGCCGTGATTAAGATTTAATTATAATTTAAAATAGATATTTAGGAGTTGGGAGTAAGGAGTTGTTTTTTTTCTCGCAAGCCCTAAAAAGTAACGATATATAAATAATTTCGTAACGACAGGGGAGAGTGAGACGTCTGAATGCGCAGGTAGCAATATTTTTCTAAGGATTCTAGAGCGCAGCAGTATAAAATTTGGAACGAATGGCATTCAATATAATACATTTTTATATTCTGGCGGTCTAAGGAAGAGAGGTAAAGACCAATATTATGTGCAGGGTTCTAAAGAGTAACTATGCAAAATTTGATACCGGAGCCAAACTACATCAGAAAATGACCAATTTACAACTCAATTGTTTATATCTATTGTAACTATAATAGTTTGTACTCTAAAATTGTATATCCGTAAGCTATGTAATAAATAAAATAAAACTGTAAATTATGAAGGAAAGCCACAAGGTATAATTTAACTAATCAACACAATAAATCAAATACGATTTTTTTTGTTCTATATTTAATTTTTCCAAATAATTGGATGATCTTTTCGGTTGTTTAGACCATTATCAACTGATGTTGTATCAAAAAAAAATCGTGTTTGATCGATTGTGTTGATTAACAATGGAGTTCTACAAAATGAATACCGTATATATTTAAAAAAATAAAAATATATATTTCAAGTAACTGACGAAACAGAACCAAACAAGAACTCATTTTTCATTTTCCTAATACGCTTTATAGATTTTAATAATCAATGCACGCATTGCTTTGCTAAGCGGAATCGACGCAGGAGTACATAACTATCATAACGGTTCGAGGGTAGTGGTTTCCTTCATGTGCCTAATTTTGTTCAAGGTCAAAAGATGTAGGCTTGTTAAATAACAGTAATACATTAAATTACACACATATATGTACATATAGAAGATAATTTAATGCAGTTTGCTTTGGGCGTAAGATATCTTTGTGCCGGCCCTGTATCGGGATGGCATCACTGAGTGCCGGATGTAAATTTACCACGCTACCTTCGCAGGGGAACGAGCACTCGGGATGTACGTAATGACGCCTTAAGTATGAATCTTATATTTTTGCAACATAAAAGTGAGAGTTACAGTTACACTCTTTTTTACGGGGCCCACGATTTGAGTCAGCTACGGGTAATTTGAGAGTAGGTAACTACCGATTTCTTTTCATCTGTAAATAATACAGCATCTTCATTTCTGCCTTTGTTTTGAAAATATTATGTAATTCGTCGATTAGTGTGTTTGTATTGACGTTTAAAGATTATTGAAAAGAATTCTTTACGACCATTTTTTTAAAGAGAAATGTTTAAATTTTCCATTTTTGTTTGATATATGTACCTACATTTTCTATCTTATTTGATTCTTGTGTTGCGTGATGGCATAGATGCCGGAAGAAACAGGATTCGGAAGGAAGTTCCACTCACCACAATCCGTTCTCCTGGCACCTCCAATGTGGACTGTAACTTAGGGTTTTACACTATCTCCGTTCAGGGTCTTGATTTATTCAGACTGCAATAGATAGTCACGTAGACACACTTCTCACTCTATTTTACACTGCGAAAACCTTTGTAACCGTACCGGTTCAGGGCTACCGATCGACTGGGCCCGTGGCAGGTGAGGAAGGGGGGGAGGTGGAAGGCACAGTACATCATTCCCGCTCAAGAACAAATATGTCCCAAACACCTTGAATACTAGATATACAGGCAAATAAACACTTAATCTGTAATAACTGCAATAGCTGTAATAAAATATATATGTGAGTTAATTATTACATAAGTATAATTAAATTATTTCGAGACCCGCGCGACATACCTACATGTGTGGAAGAAAAAAAATTATACATGTAATAAATTTAAATTTCATCTCTTTCCAATTTTTGAATAAATGTATTCTTATAATGTCTCTGGCTCTACAAGACTTCAACAAACAAAAAAAAAACATATTTTTTATTCTCTGTGCGTTTTTCCATTCTTCAACAGCACTATAGCTCAATATTCTGCTTCCATAATACTATTTATAATTATTCACCAGCAGCAAATCTTTAGCAGTCTTCGTCACATTGTGTGCCCAGCGGAACCTTGGATTTCGATCGAATATCCTTTTTAGAGTTCGTGAATCATGCATCCGTTGCAGGTATCCCACTCATCTCAATCGGGGCATCGGGGCTCCTTGTATAGACTGTAGAGTTCGTCATCGCACCAGATCTCCTCACCCTTCCATTATTCTTTTGAAGTTATCTATCATTGTTCGCCGATACACCCAGGTATACAAAATCATTTTTCTAAAAACTATGTATTTCCGCATTCTCACTAAAAAAAATGTGCATTTCCGTTAGGTTTTGTTCGCGTTGAAGCTTACTTATTATTATAATAATTTCTACACAATTTGACCAGAATAAAATTTAAAATATTACGCATAACTGCAGAAAATGGATTGAAATGTCTCATTTCAATCACCCGTATCTATTAATATTTAACACCTACTATTAATAAATTAAAGGTGAGTGTAAAACAACAATGTTGCATCCGTGTGTGTGTTGTGTGAATACTTCCGCCTGCTCGTGTCGTAAACTATTAAAGAAGAATCGTAGAATTTCGCTCGAGGGCACAGCAGCCTATCTCACTGATGTATTAGCACAGCGTTATAAATACCGATTAGCAGGTGGTAATTTATAGACATCAATTGGACAATTACATTTGATCAAATTTGTACAAATCATGCTCCTATAAATAATGTTCTCATTATGCACTCAAATGACAGGTGCTACCTGTACACGACAGGCATATTTGAACAGTACGGATTGATTTTTCTGTAGGTCAGGTCATGAAATTAGATTTGGAAGGAATATATCAAAAATCTTCTTTCTAAAGGGTGTTTTTTTAGAGGTGTAGAACTTTAAAATGAAATGAAACACATAAAAATCGTGGTAATAGCCATAGTATTTGATTTATTGTTATTAAATATAATTTCGCGAATATGGATCCTATTTTCGACTACTTTTTGGAGCAGCTAGGGACATATATCACCAATAACGCGACGAATGTTGGCTTCCAAGTCGTCTATCGTCTCTGGTTTATCGGCGTAGACTAGCAATTTCACATATCCACGCAAAAAATAATCCAAAGGTGTTAAATCACACGATCTTGGAGGCCAATTCACAGGTCGAATGTTTCCTTCAATAAATTGATTGTGGCGCGCGCCATGTGGCATGTTTTGCCATCTTGTTGCCATTCAATGGGGAATGAAAAAGTTAGTAATCATGGATCTATAGCGCTCTCGATGGCGAATCGACTCATTCGAGTCCTCTTCAATACTACGCTCCACTGCAGCAACAACTTCTTCGGTGCGCACTGTACGATGTCTTTGCGGATGCGTATTATCAATTAGAGTTTGCGTGGTGCGAGAACGATCTATGGTTATTCGAATTACTTGCTCGGATGGACGATTATGTCGACCGTAAAATAAGCGTACCGCACGGTAAGTTTCGCGAACTGAACCACGATTTTCGAAATAAATTCGCACAATTTGCAAGCGTTGTTCTGGCGTAAGTCTATTCATGGAAAAATAACCAACTAAACTGAGCAAAAATCAACTGTCAGCTGTCAAATTGGTTGTCGCTGGAAAAAGTGTTGCCAATTCGAAAAACAACCTCTACATAGACGAAACAGCGTAGTAAAGAAATAAGTATGTTAAGAAGTACTAAAAGAATGATCATCAGATCACTAGAAGACGAGGCAGAGCGCTAACCAAGGTGAATAGTATAATTATCACTGTTAATAAAGGGTAAATAGGTGAACCATTTTTCAAGACGCTTTGACGCAAAACGCATTCAAGAATGCTATCGATTGAATATCAACCATCTTTTTGAATGGTACCTCGAGACAAAAATGATACGATGATGATGATATCAAAAATGTGAACATTATAACAATGTTCGGCAAAATGATACAATGAAAATTTTATTTCGTGTCCAGTATAACACTTACTCTCATAATTATAGAGATCGTTGATAGCCAACAACAAAAGCATGTAATCAATAAATAAGAACGATTTTTAGATAAAAATGATATTTATTTTCATTGGACCAAATATGTCTACAATATGTACTTTTATATAACTTGTATAATTTTCTTGTTATCTTCTAAACACAGTTTTAAAAAGAAAATTAGTGTTAAAAATTTTACGAAATTATCAATGTTATAATATTATTATTATGCATAGATAATGTGATTACAATTCACTGTTAATATATTTATTTTTTCTCTTGGTGCCAAAACATTTTATATATCTCTTAATCTACATTTGTTTTACATCAATTACTTATATTTTATTTATTATATTATAATTATTTTTATTTAGCCAAATCCATCAGCAAGTCACCCAATTTGTTGAAAAAAATTATTTGAATTAAAAATACATTAATAAGAAAAATAAATGTAAAGCCAGGCGTGTTTTCGAGTCCACCGAGATGAAAAAAAGTGTACGCTGTCTCAATGAACGTGTGAGTTAATGATATAATTCGCTCGCTCACACTACGTAATATGTGGCATTGTAAGAATGTGCGCTGATAAAAAAGAACAGGTATTTTTTACATTTGTTGTTTAAAAAACTAATACAACATTTACATTCTCCTTACAAGAAAATATACATCATAAATTCACTTTCAAATTCTTCACATAATTTTACTAAATTCATAAAAGTTTTCGTGGATATTAGCGCCATCGTTATATTTGTAAATTTTTAAAGTATATTCATCTGTTGTCAGCGATTCGGACACATTAAAATATGATATAAAGTATATAAATTTATTTCCTAATTTTTAAATGAAATCAAATATTTCCTGCGTGCCGATAAGCAGTCTGCCGGTAATAGAAAATTCCAGGTACGAATCCTCGTAGTAACTATATTTTACGTTAGATAGATTTGTTCTGTGTATTTTATGATTCATCTATTATAGTTTGTTTTATGTTAATTTATGTAATCAGGCGACTTGTGAGATATGGCAATATAAAAAGAAGAAAACGATGCGGCGGAACTATATCACATGTTTTTAAATATAAAAACACTTAATATCACATTAAAAAGATGACAGTAAAATGTTACATATATCGTGATATTTCCTCTAAGATTTATCCAGATACAGCATCGCATGACAGACTTGGACATTTATTGTATTAAAAATTAATTACTGATAATGATAGTAAATTAATCATCACCACAAAAATTTCTACATAAAAAAATACATTTTTCTCATCTCATTTAATTTTATTTCCATTGTAGAGTTCTCTGGCCTATTCTGCCGTATGTAACCGACTTTTTGGATCCCATTTCAGGGTCCATCATCAGGGCTGTTATCGTTGATGCATCAGGTATATGCGATCGTGGTCGAATGCACACTTCAGAATAGCCCAGAAAACTCTACACAGAGGATTCTGAACGGGAACATGAGAACAATCGGAATTATTTAATTTATTAATTAAAGAAATTCCAAATTTAAAAATAATTTATTTTTCAAACACTTAAATTTTTTGAAATCAGTTAAATTGTTCTAGTTTGGGAACGTTATGCGCAGTCATGCGTCACACGATAGAGATTGGCTTTTAATATATATATATATATATAAAATAATAATTATACTATAGTTACTAGGTTGACTTGAAAATCAATCTCGTGACTCTAAGATCAGGAAGCAATCTCTTTTTATGTTTGTCTGTTATATATAAAAATGACTAGAATATGTATACCCTATATAAATTCCCATAAAATTGATTTGCGAGCATTATTTGAAGATAATGATGATGCTGCAATAACTTCTCAGTTACATCATCTATTCGATGATGGAAGGGCGTGACGTAAAGTGAATGTTTCACAACCTTAAATTACTAAGATCACTTTCCGCGGATGCACTGATTAATCTTATTAAAGCCGTGTACAGAGCTTTCACCATCCTTATCCATTCACTTTGTTCACCACCCCACCCCCTTACCCCTCCCCAAGACATATTTTGTATCGTTTACAGAAATTCTTTAAGAAACTATTCAAATAAACGCAACGTAAAAAAATAAATTGCACTAAAATCAAATAGACATACAAAACAATATGTATACACCTGCTCTAATAATTGTCGAGATGAAGATAATAAGTATTAATTTATTAAACGTTATATTTGCTCAAGTACCTGAGTGTCCCACATACTATTTACATATTATACAGTCGATAAATGTATTGTTTAATAAAGATTGAAAAGGAAACAATATGTGTGGCATGATATCAAAAATATTATATTAATTAAATAAAGTATCAATTAAAAGGTCCTACCTTATTCAAAAACATATTGTTTTAACTTTACGCAGCACAGGAAAAAAGTTTAATTAAATTTTTCGAAGCACGCTTATTTCATAAAAATCACAGAACAGTCAATAAATTTTCGGTTTAGAAACACATCCTTTTACTGTGGCAACATTAAAAAGTCGGACATGTTTTCGTTGTTGTTATTGTGGCGGGAAACTGTTGAACTGTCAGATGGTTTCAGTGAGGAACGCGGTGCGGCCAGCGGTCAGCGGTGAAATGGTCACGGTGTAGGGAAGGTGGTATCATTAAATACGGTACTCGACGCCGGCGGAGGCTCGGCTCAGCCAAGGAAGGCATAAAGCTTCTCTTTTCGCTATTATCTAAGCTACTATCGTAATGGACGTAAGGCATTATCTTGATTTATTAATGCAACACCAGTTCAATTTTTTTAGGCTGCCGTGCGGATGGTAAAATGTATCAAGATAGATTTAGAGTGATACTCGCACTGAGGATACATGAGTGATGAAGATATTATCTAATATAATTATATCGTCAACCAAAAAATAAAATTATTATGTATGAACGCTCTTAAATATACTTAAGGCTTATTGGTTTTCATGATTGACAGATGATTTATTAGAATACTTTCCAAGTTATTCTTCGACGCGTCGGTTTTTATCATGGCCGACGTTTCTATGATTAGGGTTGAAGTGAAAATTAATCTCATTTTAATAAACACATTATTTATACTAGTTTTAGAAAAATTTGTTAAAATATTGTAGACATAAATTAAAATATTCACGAATTATTTTTAAATAAAGATTATTTTAATTATATGCGAATAAAAATATTAAAATTATAGAAAGTTTATATCCTACATACTATTCCTAGATTTTCCACGTATCACTAAGGGATGTGCATTTACTGATAATTTAGCGGCAAAAAATCTAAAATAAAAATAGAAAGATTCATTTAGTGCATTACACTATTAAGTATTACACTGAACTAAGCTTTATATTTATCTCCTTGTATTTCATATTTTAACCCAACCAAGTGCGAGTTAACACGTCGAAAATTGCAAGTCACGCCAAGCCATAAGCGTGATTACACGCGCTTTTAGACCTTGAAGAGGAGATATTAAACACATTTTATGTATTTTATATTTTCTGCCGCCTTCGAACTACAGTTCCTTGCTCTCAAAAAACATCTTGGTCAACATTCTTAAAACCTATCCCTTTCCTATGTGTGTCCCCAATGTGAATGTTTAACAATTAAAAAGTTAAAAACGACTAAGTACCTCAGTTTTAATCAGCCGAAACGATCATCCATTATTTGGAAAAATTAAATATAGAACCAAAAAAAACGTTCATTAACAATGGAGTTCTATAAAATTAATACCGTCTGTATTAAAAAAAATAAAGAATTGACTTAGTTTTATTTAGTTACAACAGACTGTACATAATTTATGCAAACTACGATCTCCAAAAAAAACAATACTTATTCAGTACCTACCTCTAAACTGCAGGAAACTCACGTCATTGAAACTTTTTAAACATATGATTTTAAATGAGTAATTAAAAATAACACGGCGAATATTTTGAAATAAAAATTAACTAATTTTTATAACTAAAAAATGCAATTAAAAATTACTCTAAAAGTTAAAAGCAACATAAGGATCATAGTTGTTAGCATAGTCTTCTTATATAAAATGATGTGAGTAAAACAAAATATTTTTTATGTACTGAAACTTAACCATTAAAGAATAAAAAATAATTATATAATGTTTAACGTTTACCGTTCAAGAATCAACACATATTAACTATGTATTAACTTGTCGTAACGTACATTAAGGTCCATTCTGACGAAGCTAGACCTTCGGTATTAAAACCGGCTGACGTCAAATTAATAAAAAATATTCTTTAAATTAATAGTAATTTTTATTATGGAAACATATTCTTAATGTAAAATTGTAATTATTCAGAACGTAGGTCTATGATGTCTAGATTAAATGTATTAATTATAAAGATATACAAATAAAATCAATTTAATTGAAAAATATTTTTGTTGCGCTACCGGGATTCGAGCCTGGATCTCTTTTCCAATCCAGGTCCAACAACAATATTTTAAATAAAATTAATTTTATATGTATATCTTTATAATTAATACATTTAATAAAGCTACGGTGACCCTCTAATTTGTTTACTTTTTTATCAATTCATTATTCATATTCACTGTCTACAGTTAGATTATATTAATTAATGGTTAAAACATTAAGTAAGTGTGGTGTAACATGATTATTTAAAGTTTTTAAATAAATCAAACTTTGTACTACAAACAAGTTGTTATTTAGACTTATTGATCAGAGATACAGCACTTTTCGAATCTTGCTATAAAAATAATACTCAATTGTACGTGTGGTATAATGTAGAATTTATTTAAAAAATGCAATTAATTTAACATATTATTATTTCTATATACGTTGAATACTTAAAATTAAAACGAGTCCTATTACTACTACCTATATATTTCAGATTCCTATATAGTCAGTATGTGAATGTTCCAAATAAATAATTTATTATTTTAAACCTTATAGCGCAATTATGTGCTTAAAATTCAAGGCACGTTGGTAAACTTTTCAGTTTACTATAATTACTAATTTACTGAATACATTGATTAATCTAATATTTGATCACATGTTTTTGAATGAGTTTTCACTTTCATTTAAAAGTTGAATCACTGGATTTTTTGGAAGGTATTTTGACAAAAAATACATTGACGCGAATTCATCTTTTAACTTTCACCGCAAAGGACCGATATAACGTGTATGTATGGTGGGTACTTACATACTACAAAAACTGGTTTATTTGGCGATGGCGTAATTCGAGCATCTTCCTTACGGCATATGCATTAATCACTTTTGATAAAAAGTAAATCGATCATTATTTCATTTTCTAAAGTGTTTCACAATTCCAATCATTTATCAATTAAACACTTTTTGATACATCAATATATTTATTTGTATTTAATATAATTTGATGTCAGAAAATGTGATAAGAATTTTATATAAGACAAAATTCTCGGAAACTCGTTACGAGTATACTGGTTTTAAAAAATATCTACAGGGTGAATATCAAGTTCCAGACCATTTTTGTTTAGCCGTTATTTTGGCATGACAGATATTTGTCAGTTCGTATATGGCAGTCATGGAAAATAGTTAATTACAACTTGTTATGGAGCATCTAACGCCTCAAAAACGTGTTGAAGTCATTAAAACATTTTATATAAATAATAATGGTAAAGCTGTAACCATTAATGGTGATCACTATCATCACAGTGGTTTTAACAGGACGAGCCACACTTGAAATTTTGCGAAAAAAAAATCCCGGCCGCATAATGTCAAAAAGTGGTGATACCGACTGACCTCCTCGATCATCTGATTTGACAACTCTCGACTATTTTCTGCGGGAGTACTTGAAAGTGAAGATCTACGCCAATAAGCTAATAACAATTCCGACGAAATTGCTGAAATAATACGCAAAGTATGTGAGAATATTATGAAAAAGATGGTTAAAAGAGCACGCATCTGTGCCGCTGCCAGAGGCGGTCACTCGGCCAATGTTGTATTTCATACATAATTGTAATAAACCAAGTACTTAATCGATAAATAAAAACCAAATTAAAAAATTGTGTTTCATTACCTAGTTATTCAAAAATAACGTCGGCCTGGAACATAATACTCAGCCTGTATCAATATCGCATACATTTTAAAGAGAACACATTATTTGTGAAGTTGTAATTTTTTCAGAATATTGTTCTGTGATATTTTAATACAAATTATAAAAATATACATACAGATAAACTCAATTTGTAGATAAAATATTTTAGCTGCCACCGGAATTTTAACCAGGATATCTTCGACAATTTGTCGACTGTTTACGAGATTGACGTAGTGTAATTGGTTATCGCACTTCCTCGGACAGGAAGAAATCCTGTTTCAAATCCCGGTGGTAGCTAAAATATTTTTTCGATAAATTGATTTTATCTGTATGTATATCTTTCTTATTGATGCATTTAATTCATATACATTAATTGTTAGTGATTGTTATTATATAACTACCATTAATTTAATATTATGCCTGATTGCTACTGAGATACAGATACAACTCAGTATTTATCTCAGCTCGGTGATATATTTAAGTACCCTATCATTCATAACGAATCCTAAAGCGTTAAGATTCTGTAATCAAAAAAGAATTGGTTCCATCTACATCATCTTTATTTACTTCTCAGTTCATGTTCACAAATAAGGTTTTAAAGAAATTTTTGACTCGAGACAATCTCTAATTCTGTGTATATACTATGCCTCAGAGATTTACCGTCTCGCATCTCACTTCACGCTTGTCGTACATCAAACGTCGTTTATTGTTGGATGATTATGAATGTATTAATTAGTGATGATAAAATCATTATTTAAACTGTTATTTTAATCGTTATTGATAATTGATTAACGTAATTTTTTAAGCAATGACTGGTATACTAAAAAGTAAACCTCAACAATTAAATATACCAATCATTGACACAATCACAGTCACGTAACGGTTTACCATCACTAGTATTAATGTTATTGTTTAATGACATACCTAACATTCAAAAATATAAAGTTGTAAGGATTTATGGTGATTTCAGGTGGTCTTTGTATATATGTATCAATCCTCGCTATCATATCGAATATAGTGAATACTGTTTTGAGGTTATCTCTTTCTACCAATTTCAAGCTGATCTCTGAGTTTATCTCCAGATCAAAATCTGATCACGTGTAGGTACATGGTATTGAGATGTATCTCAACTAAATCTGAGATTATCTCATCGTGTCTTCTTCCGTGGATACGGACCTTAATAATATAACGTATTATTAAGGCCCATGTATTATAACGTATTATTAACGTGGGCTCATGGGCCCGATGGCTTAAAAAAGAGGTGGAGTTCTTATAGACTCATAGATATGTATATATGAGTATAAATATGTTTACATATATACGCATCTTCCTACACAGTTTTACATTTTGTTGCCTATTGTCAGATCTTGGAACGGAGAGGACCAAACTGAAAGGCGGCTCTCTAGCTCTGGCTCGTACTACCATTTCAATTTCAATTACAGCTCCCATTTGTCATTTTGTATTCAATAAAAATTATTATACAGTCTAATGGTTAATCAATAAATTAATGATGTTAATAAATATTTATGTGTACATGTTTATTTTGAGATTTTCGCTATTACTAGTGTACGGAACTGGCATATCTTCTGGGGTAGATGGTGTTTTTAACTTTTGAAACAATGCCTTGAAAATGACACGTGTCACCGTATCATAATATAAAACCGAGCCCAAGCGGAAAATTGCCATAATATCATTTTATAAAATTTTAAAATGAACAAATTTAAAAAAGAACATATATTTTGGTATCGTATTGTAAGTATATTATTTTGATCAAAAATATGTGCGTGTAAAATTTTGAACATTATCTCCGCTCCGTTATGACAGCTTCGGTTCAATGTAAAAATATATATTAACATACAAAAGTGACATTTGAACTCATTCTGTACAGGTGATGAATGAGAGAAGATGGCGTGTAAAGATGTAAAGATAAAGTAATGCAAAAATAGGATGTAACTTGACTGTTCAGATCAGGTTACTTAACAAATCAAACAATGATTCAACAACAAACTGTTGTTCAACACCAGTGCGATATAAAAATATTTTCCACTAAAGACAACGAATTCGTGAATACATGAAGGGCCAAAACCATGCTAATAGAGAGCGAATGACCTCCCATCCAAACGCTGCATTAAATATTAATATTAACAACCGGGTGCGCCAATCAAGGGATTGTCCCATAGAGAAATCACACCGACTAAGATCGATTTCGCGACTGCCACAATTGTCTTGAAGCCAGTTATGAAGTATAGAAAATGGAGTCATATTCCAGTTATGATGTACAGATATTGGGCAATCATATTCCAGTTATGATGTAGAGAGATTGGGCAGTCATATTCCAGTTATGATGTAGAAAGATTGGGCAGTCATATTCCAGTTATGATGTACAGATATTGGGCAATCATATTCCAGTTATGATGTAGAGAGATTGGGCAGTCATATTCCAGTTATGATGTAGAAAGATTGGGCAGTCATATTCCAGTTATGATGTAGAGACACTAGCCAGTCAAATTGAAGTTATGAAGTGTTGAAATAAAACACTCATATTCCAATTATGATGTACAGATATTGGGCAGTCATATTACAGTTTTTTAATATTTTTACATAATATTTCGTTTCCAAAAAACACATTTTGAACAAAAAAAACATACACAACACACACACATAAACGAACGACTTGTTTCCTTTTGCCAGACTCACCACAACGGTAAAGTTGTGTAACGATCCCCAAATTTCGAGTCCGCCCGGCCCACAACGAGTTTCGAATACAGTGTTGTCTCAAGACTTTTAAATACAGGACCAAACCAAGGAGTTCGTTAATCTTGATTTGATTTGAATGATCTAAATCTTTATATCTTTACTTTATACTTTTTAAATATTTTTCACCAATGAAACTTTGGGGTGAAAAAATTATATAATATCAATCTTTCAACGTGGTATAATAAGAGACTCACTGCTGATTCTAATTTATTATACTTTCATGTATCAAATCAATACATTACACATCAACACAGTATATAAACATTAATACTTTTATATTTTATTATTATCTTTGATTTAATTACCCATAAAATGAGTTTAAATACAATACGGATTTTCGAATAAATACCATTTTCTTCTTGAGGAAGTCATAACTAACTAAAACATATATCTTTTCTTTGGACAGAATCTATTTTTAAAAAATCTATTTTTAAAAAGAAAAATTTTTATTTTATTTTTTTTATTTTTTGTACCTAACTCAAATCATTACTTAATACAAATTTTACTCGAATAATTTTTAGGAAAAACTTTTAGAATGGGACTCGTAGTTAAATTCTAGTTGGGATGTTATAATTTTTTGCATTAGTTTTACCGCTTTTATTATCCTCCAACGATTTCCAAATTATTTTATTGTGACCAACACGTTTATATGCAAAATTGACATCCCATTTTTTATCAAATCATGACCATTTTTATCAAATGATTAGCAAATTCAGAAATCCCAATATTGTTCAAACATCTCAACTGTCATACTCTTATATTAAAAATTTCTACCCGTTTTACCAATGTAAAATGCAGCTCATTCTTGCAACTTACAGTTATATCACAGAATTGGTTAAATTTAATCTCGTTGTCTTTAGAATTTATGAGGTAAATTTCCTATACTATAATTTGATAAATAAAATGCGCGTCTAATGTTTCGTGGTAGGTGGTTTAGATATTTGATTCGAAAGTTCTTTATGTATAAAACCTACGCCCAATATATCATTATTATCAATTATGTTTATCTGTGATTTATATAAGAAATGGTTATTTTATCTTTTAAATTTATTTTTAAATAAGTGTCTATCAAACCTGTTTTATAAGTATTAATTACTTTTTACGAAATGTTGTGAAATCTGGGTTAGTTTTGGGTCGTCAATGCCTGCTTTGTCAACACGTAAGGGGCGTGATACATTATTTTACATCAAAGACTCAAAGCGTAGTTGTGTGATTACATTAGACCAATTATTTTATGAACATTGATAAAATTCAACAGTCATGCCGGATTAAAAATTTCTAACAATGGAGAATATTTATGTGATTGTAAAAGTGGATGATTGTAAACTACGTGTTTGTAAAAACTCCTTAATTTCCTGAGTTAACACAATACATCACATCTTGCATTTTACCATCGATGCCGAAACTACACGTATTTTTTTTTAAACAACCAATTTAAAGAGAGTTTAAAGAAAATAAACAGCCCTTTTCGTGTCCATTTTAATGCCTTAATTCATCCCTGAGGCTGAGGCGTGCAACAGATTTTTATTTCCTCGTTACGTAACTCCAAGAAGATATTGTTACATAAATCCACAGGAATAATCAATGTGGCTGCCGATTCAAGCGTTTCCATTCAACAATACCGTCTGTACCTATTTGTCTTTTGTAAGAACTAGATCTCAATTCGTATCTAAATTATTGCATGCACGGTTTCCGCATTTCTAACATGTGTATCGTTAGTTTGGTTTTGTTTTTTCAAAGATAAATTATGTCCGTTTAGAAAGCCGATTGTTATTACCTACATCTCGATAATTTATGAACAAAACGAACAGTTTTACTCGAAACTGTTTCCATATATGCACCAGGCGGCAGTTACACCAATTGCCAATTGATCGGAAGGTCGTTTTGTTTGACAAGTCGCGTTTTCCTTTTATTTTATTGTTTTACTAGTTTTATTTTGAACCATTTACGCCATTTGCTTTGTTTAACAGGTTCTGTTATTTTTTTATACTAATAAACACAGTCATAGTTGCGAGATCTTAATAAAGTAAATCTAAAACAATTATTTACTTTTCTGCTCATATTATACCTTTGAGAAATCCAACGTTTTCTGATTTACATTTACATATCGATACTGAAACACCCCAAGTAAACTTTATTTTTAAACACATACATTATATTTATCTTTTTTGCTACAGACATTCAATTTTCGTCATGTCGTGATAAAATATGATAGGATTTTTATCATATTTCATAGCAGGAATAAAAAATTTTTGCTATTATAAAAATTAAAAGCCAAAATGTAATTACAATCTGATGTATCTCCATTATGTCAATTTAATGAAAAATAATTGATAATTATTTTATATTTTTATGATGGCCAATTCTTTCGGGAATATTATACTCTTAAACATTAAGCTTTCTTTATTTTGTGTAATTATGTATATACACAGAATAGACGAAATGATTATCAAATATTAATTAAATGTATTAATTATAAAGATATACGTATAAAATCAATTTTATCGAAAAATATTGTTGTTAAAAATTAATACATTTAATTAATATATAAAACATCACAGATCTATGTACATTAACTACAGCTTCACAATAAGAATGTGTTCTCCTTAATAATATATAAGTTGTATCAATGTGTCCAAAATTTAATAAAAATGAATTGTTAATTCTGGCGTCTGCTATCGGTTTACTCAAAAGTATTTGAGATTTCGTAAAAACAATGTAGATGGCTTTCAAATAATGGAACGACAGATGTATTAATTTGAAAAAGTGTAACATATGGGTTCGAAAATTTGTCGTCAAAAATACTGGCGCTGTAGCATAGTTGGTAATGCACCTTCCCCGAATTGTATAAATAGATCCAGGTTCGAGGTTCGAATCCCGGTAGTGCAACAAAAATATTTTTCAATTAAATTGATTTTATATGTATATCTTTATAATTAATACATATAATTAATATTTAAAACATTACAGACCTGTGTTCTGAATAATTACAACTTCGCAATAAGAATGTGTTCTCTTAATGAAAGGATTGTCATATATAAGAGTAGCAAGATACGAAAATTTCAATTATATTAAGTCTCATTACGAGATCAATTGAACATTTATGTAATATATATGTAAAGTAAAAAATATTAAAATATTAACCAAAACACTTATATGTAAATAAATAACTTGTTTTTTTTATTCTACTCATGTAATTTACTTGAGACGCATTTCGCCTTGTCAGGGTGTGTCAGGTATATATCTAATCAAATGGTTCTGTAAGTCGTTAATTTTATTATTATTACCCATACATACTCGTATACCTACACATTTTCAATCTTTTCAAATAACATTCTTTATTGTTCCATATTTATCTTCCAACGCGCCACAATCATTTCTGATTGAATTATTAGTGAAATAAATTATGACGATGTTCACATTTCTATAAACACAAATGTTGCCATACGTCACCTATAAAAAATATATTTGGGAAAACGACCTGTGACCGAGAAGAAAAAGAATACAAAGAAATAATTATTCTTTACATTCTTATATTTAGGATGCAATAATCGGACAACATCCGAATAAAGGAATAATGACATTAGTTGAAGTAAAAAAACACTAGAATGGAGCTCTCTTGGAAGCCGAAACGTAAGTCATCACCTAGATGAAATAATAAAGATTGGGAGAAGCAACTGGATGCGGAGGACAGAGGATAGAATGAAGGTCATTGAGAAATAAGACAATAAGACATTAAAGGATGGACATTGGCTGAATAAGAAGAAGAAAAAATAATCAAAGTTTTGTGGACTGAAGAGTATGTAAGGGAAAATAAATCCACTATGTGACTCGCAAATTTTTCAACCGTGTATTACTTAGCAAATGATTAAAGCGAAACAGATATTCTGATTTATTCAATACAGTCATGACTTTGAAGCCTCTTTAACTAATTTAAAATTATAAAACTAATGTATGAATTCAAGTCACTCCAGGAAAATAATAGATGTGTGAAAAAATTGCTATTTCCTCACATTCATCTTATTCTAACGTATACACCTAAAGACTTCATCTGCTCACCTCACCAGCAATGACGCAGTTGCAGTTGAGATTTTGCGGTATTCATAGCGTAGTTGCGAGAGGGCTGCTTCTAGAAATTACTTTACATTTTTATTATATTTTCCGATAACTGAAGAGGGAAAATTGTTTACATCTGGAAAAAGAATGTCATATACACATTACACATGATATAATTTGTAATAATATAAAACAAGCAGTTCAACAAGTCATGACGTTTTTTTGATTGATAACAAAATGCGTTATTACAGTACCTTTTATTACACTTATTGTTTCCGATTTCAGAAATAATAATAAAAAATGATGATGTTTCATTTTTTATCTTTCAGTTACGTTCATATGAAAAGTTCAACAATTGCGGTTTCGAAGTATTTTGTCCCGAGGTAATAGTTTCGATGATTACTGGCATCCGTTCACCTATAAAAACGAGGCATTCAAATCCCGATTGAAACGTTGGAGCATGATGGTTTTACTATATTAAGTGGACATATTTGAATAATCAGGTTTCTCTGAATAGAAAGTGTGAGAGTTTTTTAATGTAAATTATAAGAACAAATCTTTTGAACTATTGTACTCCCAGGTAATAATAAAATCGTTTTCTTTCAGTAATACGATTGTACTTTATGTTGTTTTTACTGCCAAGTCAAACGTTGTTTAAATATGCTTCGCGTCGAAGTGTCGGCTGACATTGGAGAATCAGATTAAGGACAAAATGTATTTTGAGAATATATTACAAAATATGTTTTTTTGACCTTCGTGATGACAAATGTAGTATGTAATGATGATGATGTGACGTTCTTCAAGAGAAACGTATAGATATAGGTACTCAGAAGTAGCGACATCAACGATCGTAAAGACAAGAAGTAAAATAGGTAAGCAGACGCCACTTTCGTAGGTATCGTATCAAGGTGAGTTGTGTGAGGTTAATTTGAGGTTATGAGTTATTAATGAACGTCAAGCGTGATAGATAGAACAAAAACGTACCTAGTACTTACGTGCTAGAGATAATACATAATTTTTTTTTTCACGTTTATTCATTGGTATATATTTTGACAATGTGACAAAATGCAAGCATGGCCATAGACAGAAGAATTCTTGCTACATAGAGTGGTATTATTGGTCATATTCAACATAAAAGGAAACTTTTTTGTTATAATGTAAAATATTATAAAAGAACGTCCAGATTTTAAGATCTTATCTTAAATTACAATTGTTGTAAAAAAGAATAAATAATTTACAATCGCATTGGTAACATTTATTTTATAACTTGCACTACAAAAATATGACTTAAATTATTTATTAAAAGTTTATAGCACCACATATAAAATATATTGTTGTTATATATTTATTATCTAATATTTTTAAGATTATCAAAATAAATATTGTCGGTTCACCTAAAAGAGAGATCATTATCATGCTGTTGTTTTATTTTTATGTAACAAAGCGTTCACGGAATACATAACGCATCAGTATTTTTACTATTTATCAAACTATGCAAAGAACTGTGATTAAACTAAACTAAGCTAAGCTATGAAACCATGACTAATTTGATCACCCGGGACAAGGCTTACTGGGCCCGACATAGACCAGAAAGTCAAAATCATCGGCTTTAATTTCAGTTCAACTGTCTATGTTGGTTCTAAATAATTGTTTATAATACCTATATGTTACAATGTTCACGTTATGTTATTATATTTGTACATACGACTAGGGCTAGTAAAAAATGAAGATTCCGTAACATTTTATTTCAGCGAAAAAAGGTATTTTTTATTGCAATAATTAAGTAAACCATCTGAAAGCGTGTACTTTATTCTATTTGTCTACCTATTCCTCCAGATTTTTCTATGCATTTTTTCCTGACGAGTTATCCACTTCTGAAAACCCCTTCAAAGATCTGCCAGCTCGGCCGCCGATTGAACTTGGGTGACCGCTTCTTTCATCCTCTTCATCTGTATTGAACGTGTCCCCACCCAAGTGTGCAATCAATTTCGAAACAAGTGAAGTCGCTGGAGCAGAGATCAGGGCTGTAGAGGGGCATGGTCAAGCAATTTTCCAGCCGAATTTGTCCAGTAGAGCGTTTTCTGTCGAGAGACATGCCGGGCGATGCGTTGACGTGTTGCATCCTAAAGCCCTTGTCAGCCTTCCTCTCCTGCGATTTTGGATGGCTCGTTTGAGTTTTGTCAATGTCTCGAAGTACCTGTCCGAATTGATGGGGGTCCCCTTTAGCATAAACCGATCAGCAAGACGCTTTCAGGTCCCAAAACCACGTAGCCATCATTTTCCCGCGGAAAGCGTCTGCTTAAACATTTTATCGGCCTAGGCGATTCGCGAGTCGGAGAACTCCCTGCACCATTTGCGGACGGAGTTAGGACGCTGATGCAAGCTTGGCCATAAACTTCTTCCAACTGTCGATGAATTTCACATGTATAAGCTTCTTCGCGTGTTAAAAATCGAATCACCGAACGATATTCACACCAGGCGGTAACGGCGATGGCGGTTCCATAGCGATGGCTGTCAGGCCTTTACTGACGTCGCAGCGTTTGCTCCCGTAGTGGGAAGTAAGTTAAGGGACCAACAATCATGGCGGTGTTTGCCGGTATTCGCCTAGCATCTCGCGTGGCGAGTGTACAGCGTAAGAACCTATTTTTTACTTGGTCCCTCGTCACATATACATTGCAATTTGTTAGGATATATACTGTAACGTCTCATTTTTATATAGACCGCATTTCCTCGATTATGAGACGCACCCTTATTTTTATATACCAATAATAACATTATGTAAAGTTTATTATAATTGACAAAGTCATACAATAACAATAAAAAGGATTTTAAATACTAATTTAATGTATTAATTATAAATATATACATATAAAATCAATTTTGTCGAAAAATATTGTTTTTGCGCTACCGGGATGACCTATGTTCTAAAAAATTACAACTTCACAATAAGAATGTGTTCTCCTTAATGAAAAGGATTTTAAAATAGGTATATTATTTATGATAGTACAGTGAGTCTGAAATTTCGACAATTGACTGAAACTATGACAAATTTACGTCCAGCGGCTATTTCCGTGCTCTTCTGCATACACAATAACTTTTCTTTTCAATGCAACATCATAATGTAATCTTTTTGCAGTAATGAATTTTACAGTAATTGTAAGACGCCATCGATTATAAGACTCACCCCGAATTCAGAGACACTAAAATAGGAAAAAATATGCATCTTATAATTGAGGAAATACGGTAATATATTTCATTGACAATGCACAATTTATACCTGTAGTATCTATAAGCTACGATGGGCAGTCACATTATACGAGGGCAAGTCATAAATTATCTAGAT
This sequence comes from Eubasilissa splendida, assembly GCA_031772225.1. NCBI lineage: Eukaryota > Metazoa > Arthropoda > Insecta > Trichoptera > Phryganeidae > Eubasilissa > Eubasilissa splendida. The sequence continues at coordinate 15,620,768 of CM062859.1, read as the reverse complement.
GTTTCATTCTACTACATATTTACACAGACTTTACGTAAGCCAAGATCGTCGTGGATGATTTAATAGATGACTGATGACTGATGTTCAAAGAAGACGCTACCTCACCGATAGTAACTCGCCTATTCGCTAGAACCAACTCTTGAGCTTGCTGAATTTTGTTGTCCGTGGTTTAGGTTGACGAGCGTCCTACTCCCTCTTCGTGCGTCGTACTCGTTGGCCACTTTGAAATTTCTCGATCCACAAAAAAAAACACTTTTACGTGATAAAGCACTGTCCCCGTGTTGTGATTAAAATGAATTTCAGCCCCTTTCACACCCTCCGACCAGAGAAATCGGATCACTGCTCGTTGTTTCTCCTTGGTGCAAACTGCTAGTGAAGCGAACATGTTTACACTGTAATATCCGGAAGGTAAATGACACGATCGGGATCGAATTCTTCACACACAACCAGTATAGCAGTGCAGTATAACCTTGAAGGTGTGTTATGGTGAATGTGTAGATAATTTTTGACTCACCCTCGTAGTAGACGCATGTTATAAGCATTTCTAAAAAGCTCAATGACCATATTTTTAGTGTAGTTAATTTATTCTTACCTATGTTGTATCATTAAACTGTTAATGCTACAACATAGGTAGGTGTGTTAGTGGTCAACAAAACAAAGTTAACAATCTAAAATAATAAATAAAACTTATTTTCATCGTTCAATCATTAACTTTTATTCGAATTTAAGAAATTCGAGAGTTATAAATTATTATAAATTCTTAAAAAATGACTTCTTCAAGAAAAGGTCGGATAATCACCGTATAAATACACTTCAGTTACTGGGTTCGTCGTCTTACTGTTTCACTTTTTTTAGGCCTACGCCCGTGAGCGCCTAGCTTGAGGGTTAAAAATAAAATAAATTTGCTGCACGCAATTTTCACGATAGCCTAGAACGAGTCCAAGATTACGCCATGTAAGAAGACTTAAAACTGTTTGAACGAATCTTTTTCAATTTAATTATTTAATAATTGCTTCACGTGTTGGATGCTAGGTGTGCCGTCTCGCCTTCCGTATATCCCGGCTGTTGGGCAACGTCTTAATGGTTGGAGTACTCCAAATTACTTATTAACACAGACTAATGGTACATAAGCGAATGGCCAATCTTTGATGAGTTCAATCGTCTTTGTTTAAAAAAAAGACTATCTGCTCATAAGACAATGTTCAGGTCCAAATTACGTCATATATATCCAAATTAAGTCATATAAAAAATATCTCTTCCGAAATGGAAGTTGTAAATGTAATAAATATTCGTAGACAAGATACTACGCGTATATTCTCTAATTGTGTTACGATTTTGTAAAAAATTAAGTTTGTTGCAGAAATTTTATATATAAAATTTGTAATACTGAAATAGCCCTCAACCTGTTAGATATATTAGTTATTATTTTTTTATGAAAAATCAATGACATTGTTTTTTTTATCTTTAAGGAGAATACATTATTATCGTGAAGTTGCAGTTTTTCAGAACATTGTTCTGTGATATTTTTAATACAAATTTAATGTATCAACTAGAAATATGTACAGAAAAAATCAATTTATCGAAAAAATATTTTAGTTGATCCCGGAAGTAATTAATTTTTTTTTTCTATAAATTGATTTTTTCTGTATATCTTTCTGGTTGATATATTTACATTGTAATAAAAATAAAACTTTTTATCCTTATCAAATATTTTGATTTGCGCTGTCATATTTGCGCGACGCGCAGTCAATCAATAACAAGTTAACGATGTTACATTCGCACGTATACAGCGTCAGCCAATTACAAGATGTACGAGTTCAAAAATAAATAGTCGATTTCAAAAATAATGTATCGGTTGAACAAATTAAAGATGTACACGTACAAGAACAATTGGACAAAAATAAAAAAAAATTTGTCACGACGTAAATTTTTTTTTTCTATTTCATTTATTTCAAAAATCCACGCCTTTGTTCCAAAAATTGTTTAAAAGATCTTATTTTACTTCATCTCTACTCGGTTATAGAAGAAAAGGAAAAAAACGTCAAGCATTTACTACATTTACAAAATCACTATGAACGACACCTTAAAAAGAACAGTTCCACTATTTCAAATATTTCTCTATTAATTTTTTCTGATAATATAATATTCGAAAGATTCGTTTCCACATAATAAATTATTCGCACTGAAACACTAATAATTATCACCGAATTTTCATGCCGAGACACTCCACGTACATTCACCCATGGTTCAGAATTTAAAGTAATAAAATGTCATTCTGTCCTACAAATGGTCTTACATGTGATATAAAAACGTTTTCTCTCTAAAACATAAAATTTCTTACATTTATCTTAATAATGTGACGTTTTGCAATGGAATTCGTCTCAGGAAGCGGGAAAGATATTTAAAAAATATATCTCATGCGATCGATCAAACATTCAATTACACAACCAGTTCTTTTGTATATGTTTTTACTTCAGAACATTCTGTTATATGAGAGGATGTTACCTGATAAATATTTATTTATTTAATCACAACATCAAGTGGAATGACTGTTTTTTTTTAATTCACATTCAAAAGAGTAATTATTAGTATGCCATTAGTTTTACTCAGCCTACGTACATTGATTTTTTATTCTAATTATCCTAAATACTAGTTTGCGTAATTTACTGAAATCAATCAACATCTTTTTTTTTTTATTCCATGCCTATAAATATGTGATTCACATTGATATTTAGTAGATTTTCATTTACCGTACGTGATATTTATTAACTCTCTCTATCACCGCTGACTTTCTGACTGAAGTCACCACAGCGCTGATACATGCGATAGCTTTATAAGTATGTGAAACTCGATGTTACTTTAGCATATGAAATCGCATTGCAGACTTTAGAAAATATGGTCCTACTCCTCCTTAAGGCTTACGCACTGAAACAAGAGAATGGAGAAGGTTGAAGATCTGTGATCTTTAGCTAACTTCTCAAGTATCCTGACGAAAGTGAAAATAAGAATAGGGTTATAGTTGGCGGGGGTGCCGTGTTTGCAATTTTCTGCGCCAACATTTGTACGGCGGAAACATTCTCTTGCATATATACGATGAAATATATGTACGAGTGGAAAAGTTTGTACGCCGAGCATTTATTCGGTGGTATAATATATACTACAATACTTACATTGTCAATAAAGTACACATCACACAAATGCTTGGCGTACACATTTCCACTCATATAAATGTTTTGTCGTATAAATACTGGTGTTGTGTGCTTCCGTCATTCAAATGTTTGCGTACAAAATATCTAGAATCGTGCAGTGAGAGCGACCGAGTCCCGTAACGCAAACAAGGTCCTCCCAAATAAGCCAACAGAATTAGATCAGGGTTCAGCACACCGCAACTCTTTAAATCACACTACCTTGAACGGCCTCACTTATTCATAATATCACATTTATACTGTAAATAATGTAGTTCACAAAATTGCATATTAAATAACAAAATATAATATTTTGTCACCACGTGTACAATCTATAAATATATATTACTATTACAACATACAATATATATGAATCAGTCGTCCAACTTCACAGGTACTCCAGTATTGATCACCAAGTCTCCTTGCATCTTTTTCCAAATTGTCGCTCCATTTTCTTTGAAGTTCACCTCAAGGCCTATCCCTCGGGATTGCTAATACAGTATCATAGGTATACAGGTAGGTTAGAAGAGGCATTATCCGGCTCAGAATTGTCGACCAACCTTTTGAACCATATCTGATTCCTCGTATAATACTTGCAATTCACGGTTCCGCCTGATTCTCCACTGCCCATTTCTCTGTGAAGCTGCATAAAACTTATTACAGTTTTTCTGACAGAGTAAAACCCCACGATTTGCTACCGTATCTGCTACCGCATCAATACGGTAGCGAAATGCAATATAATATAAAATTCTGATGATTACATTAGGCACATTAACATGCACACCTATTTATATATAAATTAATTATCGCGTTTAAAAATGAGGATCATCATATGGCGTTGAAATAATTCCAAAAGCATTATTGAAAAAATTACTTCAAACACTCGTAAATTATCGTTTTAATCACGCTCACCACGAACTGCGAATAAAAATATTTAGACCGGCGCCACGCGGCAATCTGGTAAACAGCACGTATATTATAGTGCCGACTAACATCTACAACCAGTCAAAATTGCATTAGTTTCGTTATTTTGCTTTAAAACCAACCGTATTGGTTCACGATTTATCTGTCTGTGAAAATGAAATAGATAGTGTAAAAGCCAAAGTCCCATTAAAATTAAAATACCAAATAAATCCATTTTAATGAAATTTCACGATTTTCAGATCATAGTTCCTTAAATCAATTACACGTAATAATCTATTGCCAGTAGTTTTAATCATTTAAGCTATAGTTACACTTTACAATATCATCAAATTTTTTCTATACATGTTACCTTATTAGTGAGACATTTATAAAAAAATATAGATAGTTCCAAGTTTGAGTTCCAGTAGTAGCTTTATTTTTTCGATAGATAATTTTTTTTCTGTATTTTCTTTTATAAGTGATAAATTTAACTTATTTTAATAAATAAATAATAAGCAATATGTTATCACAAATTAAATGCATCAATTATAAAAATATACATACAGATAAACTCAATTTATCGAAAAAATATTTTAGCTGCCGAAATTTAATTTGTATTAAAATATCACAGAACTGTGTTCTGAAAAAAATACAACTTAACAAATAATGATGTGTTCTCTTTAAAATAAGGAATATGTTTTAGCGCAACTATTTTAAAATTAACTCATCAGCAAAAGTGGTGGCCGATTTCCAATCTAGATATAAAGGTGTCTGAATTGAAAGCGAAAGGTAAATAGACTACCATGAAAGAAAAAGATGATTAAATAATTCTATTAACATTTTTATGTAGAATTACAATTATTTATATACGCCATCTTATTTGGAATATCATGCACAATAAAATAATTGGCGGTAAAATGTTCCAAAAGACTTGCGTGCACACGATTTAAAATCAAAACTGGTCCAGATGTGGATGACGCACAATCTCTTAAAAGGTGTTATATAAACGCATACTTTTCTCACGATGATTAGAATTACTTTTAATGTAAATAAACTACTTCAAATAGTTGGCATGTGGTCGTGATTTACGAACGTGGAAGATGGTATAATTTATATAGAAAACATAAAAACGTAAAAGTTAGTAACTGTTTTAAGATAATTAATTATTATATAATGGATTTTTTATTTTAATTATCTTTGATTTATCATTCATGAAATAAGAGTACATGACACAATAAATATTAATAATAATGATTAATTCCAATCATAAATCGGCGAAACTTGTAGAGATGGTAATCGCAAAATATATTTTAAACATTTAGATAATATTGTAAAAAATGTATAATAATTTTTTGAGGAGATAAATAAAGTTTATCAATTGTAGGGTTTTTATTCGTCACTTTTTCAGATTACAAAGAAAATTAAGTACCTATATATAGTTCATAAAAATTTTCTGCAACGAAGAGTGAAACAATGAATAAGAAAATAATCTTTATTTATTATCTTTATTTTATTAACCACTAAATTGAGTTTAAATACATCTACCGGTTTCTAAAAATACCATTTTCTTTTTCAGGATATCATAACTGGTTAATAAAACAAAGATAATAAATAAAAATATGAATTTTACCCACAAAGATAATATTACTAATTTTAAATGTATAAGAAAATAACCAACTAAAATTCAGACCACCCGTACAACAACACTGTATGCCACAACATTGTATATCTTCTTGGGCATCGAATAGTATATTAAACAATCACATAAAATAAATAAAAATACTATTAAACACCAATCTTACACTGCAACAACACTGTATATTATTTAGATTGGCCAACGCACCGTCTATCTATCAACATTTTTTAAATGCGACACATAATGTTGATACAGAGAGGGTCTAAATTATTTTAAGATTCGTCATTATCCGTGTTGAGTATTAATTGTTTATTAGGAAGAATGAAACTTTTAAAAATGATTAAATAATAATGATGGCAGATATTTTTTCTTAATATTATTAAACAAAGCCCATCAATAATGATAAGAAAAATTCATTTTCAAATTTACACAGAATAGTTGGCAGGCACACACTTTTCAATTCATATGAAAAAATATATTGAAATGTCCGCAGAGCAATATTTTTTTATATCCAGATAAATATAGAATTAAATAAAAATTAAATGTTTTAATTAGAAAGGTAGAAAGGTAAGGTAGAGGAGTAACATAAAATTAATTAAAATATTGTTGTTATTGTTGAACCTGGACCTCTTCCAATCTGGGGAACGTGCATTTACTGATTATGCTACAGCACACAGTACATTGACGGCAATTTTTTGAACCTATGTGTTACACTTTTCAAATTGATTAATCTATCATTCTATTATTTGAAAGCAATATTTTTCGATAAAATTGATTTTATATGTATATCTTTCTAATTAATTAGTATTTGAAATATCTGTTTTGAATAATTACAACTTCACAATAAAAATATGTTCTACTTAATAATGATTATAGAATTATTATATTATAAATATGGCTTCTATCATTGAGAATACAATCCGCGAGAATTATTTTATTGTATTGATAATAATTGTTAAGAACACAGCAGGAAGCAGGCACAAGGAGACGAGTCCTGGGCGACCACATTAAACTAATCCTATTTATAGAAAATAAATAAATTAAGGTAATTTTCAAAGCCTTAAAACGAAGGACTGTATTTATGAAGATTTATTGATGAGATTGAACTATGTCGCTCGTGTCTAGCACGAATAGATTGTCATTTTGTATGTGTAATATAGATGCTAATATTTATTCCCAAAACCATTAAACAAAACTATTTAATTACAGTCAATAAGACATAACACATTTTTAATAATAATTTATCTATGACACTTGAACCGCGATAGAAGTGAATGTGAGGATTTCTAATAGAAAAAAGCTAATCGTTTCAGCAAGACCCCGTGCGTGGTTCGCATATCTATCACATTTCATCCGTATTAAATGAAACAGGTGTACTGTGGGTACCAGTGTTCTTATAATGTACCCACTGTACCTGCGAACTCCCCCCATACAGGAGGTTACATTCTCCGCAATCTCTACTTAGATCTTAGGCCGGCCATACACGCAACGTTATACCGGACAGGCATGTGACCGGAGCGTGTATGTGACAAAACCGGCAGGTATCCCTACCTGTACAGGCGACCTGATAACAATTAAAAAATTATATTTTTTTACTTTTAATGCTAACTTCAGGCTAATCTGAGCGTCTGTGTTACTCCAGGGCGCAGGTCTCCGTTGTTCCGTCCACCGCGAAAAGAAAGGTCGCGTTGTGTAGTTCGAAAAATGGCGTCTCGCAAGCGCAGCATAATTGTGGAAGATTTTATTTAATTGTATAAATCTAAGTCATCCATTCTTAAAAATAATTACACTCATATTTAATCCCTCCTTTATCAAATTGATGCAACTGTATTGGCTTATTTTCAACGACCATTTTTTATACCACTTTTGTCGCGGTTTTCTATCATAGGTTGACGAGAAGACCTACTAGCGCTACCGCATCGTCGCACTTGCTCTGTACCGATGTCATGGTTGATAGAGATTGTCACAGGTTGGCCGTGTATGACCAAAGTTGAACTTCGGTTAATTTCTCACGTTTATCTGAACAGGTATACCGTTGCGTGTATGGCCGGCTTTACGCAGTGTACTAGTAGTCATCAAGTGAGCAAAAAGTGAACTTTTATAGCATTAGTTTTATAGTAGGTGAAAAATATAGCATTATAGAATATTTCATAAACATTATATAGGAGGCTCGCGCGTGGACTGTAATATTCAAGAACGTTATTACGGGTATTTAATTTACCAACAAGGAAGCAATGTGTAGGAAAAAACATATTCTATGCAGGGGTAGTATGATACATGTGTTTGTTTCTGTAGGTTAACCCATACGGGAGATACCATATTTTATCCAAAACACTTTATGAAAGAAAAGAAAATAGAGAAAAAAATATGGGACATATACATGGCTAATCTGATCTTGTCACTAAGTATTACAAAATAATTATCAAGCAACATTTGATATTGAAAGGTGATCTTCCGATACAATATATATTTTATTCAAGTCAATGGATTATTTAAAATATAAATCTTGTGACTAAGACACTCGCCTAGTGATTTAATGGTTGAGGTTTCGTTCCAGGAGACCATCAAGTTAATCTTATTTTTATAGCGCAAACATTTAGCTTAGTTTCAAAATAATGTCAATATCTGTGACACGTATTTTGTGCACAATTAAAAAAAAACGGGAACCAATAGATGATGCTTAAGTTAAAAAAATATTATTAACAACTTGACAGCTGTACCAACCAATGGGACAAATTCAAAACAATGACAAAATAATTAAAAATTTTCAAAAAAAAAAAGTAGTAATAAACCTGCCTTACGTTAGAATGCAGTCTATATCACTCGTTATATGTCAGTCTATATCACCCTTATAATGGTTATAAGAGTGAAAAAGGAGTGGTAGGTTAAGAACGAAGAATCTAATCAAGTCTAAAAATATTTTTAAAAAAAACTAAAAACGTAATTTTACTTCTTTTAAATTGGTAATCCCCCATTCAAGCGTGATTTGTGCTATTAATCAAGTTAAAACTTTAATTTATAGACAAAAGTACAATATTATTATAGAATAAGTAATATTATATTTCAAGTCAATACCATTGTCGTTCAAAAAATTTGCTATTATATAGATTAAATGTGGCGAGTTAAGGGAAAGAAGATGACACAAGTTAACCGGGAGTTGAAAATTACCATTGACGAAATTACTGTAAAAAAAACCTGTGATCGGCAATGGACCAGAAAAAGAGATATGGCCAAAGGTTTCCTCCTCGGCACCACACTCACACATTGGGGAATCTATTAAGTTCAATATGAATAAATGTGAGGCTACCTGGCAATACCCAATTCTTATTCTAGAGATATTTGATATTGTTATTTTAGAAACTTTCCTTTTGGAGAACCAGGAGGTGCGAGAAATAGATTTTTGAATTATTTTAAGCCGATTATCTTTATGATTATTTGGATCCATTCATTGTGCAGTCCAGATAGAAATCGTATGTTTTTTTACCATATTAAGTCTGTCATGCATCGGGGTATGAAGTTGATGAGGGAAAACTCTCATTTTACTTCCTTTAAGTGATAAATCATGTATGTATTTTAAACTTTGTTAATATATTGTTTATAGAGAATACTATGAGAATCTATGAGTGTACACTTTGATCTCACATAAAACTTTAAATAAAGTTAGCTAGCAGTTTTTCTGGAACAAAAATTCATGGATATTAAATCCGGTACAAATACCAGCCAACCTGAATGAACAAGAGTTTTGGGAAACTCGTTGCCGAAACAAGAGATGTCATACTAAAAAACAAAACCTCTGTTTTATTTTCTAGAATGACATCCCTTGTTTCGGCAATGCACGTTTCACAATGGTACAAACGGTAGGTAGGTAATATTTGACCCGCATCACTCCATATGTTTCATGTGTATCAAATCTGATTTATAAATTACAAACTGTAAAAAAAATGAACTTTCTCACGTTATCTGTCTCTCACGATCGGGTTGAAAATCTTTTGACCCGAACTAATATTTGAACGTGATGACTCAAATACTTCACCTTTAACTCTTAACCTTCCAAATAATTATCATAATCATGATTTCGACTTTTTATTAGATATAATGTATTAAATTTTCTATAATCTCGTCAACATTTAGTCAGTATGGTAATCAGTAAGTATATCGTAGATTCATACTCGTAGACTATTAAGTTATATAATTAATGTAAATCTATATCCGTGAAGGCGTTTTTCTATTTGATTCAACGATTTTTTTTATTAGAAGTACTTACAAAAATATTTTTATAATTTTTTTATTATTATTATTATTCATTTATATCTATGACTTTTTGGATGTGGCGGCTTCAATGGTGTCATTATGGCTATAAAGTACTTACTTAAACGTGTTTTTAGTATCTCTAGGTTAAGATTACTTCAATATTTTCTCTTGTATAACTTTTAAACAATTAAAAAACCAAGGCTAATAGATATATCTACCTTTTTCACTAAATAAAATCGTTCGTTTGTCTGTGAATCTGATTTTTTTTTGTCACCCCAAGTCATATTGCAATGATATTTATATAGAAATATCAGTAAATTTCTAAAACAGTGTTCCAATATTATTGATGTGAAACTGATGAATAAAATAATTTATAACTTTTGTTACTCATCCCCTGTAACACATAGTTCCACAAAATTCCACTGCTGTATTAATCACTTGGCCTCAGTAGTTGCTAGTCGGTCTTTGGCCGTGAATCGAGTATCACATATGTTACGTCGTGTTATCACCCGAACGGAACTTTACATATTTAAATAATATATTAATTTGTTTCTATTTTATTTGAAGAATACATATATGATTGAGTGTTTATTTTCGTTAAACATTGGTTCAGACATGTTATTATGTGGTAAACTACTTCGATTTGTTTGTTGATTAATTATATTTTCATCATTGAAAAATAGGTTATACCAATTGATTATTAAATTCATAAAACGCATCATAGCAGGTGTCATTGACTTGGGTATTGTAACCAACGAAGCTGACCCAATATAAATATGTAATTTAAAGAATAACTTGGATGACTTTACTATTTATTTTTATACGTGTAGTTGTCCGCGGGGTCTCATAACAAGCTTAAATGATTTCTACTTGCTTGTGAATTAAAGAAATATGCAATGTATAACTATTCTATAAAATTGAAAATAAATATTACACCTCCATTAAATTTTTGTAAATGTATGTATGGATATATATTTGTTCCGTAGATTTTATTATAATATACTTAGCACTTCAAAAAAACCATCAAGGAAGCTTAATTATAGTAACGGTTACTTCTAAAGAATTTATTTAGCTAGAATTTCAAAATGTTAAATTTGCTCTGTTGTGCAAAGTTTGTAAAACATATATTTTATCTTAACGGCGAAAAGATCTTCCTAATTTGATCTAGATAAGATATACACAACATTATTTGCTCCACAGGTATCCACAAGGTGGCCATTAAAATACCGATTGTATTTTGCATCACACGTAATGATATTATTTATTATAGACTCGGACGATAAACGTTGGGACTGCCTACAGATCAATTTGTAACGCGGACGATCTCATAAATCATGTTTTAACAATTTATTGTAACAAGACTTCCAATGGTGTAAGGAGAATGTAACATTCTATTAAACCCTTTCAAACCCAGATGTTATCTATGATTATTATTTTGAAATATTGATTTTTAAACGCGTAGCTTTACTAACACTTAGATAAGCAATATTTTGTTTAGCCTACTGATTATATTTATTATATATTTTCGATCTTAATAATTTAGTCTCGCCCTACGGCGTAGAATTAAAAAAATTGGTACCATTTGTACACTTGATCGTTACGTTATCAAGTTTTATAATTTTAAAACATTTGTACCTATATAGTAAATATTACTAATATTTGTTTCACTCATTTATTATATTTCCGCACAAATTCAATGAATAGTTTTGAATTGTCTCACGATTTATTTTCATGTAATTAATTTCTTAGAAGTATCTTATTTATTATCCTAATAATGATCAGGATTGAATAAAAATATATATATTTTTTTATTTTAATATTAGAAAATATAATACATTTTTATAATAATCAGTAGGAGTTAGTCTGTATGCATATTTTTTTTACTTCAGATACAAATTTATAGTAGTCTGTAATTTTTCTAATTGTGATAGGAAGATTGTTAAAAAATTTGATGCCTTGATAAATATAGTGATTTTGGGTTGCGGTATATTTTATTTTTGGAATATTAATTTAGTCTCTAAATCTTGTAGATCGGAATTCGCTTCTAAAATTTAATTGAATTTTATTTTTGAAAATTTGATTCATTGAATTTTTTTGTATATGTCTATTATTTTTGGTACTTTGAAATCTGTGAAGAGTTATATACTTGGATAGTCTTTTTTAGAGTAATTTTTATTATCATTTTTTGAGTAATATCTGATTGTAACATTGAAGTTTTACATGCTCCTCCCCATCCAATAATACCGTATTGCAAATGTAACTGTACAAACGCGTAATATATTATTTTCAGATTTGTAAGTGATAAGATGATTCTGAGTCTTAAAAATATGTAGGCACTTTTCCTTATTTTTTTTGTAAGATTAGTAATATATTTTTTCCATTTGAGTTTATAATGAAATGTTTTCTATAATTACTCAATCAACAATCGCATCAATTACGGTCATATCCCGGTAAATTTCGCACGTCGGATGTCATCCATTATATTTGTCAACAATGGATACATTAAGTTGTCACAAAAATTATTCATTTTTAATTTTTGGCATTCTTTATTTTGTTATTTAGATTTAGACAAAAAATTCATGTAGTGCCCGTGTCCACGAAAGAGATTTTCGACTCGAGACAACTTGCTTTGGAGACAACTCTCGGCCTTCGTATTCACCGTGTCTCAGAGATTCGCCGCCTCGCGCCTTACTTCACGCTCGTATGTTAAACGTCAAATGTCATCACCGTCATTTTCGTCATTTGAGTATTTTGAACCTCCTCAGTAGCAATTTAAATTCAATAAATGTTTGTAATTTAACGCATTATGTTAATGTTAATTAATGACTTATATCTAACTTTCAGAATAGATAGTTATAGGGATCTATGGGGGTTTTGGGTGACGTTTATATGCACGCATCAAATCTCGTTGTCAAAATGTACACCGTGTACTTTTGACTCTTTCTAATAATCTCAACCTGATCTCTGAGTTTATTTCCTGAACAAAGTCTCTATCGGTATCGGACTTTAAAGATATATTTCTGATGAGATGATTTAGTATAATATTTGGAACAGATGTCTTGCACTTAAATGAATCTCCTCGGTTAAGTTAATTATAATTTATGATTTTGAACAATAAATAGATATAAAATTATCATTCTTCAAGGCCCTTGATCAATGATATTTCGCGTATATTAAAAAATATCCCGCTCTACGCGTCTGTTTTGTTTCCTAAATATTATTATGTCACTATTATTGAAGAGGTTTTACATAATAATTTATCATTAAAACTGTATAATTGATTTATATATTTTCCAGCAGAGCATATGTCGTCAGCATGCAATTTCGTCGTGCAATTTTACATGGGTATAAAAATGCGTAATTCAAATCAATGTAGAAGATTTATTACTTTAAATACATTTTTCATACTTGTGTTTTATAAATATACTTTTTTGTATATTATATTATAAATATTTTTTTATATCTAATTGACAATTTTAGAAATAATTAAAAATGTAAAACTATCTTACTCGAATTTTTTTTATATGAAAATAATTCAAATAGTGTATGTATGTACTGAATACAATTATCCTTCTTAATGTAATAAATTAATGTACCTAAACGAATTTATATTACAGCAATCTTTAAATTGCATAAAATATTAAATACAAGTTTATTGTATAAATTTTACAGAGTGGATTGCCTATTTAAAAGAAGAAGAAGTATACATTTTATTAAATATAATTTTAATATAAATGGTTATTTATTTATTAACTAGCACCGGTCATCGCGATATCATTTCATCATCGCTGGTTTCTATTGTTGGCGGACCTGTTTGAGATCAAGAGGTCAATAAGTTACCTGTAGAATAGAATCCGCTGCCTCCGGTAATGCACCTGTCCGCCTTCATACAACAGTTTTAATAATAGTAATCGATTGTCATCTGTTATTATGAACGTACAACTTTCCGTTTCAAATTATCTATGCTCGCATATTTTTTAATTAAACGCATCGAGAGCTGTAAGAGTTTGGGTGTTTTTTTGAAACATTAATATGAAATCATTTCACGTCAATTTTTTTCAATGTTCATCTTTCAATAGCCGCAGATGAGCAGACGTGACCACATAAGTCAGATTTTTATTATTTTTATTAAACAGTAATCATCGCATAACTACTCTATATGTCATTGAACTATGTATAGGTACTTCATACTTTTTTAAATGAAGTTAAATTAATAGTAATTTCATTTTATTTATTCAGGTAATTTATCGAGTAACATAAACCATTATATATTCAAAAATATCAAAAGATAATTTTACTAAATAAATTATTTATTCTATAGATTTATAAAGATATATATATACATTATAGACACTGAAATTAATAAGTAGTTTATAATAACAACGAAAAATTCAGACATTTATTTTTTTCGTCACTTAAATAAGCAATTTTCCATATTTCATGCAACACTTCAACATCATATATATGTATGAAGTATATATATATATATATATATGTAGGGGACAGCGGTTCAAATTCACCGCCGTTCCCAGTCGGCACCGATACCAGCGACATCTGCATTCAATACCTAGCCGGCGGCAAAGTGCTGCCACCACAGTCTGGCCCGATAGCTCACCGACGACACATCTTCCGTTACGCTACCCCACCACGACGCTGGAGGCCGGCGGGCCCGACACCGAACACGCCGACTAGCTCCATTATTCTTAAACCTCTACGCTTCGCAATTCTCACTTCTCTATATTGAATATACACGCATACCTTCTGTACTCGCTGTTCCATCATCTACCAATAAACGACTCTACACCAACCGCGCGTTTCCATTCCATTCACACCACATACCCCCATATATAAATATAGAAAACATCATATATAATAAATAATACCTAAAGGTCTGGCGTGTTAGTCCTAGAAATGAATGTTCACGTGTTTCCTTACGACAATAGACCAAGTAAGGTGGACATGGAGCATTCCCAGGTATTTAGTTGAATAAATTATACCTATAACAATCTCTGTTTTATTTGTAATCTACCAGAATTTTTTTTCTTCTTTTACATTCGCCATCGAGATCGCTATGGATCCATGATTACTGACTTTTTCGTTCCCCAATTGAATGGCATTAATATGGAAGAGCTGTGGTTTTAACAAAATGGCACAACATGCCACACAGCGTGCGCCACAATCAATTTATCGAAGGAAACATTCGATGAGCGCATAATTTCGCGTAACAGACCTGTGCAATTGGCCTCTAAGATCGTGTGATTTAACACCTTTGGATTATTTTCTGTGGGGATATATGAAGTTGCTAGTCTACGCCGATAAACCAAAAACGATAGACGACTTAGAATCTAATATTCGTCGCGTTATTGCCGATATACGGCGCCAGCTGCTCCAAAAAGTGGTCGAAAATTTGCTTTATTCAAGTCAACCGCTTGACCCACATGTGCGAAATCATATTTAAACACTAATGGCATAAAATTATATTTCCAATAAAGCCAATACCATGGCCATTATCACGATTTTTATGTGTTTCATTTCATTTTAAAGTTCTATGCCTCTAAAACAAACACCTTTACTATACATTTTTATTAGTAATGTATAATCTTATATAATTTTTTAACAAAGACTAATTTTTTATGTAATATTTAAACGCTAAACAAGGCAATCTTCAAGGATTATTTTTTCATATAGGTACCTCAATGTTTTAAAAAATTAAAAATATGAGTTGGTGTTAAATAAATGAAAACTTTAATTTCTCGCTAGATTCTTACAATGTAACATTATCTCTGCAATACATTAAACTATATTTTCCATGGAATACTTAACAGTTTTATATTTTTTTAATATGGATACACAATATTAAGTACCAGTAAACATTTTTGAATTATTTCTCACTATTTTTCACGGCTTATTTTAAAATTATAGATAATGAATTTGATGAAACCCGTCGACGTCTACATAATTAACTTTGTTAATATTAACAATGTTGATTATTTACAGCTTATTTGAATACA
Organism: Eubasilissa splendida; assembly: GCA_031772225.1. Lineage (NCBI taxonomy): Eukaryota > Metazoa > Arthropoda > Insecta > Trichoptera > Phryganeidae > Eubasilissa > Eubasilissa splendida. The sequence continues at coordinate 15,604,782 of CM062859.1, read as the reverse complement.
TGGAAAGCGCGCCATTGAATAATTATGTCATCATCCACGTCGGTCCCTCATGACTGAGGATCGCGATCTCCGTGAACTTCCAACCTCTTGACTATGCTTCTCCACTTTTCTCGGTGTTCTGCAAAACTTAAGGCTGTCACCAGAGAAGTACGTGTTGTTTATTCCACTTGATCGGTTCAACTTGTGGGGAATCTTCCTCTTTATTCTTCGACTCACCATAACAAGCTTCTCCAAGCTCTCTTCCCTTCTCGCAAAATGCTCAAAAAATTGAAGATCCTTGATGTTCAGTTCCTGCAGAATGGATACAGCATCAGGCATACATATTTATAATAAAATAATTATGGATGTATATTTAGTCATGTGCAAAAATGTCTTTGCAATACTCATAGTGTACCTTCCTCCCACATTTGCATTATTATATTTGACAGAAAATAAACTACAATTTCATTAATACAAATTAAATGCATCAGTTAGAAAGATATACATATAGATAAACTCAATTTACCAGGATTTGATTTGAACCAGGATCTCTTCCTATCTGGGGAAGTGCGTTATCCAATTACACTACGTCAGCTTTGTAAATAGTCGACAAATTTTCAAACTTATGTGTTGCAGTTATTCATAATAAAAAAGTGATAGCTTTCAAATAAATGGAACGTTTGATGTATCTGTAAAAAAATTACAACTTCACAAAATAATAATGTGTTCTCTTTAAAATACAATTTCATTTTTCTAGAAACTCTAAATCAGAGGCGTGGCGTGCATATATTTCAATCAGATCTACATTAGTCCGTTATTAGTAACGTCGGATGTCGCAATCACATTTTGAATACTCTTATTATGTCCTGGCTTCATGACATCGATCAAAGTTTTTATTACCCGCTCTCATCTGCATATATGCCTTTCATATAAATAATCCGCATTTCTTTAATTCGACAACCGAGTAGTCCACGGACACCCGCTATCCAAAAAGTCGTAAATATTCTCCAGTTAGATATCTCACATTCTCTTTCTGCTCTTAATAAAATTATATCCAACATTATATTTTATTGTACTCTCACTTTTTGCCACGATGTTATTAACAATGAACCCACTAACTATTTCGGCATCGCATTTACCATACGGAACATTCGACAAGACACGTTATACGAAATACGACACGATAAAATTAATGTAATTATTTTTCTTCTTCAGTTCGCGTCCATTCACTGTTCCAGCTAATGATTGCCATACTTTATTATCTACTGAAAAATAATTTAATTATTAGGAGAACACATTCTTATTGTGAAGTTGTAATATTTCAGAACATAGGACTGTATTATTTTAAATACGAATTAAAATGTATTAATTAGAAAGATATACATATAAAATCAATTTTCTCGAAAAATATTGTTGTTGCGCCACCGGGATTCGAGCCTTGATCTCTTTCTAAACCGGAGAAGGTGCATTATCCAACTATGCTACAGCGACATTATTTTTAACGACAAATTTTCGAACCTATATGTTACCTTTTTCATATTAATACATTCATCGTTCCATTATTTGAAAGACCCATTTACCTTATTTTATAATTACTCCGTAAAAATAATGTAGATGGCTTTCAAATAATGGTATGGTAATACTGTACCAGGTTCGAGTCCCGGTAGCGCAACAACAATATTTTTCGATAAAATTGATTTTATATGTATATCTTTCTATTTAATATGTTTAATTAGTATTTAAAATATCACAGACCTATGTTCTGAATCATGACAACTTCACAATAGAATTTGTTCTCCTTAACAATATGTAATGGTTTATTAGGAAAATTACAGCCATAGTTATATTTGTAAGTGCATACACGTCTCGTACCAAGAGAGCAAAATATTGACCTGTGTTCCATTTATCGACCCAGGAGAATGAAAGTAACACGTTCTATGAAAAAGTAAAAAATTACAAATAAATAAAATAATACTGTGAATAAAATATATACTTATGTATGGGAGTGTGAAAGTATGTGAGCTGGGATTACAGGGTGAGGGCGTGTTGGGGAGTGATTGTGTACGTGTTACACGTGAAGACTATCTAGTTAAGATTTTATTAAACGCTCCAAGCATATTCCGTTCATGTCTCGCCGAGCTACCTAAACTTATGGATGAGGCCAGCTGTAAGTGTTCAAGTTTTGGCACCATTGGCACCAAAATATGTTATTTATTATAGATATTTTTATTATTAATGAAAACACATTCTTATTGTGAAGTTGTAATTATTCAAAACATACGTGTGTGATATTTTAAATACTAATTAAATATATTAATTATAAAGATATACACATAAAATCGATTTTATCGAAAAACAATGTTATTGCGCTACCGGGATTCGAACCTGGATCTCTTTTCCAATCCGGGAAAGGTGCATCACAGCGACAGTATTTTTGACGACAAATTTTATTCAAATAATGGAACGATAGATGTATTCATTTTAAAAAGCGTAACATATAGGTTCGAAAATTTGTCGTCAAAAATACTTTCGCCTTAGCATAGTTAGTAATGCACCTTCCTCGGATCGGAAAAGAGATCTAGGTTTGAATCCCGGTAGTGCAATAATATTATTTTTCGATAAAAATAATTTTATATGTATATCTTTATAATCAATACATTTAATTAGTATTTAAGATATTTTTTATTTAGGATTTTAATTAGATTGATACAGTCTTCCGTTGAGCGATTGAGCGCGATGTTTTGCTTCAGAAATCAGCATCTTAGTAACCTTTGTGTAACTTAAATGGCATACGAGTGATATCGTACTCATACTAGTCGAGATTTCTTATGAGGGGATTATCCTGGAATGGAACTGCGGAGATTTAACTTCCTGAGTATAGCGCTGAACTGCCGGCCTAAAAAGATGTATCTCGCGATTATTTTAGAGCGACACTTCACCGATAGAGCACCTCCTGAAGATGGGTAATGATATTTACCCGAAATGTTGGGACAACTGTAGTCCTTCTCAGGAAAATCAACACTTTATCTCTAACACTATACTCAACTCGTGAAAACATCAAATATAACATATTACTTATATATTAGGTAATATTATAAATATTTTGTAAGGTTTTGAAAAACAATGCTCTATTATTATGAAAATTATTGTGTAAAAAAATGGTAATTATAGTCGTGAAAATATACAATATTATTATGAATTTTTTGTTAAAATGTTTTTACTTATTCTCCTGACTATTATAAAGGCTGTCCCAACAAGAGCGGAAAATTAAAATTTTAAATAAAACAGTTTTTTTGAGAAAATTCCGAAATTTTGATTTAATCATAAAATAAACATGTAGAAATTACATATGGAACAACACATAAATGCGCTTCTCGGCTTTGCTGGCACATTTGCGTTGTTTTGGCGAAATTTTCAATCACGGTTTGGCATAACTGTGGCTGGATTTCAGTGATACAGCGTCTAATCTCCTCCTTCAGGGCTTGTTGACGTAAACTTTTGACTTCAAAAACTTCAGAGAATGAAGTCCAAAGACGTTAAATCTCACAATCTAGGCGGCCAATTCTGGTCGCCCAAACGGGAAATTACACGATGATGAACTCTTTTCCCTGTGTATGATTTGTAGGCTTGAGTTGTTGACTCAGTTGGATTTTGAGCACGATGCCGAATGGATGTTCTCGGTCTCTCGGCCACGTTTTGTTGTGATGTTTTGTGCTGAACGACCTGGACGAACACGTGTCGACGGTCTGACATCAGTAATGGAGCCAGTCTCCTCGAATTTTTCAATTATTCTCTTTACAGTTAACGCACTTGGAACATTTTAATTACTAAAAATTGGACGCAATTTCCGAATCGTGGCAGTCAACATTTTTTAAATAATGTTTAATAGTAATAATGCGTTATTGTGTCAAACAGCGATCCATTTTTAATAATGGTGGACTGTCTACCATCAAATTGTTATAATGGTTTGACTGTTAAAGCACAACATCAAAAATGGCGCCAAATTTAATCCGTTCTTGTTGGGACACCCTTTACATTATTTTGGCCATTATATTTATTATCCTTGTACATATTGATTTTCGCACTTTTGCTTTTCATTAAAATTCAATGTTTTAGTTTTTACTAGTAATTTTTCTCTATTTTAATTTTAAATGTTTTATAAATTTTCTGATTTAAATATTATTGTAACAATAGTATAGGTACACTTAATTGATGTAAAATTATTTAAATTGTATTTTTATTTAAAATGATGTTCATAACGTGAACGATCTATCTCCATTTCTATTACAGAGAGTTAGTATTAGTACGTTGTTAAAAAAAACTAGTCAAATATTGATTTATGCAAATATTATACTGTAACATAATTGATTGATTAAAATAAATATATTTCAATAATTGTGTGTGATTATAATTTATCTCTTCGCTATAAATGCGATTTATTATTGTTTCTTTATTTTGGCATGTTGCCAAAACCAAACAATTAATCCCGCTCTAAACATAATTAAAAAATGTATGCATTATTTTGACAAGGCGCGCTGTTGTGCCAAAATAAGATTACATAAATCTTAATACTGAATTAGGACATTAGTGATAGGACACGATTTAATTTAATTTAAATATGTTTTTCTGCTCCAGATAAGATGATGTGCAGAAATTGGATCAAATGAATGTACTGTGTAATGACGTGAGTCATGACATTACACGATTTTAATTAAACAAATAGAACTTATTAATTATTTCCTTACGTGATGTAATGCGTCAATAGTGGCGGATAATTAATTATGTCCCCATTACTTACTATGAAACGTAATAAATATATCTTCCATTTCAATTTGTAAATGAGAAATTCTCTATCACGTTTAAGAAACATATACTAACCCTTTTCACCGTGGACGCAAACCAAGTAGTTTCGTCTATCTTATAAAATTTTAATATTGTTAACATACATTGAGCATTTTTTTCCTTGTATAGTGAAAATCCAGCCATACACGCAACGTTATATTTGACAGGTATACCTGTTCAGGTCGCCTGTACAGGCAAACCAGAACGTGTATGTGACAAAACTGGCTGGTATCAGGCGAGCTGATAACAATTGAAAATACATATTTTCTACCTGAGGGTAAGTGCTAACTTCAGGCAAACCTGAGTGTGCAGGTGTCAGTTTTTCTGTCCAAGATTTTATTTAATTGTATAAGTCTGAGCCTTAATAGTATAAATTTAATTTCTTTATCATATTGTCGTGACTGTATTAGCTTATTTTTAACACCCATTCTTTACTTCACTTTTGTCGCGATTTTGTTTCTTTTTTTCTATGATCTTCTGTTCCATCAAATATAATTATGTATAGTTATTATGTTTAATGCATCACTCGTAACTTAACTCGCAGACTCGCATATACATATATATATATATGTGTATGTGTGTGTGTGTGTGTGTGTGTTATCACGAATTGATGCCAATTGAAAACATTAACTAATTCATCGAAATAGAAATTTCGTAACGTGAAACTAGTAATAACATATAATCTTGTAGCAATACCAAAAAATTAGATGATGTAAATATATTTAAAATATAGGAAAACTATAGAATATGCAGTGTGTGTCCACGTGTTTAATGAATTCGATTTATGATCTAGATGTGACGTCTAATGTAACAACAAATTTAAAATATGAATTAAATATATTAATTAGAAAGGTATACATATAAAATCAATTTAATCGAAAGTAAACAAAAAGTGTTTTAACATTGTATAAAATGGAAAGGGCGAAGAGGGGAGGGAAATGAGTGCAAATAAAATATAATTTACTTGATGTTTGTGTGAATGAATATGTGAAAATGTGCTTGCGAGATAAGTATGTAAAAAGTATTAAATAAGACTCTCAAATTATTCATTTTATTATGTAGAAACTGATTCCGTGAAGACATGACTGAGATTAAGCACATCCACGTATAATAATATATCGTTATACGTGCTGAAGAGACATGTGGTATTTGAATGTACCGATGGTACAAATAATATTTTAGAAGATCACGTACGCCCCTGAACAACTCGCAAAGCCAATGATTTGTCTCGGGATCTGATTGATTGATCTTATTTTAAATAATGCTAAACTATTTGATGGAAGGTGCTCCAAAAACTTTCGTCGTTAGTGTTTTCGCAAGAGAACTCTTCGAATCTTCAAGTCACACATTTTTATTCATTTCTTTTTTTTTAGATTATTTAATTTAATTAAACATATTAACCGGTTTCAGAAAATTCCATTTCCTTCTTCAGGATGACACGTGAACTAGTCAAAACCATATATATATCATGTTATTCTAATGTTTTTAAAAAATTATTAAATTTGTCGAAATTTAATCTTTCATCGTTTTAGGTACTAAATTTATTTTTAAATAGTTATTATTTTAATTTAAAAACAATATATATATTATATATTGTTTTGATTAGTTAATATGTCATCCTGAAGAAGAATATTGATTTTTTTGAAACCGGTTGATGTATTTAATTAAATTAAGTGGTTGAAAAAAGTTAATAATCTTAAAATGAATTTTAACCACAAAGTTAATATTGTTAATATTTCCTACTCTTTTAATAGCTATCCTCTCATAAAGACCAGCTCTGTTGTGACATGGACCCCACCCTAATGTGGAAACTTAGTGCGATTTATAACGTTTTATATAATTGTTCGAACTTCTGTTTCTTATTACGCTAACTAAAACAATATAACAGACACCACATTATTTCAGAAAAAGAAATGTCACGAAAAAAAATTTTAGTAGTGCATAGAAATATTTTTGTATCTATGATATATTACTTTGGAACCTACCAAATTAAGAAAACCCGCAGAAGATTCCATTTCATTTGTACTACGTCTAGAAAGTAACTACACTTTTTTTGCGTATTACACCTTACACCTTATGGTAATTACACCTTTTTTGCGTATTGCATTTGATAGAATGACTCCATCAAGAGGAGAGCGTATTCTGGTATTAACGTAGACTTTTATCATAACTAAGAAACATTGAAGATAATCAGAACCATAATAAAAATTAACCAAACGAGTTGGATTGAAATGGTTAATGAATATGAATGGTAATCTGTCAATTTATGAATACTGCAAAAGTTTAGTCCGAGGAAGGTTGGAAAACCGAAGTTACGATGGTTGAATGGCGTTTTTCAGGATGGCGTTATCAGATCGGAGTGGTGACAGTATTTTAGGAGGCCAAGGCTTACACAAATATTGCGCAATTACATTTGTCTGAAAATCTTGCATGAAATAATAAAACAATGAGAACAATGTTAGGAGACGAGTTGTCGAATGTATGAAAAAAACATACGGATATAGAAGAAGTGAGAGATGCATTTATGACTACGAGATATGACATAATCTCCCTAAATAATATGAGCGATAACATATTCTTCCCCCCGCCCTCCCGAAAAACTTACATATTTAGTATACTTATGTAATTTTACATATTGTCGGTGTAAGTCTAATACTGCGGAAAAACCATTTGTCAAAATATCCAAGAGTGACAAAAAAGGGCTTGTTTCTTTAGTGGGGATAGTTTATTTGCGGTATTGACTTTAGCTGAGTGCAAGCAGTCTATTGGTCAATTTCAAAATTTGAATGCGCCAATCAATGCGGCGTATGCCATTCAACTGAAAGCGCCAAAAAAGCATATTTTTAAACAATTTACTCATACGCGGTATTGAATTTACATAGACGATATTAATTTATATATATATTTTTTTAAATCGAACTCGAAAAAATATGTAATACATTTGATTAGAGATCTAATATATAGTGATAGATTCAAACGTCGTTATCGGGTAGACGTCTGGCGGCGGGACACGTATTCTTTGGTAACTCTGATGTTAGTGAACGCTGGCTTGTCGCCCAAAACGCTGTGACGTGTCACCTATGACACGCGTGTCATAGGTTCACCATCACCGGTCTAAGGTGTGCGGGTGTGCGTACGCACAGTTTGATATCATTACGCACACAAACAAATATAGCGCGCACATAATTTTTATCAAGACTTCGTCTTCATGTGCCGCCTTCCATCGAAGGTTGGCGACCATGTTGATTTATCCTGTATAATATCATCAACATTTTGGATATTAAACTACTTTCTGAGGTTACACAGTCAAGATAATCTCTTTCTACCTAAACCTCTGCTGTCTTCTATCTTCCCCTGCATAATGACTTGTTAAAGATCACATTTTTCACTGCGGAGAATGTGTCCAGAGTATACGGCTTTCCTTGATAGTTGTTATTAGTTCTCTTGACTTATTTATCCGTTTTAATACATCTTCATTAGTAATGTAGTCAACCCAGGCCCTACCAGTAGCCTTATACTGTTTTCTCCCCTAGCGCACAAATAATAGCATTTTTTATGCGCACACTGTGATCCAAAATTAGAGAAAATATTAATTATTCACCTGTTCTTATGATCGACAATTATTTTCCTGGGTGCAAGGGCATGTTTATCTTGAGCACAGAAATATCATGTAATGACATGGTGGTTACTTTGTGGTGCAACGTGATTGAGAGTCGAGAGAATCGAAAGTTCCTCGTTAAAGTGGACAGTACATTTTGAAACTATAGTCGTGATAAAAATATAACATAGTGTAATGCAAAGTTTAGTTTATTTAAAAAAATAATAATTAAGGAAACCATAATTTTTATTTGACTTAGGAGCGTTTAAAATTTATGTACTTTTATGTATATGTATCGGAATGTTGGGAACAGTCTCTGATCAACTGGTTAATGTAAATAAATAAACAATATTTGTAAAATTAGAAAACGCTTAATGTATTTTTATTTTTAACAATAAAATCAACAATCTTATAATAATAAAAAACAATAGTATTATTTTCTTAGAAACTATAACAAAATTAATTCATTAATTCTTTGAGCCTTTTTTTTCATCTCAAATACTAAACACAATTTTATTCAGTCTTTTCATTTACAAATTAAATTTGAAAATTTTGGTTTTGATTTAATTTTTGAAATACTAGTTTAAAACCTATGATCAGATCATTCGGGATGGATTAGAATTTTTTTCTCATACGTAATAAGCATATTTTTTAACAATGTATAGTGTGCTAAAATACAGACCCTTAAAAATATTTTTTTAGCAACTTCGAAAAACTACATTAATTGATAAGTCGTATACCATGTACCCATGGGTACGCATATAAAAGTACTTAATGGGTAATGGTAATGGCTTCTTGCAACAATCCCATATCAACGCAATTCTAAATCAACGGCATTTCATGGAAACATTGTTTTTCAGTTTTTGTAATAATACGCTGAACTCCTTGAAGCATGCGAAGTCATCGGTCTAAAATGGGCATCAGGTGATGAAACATATTCATTTGTGTTTAGCGAGACTCCGCCGTCACTTTTGTGGGATGGTTGAGCAGTTTGTTGCTGCTGCACGTAGTTGTATTTTTCATACTCAACTCCGACAGGGTTAGAAGACTGGTAATTATTAGCTTGTCCGTGTTGAAGCCCAGCACCTCCGTACAACAACTGGTACTTGACCTGAGGGTTTGTTTGATAATAATTGAGCAACTGTCCAGGAGAAGTGTAAAGGTGATTGGACTGAGACGGCAAAAAATTGCTGTACACTTGGGCTGTCGGCTGGCTGTAGACGTAATTTGAAGCTATTTGAGTGGCTGCAGGATTATGACTGTAAGAAGCCAAAGGTAACTGCTGTTGACTGTAGTAATTAGCTTGCGCCGATGGGAGGGAACTCGATTGCTGAGCGTACGCTGTAGTCTGGGGAGTTACATAGTTATGGCTCCCTGATGCTTGACTCGGTGATAATGTGGGAACGCTTTGCGTAACTTGCTGAACGTGATTGGTCAACAACGGCTGCTGCAGTGAAGCCTGTCCAATATTTCCATAACCGAGGTGATTCATGAAAACGCTCTGTGGAATGAGTGTTAATTGAGTCTGTCCATGCGCGTTTTTGGTAGCGATCAACTGAAACTTCGGCGCAATCACAGGTTGTGGTATCAAATGCAATGGAACTAACTGAGGTTGTTGTGGCAGGAAACTGAAAGTTGGCTGATGGTTTATCTGCTGATGACCCCCTTCCTGCCCATAGTTCTGTGGAGCCAGAGGATACAACGGAGCCTGCGTCACTGACGGCTGTGACTGATGCTGGTAGTTTTCATAAGTCAATGGTTTCTGGTGACCGTTGCTAGGGAGTGCATTCATCGGAGAATTTTTTTGACTTCTTTGTTTTTTAGTATCTTGAGAGTGATCCAAGTCATCTGCTAATGTAAACGCCACCAAGGCGAGTATCAATATCTGAAATAGGGAAAAAAATCTCAGTTAACTTTCATTTCAAACAAATATTTTTAATATACTCTTCCAATCAAACCTTAAAATATACGCAAAATTATTGAAGCTGATAATTAAACAATAAGAGAAATACTTACAATAAATTTCATATTTCAATATTTTGAAACACGATTAACCACGAAAAAACTTGCAATATATTCCAAAGTTCTGACGAATAATCCACAAATAAGTATGAAAAGTGTTAACAACTATCGAGTGTGGAGACAAATGTCTCGCTTACCACGGTCAGCACTCTTTATATAGGAGAACTTTCTTGGTAGGAAAATCTTCCATCAGACTACTACTCGCTGCAACTCGTATCGCTTTTAATACGAGATTCGCTCACTATTGCGAGAAATACCAGGGCTGCCATAATCGCTTTTATTAATCTAAATAACTGTTATACATTAAAGAATTATACATTTTTGGTAACCTATCAATATTCCAACTAGCTTATATTTAAATCCCCATGTAATGACAATATTGACACCAATTGATCATAATTGTGTAATATAAACTAAAAAAATGGTATTAAAATAGAATTAATTAATTAATTAATTTTTTAAATTGTTAATTTGTTTTATAACTAACGCATTTGACGTACTCTTTTGTTGATCTAACTAAAAGATCGGAACCTCGTCCCGGTAAACTTCCAAGTTAGTCATCATATATTTTAAAGCACACGTGTTTAAATTATTTTTAAAAATAGCGCAAATATTTATTTGACACATATTTAATTTCAATTTTTCAACAGTATTAATTTAGGATTGTAAATATGGGGTTATACAAATTAAATTAATCAAATAGAAAAATATACTATATATCACAGAATTATGTTCTGAAAATGCAACTTCGTAACAAAAATGTTTTCCTTAATAAATATGGGATTTCAATATTTTGCTAATGATGTATGTTTCCCAATTTTTGTCTTTTACGTTAAGTACTTCCACATGACATCCATCGAGTTAGTGATGATATGTTCTCGGTTTAATAATGTTTTTTGAAAATAAACTTACGTGAAAAGTCTTTTTCTATAAATGCTCAATGTGCCACCACGGTTTAAAATTAACTTTCGGTGGAGAAATTCCTTGTTCAGCTCGCATTCATTCCCTTATTATTGAATAAAAGCTGCCACTCTAGATTTCCTGTCATCCGCATTCAGCTACTTCCAATAATATTTGTATGCATATTCTATATTATGTAAGTATCCGTGTTTTTGTCTTCGTAAAAAATTTAACTTTTACATTACTTGTTTTCATATTGCATTCGTTTATCGTACAGTGCGAAGTTATTATATCGTGTATTTATTTTCGTACTGTATCCAAATTCATAATGCCCTGTATCCACGGAGATTTTTAAATGAGACCTTAATCTCTGAGTCAATAAAGGTACATATTACTAGATGCATCATTCGAATCCGGGAGAGAAACACATGCGTTTATGATTCATAGAACGCTTCGTGCTGAATTCTGCACTGATCTTTACCCGCTTTCGAAACGAATCTCCGAGAGAAATCTCATACACGGGCCATAATAGAAAAAAAAAACATTTTCTTCTTTTACATTAGTAATAAAAATGTAATTAAATAAATTATTATTATCTCCCGCACACCATCTTAGAATATGAAATAATTTTCGAGTATTTTACAATATTATTATTTTTATTAAAAATTCATTTATTTCCATTATTTCGCGTCACCCTGCCAAGAGAGCAGAAATATAAGCACACACATATATGATTTGAGTAGCAAGTGGAGAAAGATAATAGGCAGCTATCCACTAACGGACATTCTACCTAATAGAAACGCTCACATTATTACATATTTTTCATTGTCTACATTTTTCACATCTGACACATGCGTGTCAGACAGATACCATTTTCACAGTTCATTCTGTCACCTTCATTTTTTTTTTTAATGTTTGTTTTATGCACAATTTCTTTATAATAGTACCAACAATCACGACATCCCTAATTTCGAATTTGTATTAAGACAAAGAAAAAAATACACGTGCTGCATTTTAAGTTAAATTTTCAACAAAAAAAATCGAAACTCACTTTTGCACAGATGAAGTTATTCATTACACTTTATTTTATAAATGATTAAAAAACTTAATCAAATTTATATTTGGTCGTCTATTAAGTCTTTGTGTATTTTTTAAAAAATGTTATTCTCCACCTATTTTGTTTATTTCTGACAAAAAATGACATACTATTCAATAGTATTTTTCTGCTCTAAAACGTTAGTATCACAGTTTTCTTATATTCTATAGTTTTTTTTAATTTTCGGACTTAAATAATGGAGAGTCAAGTTGTAAAAAACGAACATTTTCGACACATTCTTCTTTTCACCTTTAATTAAGGTTCCAGTGCTTCCAAAGGGAAATTCTGCCGCATCCACCCTACGGTCACGATCTCGCTCCATCGCATTTTTCGGTCGCTCTCCAATAAAATGCGGGACCGTTACGTTCAACAACAACGATGAGCTCAGAAATTGGCTCAATAACTATTTCGATACCAGACCAGTCGATTTTTATAGAAAAGGTTGAAAGACGAAATGAAGTCCTGAGCAATAATGCAGAATGCATTGTTGATTGAAATGTTGTAATTTTAAGACTTATTAGATAACCCAGCCAATGCACAATTTTGCATGGGTTTTGTATAAATTTTCTGAATAATAAATAAACAGATGAAACACAGAAGGTCAGATCGAACATAACATTGTGGAACATGTAAAAAAAATATTTATTATTAATTGTTTCAATAGCAATATTTTTCAGGATGTGCCCAATTTCGCTATATTTAGTTCTGATTTGTAGTAATATTTAAATTATGTAATAAATATTTTTATAGCTGAAGACAACCACCATCATTTCCACTTTCTAGATCAGAAAAACTAGTATTCAATTAATAGGTATGAATTAATAAATCACGATTAGTTCGTCGGTTAGATCTCCACTGAAGAGTATAACTTTTACTGTTAGTACTGGTTATTTTACACCATTTAATCATATTTTTTTATATGGAACGTAATTCTTTATATATAACATCAAGTTTTATACCGACGGTGTTGAGAATGAGGAGTGCATTATTTTACACGTCCATACTTGTCTTAAAGAATTTCACTTTCTTTTTCAAAATCATATTAAACCAAACCAAATACTAGGTGATCAACCATGACTTTCAAAAATATCAATACTTCTTCTTCTTCTTCTAGTGCTTATCTGGTTATCCAACTTTAGTGAACATTTTGGCGACTTTATGAACTTCACAAATCATTGCCTTAGTTTCTTTATCTCCTTCGTATTCCAGAGCCTCTTCTGCTAGCAATTTTAAATTGAACTATGAGATGCAGATATATTTTTTTGTATGTCTATGTATATGACCAAAATATATCTCTCCGTTAGAATATTTTCTGTGGGGATATGTAAAGTCACTTGTTTATGCTGATAAACCAATAACAATTGAACAATTAAAAAACAATATTACTCGTGTAATTGGTGAAAAAGCACCACATTTTTGTGAAAGAGTTGCTGAAAATTGGATTCAAAGAATGCATTGCATCAAACGTAGTCGTTGTGCGTATTGATGAACATTGTTGTTAATTACATCGAATGATCTTTGAAATAATAATAAATCATGAATATCATACTTGTTATTTAAATTTTAATTCCATTTTAAAGATCCTATATGTAGTATTTCAACATATATAATTTAACTTTGAGAAATCCATAGAATTAAACATACTTTCATTACAAGATTTGTTGGTCACTTTATGTATGTAATAGCCGTAATACTCAAGTCACTTTTTGCAATCATATGGGCCATCAAAAATTTGGTTACTAGTTTGACTACCGACTATCACAATTTTGTGGGCAATTCCCGTCCACTTTTTAGTAATGTGGTTCGTAGATTTATTACGGCTATTAATATCAGTACTACAGATCGTTAATATTTTTTCAGTTTAACTACATATTTAACCTTTTTTTCTTAACAAACATTAAATAAACCATTTTATATTATTTATATTATCTTTTATTTGCTAAATGTGCGTAGATAATCAATATTCCCACGGACTTTTACGGTGCATTTGATGATAATTAAAATGAAGAAAAGTAATTTAAACCATAGAAGAGCGATTAGGTGAAAGATAAGTTACTTCCTAGTGAAGGGTTCCTCATACCTGTCACTTTATTTGAACGTTTGCTATTATTTATTTATTTTAATTACATATAATGTATATTACGTTTGTAGTGGCTCAATTATATTAAAATTAAATAATAATTTTTCGTTTCTAAAAATAGATTTATATGCTATTAAGGAGAATATATTCTTATTGTGAAGTTGTAATTATTCAGAACATAGATCTGTGATATTTAAAATACAAATTAAATGTATTCATTAGAAATATATACATATAAAACCAATGTTATCGAAAAATATTGTTGTTGCTACCGGTATTCGAGCCTGGATCTCTTCCAATCCGGGAAGCGTGCATCCACTGTGTTGGTATAGCATAATCAGATAATACACGTTCCCCGGATTGGAAGAGATCCAGATTCGAATTCTGGTAGCAACAACAATATAAAATTGATTTTATATGTATATCTTTCTAATTAACATATTTAATTTATATTTAAAACATTTCTATGCATCTATGCCTTCATTCTATAAACATCAGTTTTGTACCGCACGATTTAATACGTTTTACGAGTGATTAGATGTTTGTCTATTAATAACTTATGCATTTGCTTACAATTCTTATATTTTTTCCATTCTTTAGAAAGCCTGTATAAAAGTTCGTTACAAAAGATGCATAAGAATAGCGCATTATGCACACATCGCATCATATTTCTACCGGAATAGACGAAACTTTTCCCAAAGGGGGTACAGTACAGTTGGGAATAGGTAATTGGCGAGCTTGTATGAGAAGATGTATGAATGTGGATGTGGCGAGAATTGTGTGTCAGGACAAAAAAATGTTGCGCTTTATCCTCGCGGAGAAACGGCGTAATAATAAGATAGTTAGTTATCTGGTTATGTTTTAGAATTGTTAAAAAAAAATCATAATGGTTGCATTACACTACCATGGAAAATCACCTAACTCTACATAATATTTTATAACTTTGGTAAATAAATTCATCTAACTCCAAATATTCCCTATAAGTACTATAAATCAAAATATCAATAAAATTTCTCAACCACCTTATTTAGCATAAATAATCTACCAAAGTGTGTTTTGGAATTTTCGTAATTCGTTTAATTACAAACAGTTTTTTGTTGTTCCTGAACATATGAGAAAAATGATTAAGATATCAATTTGTCATAATATAATTCTTTAATAGAGTAAGTAAATTAAAAAACTATACACATATATACTCTACATCATATTGTACCGCATGGAGAAAGGGTGGAAAGCTGTTGAGTCGTTTCGTGATCTCAACGATCTTTTAGGGCATGTCGAGAGTGATTTGTTCGCTTCAAAGCTGGTGATACCAGCATAGACGACAAGTCAGGAAGGGTCTATTTTCGGCTGTGAAAGAGGACGACAGTTGCACCACCAGGACACTGGCTGAGAACTTCAACGTCGATCAATCCACGATTACGGTGACTACGCGCCCGAATGATAATTGTACATAATATGTTTTGAGTTTGATTTCGTTTTTGGTTATGTTACAATATATTTTTTTTAAAACGGCGGAAAATTATCCATTAACCTAATATGTTTGCTGGAAGATTTTAACACCAGATTCGTATTCAGAATATATCCCAAAATACATAAAATAATGACATTATTTCAAAGGAATGATTTTAGTATTGACTGGTTTAACGTTATAACCATCATCCTGAAGGATGGATGATTAAATGAATCTATAATTTCACGATTATGGACAATATTTCTCAAATCATATATCAATTTGGGTTTGATGATTTGTGTACAAATAAATCTCAGAATTTGCCAAAAATTACAATGGGGGAACACTGGGGTAGAACATTTCATTGGTCTGCTTTGATGCTGCATTTCACATCTTCTAATATACGCTCGTCTGTCTGTCTGTCTGTCTGCTTTCAAGACTCCAAAGGTTTTTTTTTTCCACTTGATCGCTCACGATTTTTTGTACCGTCCATACTTGCCTTTTAAATCTGTCTGACTAACTATTTACATTTCTTCTTTCCTCGATTATATTTTCGCCTTTCATGCATCTCAGTCATTATTTCCATTGCACTTAATCTGATTTTTTTTATCAAGATTTATTCAAAACAGTATCTAAAAATACATTACATTAGGTGAACTAAGACATTGTTAAAGATAATTGCAATTTTCTTGAATGTTTCGTATAATTTCGTATATCCTCAATAAAAGACTCGTCTATGGAGTATTTTAATTTTAATTCATCTTACCTGGCCAATTAATTTTACACCGAAGACTGTGTTGCTATGAATTATCTACCTTTTTTTACACCAAATAAACTGCAAACAAAAATAAATTAAGTATAATTCTTCATATTTATAGCATTAACTATGTTATTGGACATAATTATTCATTTTAAAAAACTAAAAAACTTTGTATAAAACTCTTTGATTAATTTAACGTTGACCGATTTCTATAATGCTCATCAGAACGAACACGCAATAACTTATGTAGTATACGTCCGTGTTTATAACTTTTTTATGATTAATAAAAATTATTAATTTGTATATAATGGAAACTTTACTGCTCAGAAAGAGAGAAAAAAGTAATTTACACCCGTTTTACAGTCGATATTAAATTTATTAAAATTTGTACATACGTATGTAGGATAATAAACAAGATAATAATAAAGGACATAAAATTTGTACATACGTATGTGTACTTAGGAATACGTACATAATAGTGCTCTTTATAGTTGGTCATCATCATCTTATGCAAATAAGTACTTATATACTCAGAAACACTTGTTTTGCTCTCATTAACTAAATGTTCTCTCTACATCAAATTCTGTGTATATATCTATCTCTATAATTAAACAACTAGTACCTATATATAATTGTATAAACATAAATAATTATAAAATGTGAGAATAAAAACAAAACTAGTAATGATATATTACATTACCCTGTTTGCATGTTGCTTTAACTAATTATTACTTTTCGAATACTTATTCACTGCGAAAAATAATTTATTTTATTTTCTATAATATATTTCTATGTTTACTAAAAATGTAATATAATAAAAAAATATGGACACAAATTTTATCTACAATGCTTAATTTGGCATTAATTTTGCGTCCGTTACAGAAAAATCCTTAAGGATATTGATAAACTGAATTCATAATACTGCACCAGCTTTCTTTATTTGAATTATATTCCCTAAAGTATTCTTACTCATAATAATAAGTTCAAACGTCTTGTTAGCTTTCTGTAAACCAGGCAGCATCAGCAGAGCATCATTGTGTATTTAAATAACTTTGAATATATGTCTGATTCGATATTTGTTAGATTGTGCTTTGGTAAGCCACATTCCTTTTTTCGATTATAAATGATGTGTTCAACGTTGAAAAATAACATATTTGATGTTCCTATTTTAAAATTAATTTCCAAAGTTTAAAAAAATACAAGATGGGGAGAAACCGTCAGTAATTTTGTGAAATTTGTTGAAAATTCACACAAATGCACAAACATGAAAATTGATATAATTATTGAAGCGAACTTTAACATTATTTACCTGGAATTTTATTTTTTCTCCTCTTTTGTTTAATATCATTCTAAACTCACTAATATAATAACACTGTAACATAGTAAAAAAAAGTATTACGTAAAGACGTATAATTAAAGAAAAATAATGAAATAAACCGAAACAGTTAAATCATATTTTTTATTATTTATTCAGAATAAAGTTGTTATTAAATTCAAATAACTTGGCGTAAAACTAAATGGGTTAGTGGAACTATTCAACACAGATTTTGAATCCGTAAAATTCGCACAAACTGTATGTCGTGAATGTATTTACATAATCGATTGCGGAGGCAAAACGACGATGTACTATATTAATCATAATCAATCCGTTGTCCTGATTCGAAAATTCTTCTGAACGTCACTTGATAATGGTTTCATTATATTTTGTGTCGCATCATCATCATAATAATATATTCATTAATATAATAAAAGCCCAGGGTTTGTCTATCATGTAACGCTGTACCTGGATAGATCTTAAGGAGTATTTCACGTGAAATTTTTCTGTCACCTTTTATTGAAGCATTTCTCTTTTTTATGGCGCACTTTTTCTGTTTTTAAAAATCTGATATGTTTTGGGAGGGGTAAAGTGCTCGCTAAACTGATATCAAGCTCGGTCAAATTACAATATTTTTAGATAAAAATGTATCACTTTACAAAGATGAGCCAACAATTTATTATAAAAATTATTTATTATTACTTTTACTCCTCTAATTTATATTACGTGTCTATTTAATTCATAAAAATATTAAATATTTTCCTCAGAACGGACACTCCTAACGAGTAACATAAATACACCTGTGTATAAAATTTTCATGTTTTATCAATCCCAAAGACAATGATCGTTACTGCTACGATCACTACACCGTTAAAGCCACCCGCAGGGCCTAGCAAGATCAATCGACGATAGGCGATTGAGATAACGAAAAATTATAAATAATTCTATGAGTGAAAAAAAACACGTCAGAACGTAAGTTTATGGGTACTGAATAAAATAAGTAGTCACCATGATAAAGTGATGGCCTGTTTATTGGATCACTTTATCGTAACATATTTTTCTAGATTGGCGCAAGCTAAGGTGTTTATAAAACGCTAACAAAATAATGATATGTACATATGCTAGTAAAAATATCTAAAATCCTTTTAAAAGTTTTTTTACATTTTACGTGCAATAAATAATATCATTATATCGTTAGCCGCGCTCAAGGGGTAAGGTGCGTGTAGGCGAGGCCGCAGCAACGACATTGATTGCATGTCTGCAACAAAAGTGAAAACGTGACCGGCCTGTCTGGTTCAAGAGTGCATTCTTTGTGAGGCTGCAAACCATACGAGATCGTATCATCCGCCGCTCTGTAAATACAATGCAGGTGAAATACTACATCGATCGCACAGTACACGTTGGGACAATGCTGATCTCCGTTTATAACAGCTGTTACATAACACACTAAATGGTTTATTGGCGGATCGAACTTTGTAATATTTTATATTGTTATTATAATTATTATTATACTTAATTACCTTTCTCGAGAATACATACGTGCACTTAGTAATAAGTAAAGTGTTGTGCTAAAATATATTATACTTTTAAAAATAGCAATATTAACTTTGTGGTTAAAAATCATATTTTTATTTATTATCTTTGTTTTATTAACCACTTAATTGAGTTTAAATACATCTACCGGTTTCGAAAAATACCACTTTCTTCTTCGAGATGTCATAACTAACTAAAACATATATTATTGTTTCTTTACCAGAATCTATTTTTTAAAAATCTATTTTTAAAATAAAAATATATGTTTTAGTTAGTTATGACATCCTGAAGAAAAATGGTATTTTTCGAAACCGGTAGATAGATGTATTTAAAATCAATTTAGTAGTTAACAAAACAAAGATAATAAATAAAAATATAAAATATATTATTTTAAAATTCTGAAATTTATTTAAACGTACACGTTTAATGGTCCATTTCCACGAATGAGATTTCTCTCGGATATTTGACTGGAGACAAAATTAAGGACGCTACAGAGGTTCACACGCGGATTAGAATGACGCATCTAGTAGATGCACAGGTCCGTCTCATTGATATATTACCGTGGACACGGAGCATAACACTTTTCTACTTCCACGTAACATATCGAAATTAGCAAAGCGTCTGTGGAAGATACGAATAAGTGCATTTTCCTTTAAGGTCTGACATGCTTGTGGTCTAGTGGTTACAATACTCGCCTAGTGACCTAACGGTCGGGGGGTTCGAGCCTCGTTCCAGGAGGCCGTCAAGCTAGTCCTATTTTCATAGCACAAATGTTTAGCTTAATTTGAAAGTAATAAGAATATTGATGCGACACGTATTCCGTGTATGCATTTCTATTTTTTATTTTAAAAAAGTCATGATTTCATGAATAAAAAATATTTTATGTCTTATTGATTTTTTTGTATTCATATTATATATTTTTAAATTCACTGAATATCAAACGCCATACATGACAGTATCAAAATTTAATTGTTTTGATGCTGTTGACGATTTTTTTATTATTAATGAAGATGTCTTCCTAAACAATTAAATTTATGGACACATAGGGTACGCGAGTTACCTCGTACATCTAATAAAACATTAGTTTTAAAATTTGGATAACATTTTTGAAAATAAATAATAATTTTCTCATGAATTTATTTAATTGCTGCTAATAACTGCCGTTTTTAGATTCATCTCTGAGGGTTTAAAAACCTGCTAAAATTACTAAGAATATTACCGCCAAAATATGTACTTCTGTAATGCAATTTTAATCACGTGAGGGAAAAAAAATGAAAATACGTAAAAAGGCTCACTCATTAAGGCTCAAATAATATAATAGTTATTTCACGAGGATTTGACCCATACAATGTGATTAAAATGAAGATAATGCTTTCATTGGATAAGTAACCATTAAATGGCGGGACACGTCTAACAGCTGATGAACCGATTCTAGTGAACGTGTTTCAATTAGGTACAATCAATCAATCAATCAATACAAGAAGAAAACTTCGGCAGTAGCTATCACAAAAAAAAAATCACAGTCAAAAACCACGTTCATTTAATTTACACGTTAATTTTGAGTTTTTTATGCTTTAATATTGAATACTAAATTAGAAAGTCATTATCATTAAATATTTTTTTGTAAAGAAAAAATTTTTATCCAGGTGCAGTATATTTGAATAACGATGTAACCGACACACACGAGACATAGACTTACATAATATAAATTACACACGCAACCGTAATGGTGTTGATTTAATTTTAACTATTTAACTTACCATTACGACGCGGGAGTAGGCAGAACGGATAGAGCACCACACCCTTGTATTCTGACACACAACTCTCACCTTATTCGTGTTGATGCATCTTCTCAATAATTTTTGCTAATTGTTGAGGCATCTAGCAGATCTGGTTTATTTGGTCACGCTAAGCATTCCGCAATCGTCCTATATTTCTGGTTCCAATACTCATATTCTCTACTCATTCATTCGTTTCACCTGACCAAACGACCCTTTTTAATCATGATTACAACGCTAAGATCATTCTTCTAAATTGTTCATTCTTACGAGTAACTTATCATTAAAAATAATGTGCAATATATACGCCAGAGTGACTTAATTTCACTCAATCTAAGTAATCAAGACTTCATTATGTATTACTAGTCATACACTATATTCTCTGCAATCACCTGTTTTTCGAAATCTTTCACAGCTTATTCGTTTCTATCAAAAATACTTTCCAAATACACAAAGTCTTCTTTCGCTTGTTCCATACATTTATTATCTACGAATACTTCGCACGTCGACTTTTTTTTCTCCTCCTCAAACACTATCACTTTTCTTGCATACATCGCGCAACCTACCTAATAGACTTCGTAAATCTTTCTCACTGTTCGCCATTACCACTGCATATAATAAACAGCTCTTATCTTCATTAGTTTCAATTCTTTCACACATTTTTTCATGTATAATACAAGTTTAACTACCACAGCGACATTACGCCATTCTGTTTAATTTAATAATATTATTAGTCATCTTTAAATCCTTAAATGTAAATTATCTACAACACTATGTCAGCCGTCATTCGTTTCTCACCATATAACATATCTTACACGCATTTGTCAAACACATAACACTGTATAATATACATACACGCAATGTTCAATCATCGCGTATTATGGAATAAACACTGACCACTTTTTAACATTTCAGGTGTGTGGCTTAATATGGTACCCATTATATTAAAATTTCGAGATGTGGCTTACTCTACTGTTGAAATCCACGCTATAAGATAATGGTAAATGTTTACGAGTATACTGTACAAGTATCATCTGACAGCGCAAACCTTTATATTGAGATTATTTGAGTTTTGAAAATTATTTTTCTATTTCTTTGGAGGAGTTTGATTCAACGCTCACGAGGCGAAATTTTTACAAAAATATTTATATAAATATTGTAATAAAGCAAACCGATTCCTGATTTTGGGCACATTGTATATATAACAGAACTCATATATTTTATTTGTATGCAAATCAAGTGTTATTGCTCTAAAAATATTACAAGTGCTACTAGAGTATAACATTTTGTTGTTATCTCTTAAACTACTAAAATATTTGACATGTTTGTATCAGTTTACAAAAAAAAAATTGTTGTCCAAATACAAAATAGTCGATTTTTACCAAAATGTTAGATGTGACTTTGTTGTTCCAAGGTCACGATATAGTATAGGTGCATACCAATTGTAAATATAATATTTTTTAAATTGTGTACTAGCTGTCCGTGCCTGACTTTGTCCAGGATTTTGGGAGTTGGTGGAAGGAGCCGTGCCTTTGTTTTAATCAGGCCTTAAAGAGTAACTATGTATGCAAAAATTGGTCTAGGCAAGTAAAGAATGAGATGATTCTATCTTCCTCGGGGTCCTAGAGTGCAACTAAGCTAAATTTGTAATGGATGTCATTCAATATAAAACAAATTTATATCTCGGCGAGTGGATGAGATTGCTAGAAGGAGGGAAAAGGATGCTTATGCATAATTTGATTTAGATCAGTCAAAGGAAGCAGGATTGTACAGTGAATAGTCAAATAGACATACACTCCAAAAATGCAGAATTCAACGGTTGAAGTAAATAATATTTCAGCTTTGTTTTTTTTTTATTGGTAAAAATAATTTCCTAAAGTACGTACATATATCACAGAAAATTTTCTAAAGCATCTGTTTTACTAATAAAATTCCTACTTACAATTTGTCTATCAGAGTTCGTAAATGCGTAAACTGTAAAATTAAATTCGCTTACGTGTTAGTTTATTATCAATGTCATATATTAATTTTATACGTCACCTTTGCGATAGAAGCCTCATTATACACGTATAAAAAAATATTAATATAAAATTTAATAAAAATGAATTGATAATTCTGACGTCTGCTATCAGTTTACTCAAAGGTATTTAAGATTCTGTAAAAATAAGGTAGATGGCTCTTTCAAATAATGAAACGATTAAATGTATTAATATCAAAAATGTAACATATAAGTTCGAAAATTGTCGCTAAAAATATTGACGCTGTAGCATAGTTGGATAATGCACCTTCCCCGGTTAGGAAAGAGATCCAGGTTCAAATTCCGGTGGCGCAACAACAATATTTTTCGATAAAATTGATTATATATGTACATTTTTTTAATTAATATTTTTTAAAATATTATTTGCTAGACCTGTAGATAGTTTATTTTAATTAATAGTAAAAAAAAAACACCTCCATTTTATGTTTCTTGAAATTATTGCCTTCGTCTTTTAGTCAGTTATTTGTTGACAGATTAATTGCTCGGCGAACGATTACGGCTATACATAACACACGTATGTATATCATTGATATACATACATAACCGTGTAATTCTGAATATTTCTTTAAAAATGTTTTTGTGCATTTATTATCTATTTGATACCTTCCTTTCGTTATTATTACTTAAATTATGAGTTTTATGGGTCTGTGTATTTGAAAAAATTTAATTAAGTTGGAAATTA